>CM046384.1:3788789-4438789 GCA_025413485.1 Ficus microcarpa | reverse complement strand
AAATGCAGCAAGAGCTCCCCATCAAAACGTTAGAAATACATAAACTGAAAAACTACTTCACCATTGCGAACATGAAAGAGTTATCGATCAAACTAGTACTCATAGAAACTGAAAGGAAAATAGTGTTATTGCGACAAATTTACATTGTCTGTATCTATATTTATCTCTGAGTGCTTCGTAAACTTTTCAACATGCAAATGTGGTGCAAGTAAATTTTAAACAATTAACTCCAGCGTACATACGAGATAAAGCGATTCAAAGAGTCAAACCAGACAAAAATATTCAAATACGGACATATTATATAAACTCACTAAACCAAAAGAAAAAAAAATGTTGAAAAAAAAGGAAAAGGGTTGAAGTTTACCACTTCTTTTGAGGAAGGTGCTTCCTCGTAAGTCCTGTGTTTTGCATGATCATTACGAGGGCTAGAACCTGATATAGGCCTCCTGGAAAATGCTTCAACGGCACCTGAGAATCTATCTCGAATCTCTTTCCCAACTAGACAAGGCAATTGCATAACGATCATTTTGAGAAGCGTAATAAGGAAAATCGAGGTTGACAGAATATCAGAAAAATTAAGCATTAAGTACACTAAAAATGGTCGGGTTCAAAGAGAGCAGACCTGACACCCTTTCTGGTCTTTCTACAGATGGTCCTGCATTCAGACCTGGCTTTCCACTCGTATGCTTAAACAGAGAGAAGAACATGGTAAGTAAATTTCCTAGCAAATTAAAAAGATATACATAGAAAGCTTAAATACTGACCCGTCCCCTGGAGCTGGCGCCAATCTGGGGATACTTTAATACGGTCCAGTCAAACACATAATCAAATTGATAACCTGCAGTGCTAGCATTGTTAAAATAGAAATAAAAAATAACTGCAGAATACTGAAATATATAGCAGCTTACTGCTGAGTACTAGAGAAGCAATGTAACCAAGATAGAAAAGAAAAAGTAATAATAGATCGAAACTGAAAGAACATAACTGTATTTTAAGCACATTTAAACATAACTGTATTTGCAAACATACCTTCACGAATAAATAAGTCTCTGAATAGCCTCTTTAAATATGAATAATCTGGTTTATCTTCAAACCGCAATGCTCGACAGTAGTGAAAGTAGGAAACAAACTCAGATGGATATGACTTGCAAAGGACCTGTTATGCATATCCAAAGTGTTACTCGATGATATACAAAATTACCAGAATTTAAGATCTGAGATCAACAAATCCGGGCATAGGTCAATGCTACCAGCCTATAAGGTGTACGGCAGACTTAAATAAGCACGCTTGTGAATGATTGTATTAAGTACGAATACAGTTTGCTTGGCTATAAAGCCTCAAGCCCGGCTTGCCTAAATGCTAAAAGCCTTGTTTAAGCCCGTGTCCATGCTCTTGATAAAATAGGGGGTGAAAGAGTAAAGTGCCACGCAAAAATTACAAGTCAAGTTGTGATACCTCTATGGGAGTTGAGACCTTCTTTTCACTAATCTTATCATATTTTTGCTTTTTGGTGCCAGCTTTTAACCCCTGCCAAGGAAGGCTGATGAAAAAGAGTAAAATTAAAATTTAAAAATAAGTGATGATGCTTCAACTACCCAACAAAGAATAAAACAAAAACAAAAAAACAAAAAAAATCCATCGTTAAAGAATATTCAACCTTCCTCTCAGGAAATACATAAGCACATAACCAAGAGATTCCAGATCATCCCTTCTGCTTTGTTCTGCAGTTATAGTAAAATGCCGAATAGAATTAAACATAATGCCAGATAAATTTAAATACGCAGTTGAGGTTCTACAATTACTATACATATTAGTATACCACACAACTCACCAATTCCAAGGTGAGTGTTAACACTTGCATATCGAGCTGTGCCTGTGAGATTTTTGTTGTCCCTGAAAGATAGGAAAGGAGGAGAAAAATGATGCGCTTTACACATTTGTAGAATGAACCTACCTAAGCACACTAGATTAGGACAAGACGGAAATATCAGGACTTAGGGCCCGTTTGGGGAAACATCTGGAGATGATGTTTTGAAGGTTGAGTTGGAAATGTGTGTTTGAGGGAAAAACTTTTGAAAAAATTCTGTGATAAAAGAAATAATGCAAAAATTTGAAATATATTCAAAAAAAAAATGTGCAAAATGGATCTTGTCTTGTTTCTTTCATCAACACTAGCATTTTAACATAAAAATCATCTCGTTTCAATTTGAAATGAAAAAGTTATGGACTTTTAAAGTTTGAGTTTTTTGAAAATAGAAGAGAGGGAAAGTTTGATATAGAGTTGAGATTTTGAAATCCAGATGGTGTTTTACCATCTCCAGATGACGCCCTAAACGTGCCCTTAATCTTAATGCATGCACAATATTTTACTTCTTTCCAATGCATGTGAAAAAAAAAATGCTTCTGACATTGAACAACTTGCTATTCAATAGGTCATTGGTTGTTATCATTTACCAACGCTTTCTTCCTCAAACTGGATTACTCATAAAACAAGATGTGCCACATGATGGGAGAACACAGAGACTTTAGATTACTTATTTTTTGAACTACCATATTTTCGTAGCACTACAAAGAGAGAGAAAGAAAGAGTAATGTGTGCTAGTTTGTTGACCTTCATGGCCTGATACATGTCTAAAAAGTTATTGCCATTGCATGTGACTTTACATAAAAACATTTTCTTTTTTTTTTTTGTAAACATATCAGATCTACCTGTAAGGTATGTGCTTATGAGTTTGAAGATCCCTGTACTTCTTTGCAAGACCATAATCAATAATGTACACCTGCAACAAAATAATCCAGTAAGACGGTAAAATCTGTAGACAAGTCATGAGTCCTAAAAGATGAAAAATAGCCATATTTGCAACGATTAATTTGCAATAAAAGAAGAAAGCCCAATTTATGAACATCAATCAGCAGTAACAAAACGAGGCACAAGCTTTCTCAATAACAATAGTTACAAATTCAGCTGTAGTCTGTAAACTAAATTGTTGAGAAAAAAAATTTATTTAACCAAAAAAAAAAAAAAAATCCCTCAAACCTTGCCAAGGGACGAGGATGTATAAAGCGTTAACCTACAGAGGAATGAATTACCTGATTGGCTTTACGGCCTAGACCCATTAGGAAGTTGTCAGGCTTTATATCACGGTGAAGAAAACCTCTTGAATGCATGTATTCAACTCTGTTAATCTGAAACGTGACATAGAAAATAGCAGGAGGTGAACATAATATCATGGGACTTGAAGAATGACCTTAGAAAAGTTTATTACAATTACTTACTAGTTGATCTGCCAGCATCAATACTGTTTTCAACTTCAATTTTCTATTGCAATAGTTGAATAAATCTTCTAAACTTGGTCCAAGAAGGTCAATAACCATAACATTATATTCACCGTCAACTCCAAACCACTTGAGGTGGGGAACTCCCGCTTCAAAAGGGAAGACGAACTAATCAATATCAATTCTGAGCAGTGACAGAGCCATAAAACCAAGATTTTTCAACTAAAATAATAAACAGTATATGAGAAGACAAGTCTTTGTTACAACAAATTTTCCAATGTATGCATGGTAATATAAGCACCTTGAAATAGGATTGCAATTTGCACTCGGTTTGCATGGACATCTCTTTGCTAATTTTTGTAAGTTAAGAGTATGTAAAATGTATGTAGTGATTTGGAAGGAAAATACAGGACTTGAATATCTGTTAATAACTTAATGAAAAAATCAAACCTGGTCTTCCTCTTTTTTTTTTTCCCCCCCTCATTTGGGATAACTGGTAGTTCGTAGTTCTTTTACTTATTACCCCACATACTGTCAATGAAACATGCACACACACAGAGACAAGCATATTTTTCATGTAGAGAAAAAGACAGAGCTTACTTCCTCCTTGAAGAAGCATATACAATTTTGATTCATAGTGAAGCTGCGGATGCTTGGTCTTTGTAGGTTCCTGGAATTTGGAACACAGAAATTTAGGTCTTTCAATGTACTATCACATAAGATTATAAACAAAACGGAAGTAGAAGAAGCATGCAACATTTGAGACCATAAGATTAAACAAGAAAATCGAATTTATTCCACTTTTCTGTTTTAAAATGAAAAAAGGAATTGCATATTACTGGAAAAGAGTGGGAAACGTTTTGCATGAAGTTTCCAGTCACTCACACGAAGTTTATTCCAGTGTTTAGCATCTAAGGCCTCGTATTAATTACCAAGGAAAAGAAAAACAACACTTCATTTGATATTTTCAGTCTGGCTCTAGGAGTGTTTTTTACAACATCTTCAACGACTTCCCCCAAATGAGTCCTAACGTCTTAGGTCCACATACAATGCATACAAATTCAAAAGCAACAGAACCCAATATCACATTGCAAAACATGTTTAAGAACCCAAATAATTAGGTTACCAACTTGTCAACAGACAGAAAGGAATAGAGAATAAAGCTGAATGATATGGAATAACAGATATACCAGCTTAACAGCAACCTCCTCTCCTGTTTGTACATTAACACCTACAAACAACCACAAAAGGAACAAAATTTTAGACATAAAAAAAAAAAAAAAAAAAAAAAACCACACACACACAATGCTGATACAAAATTAGACACCCACAAAAAAAGAAAACACACAGTAATATCAAAGTATTATGAGCATACCTAAATAGAGTTCCCCAAAAGACCCACTTCCAATCTTCCTTCCAAGCTTAAACTTATTCCCAATCACGTGTTCCATGACCAAATTTCACCTGAAAACCTCGATCCAGAGGTTAAATATGGCTGTTTTCACAAAGATTTATACCCAATTTATCCTTTCTTTGAGTATAATCTCATATCCACCAAAGAATGACCCCCAAATCTCCAAGGATTTCCCCACCGATTAACACGGAAGAAAATAAAATAAAATAAAGGTTTTGCCCAAAAATCCGCGGAGTTAACGAAATAAACGTCCAAATCCCAGCATCAGATCAACGTCGCGAGGAATAAATGCAAACCCTCGGTGAGACCAAATTGAAAATCAAAATCTGTTAACAGCTTTCAAACGCAATCCTCCTCCGTATTCTTGGTTTCTGAGTAGAAAAAATCCGACTCTTCAATTCCCGACAACGTATCGAAACCCAAATTCCAAGAAATTGACCTACATTGACCGGCAATGGTTGGATTAAACTTCGGAGAAAACAAAAATACAAAGAAATAATAATAATTATCGGTAAAACCACCTGGAATTCACCGAATCAGCAGCGATTTAGAGCATCGGTTTCGGATCATTGAGAAATACTGGATTTAGAAATCAACGCAACGAAGAACCAAACATGGAGAAGAGAGAAGACGAGAAAAGCGATGCGATGAGAAAGAGAGAGAATGGCCAAGGAAGAAAAAAGGAAAAAGCAGGTTGGAAATTTATATTTGTTTTCTTCCTCTTTTTTTTTTTTTTTCTTTTATTTTTGGGTTTTGGGGTTAGTCAGTTAGTGCTGTTTTGATTTTCGTTTAATCTTTTCCGAACATATTTTTCTTCCTTCTTTTTTTTTTTTTTTTTCTTTTCTTCACGGGAGTTTATTAGACATTTATAATATCATCTATTATAAATCAAACCGTTAAATATTAAATTTTAAATTTTAAAAAATAGTTATTGGTAAATACCAAACTGAAGATCCAACAGTCAGACTGAACAATTTGAGAAAATGACTTAACAACAAAGCTTTATTAGGAAAATGACTTTCTATTTCTTTTTTATTTTTTTTTATTACAAAAGATGATGATTGTGTAATTAAAAAATTTTTTAATTAATAAAATTATTTAAAATTAAAGTTTTAAGGACATGTTTGGTTGGTAAGTTTAACACAAGTTAAACTGTACTTTTTTTTATCTTTTTCTGAAAAAAATTTTTATCTTTTCTAAAAAATAAAAAAAATTACTATTGAAATTTAAAATTTTCAAACTCAACTCATTCACCAAACACACCCAAAATATTGACTTTTTTCAAATTTTTTACCGTTAAATGAAAAAATTAAAAAAAAGTCAACAACGACTAAATGCATGTATGACAAGCCTATAAACCTACGGAACGATCAGGGAATGACCACCGAAAAAGACGAAACGACCATTAAAAAAGATTTGGAAATGTTGACTTTTTTCAAATTTTTTACCGTTAAATGAAAAAATTACAAAAAAGTCACCAACGACTAAAGGAATGTATGACAAGCCTATAAACCTTCGGAACGATCAGGAATGACCGCGGAACGACCACTCAAAATGGTGGAACGACCACTAAAAAGTACTAGGAAAGGTTGACTGTGTTCAAAAATTTTACCGTTAAATGAAAAAATTAAAAAAAAGTCACAAACGTGTAAAGGCATGTAGGAGAACCCAATAAACCTTCGGAACGACTAGGAACGACCGCGGAACGACCATTAAAAAGTCACTTGGAAAGGTTGACTTTGTTCAAAAATTTTACCGTTAAATGAAAAAATTCAAAAAAAGTCACCAACGTCTAAAGGCATGTAAGAGAAGCCTATAAACCATCGGAACGTCCAGGAACGACCGCGGAACGACCACCCAAAATGACGGAACGACCACTAAAAAGTCACTTGGAAAGGTTGACTTTGTTCAAAAATTTTACTGTTAAATGAAAAAATTCAAAAAAAATCACAAACGTGTAAAGGCATGTAGGAGAAGCCCATAAACGTTCGGAACGACCAGGAACGACCGCGGAACGACCATCGAAAAGTGCGGAACGACCACTAAAAAAGACTTGAAAAATGTTGACTTTTTTCAAATTTTCTACCGTTAAATGAAAAAATTCAAAAAAAGCCACCAACGTCTAAAGGCATGTATGAGAAGCCTATAAACCATCGGAACGACCAGGAACGACCGCGGAACGACCACCCAAAATGACGGAACGACCACTAAAAAGTCATTCGGAAAGGTTGACTTTGTTCAAAAATTTTACCGTTAAATGAAAAAATTCAAAAAAAATCACAAACGTGTAAAGGCATGTAGGAGAAGCCCATCAACGTTCGGAACGACCAGGAACGACCGCGGAACGACCATCGAAAAGTGCGGAATGACCACTAAAAAAGACTTGAAAAATGTTGACTTTTTTCAAATTTTCTACCGTTAAATGAAAAAATTCAAAAAAAGTCACAAACGTCTAAAGGCATGTATGAGAAGCCTATAAACCATCGGAACGACCAGGAACGACCGCGGAACGACCACCCAAAATGACGGAACGACTACTAAAAAGTCACTCAGAAAAGTTGACTTTGTTCAAAAATTTTACCGTTAAATGAAAAAATTCAAAAAAAATCACAAACGTGTAAAGGCATGTAGGAGAAACCCATCAACATTCGGAACGACCAGGAACGACCGCGGAACGACCATCGAAAAGTGCGGAACGACCACTAAAAAAGACTTGAAAAATGTTGACTTTTTTCAAATTTTCTACCGTTAAATGAAAAAATTACAAAAAAGTCACCAACGACTAAAGGAATGTATGACAAGCCTATAAACCTTCGGAACGTCCAGGAACGACCGCGGAACGACCACCCAAAATGACGGAACGACCACTAAAAAGTCACTTGGAAAGGTTGACTTTGTTCAAAAATTTTACTGTTAAATGAAAAAATTCAAAAAAAATCACAAACGTGTAAAGGCATGTAGGAGAAGCCCATAAACGTTCGGAACGACCAGGAACGACCGCGGAACGACCATCGAAAAGTGCGGAACGACCACTAAAAAAGACTTGAAAAATGTTGACTTTTTTCAAATTTTCTACCGTTAAATGAAAAAATACAAAAAAAGTCACCAACGTCTAAAGGCATGTATGAGAAGCCTATAAACCATCGGAACGACCAGGAACGACCGCGGAACGACCATCGAAAAGTGCGGAACGACCACTAAAAAAGACTTGAAAAATGTTGACTTTTTTCAAATTTTCTACCGTTAAATGAAAAAATTCAAAAAAAGTCACAAACGTCTAAAGGCATGTATGAGAAGCCTATAAACCATCGGAACGACCAGGAACGACCGTGGAACGACCACCCAAAATGACGGAACGACCACTAAAAAGTCACTCGGAAAGGTTGACTTTGTTCAAAAATTTTACCGTTAAATGAAAAAATTCAAAAAAAATTACAAGCATGTAAAGGCATGTAGGAGAAGCCCATCAACCCTCGGAACGACCAGGAACGACCGCGGAACGACCATCGAAAAGTGCGGAACGACCACTAAAAAAGACTTGAAAAATGTTGACTTTTTTCAAATTTTCTACCGTTCAATGAAAAAATTCAAAAAAAGTCTCCAACGTCTAAAGGCATGTATGAGAAGGCAATAATCCATCGGAACGACCAGGAACGACCGCGGAATGACCACCCAAAATGACGGAACAACCACTAAAAAGTCACTCGGAAAGGTTGACTTTGTTCAAAAATTTTACCGTTAAATGAAAAAATTCAAAAAAAATCACAAATGTGTAAAGGCATGTAGGAGAAGCCCATCAACCCTCGGAACGACTAGGAACGACCGCGGAACGACCATCAAAAAGTACGGAACGACCACTAAAAATTCTTGGAAAAGGTTGACTTTTGTGAAATTTTTTACCGTTAAATGAAAAATTTAGAAAAAAGTCACTAACATCTAAAGGCATGTATGAGAAGCCCGTCAACCCTCGGAATGAGTAGGAACGATCGTGGAATGACCATCGAAAAGGCGGAACGACCTCTAAAAAAGACTTAAAAAAGGTTGACTTTTGTGAAATTTTTTACCGTTAAATGAAAAAATTCAAAAAAAATCTCAAATGGCTCAAGGCATGTATGAGAAGTCCATAAACGTTCGGAACGATCAGGAATAACCGCGGAACGACCATCGAAAAAGGCGGAACGACCACTAAAAGTCAACCTTTTCCAAGTGACTTTTTAGTGGTCGTTCCGCCTTTTTGGATGGTCGTTCCGCGGTCGTTCCTGGTCGTTCCGAAGGTTTATGGGCTTCTTCTACATGCCTTTACACGTTTGTGATTTTTTTTTGAATTTTTTCATTTAACGGTAAAATTTTTGAACAAAGTCAACCTTTCCTAGTGACTTTTTAGTAGTCGTTCCGTAATTTTGGGTGGTCGTTCCGATGGTTTATAGGCTTCTCATACATGCCTTTAGACGTTGGTGACTTTTTTTGAATTTTTTCATTTAACGGTAAAATTTTTGAACAAAGTCAACCTTTCCAAGTGGCTTTTTAGTGGTCGTTCCACCATTTTAGGTAGTCGTTCTGCGGTCGTTGCTGGTCGTTCCAAAGGTTTATGGGCTTCTCCTACATGCCTTTACACGTTTGTGACTTTTTTTGAATTTTTTCATTTACCGGTAAAAAATTTGAACAAAGTCAACCTTTTCCAAGTAACTTTTTAGTGGTCGTTCCGCCATTTTGAGTGGTCGTTCCGCGGTCGTTCCTGGTCATTCTGAAGGTTTATGGGCTTCTCCTACATGCCTTTACACGTTTGTGATTTTTTTTGAATTTTTTCATTTACCGGTAAAAAATTTGAACAAAGTCAACATTTTCCAAGTCTCTTTTAGTGGTCGTTCCGCATTTTTCGATGGTCGTTCCATGGTCGTTCCTGGTCGTTCCGAGGGTTGATGGGCTTCTCCGACATGCCTTTAGAAGTTGGTGACTTTTTTTGAATTTTTTCATTTAACGGTAAAAAATTTCACAAAAGTCAACCTTTTTCAAGTCTTTTTTAGTGGTCGTTCCGCACTTTTCGATGGTCGTTCCGCGGTTGTTCCTGGTCGTTCTGAGGTTGATGGGCTTCTCCTACATGCATTTACACGTTTGTGACTTTTTTTGAATTTTTTCATTTAACGGTAAAAAATTTGAAAAAAGTCAACCTTTTCCAAGTCTTTTTTAGTGGTCGTTCCGCCATTTTAGGTGGTCGTTCCACGGTCGTTCCTGGTCGTTCTGATGGTTTATAGGCTTCTCATACATGCCTTTGGATGTTTGTGATTTTTTTTTAATTTTTTCATTTAACGGTAGAAAATTTGAAAAAAGCCAACATTTTCAAGTCTTTTTTAATGGTCGTTTCGCCTTTTTCGGTGGTTGTTCCGTGGTCATTTTTGGTTGTTCCGAAGGTTTATGGGCTTCTCATACATGCCTTTAGTCGTTGGTGACTTTTTTTTAATTTTTTCATTTAACGGTAGAAAATTTGAAAAAAGTCAACATTTCCAAGTCTTTTTTAGTGGTCGTTCCGCACTTTTCGGTGGTCGTTCCGTGATCGTTCCTGGTCGTTCCGAAGGTTTATAGGCTTGTCATACATGCCTTTATTCGTTGGTGACTTTTTTTTTAATTTTTTCATTTAACGGTAAAAATTTTGAAAAAAGTCAACATTTCCAAGTTTTTTAATTTTTTCGTTCCGCACTTTTTTGTAAAAAGTCATAAATTTTTAAGTTTTTATAACTTTGATCATTGTTTCTTTTTTCATAAAGTGAATGATACTAAACTATTAATATATTTTCAATGTCAATCTTTTCTGTTAATTTTTAATTAGAAACTATCAATAATTTTGATCAATGTTTACCACTAACAGATTCGGTAAAAAATTAACTAAAACGACTAAATTGTAATTGTTGACAAAATCGTCAAATGAGTGATTTTGAAGGGCAAATGAGTAAGGGGGTGTTTGGTATGTTAGTTTGAGTTGAAATATTTTAGTTGTAAGAGTAAATTTTTTTGAATTTTCAGAAAAGACAAAAATTTTTTTGAGAAAAAGACAAAAACTTTTTAAAAAAAAGACAAAAAAAAGTTTGAAATGAGTTTGAGTTGGAATATTTGCCATCCTCCCCCTAAGATTACTCCTCCTTAACAAACAAACAAACAAAAAAAAAAAAAAAAAAAAAAAACCCCAAATGTTTCTCTCCTCTGTTGACCACCGAATCCTTCAATAAAATAACCATTTCATTAATCTATTTTCTTTTTACATTATTTTTCAACACAAAAAGTTATTTTGCTAATTAAAATTTTTTAAAGGTTATTTTGCAAAATAAACAAAGTCAAATGGTTATTTTGCTAAAGGACTCCAACAGACTAGCTCTATTGTTTTCAAACAGAATCCTTAATATAAATTAGCCTGATATTATAAAATGTGAAATATATAGTTTTGATAATATTAGTATATTTATCCAAAAAAAATCCCTCCTTTTTATCGCGTAAAGATGGATTTTTTTCATATTTTTATAAATTAATAAAAAAATATTTAAACTCTATACTTATAATAAAATTAGATATAAAATTACAATACAGTATATTCGTAACTACTTTTTTTTCATCATCAAATATCTTTATATTTTTTAATTTAATTTAATTTAAATAAATGGGAGGATTAGAGAGACGCCTAACACGTTTGGGCTGTCAAAGTCAGGATTGGAGAAAACTTGATTACACAAACAAAACGTGCCTGCCCTTCTCTCTCATTAATTACAAAGAAAATATTTTAAAAAGATTTTCCAAGCTGGACCTGATTTCACTAGTTCTTGTCTTGGTCCATCGTCAAATAATCAAATCCAAATTATGGCATAAATAAATTCTCATTTCTAACCTCTTTTTCTATTCTTTATTTTATTCAGGAGGTGTTTGGTTGAATAGTTCAAATCATTTAACTCAAAAATTTTTTTTTTTTCTCAAAAATTTTTATCTTTTTCCTAAAAAGTTTTCTGTCTTTTCTGAAAATTCAAAAAAATTTACTATTAAAACTTAAAAATCTCAACTCAAACTACTCCACCAAACGGGTACTTTTTTAATTTTTCCAATTTGGGTTTTTTTGAATACTAACTATAACTCCTTGAGAAAAATTGCTTCTTTAAACCCAACGGTGAGAAGTTAGTTGTTGGAGACTGTTCAATGTTAAATTCCTTAATTATTGTTGGCAATTAGTTAGTTATAAAAAAGGTAAAACGTAATTTGACAGTGGTAATTTCCCTAAGATTAGTTGGCAGTTGAAAAGAATTTTAAGACATTGAGTAGGGTTTTTTTTTTTTCCAACTATATTAATTTAACATTATCCTTTTCTCTTTTTCTCTCTCTCGCTGGAACCTTTCTATATATATTCCTTACATGGTCAGTGGAATATTTGAGTGTAAACAAAAATTTTTTTTAAATTAGTAATTCAATAACGAAGCAGTAGTACAACTAAAAAAAATGAAAGAAAAACACTTCTTATATTATTATTTTTAAATAAATAATAAACAATTTCATTCAATTTTGAGGGATTCAAACAAAAAAAAAACACAAAAAGAAAATGAGTTAACTAGATTGAGATACAAGTAAACTTATCAGTTATCACTATAACAAACAAGTAATTAGAATATATCTATAATTTGTACCCAAAATTAATTAATTAAGTTTAAAATGTGTTTTAAACTTCTCTAAACCATTTTTTCTATAAATTATTGTTACTATATATCCCTAATTTTTAATTTAAGCAAATTCAATTAAGAAAAAGCTTTTTTTATTTTAACTGGAGAGATTTGATGGAGAGCTTGTATAAACTACCGTTAGATTATACATGTACTCTACGATCATACTATGTGCATACTACACTATAAAAGATCTAAGTTTTGTTTATTTATTGTAAAATATTAAAGTTACACAGTAGAGGAATTTTTTTGGGTAAATATATAATAGAGGAAATAAAAGAAGAACAAATCCTACCAAATCCTCTGTGGTGGAACGGGTAATCGGAGTTGGAGGAAAAAAAATTGCAAAAAAAGAGAGAGAAAAATTCAAAGTCCGCTATAATTCAAAAAGATATATAATATTCAGATTACTCATATATTAAATAAAATATAGAGGACTATCTTTGCCAACATAATTGTTCTAATAGGTTGGTTATAGACTTAAATATCTTTTTTTTTTACCTAAACTTTTATGCTCATATATATATAGTTTTTTCTCAAAAAAAAAAATGGTATCCTTACGTTTTTTGTCTACCATAGAATCATAAATAACTGAAGGTATTAAAACCTGACTCGTTCTCCTATTAGATTTGGTTTGAGTCATTAAGTCCATATTCACCATAAGTTTGTCGTTTTTCTAGAAAATATCACATTTAAGACCGAACTTAAAAACGAGAACGTGAGAATTCAAACTTTAATATTAAGATTCGGAAGAAATCTAAAAAAAATCCACAACCGCTGTGTACATGTCAGTGCATGAGGCCTTCCCTGAACCATACGTTAGAAGAGCATGTCCACGTTTTTCACTCTTGTACTTATATAATTAACATTGAAAAATGAATCTCATCCAGATGTTTTCACTGTTTACAATAGTCAATGCCTTGTATTTTCAGCATTTATTGATTACATTTGGGCCTCCTTTAGATTCACTTAGATTTATTTGCCACCCTTGATAGGAAAGGTACTTATGACTGTTTCGAGGGAATCCAAAGCTGAACTCGAGTGTCTAGTGTTCCTACCTATCTCACATCAATCGGGCAACATTTTCTTCAACTGCAAAGTATCTTTTATCCTATCTTTTCTTGTTCCTTTTTTTTTTTGTTTTTTTTTGGCCACAAAATGTTATGTTTGTTCTTGTACCCTTATATGGACAATCACATGCATGTCATACATAAGCCAATACTAGACAACGTTGTGTTGGAATCTTTCTGTTTGTTTTCTTTCACTTGATTTTCCTTCCTCTTTTTCCTCCCCAAAATCATGACGCTTCATGAAAATTTTTGCCAAAATTACAAAATTATTAACATATTCGGTTTCTTTTATACAACCCCCTTTAATTCACCCAAGTTTAACTAAGGAAATATTCCAAGTACGTACTACTCGTGTGATGTGTGATAGCTCATTACTTGGCATTATATAAGATATATATTTTTTAGATGATGCTGCTAATTGTCACAACATTAAGAAATTGTTTGGTGTGTCGGTTAGGAATGTAATTTTTAGATTAAAGTTTGTTAACTTCTTAAAAATTAATTATAATTTTTGTTGACTTTCTAAAAAAACAAAAAAAATGAGAAAATGATGCACCAAACACACTCCATAAGAGTCCATTTGAAGGAAAAAAAATATATATTTGAATGAAAAAAATTTGAATATAAACACATTTTTTACGAAAATATTTCACTAGAAAATAGAATGAGGTAAAAAATAAATAAATAAAGTTACTTAGTGAACTCAGGTAGATTCACTTAAGTTAGGATGAGGTCTTAATTTTTCATTATTTGAAAACAAAAACGACAACAGCCTTCTTTAAAAAAAAAAAAAAAAAAAATCCACCGAAATCCGAGACGACTAGATCTCTATCTATCGTGAATCTGGCTTTCCAACTAATCCCAAGTTTACCACCGAATGAGCTTCACTGAGGGTGGTAAGCCCACCGACTCCGATTTCTTATGTATATATATCAAGGGTTCAGCCTAGTGATCGGAATATATGAAGAATATAAAAATTTGTAACTAGTATAACACATACTAATTATTTTTTTTAATATTAAAAAAACAAGAATAATAATGTGTAAAGTTTAGTAAAGTAGTGTATATACGAAAATTATGCTTTGTTGGTAATAAATTTAACTTCAATTAAACTGTACTTTTTCATATCAATTTTTGTTTTTTTTTTTTCTGAAAAGTCAATAAAGTTTATAATTATATAATTATTTTTTAAAAAGTCAATTCAATTCAAACTTAAAAATTTTATCTCATTTCAAACTCAACTCATTTACCAAATAGACCCTAAATATCAATGAGACAAAACAAAACAAAAAAAAAAAAACGAAATCATAAACTTTTTAGAGCTTATTTTTAGGGGGGGACGAAATCAACAAGGCCTCCTCCTCCAACTCGATCTCAAGTAACTTAGCCACTAATCATGGATTTGTCTAAGTTTATACGCCATCTTTTATCCTTATAATATATATATATATGTATATATTTGTTTTTTTTTTTTTTGTTTAAAAGAAAAACTAATCCTTTCGTATACAAAATATAACTCTAAATTCACAAAAATATTTTAGGAGGTGTTTGGTTGATTAGTTTGAGTTGAAATATTTTAAATGTTATAGTAAATTTTTTTGAATTTTCGGAAAAGATAAAAAACTTTTTGAGAAAAAGACAAAAATTTTTTAGAAAAAAGACAAAAAAAAAGTACAGTTTTAATTGAAATGAGATGATGAGACAAACAAAACCTTACAAACAACTTCTACAATTTCAAGTATTTAGCATTTTCTTTCCTTTGTATACACTCATCATTGTTTATGCCACCCAAAAAAAAAAAAAAAAGGAAAAGAAAAAGAAAAAAAAAAGAAAAACATAATTAACTAATAAGAAGGCAATACAAAGATAAGATGGCTATCTAGAAACGTTAAAATAAGGAGAAGAATTAGTACTACATGAAGAAGAAGAAGTCCATGCAGAGACAGTATACAAGCTGGTCTCCTTCCACCCAATCCTAATCGTCCCATCTCCTTGCACCACCACTCTGTACCCACCACCACTACCAAACATGTTCACGATCATCTGCCCCTGAGCCGCCGCGCTCCCGCTCATTGCCACCTGCGCCAACAACCCTCTCGCCGCCATCTCCCTCCTCCAACTCCCTCCAATAACCTCCTCCTCCTCGTCCCCGCCGCTCCGCCGCCTTCCCACGGGAGCCAACGCATTCCTTATCTCCCTATAAATCACCCCATTCTCCACCATATTCCTCTTCACGTCATCGTTCCCCAAACAAAACCCCAGCGCGTCGAACACCGTGGAGTAGTAATGGAGCGACCCGACGAAGCGGTCCAAGAACGACCCGCCGTGCTCCGCCACGTCCTGCTCCACCAGCGTGAAGATCCTCGGCCGGAGCTCCTCGACCAGCCTCATTGTCCTCCGGTCCGGTCCGTCGTAGAGGCCGTGCCGGAGCAAGTGCACTGCTAGGGCTTCGCTCTCGTCTCGGTTCCCGTTGATTTGGAGTCGGAGCTCCGATATCTCGACGTCCGACCTGAGCGAGATGAACTCGAAGAAGATCCCGAGGCGCTTCGCGAAGGCGGAGAGTTGTTTGCCGGCGTCGGAGAGGAGTTCGGCGGCCGCGGAGGCGGAGGAGGCGAGGGCGGTCAGGCGCACGTGCGAGGGAGGGCCCTCGGGGCGCGTGGCGAGGCCGTGGAGGAGGGCGGGCCAATGGAGGAGGCCCACGTGGATGAAGTCGAGATCGATGACGTGGATGAATGGACGGCGGTGGAAGGCCTCGAGGATGGCTTGGTTGGTGGTGAAGTGGGCGAATTTGAGGAACGGAGCGACGTCGTTGAATGCGTGGAGAGAGTTGCGGAGGAGGGTGTTTTGGTAATTTTGGTATTCATGGCTATTTTTCACGTCGTAGTATAATGATGTACTATTATTATTGCAAACGCCTAGGGTTGAGTTTATAATTCTGGTGGACATGGCCTGGGCGAAGTAGGCCACCACGCGCTCGGCGCACGACGGCGCGTAGGGTGACGCTATCTCGGAGAGCTCGAGGAGGATTCTCCGGGCCTCATCGAGGTTGTCGACGGAGATCGCCACGGCGGACTCAAATAGAAGTGTCATCAAGTTCATGCCCTGATGATCATTATCATGATGACTTACGATATTATTACTATGGTCGTAGTTGTTGCTGTTGTGGTGATTGTGATTATTTTCGCTGAAGGCAGGCATGTTGGTCTCGTCCTCGTCGTCGATGAGTTGCTTGGTGATTTGCTCGACCCACTCGGAGAGCTCGTTTCTTTGGTTCAAGTTTAGGCACGGCAGGTTTGAGCCGATCATCCATGGTTCGTGGGTTTGGATCATCACGGGATGGTCCAAACTGCTCCCGTGAACCATTTCAAAACCTGCTTTCATTAGTGGGAAATTTAAGAAAATAGTAATAAGTTATTAAGGAGAGAAATTAAAGGCAAGAGATGAAAGGAGAGGGAGGGTGTTAATGAGGGCTTAGAACCATTTTTAAAGTGGAGGTTTTGAGCAATAATTCATATAATAATAACCAATGAAATATTTTTAATATATATAAAAATAAATTCATGTATATAAAAAAACAGAATTTTGGCCACTTGTATGGAAACCAATTGAGGATAGCCGGCATAGCGAAGACATATAGAAAAGGACAAGACCAAGAAGCCAAAATAATATTTAACCCACGTCAGTTTGGTAGTGATTTTCTCATTACTTTAACTAAGAAATATATACATATGTTATGTAGGAAGTCTCATAATTTGGACTATATTTTAAAGGTATACAAGTCATGCAAGAAAGCAAAGAAGAAATGGAATTCATCCGAAAAATATAAAAAATTATACATGCCCCGGACGTGGAAAGAGCAACTAACCCACTAATCTATACAATATATATACATCAAAACTTTTCTACTGTTAGAGACAGTTCCAGTTACAATAAATTATTAATATATACTACCTTATTTCCCTCGCTGATATGAATATTTTATATTAGATAATATAGTTACTTTCTATATACACATAACACATATTATCCGGTCTTTTTCCCCCAGTTACAAACTTGAAACTTTTCTCCATCTCAATATGTTGTATAATTTTTATTGTTTTCTTGATAAAGAGTTAAAAAAAAGTCCGAAAAGAGAACTATTATCAGTGTTAGCATATTTTCCTTGATTGTCGGCAAAATGACTCTTCAAACATTTGTAGAAATGTTCGCTGAAAAATCTAAAGATAGTTCTTATCTCTCGACAAAGAACGCGTCATTACAACTTTACTGAACATGCTAACGATAAGGATACGTGGTACGTGATTTTCAGAATATTCGAATCATAGACTATAAATCCTTCACGGTAATTCGTTATCACTAGGTCACCATAAATTTGACGGTGATGTACAACAATAATTGGTTCGTAATTTATCTGGTATTTAATTATATTTACAACACCTAGTATATAATTGATTAATTCAGCTAATCAATTTTTATCCAGACAACAACGTCAGCTTTCGCTGTTATACATAATGTAGCAACTTGGGCAAAGGAAAAGATCTTTCATCGGTGTAAATATAAGACAAACTCCAGATAAAACCAACCGTCTAGCCTTGATCAAGTCAAAGCATCAAATTTGCATTTGAACCACAACAGAAAATGGAGACTAGCAAAACCGTCCAGAAAAATAAATAAATAAATAAATAGAGGCCCGAAACTTTCCAAAAAGGTTTTTGGGTGCAACCAGTTTTGCTGTCTCTTCTGAATTCTTCAACAGAATACATCAGAACGACAGTTCTTTAATATTAGTGAGTTTAGGACACTGTTTAGTATTGTCATATATTTAGCAAATCTTAGTAATTACTCTTTCTTTATTTTTTTTTTATGTAATTTTTTCTTAACAAGATTTAACATTCATAGACACGCGTTATCAATAGTTACATCTACGAGTGCATAAAAAATTGTCAAACTACCTTGTTATTTTTGTATCACGTTATCAAACCGATAAATTATAAGTTCAAACCGTCATCCCTATCATGTATAATGAATGGATCTGATTTAGATTTTCTAAATCATTATTTTACAAAACTGAATCATCCTATTTTTTTTTCTCTCTCTCTCTCTCTTCTATACAATAAACAGCCCCGATTTGAGTTTTTCATATACCGTCGTGTACAACGGATGGTGATTTACATTTCTCATTTCCTTTTACTCTTTTGTCTTCCTGTGGATGCCAATAACTGGTACATGAATTTGTCAAAATATATATATATATGTATATATAATAACTGGTATATTATTTACAGGTGCTAACCATTAGTTCAATAATTCATGTCAGAAAGTCATATAAAGATGGGTTAGACAAGCAAATGGGTGCATTAAATTAAATTAAATTGTCAAAAATAGCAAAACCACGACAAGTGGCAGCCATATATAATAAGTGGACCCACCAGGGATTACGCAAAAGGAGCTGGAGCCATAGACAGGCAGACAATAATGTGTAATTGGAATTATATAGAATCACCAGCCATTTCTTTGTCAAATCTGATTCGCTATTGTCATGTATCCTACAATACCAAAAATCTCTGTGCATTTCTCTGCTTTCTATCAAACAAAATATGAAAGAGCCTCTGATCATGTGTTGCCCTAGTTTTGGTTCCTAAGGACCCTAGCTCACAACTGCAAAGACATAACGTCTTTTGGATAACTTACCTCTTAGAAGAAGGAGAAAAAAAAAAAAAATCTGATCAAACATTATTGTTGTCACCGTTAATCAGCTGGGTCATTCTGTTCCTATCATTTAAAGAAAAAAAAGGAATTTTGTTATAAGGTAAGAAAAAACACTAGGTAAGTTAGCGGTAATATGCAATTCTAAATCATGCAAATCACTAGAATAATTAAATAAAACTCAAATCCGTTTGATGAATGAGTTTGAGTTGGAAATTTTAAGTTTTAATAGTAATTTTTGTTGATTTTTGAGAAAAGAAAAAATTTTTCAAAAAAGATAAAAAAATTTTCAGAAAAAAATAAAAACTTAGATAAAAAAATTATTTTAGTTTGATATGAACTAATAAATCAAACTGAGTTTTAATAAAAATCAAACAGTTGGAGGAGAGCACAAGCACAACATGGAGCCATGAGTAGAAGAATATTCAACAAAACAAGTGAGATAAAACTAAAGCAAACCAAAACAAATAGGTAGTTTAATGGGGGAAAGTAACGTGATAAGCAATTAGGGGTCTCCGAAAGGGACTGAACCTTCCCCGACAGTTCCAGTGCCACGTCGCATCACTGTGTCTGTCCAACATTACACATCAATCTGTCGGTATTAAACCTATTATTTTCTCATTCTCAAAAACATAAACATAAAAATAAAAGTTTCATCAAATTGCTGGTTGGGCTTGGGCCACATTCCAACAACTCTTTTTTTAAGGAAAATCGTAATAAATAACAATTTTACAAAAAAATTAACCAATAACAAGTTTTTAAAATATTTTGTCTTTTAAACTATAGATTTATCAGGTAAATGATTCATTTATAATAAATTTAACATAAATTAATAATTTACCTACTAAATGGGTTGTTTATGTAAATATTAAAAACCTGTTATTTGTTTTAATTATTTTCTAAAAACTGTTATTTGTTTTTTTTTCGTCCCTTTGTTCAAGGGGAAAGTGGCACGTGCACAACCATGATTTTGCTAAAGCTTAAATGGTATTGCTATTATAATCAGAGCAAATATACAAGGTATCAGTTTGGACATGTTTGTACACCATTTCATGGGCTTGGAGGAATAAAAAAATAAAAAATAAAAAATCAGTAGTGAATGAGTTACAAGATTAGATTCCACTTTTCCAGGTCTCTCTTCACTATAAGACTTACAGGACCCTTTCTTTCACCCATTAAGTCGAAGGCTAATCAGATGCTTCAAAAACTAGCAAATCCGTTGGTCAGGCTTCGATGAGCCTTTGGCATTCAAACCTCAAAATATCCTTGCCCATGTAGCCACTGAAAAAATAATAACAATAAAAATCGGCCGTTGGAGGCAGCATCAAGAATTACGAGTGAGCGCTTGAAGGTCAATGTGGCGACGAACGAGCTCCTAGTCCATCAGAAGATTGGCGGGATTAGGAGTCGTCATGCTCCTCGGATACTTCTAATTGGGGAGGCAAGAGTTTCAAAAAGCTCCCTTGCACAGCTTGATTACTTGATGGAGTATCTGATGTCTCCGATGTTTCTGAGTCATCATCTGTCCCAAGTATTCTGAGAAGGTTAGAGAAGGGGAAAAACATTTCTATGTCCTACCAGTCGATAATATATCCACGAAAAAAATAGTAAAATTCAAAACTGAAGAAAATGTATACATGGTATGAAGTTATAACAAATCGGAAACAATTATTGACCTACCAAAAAGAGTTTTGATAGATGGCCTCTTTGGTTTGTTGTTTTTCTTCTTCAGCTCAGCTATAGAGGGAGAGGGAAAAAAATTTCTAAATCAGCCAATCAAACTAGTTCACGAACTAACAACTCGAAAAAGAATCACTGCAGGATATGTGAACACAAATTGTTCAATGTTCATTTTAATTTTCAGTACTTTCTATTTACTCACTGCCTTCTAATTCTTCTAATTATTTAGGCTTCCTTACACAAGACATACTCTTCAGTGCTCAGTAAGAGCAATAGAAAAAGAATGTGAAGGAAAGGAGATATACCCATTCCAGGTACTTGATAATCATTGATGATTTCAAAGTTTTTATATGTGTACCCCACAAAGTTGAGGTCCTTGGAGGAGAGCATCTGCAGAATAGGAACAATAAAAACCGGGGAAAGATGAATAATTTACCAAGAGCAAGAACTTAAAAATACGATAACAGCACCGAAGATAATGTTTTTGTAAATGACAAACTATTACAAAAGCAGGCAAGAAGTTCTCCAGAAAGGTTCATGCTAATTTCCGATATAAAAAGCTACGAAACAGTAGTCCTGTCTGACGAAATATATTCACGAAAATATGACAACGCTCTGAAAAAAGAAGTGCTGGTATAATGTGACATCCAATAGCCAAGCAAACAGGACTTGTAAGCGTTCAGGGTAAAAAAAGAAAAAAAAATTGTAAGCTTACTTTTCTCCAAGGACCAGTTTTGGATGAAGTTTGTGTTTGACTCTCCGGCTGCCAAACCCAAAATAAGCAAAAAGAATTCTATAAGCGACATGACATGGGGGAGCACTATAACATAACAATTGACAAGAAAAGGATATCAATACCTCTTCAAACTTTTCAAAATTTTGTGTATCCAATTCACCGTTCACCTCAGGAATAAATGCAGCTTCCATCTGATAGAGCTTGTCCCATTCAACACCTCCAAACCAACAATGGGCCTGATAAAGGCATCAGCACCAAGGTAATTCCAATTATATGCAACCAGTTTACAGGAAAAAACTTTAAGAACCTAGAATAAGACACACCACACAACACCTTTATTTCGTCTGCGCCTCTTGATCCCAGCCTCTGGTTTACATTACACAAGAGTTTAGTAATAAGATCTTTTGCCTCTGGAGACAGCTTTGCTTCTTCAGGAAACTTCAAGTGGGTTCTCCAGTTAACTATCTGCAAATGAAGAAAAAGGACAAAACATGTAATCATGCAAAAGGACATTTTCTGATTCACTATCTTTGTTTTCTCAGGGATGGATGATAGTTTAACAAACTTGAAAAAAATAAAAAAATAAAAAATAGCACGGACTTGAAATAATTGATATGTTATTAGTTTACCTTCCTGCAGGTTGACATTGGATCATCAGAATAGAAAGGCGGGTAACCCACTAGCATTTCATACATAATGGCACCAAGTGACCACCTACACATCAGCAAAATTAATGTCTTTCACCCCGTACCTCCAAAGTTATTGAATAAATCAACTGGTAGTCAATAAAATAGTAACCCAGAAAGCTACTTATTGAATAATTACATCATAATGCACAAGGCAGTAAAAATACAGAGGCTAGGTGTTGAAAACCAAGGTTTAAAATTGCGCAATCGGGTATTAAGGCGTTTTCTGTTTGCGAGTTAAGACATGTAAGCCTTAATGCAGTTTGAGGCGTAAGCCTCAAAATGAAACCATTAAAATAAGTCGAAAATATATGAAAAATCATATGGTAGGTGGAAATCATAACAAAACAGCAAAATTTTTTTCTTCAAATGTCCATCTTTCAGCCTCTAGTTAAACATTATGTAAACCTAATGTGTTCATCTTTATGGTAACCAAGCAATTTCTTTGGACTTGGAAAAAACTTCAGAAAAATTGATGCTACAGCCTCAATATTGCGCAGTTGCGTGCATTTCTGAGTACGCCTCAATTCATAGAGGCGTATGCAATTTAGAGGGCGGTTGAGGCTTAGGCCTCATTACTATTTTTGACTGCAATTCACTAAGGTGCGCCTCATTGCGTGCACCTCAAATTGCACAATTTTAAACAATGTTGAAAACCCAAAAGAATTTGAAACATGCAGGTAGACATACATGGAATTCTGTACTTAAAGACAGGCGGAACCAACCAATTTGTCATCTACAAGATAGTCAAATGCTCAAACTGTAGAACACATGGAAAGATTTACCACTTACCAATCACATTCCATACCGTAACCCTTTTTCAACAGCACCTCTGGAGCAATGTAGTCTGGTGTACCAACTGTTGAATAAGCCTGCAGTAACCAAAAGTATTAAAATGGTGCTATACAAAAATTCTCACCAAACCATGTACAGAATAAGTGGAGGGGCAGGATTTCCACTTGCTTAATTACTCTGAACCAGATTTTACATTAGCGCATAAATGGTAGAGGACTTACAAGCATCCTCCTATTCTTCTGCCAATGTTGCAATTGTTCTTGCTGGGTGCGTTTTGGAGCTGAAGGGCTCTGATCACTTTGTGTAGCTCCATTCTGATTGTTGCCTATTGAAAAATCTCCTTCTTGGAGTTTACTGCAGTCTAATGGTTTACATAGTCCAAAATCAGACAGTCTCAAGTGCCCATATCGATCAAGTAGCAAATTGTCGGGCTTAATATCTCTGTAAGTGTTAACAACAACAACGGTTAGTCTTTGGTCTTCAATTGAATGGAAGAAATCATCTAATTCACATAAGAATGTGATCATGAAACTTATACCCACAAACCTATGAATGTAGTTGTGCTTATGAATTGATTCAATTGCCAGGATTGTTTCTGCAATATAAAAACGAGCTTCATCTTCTGTCAAAGTATCCTTTCTCATAAGTAAAGTCATCATATCTCCTCCGGGTAGGTATTCCATAATGAGGTAAAGGTACTCATCATCTTGAAAAGAACAATAGAGTTTGACAATGTAATTGCTGTCAACCTCGGCAAGCAAATTCCTTTCAGCTTTCACATGCTCAACCTAAAGACAGAACACGATCAGAAAATAATTCCAACAAGACCTAAACAACATCAAATGTAGACCAGTTAAATGTATACCTGACCCCTACGAAGCATCTCTGATTTCTTGAGCTTTTTCATAGCATATACATGATCAGTTGTCTGTTCTCTACATATACGAACCTAGACAACAGAGCCATGTTTAAAATACATTATAAGACTAGTAGATGCATTACAACTACAGAAACACGCAATCTGGACTACAGAAATTAATGACCACTCACTGACAAAATATTACTAGAAACATACAAGCACGCTCAAAGAACACAAGGTAAATAGGACAACGGTAACTCTTTAATCTCATAAAAAGTTTATACCTCTCCAAATGCACCCTTGCCAATCATTGTCAATAGCTCAAAATCATCAGCTCCCATTTTGTGCCTTTGAAGGCGCATGTATTCAGTTTCCTTCTTCTCCAAGAATTTAAGAAGGTTGTTTTGATCTTCCTCAGACACATCAGCATCTGCCAATTTCTTTTCCAATATATGTCGTCTGTTTGGTAAAAAAAACAGGTATGGTGAAAAATGCTATTTGTATCATTACACATTACTAGGGTAAGGATCCTATTTACAGAACACGTTGTTAGCTTAGCTAAATACCTCCATGTAATTGGCTTAACCTGAGATGTATTAGGAAGTTCTGACTCTAATATTTTTGTGCAAATCGAAATATGTTAAGCACAACACGGCTTATAGCAACGGCCAAGAGCCTAAAAACCTGATCTCTAGTCTATAAATGATAAAACAACACTGTTGATTCAGTAGGAGTTTTTTAGTAGTATTTGTTTTAAGCTTATGAAACTGTTGATCAAATAAAGTTATAAAAAAAAAGAGTTTAAAATTAAGTTATCAAATAAAGTTAATAATTTTAGCATGAAATTTAGGTGAACAGTAAAAATAAACTGAAAATAAATTAAAAGCCTCTTCATTTCATCAAATGCACATCATAACAACGATGACAATTATTAGTATTACTTTGAAAATTACCACAACCTTAAATACTTATAAAGATTCATATAGCAAAGAGTAAATTTTACCAAAGGAACTATAATCAACTTCCATCAAGAATGCAAGAAAAGAATCGAAAGAAGTAACCTGCTTCAGAAGAAATCCTTCTATGAAATCCAAAAACCAATATCGCGAGAAAGAAAAAAAGAAAAAAAAATTGTACATACCGTTCCTTCCTCTCCTGAAGATTCTTCATTTGCTCCTTGTAGTGATTTTCGATATACTGCTTCGCCGCCGCAACCTTCTGCTTCGTGACACTGGAAAGCGCATCCTCGTCCATCTGCGGATTCGATTCGCCGTTTTCTCCAGAGCAAGGCTCCTTCTTCCTTCGTCGAACTCCTCAGCTTATCGCGCGGTTGAAGCTTATGAAACCAACTCTTCGCTGAATCCATTTCCCTTGCGTTTCAACCGACAATGGTCACGTCAACGAACGAAAATCTCATCTCGTCTCTTGACGCGCAGCGAAACAGAATAGACCGATTCAACACCTAAACATCACAGACTCTATATTCATTGCATGCCAATCCGCATTTGAAATCCAAAACAATCTTGATTCATACACACATTTCCTTCGTATTCCATTCCAAATTTAAAAAAAAATAAACGGAAATTGAATCACAAAATCCACGTTTTGAACACAATCAACAACTTTCACGATCAAAAAAAAAAAAAAAACATTACCTATACAATGAAACCGAGAGTGCTCAGAACAAATCCCAGATGCTATAGACGTTTCATTTCCGATGAAAAAAAAAACAAAACAAAAAAAAAAAAAAACCAGGGGCTTAGAGATCGGCAAAGAAAAAGAATTGAGATTTGTTAAACCCTAGAGAGAGAGAGACAGAGAGAGGAGAGAGAAGGATGAAGGTCAGAACGGCATTAGCGGTGTGGGAAGGGAGGAGGTAGGAGAAACTCCAATGACTGGTTGAGTTCTTTCTTGTTGTGCGCGCGATTCTCTCCTTCGGTATCGCACACAGAGCCACACAAACAAACCTCCCTCCATGTTTGTATATTTATAGTATATTATTATTATCCAATATATCCTTCCCTCCCATTTTGCCCTTTTTTATTTTTATTTTTATTTTTATTGCTCGAAATTATTTTTGGTGTTGCGTTGGATCTCGCGAATAATTGATCCGAGAAGATTCGTTTGGGCGGCGGCTTTCACGTTGTGTGCTTAGAACAAACCCAAAAAATTACAAAGAAAATAATGTGGAAATTACAGAGTTAAGTGAAAAAAAATAAAAAAAGAGAATAACTAAATAAAATTATCTCATTTTGACTTTAATTAAGAAAGTTACGAATTTTTAAAAACAGATAAGCCAAAAGGTGAAATACAAATTTTGAAGTTTTGAAGTTAAGTTGCAAAATTCCGTTTCGAAACATTTGAACCCTCCAAATCTATTGATATTTATGAAGTAGATATAACGGCGTTCTAGAAACATTATTCCAAATGACTTCCAAAATATATTGTTATTTGTGATGTGGATGCAACAGTATTGTTTAATAAATTTTATTATAGCATCTAGCTCAATATAGTATGGACTTTCCATTTAATAGAGATTGTTCGCTATATAATAATTATTTACAGTTCTATTAAAAGTTAAGATGTTTCGTTTTAGAAATTTTAGAAAAAAGTAAAAGTTAGTTTACGTATTATTCCAAACGGTCTCCACATCTAGTAGAATCTATTAAGTGAATGTGACGGTGTTGTTTAATAAATTTTGTTATAGCATTTAGCTCCATATAGCATGCACTGTTTGATCTACAATTTTATTAGAGGTCCTATTAAAAGTTAGGATATTCCGTTATAGAATCCCTAAAATCCGTTTGGAAACATTGTTCTAAACGGCCTTCAAATCTATTAGTATTTATGAAGTGGATGTGACGGTATTGTTTAATAAATTTTGCTATAGCATCTAGCTCTATTAGCATGCACTGTTCAATATATAATTATTGTTTGAGAATCCATCGAAGGTTAAGACGTTTCGCCATAAAATTTCTAAAAAAGGTAAAATTCCATTTGGAAACTTTATTTCAAACGATCTCCAAGTCTATTAGAATCTATGAAATGGGTGTAATGGTGCTGTTTTATAAATTTTGTAATAGTATCTACCTCCATATGGTATGCATTGTTCAATATATAATTTAATTAGACGTTCTATGAAAGGCTAGGACGTTTCGTTATAAAATCCCTAAAATTCAGAAAAATTATTCCAAACGGCTTTCAAATCTATCAGTATTTATGAAGTAGATGTAACGGTGTTGTTTAATAAATTTTGTTACAGCATCTAGCTCTATATAATATGCATTGTCTATGATTTTATTAGAGGTTAAAATGTTCTTTTATAGAATCTTTAAAAAGATAAAATGCAAATTTAATGTAAATATAAATTTAAAAAAAAAGAGGTATTTTGCAGCCTTAGTGCGTACTCTTTCTCCCCCTCTCTTAAATTTCTCATATATTAGGATTTTCATTTACGTGAGACTTCTGCCAATAGCATTCACGAGGACTCGGTTAGAGCATACCAGTGCGATGGTATCAGAGTTGTGGTTCGACGATGGCTAGCTAAGGTGATCAGTGATTCAGTGATTTTGACAAGGATGGAATCGAAGGGTCCTAGTTGGGATTTTTTGGACTATATCTAACCTGGAGACCTTCTAGTGATTTGGGACTAGACAAGGTCCTGGTGATCTCATGATTATTGCGGCTATCTCTTACCTCAAACTGAGCCCGATTGATTTTCTCTAAGTTGCAACACACGACGACTAGTTATTCCACTTGGGGATTAGAATTTTGCGGTTGATGTTATTTTATATTCATACTTTATTTTTGTGTTTTTGTTTTTATTTTGTAATAAACGAGGTAGTTCCCCACTTTCAGATTGTTTTTATGTATGTGTTCTATTTGAGTTGTTTTTAGCAGTATCTGTCTATTGATTCTGTTAGTATTATGGCCACATGGAGTTTGTTGCAGTCTCTGTGTTTTGAGTTACTGTCTATCGATTAATCAGAATATTCCACCGATTAAGATATTTTTTTAAAAAGAGCTTTGTACATGCTTAATTTTAGGATTGTCGATGGATTTGAGAAATTTTTCCCATCACTAGTCTTGTCTTATGTCATCCTTATCGAACTTCATCAAATTTTATTGATGGAATTGGTTTTAGTCGACAGTTGTATAGCTTATACTACATGATTGTTTTTTATTTAGTATTGCTGCTTGTATCTCGTTTTAGTTTGAATGATAATTTTTCTTAAAAAAAAAAAAAAAAACTTATTTTGTGCTGACTCTGATAACGAACCATCGATGCACAAAGTTCTAAGCATAATATATATTTTTTGGCTTGCTTCTTGCGCCCTTCTTTTTTTTTTGGGGCTTGTTGGTTAAACGTAAAAGGCAACCCCTCACACTGGCCTTGAATATTATCTTGATCGGTGGATTAAGTGAAGATCTAAATAGATTACTTGCATCACTTACGAATAATTCGTCATTTTGGGGATTTTCTTCATTTAGGTTTATTGTTGAGAAAGCCCAAAGAGTGGCGCACATATAAATATAATAGTTGTTTCTCAACATAATATAGTTAATGGTTCAGTTAATAATCTCTAATGCACTGAAATTCGCATTGTAGTTTTGTTCAACTGTTCACATACTTGAAACAGAGATTAACTCTGTTCCAAGGCCAAGACTTTAATTTAATACAAGACAATGTCAGCATTGGCAAAGACAGAATGCCGTGTTGGAGGGTTTCTTGCAACGAGGACATTATGGGGCCATTTTCAACGGATACATCAACAGAAAAAGGAACAAGACAAATTACAAAGTTCCAAAGCATTTTTCATCAAAAGCCACCAACTTTTTTCTCTTTCTTTTTCCTTTTTTTTTTTGAAATCTAGATTAAGAGATCTCTGCAGTTTATGTTGGAGTCCGGTGCAAATTTAAGACAAAGTTATGTTTGCCACAATGCCCCGTAGTTAATTAGTAATTCAAATTTTTGTATGATAAAATACTGTAGAAAAAAGTTTAAATTATGGGTTCAAATCTATTATCCAATCGGGGGGTTTGGTACTCAAAATCGTCAAGTGACTAATCACTTTTCATTTCATCGATTTGGAAATGCTGTAGTGTTTGAGGATACAGCTGAAAGTGTATACTTTGCTTTTCCGGGTGGTTGTGGAGCAAAGTTGGAGAAGTATTGCCGTCTGAAAGTGACTGCAAGAAGTGGTTGGAAAAGAGAAGGAAGCTGGGTTTAGTTATTGTAATTCCTAACGTCTCTGTCTTTCTTGAAATGCTAACTCCGTCACTTAACTGTGATTACAAGCTTAGCCTAATAGCAAAACCACAACTCGCCTCCAACTAAAAGAGAGAGAAAAAAAAAAAACAAAAAAACAAAGCCTTTTAACTAATCTTGACCACTAGCATTTGTACTAAAATCATACAGCCAACTCTATCACTTAATCGTGGTTATAAGCTTGGTCTAGCAGTAAAACCACAGCTCGCCTCAACCAAAAAGAAAGAGAAAAAACCTGTTAACCAATCTTGACCACTAGCATCGATACTGAAATGACAAGGCCAACTTGATTGGCTTGTGATAATACCCGGAAACAATGCGAATGAAGTATGGAATCTGGATCCCTTTTAGGTAGACCATACTTCTCAAAATGGATTTATGAAAAACAGAGCAGGGTATTTTCTTTTTTATTTCAATTTTAACTGTGACGTTTTTAATACTAGGATGTTGATTCCTATGGATTATTGGTTCAGTTGGTATGCAGTACCATTCTGCCGGGTTCTTGTGGCTTACCGTCTTTTTAATCTACACAAGCTACTCCATTTGTTTGCCTTAACTTGTATTCAAAACAAAACTACCAAATTTGAAAATGACTAGCAGGAAGTTTCTATATTTAAAAAAAAAAAAAAGAAAAAAAAAAAAGAGAGATAACTTTTGTCACCAAATAGAATAAGCTTGAGTACAGTGTTAAATCGAGAAAGACAGATTAGTATTAAGGCTTTTATGAAATGAATAATTGACAAAATTAAGATTGAATCCCTGTTTTCCTTATTTCTACATTTTTAAAAGGAAAATTACAACAACATTAAAAAGAAATACACAATGCATGGATAAAAAATACATCGGACATTCCGAATTTAGTCTCCTCTGCAACATGTTGTTCAATAAATTTAACGGTAGTACGCCATGTGCCTAGAGGAGACAAAAGGAGAAGTACTGAAAGGAGAGGTCTTTTGGATTTGGGCAGTAGGAGGGTTCACAGGTTTTTTCTTTACCAGCTTAGTTTCAAAACGGAGCCAGGACTCAACAACGGATAGAAGGTTGGCTGAATTATTCAATTCATCGATCGCTGACAACTTCTCGGCCCTTCTAAGCTCACCGTCTTGGATGTAGGCAAGATGTGTCGCCCATGTCTCCAACCCATCAAAGATATGGGTCGCATATACTATTGTCGCACCTCTCTATAATTAAGAAGACAACATCAACGACAACCACAAGACGGAAATAGTTAACCAGACAACCAAACATCACATTACGAAACTGTCGGGTTCTAGAAAATGGGGCAAGTTAATATTCAAGATCCAACGGCCACATGTACTGTCTCCTCGTGTACGAGTTCTTCAAATTCTCAATTCTGATGTGTTCATGCACGTAGATATATTAAAATAGACAGAATAAGTCAATACCTGATCACATTCTTCCTTGAAGAAATCCAGTAAGTCGAGCCTAGCAACAACGTCTAAGTCGACCGTTACCTCATCTAGTAAAAGAACCTGTTAAGTCATAAACAAAAACGGTTGGAAACAGATTAAAATGCCGGTATGCTGGTCTTTTTCATTCCATCCTCAACTGGACAAATTCTCTATATAAAAGATGAAGCAGCTAATATACTCGGAAGAAAAAAAACAGGCTTGGGGGAGATTACAATACCTAGACTCAGTTAAAAAAAGAACTAAAGATTATTAGAACTCAAGAGAAATGAGAATCGCTATGAGGCATACTAATGATTTCGTCATTATACCTTAAAAGGGTGAAGAAGTCCCATGCAGATTTGGACACGACGGCGCTGCCCATCGGATACTTTATGCATTCGCCATCGCAGGTCGATGTCGAGCAGCTCAATCAGCCTCTCTCTCCTAACAGGATCAGCCCCTTCAACTGCCATTTCAAATAAGTAATTAGCAATTAGCATTAAAAAAAAAAAAAAAAACATTCCATTCAATTTTTAAACTGACTAGTGAGCAGTGACATAGAATGTGCAACATAATCATGAAGAGAAAGTATTATTGAAAAACAAAAATGTGTGTGTAAACATTGTTTCTAGAAAGAAAAACAGCTGGGTTTTCTCAAAAGACATCAAATTGAGAAAACCATAAACAGAAACAAACAAAGACAGTAATGCAGCTGATCACCCACCTCCAAAAATCATATGTTCAGCGGAGAAGTCTCCCTGGAGTGGAATCTCTCCCTGATTGTGTGCAAAAATAATACCTTTTCAGAACAATTATTCATTTAGCAAGCTTGAAGCTTGAACTCATCGGCAAAATCATGTTAACTTTGAGGAAAAAAAAGAAAGAAAGTTATTGAAGAAACTACAGAGAGTGCAAAAGGGAACTCACAGCAGAGCCAACGGTTTTGCTCCAAGATCCACCCAAATAGGCCAAATCGCCGCTACAAACCAGTTGAGTGTCGTGAAAAGCCGAGCCGTTCAACACCTGCACAACATCTCTCCCTCCGACCATATGCTTACCCGCCAGAATCTTCAGCAAAGTCGTCTTCCCTGCACGACATTTGTACCGAATGAGGAAAAAAGGGGGAAAAAAAAAAGAAAAAGTTTTTCATCTTTTCACGCCTCAATCCTTCTCTGGAAATCGGATTCTCGAGAAACAAAAAATCATCAATCAAAGAAATTTGGCTACCGGATCCATTGGCGCCGACAAGAAGGCATCGAGATCCGGGCGAGATGTCGAGGTTGAACTCCGAAAAGAGCGGCGGTTGTCCGTCGTACGAGAATTGCAGTCCGTACACTTTTATACTGCTCGAACTCTCTTCTCTCCGATCTTCTTCTCCTCCTCTCCGCTTCGATTTCTCTCCGTCCGCCATTTTTGGCGCCGCAAGCAAAATCCTGATACCACGGAGAGCAGATCGTCTACTCTCCGGTGACTTTATGTACGTATTTGTGAATCAAAGCTAGCCAATGGCATACGAACACGTGGATTTTTTCTGGAAAGGCTCGGACACACACAGCTTTCACGTGGCAAATTCTTGACCAGCCACGTAAGTCAAGCCTGAGCACCCGAATCATATTTTCGTGAAAACGCTTGCTTGGGAAAGAAGCCACGTTCTCCCACTCGCCAATCAGGATTATGAAACGACAACGTATTCTGAGCCGTCGACTTGACTTGTACCAGGCGGTGCGTTGGTTAGTAATTCTGAGCACCTCGCGCACGTTATCCAAACCCTCTCCGAAATAACAAAATAAAAACGGCAAAACCCGCCATTAACCGGAGAAAGCGAGAATGCGAAAGCCCTCGCGTTCGATTCTCTTTAGATTCGCTTAATCATTTTTTTTGGTTACTTTTTCTCCAAAATCTCAATTCTAATTTTTCAATCTCCGAGGTAATTCGCGGTAATTCTCGAAATTCATTCAATGTTTTAATCTTAATTCTGTGCTATTTCCCTCGCTATTTTTTATGATTTTTTTTTCCTCGAATGCGAATGGGTGGATTGAAACTATGGATTGTGGAATGCCAATTTTTTCTTTAATTTTGTGATTTGGTGTTGAATTTTTGCATCTTCAGGTGCCGATTGTGGGTTATTTCAAACCATGAATATTGATTGGAGCTATTGATAAAGTTGCCATGGAGGAAGACGAGGACAGGATTCTACTGAGTAGTTTGGGCGTTACGTCGGCGAATCCTGAAGATATTGAGCGCAACATATTATCACAGGTACACTCGCTTTTTTTGTTTAGTGATTGCATTGACAAAGGTGTTTAATTTACTGGTATAATTTTGGGTCATTGCTTGTTTTTTTCTTGAGTGTGACTTGAATAGAAACCTAGTTCCTGAGCAATGCCGAATTCAGATTTGGCCAAAGATGTGAAAAGGGCGAAAAATTGCACGCACGAACAAAAATTGTTGACTTTTATTATTTTGAACTTAGGCAAGAAGTGTTGAAATCTTCCAGTTGACAATGTAGTTTTTAATAATTTCAGGCAAGAAGTAATGCGGGCAAGTCTAGTGAAGTTGGAGAAGAAACTGAGGAGGATGCTCTTGATAGGTCAGAAAGTGGGGACCCATCATCCACAAGCCAGGCAAAACTCTATAATAGATTGAGGGCTGTGGAATTCGAAATAGATGCTGTTGCCTCTACAGTCAATCCCGAAAGGAAAACTGCATGTAAAGAAGACAGTGCTTATGATGAAGATTGTGATGGCAGTGCGGAGCAAGGGACCTCAGAGGATGGCCCTCAAGACTCGTCTAGTGAGTTAGACCTGCACCATGCTTTAGCTGCTGACAGATTGAGAAGTCTAAAGAAGACAAAGGCTCAGATTGAGAAAGAGCTTTCTGGTTTGCACAACAGTAAACCTTCCAAAGGTGTTGAGCTTGACAAGTCAATATTGGATATTGTCAAGGAAGAGCCAAGACCCAAGCGGAAGTTAAAGGAAGTAAAAAAAACAGGTAAAAGTTCCGAGAAGCGATTTAAAACTGTCTCTTTTGATGAGGATGGTGATTTTGATGCGGTGTTGGATGCAGCTTCTACTGGCTTTGTTGAAACCGTGAGTTAACAATATTTCTGTTTTGTCCCTGTAAGTTGGACTATTTTTGAGGAATTATGACATAGCATTTAATGTGTGTATACATGTAAGAAAATTTTTAAGTTGTGTTGACAAAAGGAGCAGGAGTACTAACTATACATTTATGATATACTAGGAAAGGGATGAATTAGTTCGGAAAGGAATTTTAACACCCTTTCATAAGCTAAAGGGTTTTGAACGACGTCTTCAAGAGCCAGGGCCATCTCAGCGGCACCACATATCCTCGAAAAAAGAGGAAAATGATGATTTTGCTTCACTCAGTGTTGCAAAAGCTGCAAAGGCAATGGCAGAGGCTGCACAAGGTCGCCCAACAACCAAGCTACTTGATTCAGATGCTCTACCAAAGCTTGATGCACCCACTCATCCTTTTCACAGGTTAAGAAAACCTGGTAGGGTTCGTCTATCTCAAGAAAATGGGGAAGAAAAAAATAAGAATCCAAGAAGGAATACGAAACGTCCTTTGCCTGATAAGAAGTGGCAAAAGCTTGTTTCTCGTGAGGATAATCATTTTGAAGAAAGTGGTATGTTTTGAAATTCTCTTTGCTTGTGCTTTTGAGGAGCTGCATGGTGGCAATAGAGCATTGTTAGACTTTATATTAACTTTATAAGAATTAGTGTTTATGTGGCTCTGGTTTTCTTTTTTGAAGTTTTGCTTGATTTGTCTATCATCATCTGAGAGATGTTTTCTTAAAACCTTGCAGAAGATATTCAAGAAGATTTGCCCGCTTCCACTGGTAAAGAAGATGAACAAGAGCAAGATAGTGAAGATGAAGATGATAGTGGACCTCCTCATGTTATCCTTGAAGGTGGGCTTAAGATACCTGAAAAGATTTATAACCAACTTTTTGACTATCAGAAAGTAGGGGTGCAGTGGCTGTGGGAATTGCATTGCCAAAGAGCGGGAGGAATTATTGGAGATGAGATGGGGCTTGGAAAGACCATCCAGGTCTTATCTTTTCTTGGTTCTTTGCATTTCAGTGGCATGTATAAACCAAGCATTATTGTCTGCCCGGTTACACTTTTGAGACAGTGGAAAAGGGAGGCTCGAATATGGTACCCAAGATTTAAGGTGGAGATCCTTCATGATTCTGCTCGGGATCTAGATCATACGAAGAAGAGGTCTAAATCTTCTGAAAGTGATTATGAGAGTGAAGGTTCACTGGACAGTGACTATGAGGGAAGTTTATCATCTAAAACGTCTAACAAATGGGATTCCTTGATAAACCGTGTTTTGGGGTCGGAATCTGGTTTGCTTGTTACCACTTATGAGCAACTCCGTATATTGGGGGAAAGGCTACTAGACATAGAATGGGGATATGCAGTTTTGGATGAAGGACATCGTATTCGGAACCCAAACGCTGAAGTTACTCTGGTCTGCAAACAGCTCCAGACTGTTCATCGTATAATAATGTCAGGTGCACCGATTCAGAACAAGCTTTCTGAACTGTGGTCTTTGTTTGATTTTGTTTTCCCTGGAAAGTTGGGGGTCTTGCCTGTGTTTGAAGCCGAGTTTGCAGTTCCCATATCTGTAGGAGGTTACTCAAATGCTTCACCACTACAAGTGTCCACAGCATACAGGTATACATTGTGAAAAAGTTCCAACTTGTACACGAACAGACAGTTTTTACATCTCCACTTTCAGCTGAAGGGAAACTTACTATGTTATCATTTTTGGAGGTTATCATTTTGGTTTTAGTTCCTAATACTAGAACCATTAAGGGGATCTATTCTAAATCTGGTCATTAACTATTTATTTCCATAATTCTTCATTTTGTATTATCTTAAGCTGGGAAGCTATTGTTATGCAGGTGTGCTGTGGTTCTGCGTGATCTGATAATGCCATATCTCCTTCGGCGTTTGAAGGCTGATGTGAATGCCCATCTTCCTAAGAAGACGGAACATGTCCTCTTTTGTAGCCTCACTGCTGAGCAACGATCTGTTTACAGAGCATTTCTTGCTAGCTCTGAGGTGGAACAGATATTTGACGGGCGTAGAAACTCTCTTTATGGATTTGATGTGATGCGCAAGATTTGCAACCATCCAGATCTGCTTGAGAGGGAACATGCCTGCCAGAATCCAGACTATGGGAATCCTGAACGTAGTGGAAAAATGAAAGTAGTTGGCCAAGTGCTCAAAGTTTGGAAGGAGCAAGGTCATCGTGTTCTTCTTTTCACCCAGACTCAACAGATGCTTGATATCATGGAGAACTTTTTGACTTCTGATGGTTATAGCTACCGAAGAATGGATGGTCTTACTCCAGTTAAACAGAGAATGGCTTTAATAGATGAATTTAACAACTCAAATGATGTGTTTATTTTCATTCTAACCACAAAGGTTGGTGGTTTAGGGACAAATCTGACAGGTGCAAATAGGGTGATCATTTTCGATCCCGATTGGAACCCATCGACTGATATGCAGGTATTCTCCTAACTTATTTTTATTGCATTGTTTAGATTTGTCTTTCACCTTTTCTATTATGATGCATTAGAAAATCAGGAGAATAGTTTTCTTTATTGTTTCTTGGTCAATTGGTTCCTGCTGGATTTTCTAGAAAATTATGTTTGATTATGTTGAATAAAAAACGCACTGAAACTTGTTACAGGCAAGAGAACGGGCTTGGCGTATTGGTCAGAAGCGAGATGTAACTGTATACAGACTGATCACCCGAGGAACTATAGAGGAGAAGGTTTATCATCGGCAAATTTACAAACATTTTCTCACCAATAAAATATTGAAAAACCCACAACAGAAGAGGTTCTTTAAAGCTCGAGATATGAAGGATCTGTTCACTCTCAATGATGAGGGACAGTCTGGGACTACCGAAACATCGAATATATTCAGCCAATTGGCTGAAGATGTCAGTGTAGTTGGGTTGCGGAAAGATGAACAGGATAAGCAAGGTTCTTTAGCTGATAATGGAAACGATGTAGGAACCATTCCTTCACGAAGAAAAGGAAAAGAAAAGGCTGATCACAGTGACGGTGAAGTAGATGAAGAAACAAATATTTTGAAGGGTCTTTTTGATGCCCACGGGATACACGTAAGTTCCTCTGCTGTTTATCTCCATAACCAAGTTTTAACTGTTACTGTATTGGTATCATCCATGCTCGTAGAATTGGCTATGAATTTTGTAATTTACATGCTTAGAATGTGCTTTTCTCAAAGATGTTTTCTTTTTGTATTTATTGCCAAATTTGCTAATTGGAGTTTGGAAAATTTATCTGCAGTACCATCTGCTTTCCTTTTCATTGCAACAAAAGCATGCATTTTATCAATACCAAATTCCGGACTTCTGTTATGAGTGGTAGAAATGCCACAGCTTTCTGTGCTGCCTACTCTTGTTTTTCTCCATTAACCTGATCTTATTTCATTTTTCAGAGTGCACTGAACCACGATTTAATCATGAATGCTCATGATGAAGAAAAGATGAGGCTGGAGGAGGAGGCTTCTCGAGTTGCTCAAAGAGCAGCTGAAGCATTGCGCCAGTCTCGAATGCTTCGAAGCCGTGAAAACATCTCTGTCCCAACATGGACTGGAAAATCAGGAACTGCTGGTGCACCATCATCAGTGCGCCAGAAATTCGGTTCAACTGTGAATTCCAAGTTGGTTAACATTTCTAAACCATCAGATGAATCTTCCAGAAATGGAACAAGCAATACTAACGGTGTGGCTGCCGGCGCATCTGCTGGGAAGGCATTATCTTCAGCTGAGTTAATAGCAAGGATTCGAGGAAACCAAGAGAGAGCCGCTGGTGCAGGAATTGATCATCAGTTTGGAAATGCTTCTACTGCTAACAGAGGAAAATCTGCTAAAAATCTATCTAGAGCGCAGCCCGAAGTACTAATTCGGCAAATCTGTACTTTCATACAGCAGAGAGGTGGAAGGACAGATTCTGCCACCATAGTTCAGCATTTTAAGGGTAGAATACCCTCGGAGGATCTTCCCTTGTTTAAGAACCTTTTGAAGGAAATAGCTACATTGGAGAAAAACCCAGATGGTTCAGTTTGGGTGCTAAAGCCAGATTATCAAGAGTAGCATCTGATATTTTGAGTTGTTATGTGCTTTTGTCAAAATGCAATCTTATGGTGCTTCGTAGCACCGTTTTGATCAAAACCACACCAGATAGAATTTTCGCTGTACATAGAAGGTTCATAATTCTTTTTTTCTCTTTTGTCTGTTTAAACCAACAGAGAAATTCAAGTAAATCATTTCTTCATCTCTTTATCCAATATTTGGATATTATCAGCTAAAAATCAGCAGCAACATAAGTTTTAAGTCGAAGTTGCCATGCTAAAAATGAGCTCAAGCAAAATGAGCCTTTTAGCTTAAGCCAATAACAGAGGATTAAAAAGATTCGATTCTAATGTCTTTTTTAACGACCCTTTTTAAAGAGAATTACATGTAGAAATAGGCGTTTTTTCTTCCTTCTATGATATAAAGATTAGGATAGAGCTTAAACATCAAATCGCCTTCCGTTGAAAGTAAAATAAAGTGGTGGAGTACCCCAAAAATTAAAAAGTTGGTTCAGCAGAAGAACCAAAACAAAAAGGTTGGTCGCTGTTTTTGCAACAGTTGGACGACATGTCGTTCGAAGTTTAAAGAACAGGATAAACTAAGAGAAGAAGAAGACCAAGTAACAAACGAAACTGACTTATTCACATTTAGAATACAAGGTATCGATAATATTAATAAGAAGTCCGGAAATTAAAAAAATCATAGCATCCCAAACCCAAAGAAAGAATCGGGTAGGATAAAAGAAGCATATTTTTATATATTGCACAAAACAATTATTTTCCAGATATGAAGTATTTAACAGTTGATGTTTTCTCACTTTTCTCATATATTCCTTCATTTTTTTTTTTTAAATTTTAAGAAAAAGAGAGGGTTAAAAAATATAAAACATCAGGCAAGAACTCAACAATAAGGAACAAATGCTCCCACAATCAGAATGCTGCCCATCCAGCTGCGGTGGTCTTCGTTGATCCTGATCCCGTTGTCGAAGGAAGACTCCTCTGCAAAATTAGCAAAATTACCATGTGTTATACTCGCCAATGGCTTTTTTTGCGGGAACAAATGTGTGAGGAGCTCATCAGAGATCCCGAAAATAAACAGGACAAAGTAGAGTGTCCTTATTGTATTGAATTTGGACCATAGAGGGTTCTGTACACTTTGGCAAAAATCGTTACCATTTTTCAGCACTGTTTTTACGAAGATGCTTCCTAGAACAAACACATCAATGACAAACAAGCAACAATAATCTCATCAGAACAAACAATGCGGCCTGTCATCAAGTTGGCTTGCAGCTCATGACAGTCGGATCAAAGAGTTGAGCTAAATACCAAGAAAAATATCGACCACCTCACGTGCCCATAAGATGGAGAAACCTAAGACTGTCGTATTGCACTTGGCATCTTATTTAAGAGAGATCATTATGTCAGATCACGAAATTAACCTTTTCATTCAAAGGGCATTTTGCCCAACAAGGCATTCTTATATTCATAGAGTTGTGTAAGCATTCTATAATCTAAATGTGATAACATTCTAAATATCAACATGTATAAAAGCAATTTTTTGATACAACCCCAGAAATATAGTTCATTCTACAGAGTTCCAAGCAGATCCTAATACTATCTCGCCATCCATGGACCAATGGTGGTAAATCACAGTCACTCCCCCAGGATGCCTCAAGATATATCCTTAGCAATTAGCATCCAATTTTGCAAATAACAAAAAGTATACAAGATCACCCATTAAAACATGTTGGCATTATAATAATAGAATTATGTTGACGATTCAAATCCTTCTCACAATCACATGTAGCTCTGTCCTGTATATGTGTATATATATATTTGTTGAAGATAACCAGGTATACACAAAAATGTACAACTGATTGTATAGCATTGCAGGAGTTTCCATATCAAGTAAATCAGAGGAAATACATACCTGAAGTGGAGAAAGATCTGACAAAGAATCGCTACCATTCCTTGTGTTTTCCTTCGCAACCTTGAGATCACCAACACCATGATTACCGGAGGTCATTCGAGCAGCGACCGGATCATTGGGAGGCGGCGGCAATGGAGACCTGATTTTCCCTGCACCCGGCGGCGGCGCAAGCCCCACTGTTTTAGGCTTTCCGGCACCGGAAAGCCCAGCCGCCGAGAGCATCCCGGTCCCACTAGACTGCTTGGGCTTCACATTTATCCGTATTGTTTCCCCTTCCTACAGTCCCCAAAACCCTAAAATATCAAACCTTTGAACTCCATAAAAATGGCAAAAACAAAAAAAAAAAAAAAAAGAGAGATTTTTCTTCGTTACCTTCAATCTGTGGTTAACAGCGGGGTGGATATCGATGTGAGTGTCGTCGCTGACCTCGCCGCCGGCGACTTCCTTCTCGTGCTCCCTCCTCACGTACTTCTCGTGGTCCGACAGAGCCACATTGAAATCGAACGCCTCGTTCCTCTCCGCGAACCCTAGCCCGATGAATGCGTGCTTTCCACGGCCGTCCTCGATCTTGAGCACGAAGTATCGCGATGAGTCGAGAACGGTCTCCACGCAGGTCTCGCGCTGGCCGGGGTGGACGAAGCAGGCGGCGAAGAGCTCGCCGGAGTTCGGATCCTCGAGTCGGATCTCGCACCGGTCCTTACACGACACGACCCGGAGCCGACCCGACCAGATCTTGTCCGACTGGAGCCACTCACCGCACTTGTACCCGCCGGAGGTCGACCGCGGCGGGATTTTGTACACCGCCACCTCCCTCACCACCAGAAGAGTGTGCTCGAACGCCTCCTCCTCCTCGTATGACATCGTTTCGCCGGAGATCGATCTGCCGAAACTGGGTTTGCTCCGGTTTAGGGATTTGAGGAAGAATTCGGCGTGAATTCAAAGAATGAGAGGTGAGATTGATCGAATTGGATCAATGAAGAAGAAGGTGCAGAGAAGACATCAATGGGAGTTGCAGAAACGTGGCTTCGAAGACTGCTTTGAGAGGTCAAATCGAAGGAGCCACGAATTTACCAATTTACCCTTTCGATTTTCTCCTATGTGTTTGTCGGGCCGAGAACAAAGAAGCCCAATAGGAAATATCTTCAAAATCCCGTTCTCTCTTCGGCCCATAATTGAAGACTCGAGAAATCACGTGCGTCATACAATAAGCAGACGCCATTACCAACAACCCTACAATCAGACCTCATAACCAGTTCAGTTCTATCTCTCTCTCTCTCTCTAACCTCGCCGTCGACTCTCTCAGCCGCCACTCCGCGGACTTCGTCGTCTCGTTTCGGCGTTAAAAAGGTGAAGTCTTTGAAGCTGAAACTGTTTTCGATTAGAATATCCAAAAACAAGAACCTGCCGTTTTAGCAACGGCTGCTTAGTCTATTTTTGTTTGTGTGCGTGTGTGTTTTTTTTTTTTTTTTTTTTACTGAAGCCTGTAACTTTTTTTTAAGCCTGTACTGGAGTTTTTTTTAAAAGCAAATTTCAGTCAGAATTTTGCTTGATTAAGTTTTTATTTTTTATTTTATTTTTTTTGTGAAGCTTTTGATTGAGTTATGTTATTTTTGTGATTATTTTAGCAGGGTTTTAGAATCAGCAAAAATGTATCTTCAGTTTTACATAAACGAGAATGGTGACAAGGTCTACACTACCAAGGTGCGTCATTTTTGTAAATCTTAGTGGCTCTTTTGTCATGTATGCAACATTCTTTTATTTTAGAGTCGATTTATTTGAAACAACTAGAAGCTCAGTTCTGCAGCTATCTATTTGTGATGGCCGATTTGTATTTGAACCGCTGATTTATGCAATTTTTTTGTTGGATTGTGCAATTTGGACCCGTAGTATCTTCATTATGACTGATCTTTCACTTGCTTTGTGTGCGTAGAAAGAATCGCCACTCGGGAAGGCGACAGAATCTGCTCATCCTGGTAAATGCTTCAACTTAAATTGCTCGACTTTTTCTTCGTTAGTATGCGAATTGCCTTGTTAGTTAGTTTATTCGAGCACATGGTGCAGTCTTGTTTCTGTGATGGTTGATGAACTCGTAGGTTTACTTTGTTGTGCCAGCTTGTATGATATTTACAGTTCACAAGTCCATAATCATGGCTATAACTTATGTGAATGTCGGGGTTCTTTTCCGAGTTTTGAACTGAAATATGGATTTATGAATTCGTATCTATAACTTATGTGAATGTCTTTCCGAGCTTTCAACTGAAATATTCCGTACTGTCACCTCCCATATAGTGTTGTAGATTTGTCATTCTGAAACTTATTGAGTGCTGGATTTCTGTTGGAATTAACTGACCTCCTGCGTGCTGGTTTTTCCAAGTTTACCTCGCCATTCGGTTTGTTTATGAGACACTAGTTTTTAAGGCCTTGTATTGCATTATTAATCTGTTTCCCTCTCCATTTCGATTTGCAGCACGGTTCTCTCCCGATGACAAATATTCGAGACAGAGAATTCTTCTGAAGAAGCGTTTCGGATTGTTGCCAACCCAGCAGCCCCCTCCAAAGTACTGAGTACCCAATGGTTCAATCTTTGTAATGTCGTATATCGTAGTGATGAATTTTGATCCTTGCTAGTGTTTTTGCACTAGAGATCTTTCTGCATCGACTGTACTAAAATATCTCTACTCCCTGTTGACAACAGACAGATATTGTTGGCTGCTTCGTATAATGGGATAGTTGAGTGCGTTACATAGATTTGTAGAAAAGACCTTTAGCAATATTATTATCAAGCTATTTTAATCTCACCAAAGTGTAGTCTGACAAAATGTGGAAAAATGTCTCAATCATGTTATCATGTGTGTGACAATTCCATTGTGTAACCTAATTCAACAGCCATTGCATTGCTCTAAAACTAGAACCACTAATATAATGCGGATGAAATTTAGTGGTGAAACCAAGTGGTCCATCAGAAAAACCAAATTGCATGTTTGAAATCCCTTTTCCCAGCAATGCATAAGCTAACCAGTAACCATACATTATCTTAGCTATCTAATTAATTATTCTGCACTGCCTTCTTCTGTAATATTAAGTAGTTTTAATTTAGTCAGGATTTAAAGTAATCTTTTTTGTTTTTGTTTTTTTGTTTTTTTCTTCCCCCAAAGATAATCTGTTAATCCTTGTTTGATATGTAATTTTGAATTCAACTTTTCGTAAAGATTCTAAAAATATTAATTCAATTTAGACTTTTGATGTTTTTAAATTTTTCACCACATTTATTTATTGTCTCTCCCTAATACCAATTAAAAAAATTTCACATTTTAAACATTTTGAAACTATGTGCCACTGCCAAACAAGGGATTACTTGAGTGTCCATGATAAATCTTCATAGATCATCCACTACATGAATCTTCAGAGTTCTGTTCATGCGACAAAGAGCTATTCTCAGTCATAGATCACTCACTAAAAGCTCGGAAATTAATGGTGTAATTATACAAAAAAGCTTGCCAATTAATGATGTCAATTATCTCAAAAATAAGAGTAATAAACATGCAAATTTACCCTAAAAAAAGAAGAAAAAAGTAATAGTATTTATGCCATAAAAATTGGAATATTATTTGAAATGTATTCTAAGTAACTAAACAAGAAGTAAATAATTTACTATTCACCTAAAATATTTTAAAACATTGCTATTTACTAAAAATGTTATTTTAATTTCTGAAGAAGAGCATGCAACAATGCTATTTACTAAAAATGTTATTTAGGTCTCGTTTGACGTTTAAACTCAAACTCTATTTCTTTATCTTAGTTTTTATCTTTTTTTGAAAAATTTTTTATCTTTTTCTGAAAATTTTTTTATCAAAATCAATAAAAATTTTCAACTCAAACTCATTCGTGGAAGCGGTCCTTAATTTCTGAAAAAGAGTATGCATATAGATTTGGGCCAGAAGAAACATGTCCAGATAGTGAAGGGGTCTCCCAGTCATCCAGTGGCTCATAAAATGAATTTAGTGAAGGCCCAGTTAAGAATTGGACACAGTCGTTATTCAGGTAGAACTCGGTGGGCAGTTTCGGTATTCCAGCTTAAAAACTGACTGCGACGGGTCCCTTGTCTCTTCTTTAGTTCGCGTTCTTCACTTCCCTCACTAGTCATCGCGTCCTCGAAGACTTCAGCTCCTATACCCCCAACAATTTCTCCAAACATTCTCGTACGATCTCTCTTCCCGATCTAAAACCCTAGGGTTTCTCCAGACCGCAGCGATTCACGTATATATCTGCAATATATATGTATTTTTATACACGTATATGTGTATATATTTGTTTATACATGTGTGAGCGTGAATGTGTATATGCATATCTGAAGTTTTGATTTTTATGGTTTTTGTTGGTGTTGCAGAGATGGCTGCCAGAACTCTAGGAGGATTTCTGGTTCTGCTTTCGGTGATTGCGATCTGCGAAGCTGCATCTGTCTTTCAGCCGATCACGGACGCTCACCGATCCGCGGCTTTAGAGCTTTTCAAGCCCTCCGATGGATCCTTTGGAAGGTGAATTTTCAGCCTAAATTGGATCCTAATTTCGCCTTTTGTAGGCATTCTTTTTGACCTGTTTTCGCGATTTCTTGTTTGGTTGTCGATAAAATGGAATTTTAGTGATTTGGTTGGTTGAATTGAGTTAAACGTTACACTTTCAGGGTTTGCTAGCTTTTTATGTGTGATTTCCATTGTTTTTTTTCCTCGCATTTTGCAGCATATGTTTTGGTGTAGTTGACTTAGTTCTTATTCTTGTAATTGTAGTATTCTTGATATCTAGCTCTGTAATTCTATCGAAAAGAATACTAAAAATATGATTTGATATCAATTTTGTTCCAGTTTAGAAGAGGCATATGAAGCCCTGAGATCATTTGAGATTCTTGGAATTGATAAGAAGCCTGATATAAGCAGCGCCACTTGTCATTCTGTTCTCGAAACTCTGGGGTCATCGTCTTCTTCTCTGAAGGATTTGTTCCACGCCTTAAGAGTTAATGGCATATTGAAATGCAAGGTTAAAGAGGAGGTTTTTGAGGTATTGTTGGGCCCTTTAAACTGATATGTTGTTCAAAGCTTCAAAATCACTGCTAATGAGGGCAAGGTTTGGGTTTTCGATGCCTAATTTCGTCTCATTATGTAGGGTATTGTTCCAAGAATTAAAGCTGTAATTAGCAGTGCAAGTTCGTTGCTTGAGTTTTACCACTCAATCGGAAGTTTGGAACTCATTAAGGTATAGTAGCCATTATTGATTTCACCTTCCAGTTTATATTTCCTTTTTTTTTTTTTGGCTGACCTATTCGATTACGCCTTCCAAATTTATGGAAGTAGCTATAGAAAAATTTTCGAACCAGGGGGGTGCCATAGAATAAAATCTTGACACGGTGATGTTCTTTAATTACAACTCAAAGAATTTTGTATAGTTGGCTAATTTTCAGTTTTGGTGACTATGATTTTTTAGTTGTTTCTTCACAGTATAGAATTTCGATAACTGTTTTTTTTTTTTTTTTTTTTTTTTATTTTTAACTGCCTTTAACTTTTTCCTCCTTGATGCAGGGTCAAAGTTCAAACGTCGCTGTACTTCTTAGTGATGCTGATGGAATCTTTCGATCCATCAAGGTTGGTGGGCATTTAACACTAAGCAGTTGATTCCAGTTTGGGAATAGGTTCAGTTCTGGTTACTCCCTGCCCTTGGTGGAATTCACATATCAGTTGAGGCTTCTGCTCGGATTTGATGTTCATGTGCAATAATTAGGGGCCATGGGTGATTCAGTAGCGGAGCTGATCCTGATCCCAATTTCTCTCTCTCTCTCTCTCTCTCGCGTCACTTACCACGCATATTATATACTATTGTAAGTTGATGATCCTTATGGTGGCATGGCAGGCTTTGAGCCAGAGTGATGGAAGGTGGCGCTACAGCTCTAATAATCCTGAATCTAGTACCTATGCTGCAGGTAATGACTTATCAGGAATCACTTAGAAGTTCTATTGCCCTAGATGCTTCATAAATTCCTTCCAATCAATGACTTATGTGGTTTGTATACAATGGACTACGGACAGTAGCCTCCATTGCTCCCCTGTGAATTTGTTCCACCCATGGACTGGACATAAGACCCTCCCATCCAATTACTTTGATTTGTTTTTATTCACTATTGAATTTGTTATGTCTCCTGCAGGATTAGCGCTTAAAACACTTGCTGGTGTTGTCTCTTTGGCGTCATCCGAAATTGATCAGTCAATGGTAACGTATTTCCCTTTTCTTTTAACAAAGTTGGAACTTAACCATACCATTTCTCTAACATACTTTTCTGTTCATTTTGCCTGGTAGATATATTGGTTTTATCAATTTTGTGGTTAGCATATGTTTACTTTCAGTGTTTTCTTGTTGCGTATGTGTGTGTTTCTCTGGTACTTCTCGTTTGTTTGTGTCAACTATATATTATTGTTATTCTACATTTTACAGTCAGTTTTCATTGGCAGATTGGCACATTGAAAAACGATATAACGAAGCTCTTTGACAGTGTTGAGAAATATGGTACGTAGATTTCTTTATTTAATTTTTTCCCCTTGTTGGTGAACTCTCAAGTATTTTGTCATTTCATCTCCTTTTATGCTAGAATTTTTATGCTTTAGGCTACAAAACTGTAAAGCACCGTATTAGACCCAGAAGTGCTATTTACAAGTGACTAATTAGATCTTAATATACACGACGCCATTTGAATGTCTGTTTTCTCATTTTGTTTTCCTTGTAAGGATTCAAACTTGATGACACACTAAACACTATACTGTTGTCCATGTATGAATTTTTCTAGTGAAGTCAGTAGTTAGCTGGTAGCTGACTAGTGACTCTAATTGCTTCTTAAATTGTTGAGTTGATTTTGATGTAAGAGCACTTAGATAACTTACATTACTTCAAAATGTAGATGACGGAGCCTTTTATTTTGACGAAAAAGTTGTTGAGGCGCATGAGCATCATGGTCCTCTTGCAACTACCTCTTCAGTTGTTCGAGGGCTCACAGCATTTGCAGATGTGACTTCTGAAAATATAAAGGTGGCTGGATTATGCTTAATGTCTGAGGGGATGATCTTTATACTAAATGTTGGAGGGAATGATTTTAACATATGCTTTTTAAATGTTTTCCAATACTTTATTTTTGTGTTTGCAGCTTCCAGGGGACAAGATATTGGGTTTGGCAAAATTCTTTCTTAGCATTGGCATTCCTGGTGATACCAAAGACTTCTTTAACCAAATAGACTCATTAGCCAGCCTGGAAAACAATAGGCAAGTGATATATGGAAATGTGTGTTTGTTACCTTATTCCTTTTTATTAGAAATGTGAATATTTGGACACGTTGATTTCTTTAAGATCATGCACTGAAGGTTTAACTTGAATTGCTGTCATGTATTTTCACCAACATTTTATGTCTGACTTTGATTTCTTGTGTGGTGCAGGGTTTCTGTCCCACTGATTTTATCACTTCCGGCTACTGTGCTTTCCTTGTCTAAGAAAGACCAGCTCAAGGTTGTTCAATAATCAACTTTTGTACATCATTGTAATTAGTTGTTCTTGCTATCCAACGTTGTGGTTATGAAGAATATGTTTGGACACTTCTCATGTGCATCTTTTTTATGGACTCTGATGCGACTTAGAAGAAGAATCAAGGAAAAAGACGAATAAATGATAGAGAATTGGACTGAAATTTAGAGAAATCAACTGAGAAAATACATACCAATGGCGAGCTTTTGAGAGGCTACCTCTCTCCTAACAATATCCTCCCTAGATTCTTCCTACCTCTCTCTCCCTCACAGAAAAGTCACATACTAACAGCATTCTAACAAACAAACACCCAAAAACCCCATACTGCCCAGCGCTCCTCACGTGCTAAGCGTGCTTGGCCCTCCTTGCGTATGTAATTAGTTGTTCTCGCTATCCAATGTTGTGGTTATGAAGAATATGTTTGGACACTTCTCATGGCATCTTTTTTCCTTCTTGCCGTATTCACATGTTCAATAATCTCTTTGTGGTTCTAGTCATGCTAGTAATCAGGACTTGAATGCCTTGACTGAACCTGTCACTATTTCTGTGCATCCCAAATGATACAAGAGTCATGCAAATCCATGGATTTTGGAATTCTATAATACGCGGTCCAAGGAAGGAAATGCTTCTGAACCCCCCTCTGTTTTTTTGTGCATTGGTCTGCATGTTATAGATCCATGTCACATTTCTTTTGATTGGTTTGGATGTAAGACCAGAAGAAGAATAGGACAGAGAGACAGGACTTCACTTATTTCTATTGTGCCATGAGATTTTTCTTTTTGAGATTTTTGTGTCATTAGATATTTGTGTGCGATAGTTAGTGCCTAGTATTGCCTTCATTATTGTTGGTTTCCTTTTACAATAAACTACAATACTTTTGTTACCTTTACCATGAATGATATGTAGTGGTGCATGCGAGAATTTTGTTATATTGGTTTTTACTTGAATTTAAATTTAATGCTTTGTTTTTATAACTTCCAAACAGGTTAAAGTAAATACCGTGCTTGGTTCAAATGCACCTCCTCTGACAGTGAAGCTGGTGCGAGCTTCCAGCTCTGGTTCAAAAGATGGTTCACTAATTGAGAGTCAGGTTGTCTTTTAGTTTGCTCTGTGTGTGTGTGTGCACGCGCGTGCCTTTCATCTATATTTAAGCTATCTTGTTCCAACAATTTGTTACGGTGAATTGCTTTTGGCTGAATGCTTTCCCATTTGTGTGATACAGGAACTCAAGTTCGACAAAGAAAGTTCCTCCCACTTTTTAGAGTTGCCAAAGAATGTTGACGTTGGAAAATACACGTTTGTTTTCGAGGTATCTTTGTCTGCTCATCTTTTTGTATAGAAATAATGTGCTTTAGTGCTTGTCCTCACCTGGTTTTGAATCCATGATTCCTTAAACTAAATTTCTTTTCCAGGTAGTCCTTCATGACTCAGAGCATGAAAAAGTTTATGCTACTGGAGGCCAGACTCGAGTACCAGTTTTCGTTACAGGAATTATCAAAGTAGACAATGCAGAAATTGTAGTACTTGATAGTGACCTCGGGAGTGTGGAATCCCAGAAAAAGTGCGTATTTGTTGACCTTTTTTTTTTTGGTTCTTTTGTCGTAGAATTTGGCACATTCTTATTTGATAGTTTTTACTTTTGTGTGTTTTTGTCATGGCCCTTTTGCTATTGGTTTTTAGTGGTTAAATGAATAAATAATGGTAATTTTGTGCATTCTACATTATGGAAATACTCAGGCTAGATTTAGCTGGAGAAAATGTTGTCTCATTATCAGCAAACCACCTTCAAAAGCTGCGCCTGTCTTTTGAACTAGCTACTCCTCTTGGGCATGTTTTTAAGCCTCATCAGGTTTGTTCTCCTAGCTGTCTGCTCTTGCTTGAATGGTTTTTCCGCCCTCTATGTTCAGCTGCTTGAGAAGTTGGTTTGGCTGCAGGCATTTCTTACGTTGAGTCATGACAGCAAGGTTGAACATATATTTGTTGTCGGGAACTCCGGCAAAAAGTTCGAGATACTTCTAGTTAAGTTTCTTTGATCCATTTCCTTCTTTTCGTCAGCTTTTTGACATCTTAAATAAACCCTGCAGTATGTTATGCTATGCAGAATACAGTAATGACGCTAACTTAAGCTAAGCTTAATAAACCACAGGGCATTCAATGCCTAGGTGTTCTGCTTTGTTCTTTTAAATTCATGCAACCTTTATCACTGAAAGAAATCAGTATATGTGGTTAATGAATCCTGAGTCTTGGATATTTGATTGTGAAGAAATGGCTCCTTGAATTTGAGGAAAAAAAGCGGTTACCTCAGAAGTATTAGATGTGTTCCATTCAGATTTCATTTGGTCTGTCCTATCTTGCGAATAGCTAACTGAGTTACTGAGCTTTGATTCTTCGTTCTCAAACAAATAAGATCCCTTTCGTTGTTGGCTAGCTGGCTTATGGACTGTATTTGTTATGGACTAGCATACACTTAAGAGATTTCAATTTTTCTTATTTTTCTCGTACTTACCAATTTTCTTGTAGGATTTTCTTGGGCTGGTGGAGAAGTTTTACTATCTATCAGGTACTTATGATATTCAGCTAACTGTTGGTGATGCTGTAATGGTAAGTATGTGGTTAGCTCACTTATCAAACAAGTAATTAGGGGCTTGGTTATCTCAAGCTGTCCAGGTTCTTAACATTAATTGGAATTTAATGTGTTCTCTTCCAGGAAAACTCTTTCTTAAAGGCTATTGGTCAGATTGAACTGGATCTACCAGAAGCCCCTGAAAAGGCCCCGCGTCCTCCTCTGCAGCCTGTTAATCCCTACTCAAGATATGGGCCCAAAGCAGAAATTAGTCATATCTTCAGGGCTCCAGATAAGCGTCCACCCAAGGAGCTCTCCCTTGCTTTCTTGGGTCTTACCTTTGTTCCTCTCATTGGATTTTTGATTGGGGTAGGTCTCTTACATATGACCTTGATGTATTTTCGTTTCATTAAAACGTCAATTACATATCACCCAAATTTAGGCATGGACAATCAAAGTTGGTTTAGATATTGTCAAGTTATTGATTTGATTATTAGATATCGGACACCACATCTGGAACTTCTCGTAGTGTATCTTCATAAAATGCGGGCACAATTACTGCAAACTGAGTGTGGGCACACTTTTTTTGCTGTTGCCCCTTAAGTTACATGTGATCCATAATTTATTCAAAAGAAAACTTGGCCAGCTTTGATCCTAGTAGTATTAAGTTTTTGAGCGGGGGCCAAACATTCTGTTAAAAACCGTAGTGATCCTTTTTTCAGCTTGAATGTATCTTACTGTAGCCTTTGCCTGAATTGCTTGGGAGTTATAAAAAAGATTGTGATGCACTTGCCTTCTATTAATTCATGTGATATACTAGGTTTACTGAGCCCACGTAGCTAGAGATATATACGTTTTTTTTTAACTTTCTTCTCTCTCTCTCTCTCTCTCTCTTTCCTTTGGCAGCTATTACGTTTGGGAGTGAATTTCAAGAACTTCCCTTCTTCAGCAGTACCAGCCACATTTGCTATTCTTTTCCATCTTGGCATTGCGGCAGTTCTATTGCTCTACGCGCTTTTCTGGTTGAAGGTACTCTATTCTCTCCTTTCAATTGCCTGTATCGTAACTCCCAAAAAGCATGATCGAAATCCATTCCTAGTAACTAAATTTAGAACAAAAAATGGAGTGTAAAATTAATTGTGGAAATCGGAAAGAACTCAGTATTTAACATGATTACTTGAAGGTGTCATTGTTTTATTCTATGGATTGGTGACAGGCCTTCCTTAATGACAGTTTTGTCTCCAGAAAGTGCTCGGTCTGATTTAGTTCATTGTTTGTTTGTTTGTTTTTTTTTTTTTTTATGACAGTTGGATCTATTTACGACACTGAAAGCGCTTGGTGTGTTGGGAGCTTTCTTGCTTTTTGTGGGGCACAGAGTTCTTTCCCATCTAGCGTCGACATCAAGCAAGTTGAAATCTGCTTGAGACCTGATATGAAGCAGCAAATCTTCACAGCAACAGCCGGGAGTTTTTTTTTTTCCTTTTTATCCAATTTTGTAGGACTGTTTTTATGTTGATGTTATTTATATATCTATTCCTGTTGAGAATTTTATCACACAAAAATAGCGAAAGAGAGCTGTATCCGCTGCCTTTAGGATCTTTACACATCTTGGGTAAAACGGTATTAGGGATTTTTAATATGCTTAACTTTTAAACAGAAGTCTTCACTCACTCCTTTTTTTTTTTTTTTTTTTTTTTTTTTTCCTCTTACAATTGAGCATCATGAGTTTTTCTTTGAAAACTTCGTTTCTAGGTGCTGGATTGTGATCCCTCTAAAGAAAGTGCCGGCTTTTCGATTTCTTGTATGGAGAAGTATTTGGTAGATTAAGCCCGGGGATATATATACACATACATACATACATGTATATGTATACTCTCGAATGATTATGATTTAAAATTGATGATAATAATAAGTTGAACTGTCATTTTTTTTCAATCAAATTCTATAATTTAACAATGACTCGTGTCTTACCAATTCAGAATTGTATCTTTTATGATTAGAAACTTGTGGCATGTTTACTTATGCGTAGTCGGAATAGACATGAATTGGATATGATATGAGTCAGGAATTGGAGTCATAAGATGTTTTTGTGGAGATCAATCTTTGTGCTTCCTAGCATCTCTAATTACTTATTCAAGACTCATTAGGAAAAAGTGGGGAGAGAGAGAGAGAGAGAGAAATTCTTGTTGTTGTTTCAAAATTCGAACAAAAACGCCTGCGCGGTTTCTATACATTTTACAAGTCGCAATTACCAATCTAGGGGATCCGGTCACCAGTCGGCAAAGGGTTCAGACGAAGAAAACCAACAATGAGAACAAATGGATTGCCAGTGCCACCTCAAAAAAGAAGAGAAAAAGGAAAGAAGAATCCTTATTTCTTCAAACGGTTTCGACTTTATCCCAATCAATGGTTCAAAGTGATTTTCTTACAGTTACCAAAACATATTGAATAATCTATGGGTGAGCTTTCTGTGTCATCTCAAATCAATAAAACATACATTAAGAAGGAAAAAAAAAAAGAAGAAGAAGAAGAAGAGAAGAAGCCCCAATGCTACAAAAATTCTGTAAATAACCAGCAACACCTAAACCAATTACTTGAAGAAGAGGTGTGGTTGAACTATTCAGAGTCCCTAACGCTCTCACTTGTGCGCCATATCTTCTTTTGGATGACGAAAACTGTTTCGTCCTCGCCTTGCTCTGAGTCTTGACCTGCTTCAGCTGTGGCCACAGCCTCCCAATGTAGCGATTTCAAGTAGCTTTTGAGGAACTCCACCACCCGGGGCTTGTCGCGGACGATGATGAAGCCTTTCGGCCTCAGGATCCTGTCCATCTCGATCAACAGATCCACCGCACTGCATCTCTTCTTCTCGATGTCAGAGAAGATGTTCCCAGCATGAAGCAAATCATATGTTCTTGGGTAGGTAGAGAAGGCTTCACACCTGCCATGGATAAGGTTGTCGATCAGTGCTAGATATAACTTACGGTTGTATCGTAAGAATCATCATGAGTATGCCGTATGCATTCTAAGGAACAAAGACATAAATGATTTGTTTGTTTTACAAGGTTTTAGCTTGAAATCTGATGCACCAGTTTTCGATCTAATGGAGTGCTGAGAGGAAGAAAAGTACCGAGTTCTCAAACAGCTATAGTCAATGATAAGATGTTAACACGGTTTTACAAACATACCAGTTGTGAACCGTGCCAATAAGGCCTCTGTCGTATATAAGTTTGAGTGTGTTAGGTCCATCCTCTGACACCACATTCATAACCCACATATCTTTGCCTTTCAAAGCAGCAGCAAAGGAACCTATGTTTGCCTTCATGTCCATTATGTTCCTAAGTGTGTTGGACTCGATTTTCGGGTTCAACAAATTCCAGTAATTCTCAACCCTTTGCTGCCAAACTTCCTGCAACACATAACGTTTTGTCACAAACCAAGTACTCGTGTCTCCTCATTTCTCGGCAGACATATATACAGACAAGATATGAAATTATATATTTTCAGAGTGATCGGGTATAAATGAAGGATTACCGTGTCCTTGTTAAACATATCAGTGGAGAATCCAAAATCAGATAGGTGGGGAGGAGGACTGGTCAGTCGAGCAGGCCAAGGAGCCAAACCACTTCCTTTTGCTCTATGGATGTCTAAAAATTAAAAAAAAAAAAAAAAAAAAACTCTTTTGTCAGAATTTTTCCAATTCCGAATCTAATCATGTTATAGCATGGATACTAACGTCTCACAACAAAATGAGGCAAAGCTAAGCTTCAAAGAAATGAGCTTCTATTAATTAATAGAGTTGAACGGTGTTAAAGGTATTCAACTTATGTCAAAGCTGAGATCTGTTTGGGGTTAGTTTTGAGATATCAAGTTATGTCCATAGTAACACTAAGAAAACCACTTACGTTCAGAGTATGGGGTGATGCAAGCCTCCATATTCACACCATATACAGCATCCGGGTCATCACCAGATTTGCATAGTGGAGGTAGTGTACCAGGCGGTCTGTTCATGTAACAATCGTTAGTCAAGGGTTTGACCCAAACGACAGTCTGGTTCCTTTTAGCAGCTATTTTCCAACACATGCGCTCCACAAGTGCACTCATCTCTTTCCATATTCTAAGATCCTCCTCATCCTGTGCATAGGCTTCGGGAGATGAGTATGCAAAATAACCTCCCGGTCTTAGTAACCTATCCAGCTCAAGAAGAAGGATGCCATCCCTTTGAAGCCAGTCAATCCTACATCGGGAACAATGTGCGAGCTCAAAAGATCTACTTGGGTAAGGGAGTCTCTTTGTCCCCAAGACACCGAGATATGCTGGGATTCCTCTCTCTAAGGCAAACTGGATCTGGTTTTGGTGAACATCATTCGGTGCTAATGACATCGCAATAATATCTGAAGAAAGAAGGTAAGCTCCAAAACTAGCAACTCCACAACCGACATCAAGAACCGTCCGAAGCTTGCCCCATTGTTTAAGTTATTGTTTGGAAAGTTTAACATCTGCCAGTCCCATTCATAAGTAAGTTCATCATAATGAGAAAAAAATAAAAAAAAAAAAAAAAAAAAAGAAGAAGAAGCAAAATTAGCTTTCCTTCTATCCTCAGATGAAAGTGCCGGTTCACTTACGTTAGCAATTGATGCAATGTATTTATCGGCTCCGTAATGGAAGTGAGTTCCTCCTCCAGGGAATACAATCTTTTCACCTTTGACAATCATCCAATTCTGGTCAGACTTCTCGGTTGCAAGGTGGGTGTGGGGAATGTTTGCTTTCCATACCTCATCTCGGCTCTTAGGCCACTTGACTGGAATCTGTTTCCATTAGAATAGCAGAGAAATTAGTATTTAATGCTAGGAACTGAAGCCAAAATAATACAAGTTCATCCAGTCCCATAAACTACAATTCACCTTATATCCCGGTGGAGGAGGGATCAAACAATTGTATCGCCTTTCGGGCAGTGGGCAATGTCTCTCATAATGCTCCATCAATGAAAGATCCAGCTTCATCCTCGTCTGGTAAATAAGGTTTCTGTCTAGGCAAGGAATCAGCTCCGAATGGCGATCATCACAAACCTTCAATACAGAGACAGAGCCAAAAATGTATGTGAGACTATTACAGAAAACAAAACCCTGAGCAACACTTGTAAACACAAGAATAACTCACCAGGAAGCTCTTTGGTATAAAGCCATCTTCTCCATCTTCCCCAAGAACTGAGGGTGACTCATCGGCGTCTTCATCCGAACCCAAATAAGAGCTGAACTTTCTGAATGATTTACTGCCATACTCCAGTGCAGATGAACCGCTCTTCCGAGAATATATAAACAGGACACCAAAAATGACCACCAAACCCAAAATCAAGCTAACCAACCGTTTATTTTGCCCCCCATCAGGTCTTCCCCGCGACATTTTCCACTCGATCTACTTTGACTAGAACCAGTAAGCAATCGATCTGAAAACCGGGTTCAGCACAAACTGCAAGAAGTCATGTTCTGTTTTCGATTTGAGTCAAAATTTTCACCACCACAAGCTTGAACTGTTTCCAACTAATCAAAAATTAGATTTTACACAAAATCGGCCGATAAAAGGACACAGTCCAGGACCACTGCAATAATTCAAACTTGAATCCAGTACACTGCAGTTTTCACTAAGCAAAAGAAGAAAGTAAGTACAGCTAGTGATCAAATCAATCAAGTACGTGGGAAAGAAAATGGTTGAGAAAATGATGTTTTCAGTTCCAAAGTCATTGCATTGAAATCAAGAATACCGTTTTTCTATGTCTTAGAAAAAGAAAGAAACAAAGAAACAAAGAAGGAAAGAAAGAAAGAATCAAGATCTTGGGTTATGCATTCACAACAACACCAAAAACAAACCAGGTGAAACAATTATAACAAACAACTTGAAAATAAAATATACTAGGCTCAAAGATGGAATCAAATCCAATAGTTCTTTGAAAGAAGATCCAGTTATGGAAACTAACCCAGGTCTAATAAGATGCGTTAGCAAGTTGTGAGAAGTAGGGCAGAAAAGGAAACGAGAAATAATTAAATAACAATAATTGAGACACGCAAAGCACCGACAATTGCCAGCTATAAACGTGTCACCTTCAAAACCCAGCTCGTTAAATTGAAAAGAAAAAAGAAAAAGAAAAAGAAAAAGAAAAAAAGCCGTCGGCAAAATAGCAGAAGTCTCATTCAACTGGGTGATTTGATATCTTAATTGACTGCAAGTTGGAGACTTTACGACAAACCCACATAAGAATTCAAGCTCTTCTGCAGCTCTGGTCAAAAAAACGGTCGGATCTTTGTTTTTAAAGAAGATTAGAAAATGGGCATCTGTAAAAAAATATTTATTATACATATAGAATTGAAAAAAAAATCTCGAGCTCAATGGATCTGAATCAAACGTGGGGTTTTAGATTTGATGTTATCCAATGAGGATAAAACGAAGAACGTACCTGTTTGGAGACAGATTTTCGTTTCGGACACTGAGAGAGAGAGGTAATGAGAGAACGTCGCAGCTAGCCGGCAGCTTTTTGTAAGGAAGTGAGAAAGAATATATGAATATATATCTGATTGATTGAGATCCAACGTCAATCTAGAGAGAGATAGACATGGAGAGAGAGGGAGAGAGAGAGATAACGCGTGACACTGCAACACGACAAACGACACCGGTTGTCTCTCCTACTCTGCCCCCGTTTTTATATCGGAACTAGAATTTGGCCTGATCCGCGCTCACTGTCGTCCTCAAGTTTTCATATTCTGTTTCGGGAAAGTAGGGACACGACATGTCGTTTTAACAGAGGAGGGGACCGATAACGAAATGTAACCCATTTTTTCTGTGGTTGGGTGGGTGTAGAATTTATCGGGGAAAAACGACGTGTAGTTCTTTCACAACGTGCTGTCGCTTTGCGCATGAAAACGACAAGGTAAGAATTTCTCACTCAACAATAACACGACATGTCGTACTTTTTTTTTTTTTTTTTGAGAAACATGTAGTGCTTATTTTACACTTTAAGTTTTTTGGTTTTTTTTTTATAAGAATAATTGGCCTAAATAGTGTCTAAATAATTTAAAAAGTGACGGTTTAGTGTCATTTTTTTTTTTTGCCATGATGATCATGAACTCCTTTTTTTTTTTTTGTCATTTTAGTCATTTCCGTCTGATTCATTAAAAAACTCACAGAATGATTATGTGAGAAGCATGTTTTTTTTTTTTTTAAAGAAAATATGCATGAAAAGATGAAAATACCTTTATTCATATCAATTAAAAAAATACCCCAGATCTAGGTTTGCTAGGCGTCCCCTCCCTCTGGCAGAACCCAGATCCGTGCCCCTGCCTCCACCGACGAGCTCCCTTCCACCACCCCTAGACCCGATGAGCTCCTTTCTCCTTGTGTCGACGATGAAGAAGAAAGATGAGAAGAGAGGAGAGAAAAATTCTAGGGGTTTTTTTTTTTAATTTTTGTTTATGAGTTTTTTTTTTGGTTAAATTAAGTTTATTAGTAAATTACTAAAATGCTCTTTCATAGTAGGTCACATATTTTATATATAATACATTCCGTTAGAAATTTAATAGTTTTAAACAGAAAAGACTAAAATGGTTAAGAAAATAGGAGTTTAGGGTCATCGTAATATATTTAAAAAAAAAAACGACAAACCATCACCTTTTAAAGAGTTCAGGAACTATTTAGGTAAATAATTTTTTTTAAAATGACCCCAACTATATACCATATCTTATATAGCACGATGCTTGTATTACTCTCACCCAACTCTGTTTTTGCCGTTTAGATTGCTTCCATTTCGCTTGTTGCGGAATCACTTTTGCTTTCTTTTCCTTGACTACTAAGATATTTCAGTTCGTTAGGTTGTCTCTTGCTTGTCCATGGATTCAGCAACAATTTAAAAGGTTGACCAATCACACTCGCTTAAATTCTTTTATAATGCCAATAGTCCCTATGTCTCAAATTTACTTAAAAAAAGAAAAAGAAAATAAAACAGAAAAATTGAACAAGTTCCCATGACATTATTTTTTATACAGATAAAGTGTTATTAAAAAATTTTGATATAAATTATACCTCTATGAATATATTTTGGAGATTCTGTATTTTTATCAAAGACAGATAACATCGTCAGAGATATTTTAAAGGTAAATTTTCCTCTCAAAACATTTAATTACAATTTTAATTTCAATTAAAACTCGCGTCACCTGATTATGTTAATTTAAGTCAAATTTATGACAAAATATCGACACAAGGACCATTTGTTTAACAAGAAAAGTTCAAGATAATATAATATATAAAATTAAATTCAAGATAATATAAAATTACTCTGTAGTAAAAAGTTCATGACGTGTCGTTTGTATATTAATGGCCTAAGTTTTTTTTTTTATAAGCGTCATGTCGTTTGTAGTAAAAAGTTTTTTTTTGGGAGAGTGACAAAAAAAAAAAAAACTTTATGTCAAAATGACACGTCGTTACATTTTCTTTTCTTTTCTTTTCTTTTTTTTTTTTTGGAGAAAATTGAAAGAACATTTTCACCGGAGAAGAAAGGGATCTTTCCAATTTTTTTTAAACGACACGTCGTTACATTTTCATTGGAGAAGATTAAATATTCCATTAAAAAAAAAAAAAAAAGAATTGCCCCCTTCTTCCTCCTAATTTGAGACCCTAAACCTAGCAATTGGACCCAAAATTCCAGTCATGTATTTTTTTTGGATAATTTTGGATCCAAAATTTGGTGCGAGTTAGTTAAATTCTCTGAACTTTAAGATAATTCCTTATTTATTAATTAGTCTCTGAACATTCCGGAAAGCGTGATAAAAGAAGGAGAAGCTTAGGTGGTTCGTTGCCAAACAAATTATCGGAGTCTCAATAAAAAATTGACATCAAACAGAGAAATTACGAATTATCTCTTCGTGTTTGCCCAGATTTCCCATCGGATTTGAAGTTTTGAAGGCATAAAAATGAAGAATAATGTCTCGGAATCTTCAAAAGGCAAGAAACGTCGGCGAGAGGAAGAAACCGCACTTGAAAGCACCGATTTTGATAAAATTCTGTCCCTAGGTTAGTTAATTTCTCGCCTTTATTTGTTAATATTGTTTTTTTGGGAATTTCTATTAATTTGTTGTGATCATTGTGCAAAATGCAGAGAAAAGTCTAACCTTTAGCGATACTATGATTGCCCTGCGGATAATGCGAGCTCAATTTCCCCAAATTGACAAGGTTAGTACGTTTAGAATCGATTTTTTTAACGTCAAATTTTGTGTTTCATTGATTTTTTTTCCCTTTTTGTGTGTGTGTGTGTGTGTGTGGAACTCTGAGCAGGCAATCTGTTGCTAATATTTGGTGGGCTAGCTATATTTGTAGCAATGCAAGCTTTCTTTAGCAATTTCAATCGAGCTGATTGTTCAGAACATTTAAATTGCTGCAGAATTTGTGTTTGTTGTTAACAATTTTTCAAAAATGGAGCGCGATATTGGATAGTCATTTTCATTTTAGTCTCCAATTTCGTGCCAATATTGTTAATGTGATGCGTGCAATGGTTTCAGGCTTCGATTCAGCCATTCATTTTGCGGTCACAACTGTACAGCAGCGTAAAGGACAGGACACAAGTGGATAGGGATTTAGAGGTCTGTTGTTTCTGTGTGAATATAGTGTTCAATGTTTAATTTTGGAGACGAGAAACCGTAGTTTCTTGCCTTTGGGGAAAGTTGACGCGGTCATCTTACTTTATGGTTCCTTAATTTTGATAATTGTGCGTGTGTTCCTTTGGTTGTGAATCATTTGTTTCTGTTGGTTATGGTATTTCCCTTTGTGCAGTCGCTGAAAAGGGAGAAAGAAGTTCGGATTTTCAAGTTGAATACTGGACAAGATGATCATGCAATAATGTTTTCAGATGATTATTTAAATCAGGTTTGATAGTTTTTATTTTTCAATATAAAAAATTGTGCATATATGTTTCTAGGTATGTGGTGCGCTTGGTTTGTTTAAACTGGCTCATATGACTGATGCAATGATATCTTTTTAAGGGCTTCACAGTGTATAATTAATCTAATACTTCATATATAGGTAGAACGTGTGCAGAAAAGATTGCAAGAGAAGAAGCTTGGCAACCTTGAAGTTTTTGAGTGGTTTAAAACGCATATCATCGGTTTCAAGTTGGAGCCTAGCATTGAACATCAAGAACTTGTGAGTGTGTTGAAATTTTAAATACAATCTGCTTGTATGCATGAAACCATTCGTATACCTTCTTTTCCTGCCGAGGGAAAATAATCTTTTACTTGCACATTTTAAAATGTTGCCCAAAAGTCAAATGTGGACTACTGTACTTCGGGCCCTTTATGTTTAAGTCCATGGTAATCTATTTTGGGCATGCGAATTTTACTATAATGTTTAAGTTCAGGATAGTTGTAGCATTAAACATTTTTAGTTAGTGGGCATCTAAAGTTCAGAATTTCAGCTAGAACTATCCTGATCTAGAAAAAAAAAAAAAAAAAAAAATTGCGTATTGTTGTCTTACTCTGTAAATTTGCTGTTAACATAACATTTTTCATAACAGAGATTTTTATAAGCAAAAGATTTGGCATCTCTGAATTCATTAGTTTTATTAGTTGGCGACAACTTTTATGCAACTCTGAGAAGTTCTGGATAAAATTATAATGTCGGTTTCTATCTCTCGAAGTCTTTGGTTATTGAAACATCAATAAAACTATCCTAATGAACGTCATTTCTGCTGCAGTGGACGCTTTTATCACTTGGAGGAAAGGTGAAGGATGAGCATATCTCCCTTCTAATTAATGCTGGCCTTCTTGTAAGTGAGTTTGCCATTTTTGTTGATCTACCATATTATAACGGTTTCTTAGCAAAATTGTTAATCTACTTTATTACAGAAGTGAAAGCCACTGACCATGTTCTGGCCAATGAGAAGCCATCATCCTATAATCTTTCTTACGACTATGTTTCTTTGTTAGTTTATCGATCCCGAGTTCTCGTGAAACTCTCGAGCTTCAAATATGAATTCTAATTTCCTCTTGTAATTGTTTTTTTTAATTTTTTATTTTTTATCTCCTCCGGTTCTGTTAAGTTTCAAAAAGGTTGACAGCCTCCAGCTTCTGACATTGAATTTTGCTTTTTAGACTCGGCAACTTATTGATCCAAACATGTACTGGTTCACAATTCCAAATATCGGTTCAATACTCAAGGGCCTCTCTCAGGTATCTAATTGGTTTGCCATTTTATTTGTTTAGATCATTGGTTTTGGTTAATATGAGAAGCCTATATCATTTTTATCGATTTCCCGAATTCTATGGAAAGGCAATTCATCATATCAGTAATTTTTCGACCCCGCTACAAGGATTGCTAAGTTTATGAATCATGATGCACTTTTTATTTACCCCTTTTTCAGGGAAGAAAGGAAGTTCTTTCTCTTCTAAACCGCAGGAGATACAAAGAAATGATGCTGGCTTTGTTGGAGAAGAAGCGTCTTCGACTATCTCCGCTTGATATGAGATTTCATCTTCGTGATCTGATTGGTTCTGGTCACCTGAAGACTGTTCAGACACCAACTGGCTTAGTTGTTCAAGTCTCGAAAGAATGAAAAGCTAGGAAGGTACTTCTCTCTGTCTCTCTGTATTGGTATGAGTTGCCTTGTACACTCTTATCTGAATTTTCTCTCGAAAATTTCGTGGCAGATTTTTCTGTAAGCTGGCTAAGGAAGAGAAAAAAGAGATATCAGCCAACTTGCCATAAAATAATGCAAGATGACGTGAGTGTCATCTGTTCTTGATTTTGTATTCTTCATCTGTAAATTATATTAGTTCTCAAGTTTTCCAGTGTACAATAATGATATCTACCATATTACACTACCCAAATAAGACACAGAAAAAGAAAGCAACCAACAAAATGAGACGACATGCAGGTATATACATTAACCGTGGATAATAATTGTATGCATGTGCCTAAGAACCTCTTACCGTTGATTAGATGATATGCTATAACATCAACATGCAGCTATAAGAAGCATAGAGCAAGTCGGTGCCAAATTTTCTAAAAGTGACTTAGGTAAGTGGAAATCTAAGTAGCTATGGCTCAACTATATATACACCACTGTAATATTTCTGATGCAATGCTAAATTTTTGTGTCAATGATAAATTTTGACATTTAGATGTAAGAAGTGCTCTATAATAAAGTGTTATATTTGATGCGAAGTTTGTTACATGCTAAATTTTATGATAAATTTTTCATAGGATATAACCTATGTTAAATTTAACATTTGATTCTTATTGGTTGTTGTCTTGATTTTTTCATGTAGTTGTTATAATATTTTTCATTTTTAATCTATTTAAATACTAAAAACTCACTTTTACATGTTCCAAAGCATAATAATAATGACAAAAAATAGAAATAACATTATGTATTAGAGCATAAAATAAGATAATGTTATTTTTCATATTCTTTTGTAACATATATAGCCTTATTAGACCATCTCTAATGTATATGCCAATACTAACGCTAAATTTAATGCAAAAAATAGTTAAAAAATATGATATTTGGCACTGGCATTCATTTTTTACTCCAATATATTAGTGTAATCTTAAATGCTAAAATACTATTTATTCTTCTTTTGTGATACGAAATCCAATTTAAGGATGTGTAAGGGCCATTAATGTGAACAACTGCCATTGAAACTTCCTCACTCAAAAGCATTGTGACTTTTCTTTTTTCAGTTATTGAAAACTTTTTAAAGTTTTAAAATATTAAGTATTGAAAACTATACAGTCAGTCTGATGTGCCAAAATCATGGCATTGACTATAGCTTGTGATATATTTACCACAATATTTTCCATATGGCAATTTAACATCAAATCTTGCATTGCATTGGAGAACTTTTTTTTTTTTTTTTTTAAATCAAAACGTTAACATTTACCATTGGCACAACACTTGGCATTACATTGGAGAATGGAGATTACATAGACAAATGCATTGGTGATGTCTAAACATGTACTAGACTACTAATTAGATACGTCATGAAGGAAAAATAGCATTATACTTGATGGGCAAGATTAGAACAACATTTCAAATATGTATTTTTAATTTTTGATTTTTGATCTTTATTTTTTTTTCGTTTTGTTTTGTGTGATGAATGCTATTATTGGCATCAATATTTGCATTTTTGGAGATGGTCCTTTTCCAGCTTTTATCTATAATATAGTCCATTCTAAACTGAAATTATGACTGATCCAATGGTTTCGAATCCATTCTTTCAGTCAAGAATGGTTTCTGGTATTTCTGCTTCTGGAAAATGGGTTTCATCATAGTCCGTGTTCAACAGTTTTGAATCTTGTTGTTAGTTTGGCGCCCCCCCCTGACTGCACATGCAAAGACATTTCCGTACTAAACGTGAAGTGTCAGGGTCTTTTTGTTTGCATGCGGCTACTTGTCAAATGGAATATCTGAAAATTCTTAGTTGATAGATTTTTTTTTTTTTTTTTGTATTTGTTCTCATTATTATTTTTCATTCTTGTAGGAATATCATTTGCTTAGCTCAATCACAGGACCAAAGTAGCATCAATGGCAGATAGTTGTGGAACTTGGATCGCTTCCCGTACGAGGCAAGTTATTTGACGGTGATAGAACAAGAGTATTATACCCCCTTTTTTTTTTTTTTAATAAATGAAATCATGAATCTTCTTTGTTATAAGGTTATGTTGGACCACGGAGTGTTTTGGTTTTTGAAGGATAAGATTATGAGGAGAATAGAGGGAAAAGAAATAATTGAGACGTTTTGCCATAAACAGAAGTTCTTGTTGTCTTCACAAGTTATGCCCTTTGAAGAAGTTGCGTAAAACCGGCATCTCAAGGAAGCAAAAACTAGCATATAATTTGTCTGATTACCATAAATTGCATTTGCAGACAGCCTGTGAATAAGGCTTCCTTTATCCCAAATTTCCCCCACGTGGTCCCTTGTAAATCAGTTGATCGCTAGTGACACATAGCATTGGATTTTGGGCGCTCAAATGATTAACTAATATACGGTATGTTTGACAGAGTTTTTTTAGAAGTTGTTTTAGTTTTCTGAATCTAAAAATCACCTTTCAAAGTGTTTGAACGATTCATTAAAAGAGTTTTTGATTTCCAAAAGAGCTTCCCGTCGATATCAAAAAATATGGCTTATGAAAAAACCTCTTACTTGTATATAATTTATTTTATTTTGACATTTCTATTACTTGTTAAAAAACTTTAAAATCATTTTGACTTCAAAAGCTCTTCTAAAAATATTTTTCCAAAACACTGAACGAAAAGCCACAGTTATTGCTTCTCTTCTTCAACAACTAATTAAAAGCAAAAACGAAAATTCCGTCAAAAGTTCCACAGTCGTTAGTTGGATAATAACTAGTAAACTTTTCATTACGGCTCTACGGTAGGATACAACTTTATTTTTAACAATTAAATTTGTATTAGATTCTGTTAGATTTACATGTTTTTTTTTTTTTTTTATGGGATTTTGATAAGAGTTTACAGTGGAGATCGTTTCAGTTTATATTTAAACGAGATTAGAGTTCCCATTAAAACTAACAAAGTTTTGACATAGTCGGCCAGAATTGACGATGCATAAGAGTTTAATTTGTTGGACTTTTTGGCAAGTGTGAGACCCTATTAGTAAGCTATTACGTGTTCTAACTAATAATGTGCAACTCCAGTTAGGAACTTGGGTATGTGAATTTGGAACTTTTGGGAACCATGGTTTTTGCTTTGCTGTCGGAGTTGAACCAGGCAATTCAATTTGGGAAGTTTTTGTCTTTTGGAGGAAAAGTGTTTTTTCACCCCCATGATAACTCGTACAAAATCCTCAGTCGGGCTTCTTAGTTGAGGTGTTTCTCTTTTGCAAGGAAGTTTCAGAGAGATTTTTAAGAGATCGGAATTGTGAGTTGTTTGGTAGAATGGAAAAATTAAAGAATAGAAAAATAGATGAATAAAAGGACTCGTGTTCTTGCAATTTTTAATGTTTTTGAAGAGAAAATATGTTACTACTTTCAAGCAAAGTAAACTACATATTTGTCCTCATTTTCAAACCGAACCAAGATTAATAAATTTGTCATTCACTAATGGTTAAAAAAAAAAAAAAAATCCAATGGTCAAAATTTAACCTAACCTGGCAGCGAAACGCATGTTTCCAAATGCTTTCCCAATCGAACTACTTTTAAGGTGGGAAAAAAAAAAAAATATATATATATATATATATATATATATATATGGACAGAGAGAGGAGGGGAAAAAAATGCATTGTTGTTTTTATAAATATTCTTAATTTAGATTTTGATTTTCCTAGTCAATTTTTTCTTTTATAAAAATCCATCTGTCGCATTTTAAACTATCACCACGTTTTTCTTTCATTGTTTCTTTTTTTTTAACCCTAAAATCTAGGCTCCCTTAGCTACCTATTTTTTCCTCATTATAATGCCAAACAATTGTTAAAGGACCTTATTATGTTATAACCCTACTTTGTTTACAATTAACAACAAAAAAATTGTTATATTCAAAATTAAAAAAATAAACCGCGTTATTATACAAATTCATAATTTTGTAAACTGTAAACTAAAAAAAAAAAAAAAAACTATCATATAAATTTTGATTCAACTTACATCTTCTAAAAAAAGTTCGGTTCCGTACTAGTCATTAATCAATGAGCTTATTGTAAACACAGAATATTCCCACTGTTCAATTAATCAATGAACCGAGTAAAGAGACATGTTTGAAGGAGACACAAGATTCTGCTTGCCTGCTAAACAAAAAAACGTTTTCTTTTTGAAGAGCAAATCAATCTAGAAAGAGATACGGGCCGCAGAATCTTTTTTTTTTTTTTTTTGCCCTTTCGTTTTCTTTTCTTAAGATATACATATATGTGTGTGTGTGTATATATACACATATATACACACACACTGAAGAACCTAGGGGGAATATGCCAACTCAACTAGGCCAGGATATTGACAGCACTTCCAACCTCTTTTGTTTTTAATAATTGTGAAACGTAAAAGCCTTGACATCGTTACAACCGTTGAAAGCTACCCAAATAGCAAAATCCAGGATAATTAGGGGCTTAGAAAAATAATTATCCAGATTGGGTCAGTGTCAATTACCAACTTGGCCTAATAAATTTCATTTCCACAGATATTTTGCAAGTAACCTTGCGTGTGTGTGTGTATATATATATATATATATATATATGTATATGTACAAAGATATATGCGTGCCCATCTTTCAATCTGATTTTGTTCGTACCTCAATTAAATCAGAATTAGTATTCATGCAAGTGCAACTCTCTTTTTTATAATACACAACGAATATCAAATTGGATAGTGTGTCAAGAAAGGCCTAATTCATGCATTGATTGCACCGGAGTGTGAGTTGTCATGTATTTTATATTTGAGTTTCCTGTAATAACTTAACAAGTCCTGCACTTAAAAGGAAGCTAATCTGAATTGTATATATATTATATAAATAATTGGACAAGTTAGTATCAAAATAATAATTTCTTCATTATTGATGATTAGAAAAGGTCAACAAGCATATATATAGATTTATGTATATATAATAAGAGAATTAGAGAATTGTGTAATTCTTAATTGTTAAGAAAGAATGAGAGTGTAGGATTATGATGCTCGCAGGTATAATTTAGTCCACCTTAAAAAGAGTATAGTTGTGGTTAATTACAAAATAACTGTATAAAGTAAAAAAAAAAAAAAAGTAAATAATAAAAATAAAGGAAAGAAAATTTCCAACAAAACTATACCAATTGTTTGAGTCCTTTGCAACAACACATTGGCAATTTGACAATAAATTTGTAGCACTGCGCATATAGATTCCAAACATATGGAACATATAAAGTATTGAGTACTTGAACTGTTTGTCTTCACTTACATTGATGCCATAAATACCAAAGTATTTTGAAGTTTTACCTTCTGCAATTTTCAAGAATTGACAAGTTATTTTTCTGAAAATATATTGTCTTTGAATTTAAAAATGTCTTGTCATGTGCTCCCATTTTATGACTACTATTAAAATTGAGACAAAAACATTGACCCTCGCTCAGTCCCGAACCCAAACCCGATCTTGATCCCATCCCGAAACTCAACCAAGATCCCAACCCCAAAATTCGTCCCTGACCCCATCCCAAAACCCTACTCTCATCTTGAATTCCGATCTCGAAACCCGACTCTTATTCCTGGGGTCATAACATAAATTTTATCTTTTGAAAAATCAGTTTTTAATACGATACAATACGGTAACAAACAAACAACGTAATGTGTTGTACAATATTGTAATGTAATGCAAAACCAAATATCGTATTGTATAATAACAATACAATACAATCCAAATAATACAATACAATATGGCGTGTCAAACAACCCCTAAAGGGCATATTTTACGAAAACTTAAATTTTAACTCACCACTTAATTACCAATTTTGAAAAGATTAAGGCAAATTCTCCTAAAACCTTAAAACCAAAACTTGGGCTCGAAATAGTTCGTGGAATCTACTGTACTCTGTATGCACCATCGACTATATAATAAGGATATAATTGTAGTTATCATATTGAAATACTATACGAGGGAATATAGAACTAATCGAACGACGAATTAGATCATTAGTGACCTTTTTCTTTTTCTTTTTGCTAGATCACTAGTATTTTATTATATAACACAAAAACTCTCAGTTTGGTCCATATCTAGGTAACTTCTTTTTTAATATTATGTATCCATCTTGATGTGTTGCCTACATATAACGTATTAAAAACGAAAGTATGCTTTCAATAACCTCTCTCTCTCTCTCTCTCTCTCTCTCTCTAGCTTGGTAATGTGGTTCCAAAATAAAGAGTAAATGAAATGTCGTCATATTATGACCATAGTCGTGAATAAATTAAATAGTCAGCTATTTGACGCCCTTGTGTCTAATTAGTGGAGGACGTCTACATTAATGTATAAAATATCACCTTACTAGTCTAATAATTTAATGACTCAGGTAATGATGCATAAACCAGCAAGTTCATATATGCTATCTCGAATTTATTGTCTATCCCATAGTAGTTTTACAACTCATCCAAATTTAATTATTAATTTAGAATAGAATAAATCCACAGTAACTGTTCAAATATTTAAACAATTAGATAAGTTGCCACAGTAACATTAAGGTGACTAGTCATTGATAAGGCAGAAAAATGACTGAAAACATGAAAAACCAAGGAGAGTGTGTACAAGACTTCGATTGGCCGTGTGTGAAATATTCACTCTGTGTTCAGACCAATATAAACCTTTTCTTGAAAGTAATTAATGTCCTCAAAGTGCAATAAATATGGTCAGGCATACGGGCGTTTAAGGGTATAAATCTTGAAATAATTACATTTTTGATTGAGCAAAACCATGTATTTGTGGGGTTTGGTGTTAGCTAGGGTTTTACAAATTATATATCTGATATATATATATATCTATATATATATATATATATAAACAACTCCAAGCTGATCATGATCCGGCAAAAGCCTCATGACTTGATATTTCTACTACCCCACCTCAGTTCTTTTCATGAAAATACCTCAAGGTAAAGTATCCAACCTAAAACCTTATCCAAAAATAAATTAAAAAAAAAAAAAAGAGAACATATTCGACACAATCAGGGCACTAAATTATGTCGGTATATTAGTGATTAGTAGTATTCTAAACCTAACTTAACTGACGATGACTGTATATGTATAGGATTAACTATAAGATTTTTTGAAGTAATTAGTTTCTTTAATAAAAAAAGGAAAAATAAAAACCTCCCCGTTTTATTTTTCCTACACACTTTTTAGTAGTCTATTAACACCCCCCATTTTACTAAAAGTGGGCTTTTTGGAAAAACTAAGGGGTGTAACAAGTAATATTTTAATTCTAAAACTAATATGATAAGTTGTTTTAAAAAGTGGGTGGAAAAAGTAAAACAAGAGGTGTAAATAGACCCACTCATAAGAAAATTATGAATCCAAGTTCCTGACAGATCAAATATAAAGAAAAAGAAAATTAAAAAAATCGCCATTAAGATTTTTCGAAACAATTATATTTGTATACTCGAATTATGCCATTCGATCTAGAATTTGGTTTCCTATAATCATGGTTAGAGAGAAAGCAACTGGTATTAAGGAAAGCTAAAACATCCCAACTAATTTAACACCCAATAATAGACCCCTCCACGTCAAGCTCTCCCAAATTAATATAATTAAATAATAATAAAGAAATTAAGAATAAAAGAATTAAGAAATGAAAAAGAAATACAACTCCATGGAGAGCAAAAATCCAGACCAAAACTCGATCTTTGATAAACTAAAAAAAAAAAAAAAAAAAAACCCAACTTCAGCTAATAGGATTTGATGTTAAAAGGTTAAACCAAAATTATACACGTCTTTAAAAATTAAAACTTAAAATAGACCTTATTAAAAACCTTTTTAATAAAATCCAAAGAAGAAATCTAATAAAGAGAAAAAGAACGTCTGTGTTAAAAGAAAGAACTAAAAGCAAGAAAACAACCCCCTTCCCAACCAACGTAGGAAAGCAATAGTAGGGAAGAGGAGATATATTCCGGCTAACGTTTAGTATGATAAGGAACTATTTTGGTCGGTCCTTCAACCAAAGTAGGCTTTTTTTATTTTTATTTTTTTGAATTATGCAAACAACAAATAAACCAAGTTTCGAGAGTGAACAATAACAAAAATATGGAATGCAAATAAATTGTGAAAAAAAGAAATTGATACACTGAATTTGTAATGTTTAACCAAAAAATAAAAAAAAAACCTAAGTTGGTTGCTGACCTTTTTATTGATAATTATTTAACAACACACACTCAGCTCTCCTTACAATTTTTCTCACAAAAAGAAATGGACAGTAAGATTCTAAAATTCAGCCTTTCTCAGTTCCTTTTCCGCCAATGTGGACTTGCGGGGCGGGTGCCATATTGAGGATATGCACATGGTAATTTGAAGCTTATCCGTGAAGTACATATTGAGATTATTTTGACCAGTTACCAAATAAAAAAAAAAAAAAGGATTTATACCTAAACTAAACAACCTTTACCTTTTACATATTTTACTATTTTTTGGTGGGTGAATTTTTTGTTCTTTCCTTTTCTTTGAACAAGTAGTCAAGCTTTATAAAACATGAAAGCATGAAATGACACAACTCACTATTCGTATTAGTAGGCAATTAGGAGCTTAAACAAGAGAGGAAACAAAACCGTTTATTATAAAAACCCCAAAAATGCCTTAATTACTTTTTTTAACCTCTTCTTGTGTATTTTTTTTTTCTTCAAAGAAGTTCAATGGGGCGGGCAAAAACTATGCGATTCCACATATTCCAAACTTGCCCTTGAAAAACCCGACCCATACCCCAGCTCGAATCCACCAACCTGCCCATCTGTGCAGTACCCTAACCCGGGATAGCTCACAACAGAGAGCTAACTATTTGGTTTCCTATTGAACTATCAGTTTGGTTCGTGAGGCTTGGACTGCTGATATAGAATTGAGTCTTTCAGCTTGTATTATATATATATATATATATTTATAATGACGTGCATATGAACGACTTTACCCATATATAAAAATTGTGGTACAATACCTATATGAAAAAAAATATATATATATATATATATGTTACTAAGATTCATTGTGCAATTCAATAATGTATATTAGGTTGATCTAGCATCTAAGATCAGCTTGCACCCTATTGTTCAATATTTAGCCTTTTTCATATGTATTTATGCCCTGAAATTCAAAAGGGAAAGATTGTACTTACTACGGAATATTAATTGCAATGGATTTTATTCAAAGAATTGCAATGTATTTTATTTTAAATAATTGCATTTTATTTGGCATCCCGTTCACTTCACTTGAGTATATTTGATAGGAAGGAGAGAGAATAAAAAGGAATGAGTGGTAGATTATTGAGGTGAGAAAAATGAGAAAGGAGGGAAAAGTCTTTTTTCTTATTATGTTTGATATACAATTTCTTTAATAATCACTTCAATTTAGGAGATATCGAAATTTGAGTGTGATGAAAAATTTGGACTCCCAACTCTAATTGGAGGGACGGATTTGGAGTCCTTCTTTTCTCTCATACTAGACAACTATAAATTCAAAATCATTTCATTGCTCCCTTCATCACTTTTTTCTTTCACTTTTCTCTCCTACCAAACACTTTTTAAAGTAAGAATTGATCAACTATTAATGTTTGAGTTTGATCTAGGGACTTTGCTTCAACATTGAAAAGTACCCTTTTACCATATATGCTAATTCTCTGCTACTTGTCAATATAGAAGGAACTTATATTTGAAACGGCACGTAAATATTAGTACCCAAAAAATAAAAATAAAAATAAAAATAAAAACTAATTAAACGTACAGTCCTATATATATATGTTAATTTAGTGATTATCATGACTAACGATGAATATGATTTTCACTCTGATTATGCTGATTATAACTCTAGGGAGGTTCACTGGAAGCAGGTTTACTGGAGGCCAGTCCAATGCTACCCATCACACAAGTACTTGGAATTGATTTTGATTGATTTTTCTTTTTTTCCCTATCTTGATTTGTCGAAATTAATTGATTGCTTTGACAAGAGTTTGATGAAGCTAAGCGCGTACAAACATATGAATTTTTGGCGTCCAAAGCTAAACACATCTTATATAGCAAATCTATATATATATATATGTATAGATGTATAGATGTGGTGGATCTAGTGTTCTGAGAGCCAAATTATTGGCAGCTATACTTTAGACTTAAATTATTATTATTGATGATGGGGAATTGGTGGGACACCCCAAAAAAATGAAAATAGAATCTTATAGATTGATAGAAACAAGGTGATAATTAATACCGCTGTGAAGAGGCAGTGAACAGTAAATTGTTTCTTTTTCAACATTATATATTTTCTGACAGCCAAACCATGCAGCCACGCGTCTCTTTGTCTCACGGCATGAACAAATATTATTAAATAAAAAAAAACCATGAGTTGTTTTTCAGTGAGCTACAAGCTAAAGTTATTATTATTACTAGTATTATATTTATTATAATATTATTATTATTATTATTATTATTAACTTTCTCCAAAATTATACTGAATATATCCAATGATAAGGCCACCAGCGGGAGATGATCATCTCGGAGACTCGGACTAATGCTGGCCTTTAGCTTTAGAATCACGGATATTTCTGATCTCTATCGGTACTGGTTGATGGCAACTTTTTTTTTTCCTCTAATTTGCTTGGGATTTATTCATTTATGAAAAAAAAAAAAAAAAAAAAAAAAATCACTCTTTGTATAGGCTTGTGCACGGTCCTCTCTGGAGGACTAAATTTTTAGTCTAACATATAGAAACAGGAAATATAATATGAATTTTTTCAGTATACGCACATCTTCAAAAGATGCGTATAATCCAATAATATAATATGAAATCGATAACTAAATTTCTTCGTATTACACCCTTTCAAATGTTAAATAAGATGAAATAATAATAACATTGTGTCTGACGTTACCTTCATCAGTTCTATATTACATGTTATTGAAAGTATAGTCCTTCCTAGCAAGCCATAAGAAAAGCTTTTATATATATATATATATATATGCTAGATGAAAAATCTAACTGTAGAGATAACATCAGATGAACTATAACTAGTTCAAACTATGAAATATTATCACGGGAGCTAAAGCAAAAGAAGTGGCTGCAGGTTAACAAAGAGGGCTTTGTTGGTGGTTGAGATATTGTTTTCGAACTAAAGTGCCTTCTCTCTCTCTCTCTAAACTTTTTTTTTTCCTTATTGGACGGCTGAAACTAAATTAAGGGCTGAAACTAAATTAGTTATAGCCACTTTTTTTTTTTCTAGTGGAGGGCTGAAACTAAATTAGTTATAGCTTAAGCTAGTTAAGCTAGCCAGTTTTTAGGCTTTGAAATTGTAGACAAACAAGGACGCTAGGTTTGAAGATAAATGCATGAGTATGGAATTATAAATTAGAAAATGACACATGCATGAAGAAACTAGTATATCCACATCCACGTACACAGATATAAACAAACCAAGCTGTGTACACACACACATATATACATATATATGTATATGCACGCTCACTCTTGATAGGAATATGTAGGTCCTAAATAATTTTGCTCTGATTTTTCTCATGTGGCATAATGCATGTAAATGATTGTTAAATTTATATACATATAAAAAAAGTTTTCAATGATTACTTTAATATTTATCCATTCATGATTATTGTTATTTTAGTTGTGTGATGTTTATCAAATGGTTGTAACAAATTAAGTGGTTGACCAAAAATTTTAATAATAATTAATGAATATAGAACTTAGAAAGCTCATTAAATGAGAATTGGATAAATAACTTGTTGTTAATTTATTGACATGGCTTTTTAAAGTATTTTTTAAATAAGTTATAAAATTAAAAGACATAGTCTAATTTATATTTTTTTGAAAAACACACTACTGTAGAATTTTCGTTTTTAAATAGTTGAACGCAAGTGAAAAACAATAAAATCACTTGTTATTTTTTTAGGATAAATCATGAATTTCTTTTCATTTTTGCATAAAGAAACACAATTTTTAGTCATAAAGAAAACAGTATTTTGAAAAACTCCCATTCCTTAAATTTAGAATTCAATTATTACTTCTTACAGCCATGTTATTATTCAAAAAATATCCTATAATTAAGCGGTAATTTTTTTTTTTTATCTTTTACATCCACCAACTAATAACTCCCTTTTTATTTAACAACCATATCGTTTACGCTCTTAAAATAAACATATCTTTATCGGTTTTTTTTTTTTGCTTCCACAATTATTTCTACAGAAGCAAATGGAATCACACACATGTATATATAACTCTCTATTTAAACAACTTTATTTGTGTTTTTTGTTTTTTTGTTTTTTGTTCTTTTTGAGACGTTGTTAGCACATGGAATCGTTTATATATATATATATATATATATATATATTTTTTAAACTTACAAACGTTTCTAAATTTTTCTTCAACATTATGTTGTTTTTCCCCTTTTTAAATGAAAAAAAGAAAGTTTTTTTTTTCCAATCTCATTTAATTACATCTGTTTACTGGGATGTTTTTTTCATTGCGAAAGTTTATATTGATTTTATTATGGCAGTGCAGTTTTGTAGATTTTGTGGTAAAGAAAAAAAAGCTTTTCGAAACTTTTTTTTTTTTTTTTTTATAAGATGGCCGATTGAATTTTCAAAAAAAAAAAAAGATTCAATTTTACTAGATGAATATGTTTTGGAAGCCATCTGACATTTTATTTGTTACTTAATTAGGGTTAATATCTGTATATACTGTATCTAAGAAGCTCTATCTTTTTAAGAAGGTGTATCTTTTTTAAATGTTTAGAGTAAAGTGTGTAGAGAGTACCTCTTAAAAACCAATTGAATAATATGTGAAAAAAGTAGATTGTGGTGTCAATAGATTCCCCTAAAAAAAATCTATTTAATTATATCGTCAGATGTAATTAAAAAATGTACTGATTTTGTTAATTTTATCTATAATACTCTATAATTACCAAAAAAAAAAAAAACCCATTAAAACCACACTCACGTGTGTGTGTGTGTATATATATATATACCCACATATACATATAGAGCCAAAAGCCAAAACTCCCTGAGCTTTTCTCTCTCTCAAATATGTTTGTAAACTATAGGTGACTCTGGTGTGCTTTTGCGGGGGCAAATTAATTAAAATGACATGAAATTCATAACCTCAACACCTCTCCCTAGACACGCTTTGTCCCTACAATATGATCATGATATATACCAGAAAGCTAGCTCTGGTTCTGAAAATATAGTCCCTATGTTTGTGATTTAATTATTTTGGTAATATAATGTTACAAGCTATATGTACACGCACACTAATCAGACACCTGTCGAACGCGTGATGCCTCAAATGTGATTCTTCTGCACATCACATCTCAAAAACACACTATTTATCTAAATTATTCCTGTCCCCACACTTATTCCCCTCCTAATGTAAATACAACATAGCGTAATTATGATAACAAGACCGGAAGTAACATTTTGCTGTAACCATCTAGCTGACGTGGAGGCAAACTACAACTTAACTGCAGCTAATTATCAGCTAGCTTATGATTATTTTTAAGGTTGAACGGAATCCATGTGCAATTATATCTATGTCGTTTCAACTAATTAAGCCAACTCAAATTATTATACTAATTCCAAGATTATAGAGAAACCCTGCTCACACTCTATTAACTTGCATATATAGATATGTATATGTATAAGATTTTTAGTCCCACGGTCATTCAGGTCCAGCAATATAATAATATTAATTTGGTTAATTATATGTGATGCTAATATCATTAATGTGTAATTTTTATTTGATACTTATTATTTGCAATAAAAGTTCTAAAGTAATATATTAGACATAAATTATATAATGTCAGATGTTGATTAATTAGTACAGTTATATGATAAAAGTTATATACATATAACTCTATACATATAAGATGAGTCTTATCTCAGGCAAATATATATAACTTTATTTTAGACTCATGCAAATACTAACTTTAATGTTATGTGATGTTATGTAACTTTATGTTTAATATACTACATATTTTTTGAAACTTTTATTATAAGTGACTATCAATAAAAAAATATTACATATTAATCAGTTAGAATTACAAAATATTTGTCTTAAAATTAGATGTGTTGGATTTTATGATTGCTGAGCTAGAGACTTTGTGTGCTTGTGTGTGTATATATATATATACACACACACAAATATAAATATTGGACAATAGAGTAGTGGTACAAATTGAACGTAAACGATGTTTACGTGGCTATCTGGCCGCAGACGTAATTCTTTGGATATCCTATATAATAAATATGTGGTTTTCCAATCACATCGAGGCCGTGCGTGATCAAAGATGCTTATACTTGTAGAAATCAATTTCCTGCGCTCTCAAGCTATCCACCGAATCTTTTTGATGTGGTTTTTAATTTTTTTTTCTTTAAAAAAAAAAAGTAAAAGCAAATATATATTGGGTGAAATTTCGAAAAGGACGTAAAGGTGTTGATCGAGCTAATCATGTGAGCCTTTTGTATATTGCCATCTGTTGTCCCGATCAACTTCAACTTGTCCGTACTGTTGAAAATTCCTTGTGATGTTGGTGAATTATATTTGCCTGCAATATATATCACTATAGTGTGATGTTAACAGTACTATGCTACGTTAGCTTTTTTGACAAATTGAAGATATACATATATAGATATAGATATAGATATAGATATAGATATGGTTACATATTGCAGTGCCTAAAAAACCTTGTTCTTCAAGCTTGAATTAAAGCAGGCAAGCAGTACCGGATGATGTGTTGTTGAAGACGCAATTTGATGCGAAAACTCTCGTTATATTAGGCACTTTTTACGATAAAGCTGGTTAAAAGGTAAAGCTTTTGAAATGAAAGGACAACATATATGGTGAAAGATGTGCTCTGAATCATGTAACGTTGTCATGAACATGCTCAAAAAATTTGAGATAATTAATTAATAAGCGTACATCCAAAGAACTATCTGGGAAAAAATCTTTATTATTAATAGGAAGCACTTTCTACTCCAATTAGTGGATTCTTTTTTTCCTGCTTTTTCGACTTTTTGTACTCGAGTAAATTAATAATCACATTAGCTATATATATATATATATATACATATATATCTAGAAATCAACCTCGAGGGAGCACAACACTGAGAAAGAAAAACAACAGAAGCAACAGAAAAAACTGCAACCGTTGGTTTCAAAAAGAGGACTAGATATTATGTGCAAGTAAAGTCCTTTTCTCTAAACGTTAAAATAAATAAATAAATAAATAAAAATATGCATGCACAATTTCTCTTACAAAAGGCAAATAGTGTTATCATGATGATAGGCTAGCTAATAAAGTTTTAGACCAAAAATTGGTCTAGTACTATCTTATCAATGCCCTCATCCAATGTTGCAATTTTCAAAAAGTGAAAAAAAAAAAAAAAAAAAAAGTGGATCACTTTAAAATCTTTCTAAAAGGTGGTTTTGGATGTAAAGCAGAAAAGTGTAGGCCAAATTTAATTAACGATTAGATCCTTCTAAATTGAGCATTATGGGGATGTCAGATTCGCGATAGGCAAGCTAACTTTTCTTAGCTACTATTTCGGAAGCAGCTTACGAAAGACTTAAAATTACTTTCTTTTCTTTTCTTTTCTTTTCTTTTCGTTTCTTTCTTCCTTCCTTTTTCTGTGTGTTTTTGCTGATATGAAAATGAAGCCAATTACATAAAGGGCTGCGCTTGTCAAAAGTTGTTTCACATCTGTTTCCATGAAATATTTCATGAAGAGGGCCCGTCAAAATTCAAAGCATCAAACTTTTTTCCCCTCAAAACAACAAATAAAAAATCAACACGTTTTTAAAAAAGAAAAGTTAAAAAAAAAAAAAAAAAAAGATAAAGTAGAGAGAGGGAGAGAAATCAGGGATCGAGATCTACTGTGATATCCAAATTAATTCCCATCTTTTCATGATGCCGTGGCATGTTGTTGTATAGCACAGTTTATTCAGTGAACAGGAGTTGTAGCAATAAAATTTACTTTATAAATAATTAATTAGGATTAAAAATTTAGTGAATAATTATAAAGCTTTGTTTGTCTATCGACTGCAAATCTTAGGATAATCATTGAGACAATATATTTAAAATGATATGTGTGACGGCCTCAAGTAGGCTACGAATATTTAATTTATATGCTATTAATTAAATGATATGGTAGTATATTAATACTAGTTTCATAAATGTATACGAAAGAAAAACACGTTTGTCTATAGGAAAGTGCATCACCAGATACACTAGATGCCTGTCTGGAAGAATGAGGATTAGTTGGATCTGTGTTCTCTACAACTGATTTTTTTTTTTTCCTTCCTTAAATTCTGAACTTGTAGTTGGCCTCTAATAATTGAACGAGAGAGATTAATACAAGTATTTTCTAAATTTAAATTATTAAAATTTTTAAGAAAATAAAGGAGCATACTAGAGCTCACCGTAACTTTTTTAATAGTCAAAAAAGCATTGGTGACGTTTACCTTGATAATTTATTGAAACCACATGTGAAACGAAAAAATATTAGTCCACACTCTCATCAAACATCTCCAAATTAGATTTATACACACACACACACATATATATATATATATATATCAACCACACAATATCACAATTTTTAGGGAACCAAGCACGAGGGCAAAAAATCAACCTCTAACAAATAAAGAGAGAAGCTTATAACCTAGAGTGATTGCAACTTTCTAAAATAATACAGTTAGGGGTATATATCTTTTTCCTTCAAAAAAAAAAAAAAAAAGAGTGATGTGTTTGTAACTTTGTATATATATACATAAACATATAAGGTCAGTATACATAAGTATGAAGTCCCGAACATAAAGCCCATAACTTATGGAAGTAAAACAAAACGAGTTAAGAACGACAGTTTTGAAAGGAGTGGCCTAGAGAGAGAGGAAAAAAAAGGGAGAGAGAGAGAGAGAGAGAGAAGAGGGGCCAAGGCCATGAAATTATTGGTTCCAAAACAGAGAGGAATATCAAGCCGTCACTCATTCTCCAACGTCATCTTAATAACCTAACAAAAATTCCCATCCTTGGAAAACAACCCTAACCTTAGAAATCCCACAATCATTTTGTGTCTCTTCCTTTATTTCCCTTCGCTTATTAATTGGCAAATGGTCTCCTCGCACAATTTCCACAATAATCAATATACACGTCAACACCCTCTCTTCACCCCCTCTTTTGACGTGTATCTTTGGATGTGGTTCCCCTTGTCTTCCGCATGCCTCTCTAATTATTCCCGTTAATTTAGGGTTTATTAGTTTTTATTATTATAATTATTAAATTATCATATTATCATGTTCTAGATATCGTTAAGTCGCTATCACATACGAGACCCTATAGATAAAGCTAGTTAGTCATTCCTAATTAGCTTTGAGGGTTTTTGGTAATTGGACAAGTTAGTCTACAACTTCCTCAAGAAAACAACTACTACTTGTATTTATCTATAAAAATATTGACATAATCATAGTACAACACTAAAAGACCCTTCTTAACATCAATCAATCTCTTTAACTGATTTATGTAGGATGCATTAATTGTATTCTCTTGGTCTTGATCTTCATATTTAGCTATATTACCCTTCATGGGTCGCATGCAAAGAGAATAATGACCAACAAAGTTAAAAAATATATAAATATATATATTTTAAACGTCAACAGTATTAAATATTATAACTAATAAAAATTAAATCTCACATGTCACACGCATATTTTTTTATGTCCTTTAATATTATTCATAAATATATATGTACATACAGTAACAAAGTCAGAATATTTTATCAACAGTGATCAATATTTATACAATAAGTAATTAGATTATTATGATAAAATTTTTACTTTTATTTTTATTTTTTTCTTTTTACTCAAAAGAAAAAAACAAAAATTAGGGGCCTCCCCTGGACCCTAGTTCCCCGTCACTATATATATATATATATATATAGCAATTCTACTCAATTTTGTAAACGTGTGGAGAATAGTTTGTAATCATTGTAGCCTAATATGATTCTTTTTCTTTTGATCAATTATTTGTGTCATCAAAAACATGAAGAACTCTTTTGGTAAATGGCTGGATAAAAAAATCCTGTCTGTAAATATTATTTTAAATTATCATATTTTTATTAAGTTTTGATTAAATTAAGAATATTTTTCTTAATCTGATATGATCTGATAATTTAAAAATATCAGTTAAGTGTTTTTTTTTTTTTTCATATTCTACTGTATAATTTTTTAAAAAAATATTAAAATATATACACAGAGAGAGGTGAAATGTACCAATAATTATCAACTAAAGAGGGGAAACATTGATCAATTTTGTTACAGTATTTTTGGGTCAATCACTGTTTTCCATGAACCTCTCTATTTCTGTGACCATCGACATCTCGCTTTGCCCTTTATTATGTATATATAAGTATATAATTCTTGTATGCTAATTTTTGCAGGCCACACACGAAGAATATGACATAATACCAAATGAAAACCTAGGGCCCAGTTTCATGTGCCCTTTCTAAATCGAGGGGTATAAGTGTCTTTAAAATTGGAATAAATATAACTTTAAGGTCTTTTACTTTATTTTTTATTTTTTACAGTTTTTTCCTTCTTTTTGGTCTCACTCACATGGTGAAGAAAGTTGATCATCAGCTGCATTATTAGTGGTACTTGATCATCTCTTTGCGCCAACGTACACGACCCCATTCCAGTCGGCTATGTTGTTATAATTTCACTATATTCACATAATTACCAAAAAAATAATAATTATGATTGGGAAGATATATATATATAAATAATATACTTGTTGTGACAGATATATATATATCCTCTTGTCCATTTGTTTCATTACAAATTATTGCTCTAATTTCCAGACATATATTATATTATTAATTATCTGGCTAAAAACAAAACCCAAAAAAAAAAAAACAAAAACAAAAACAATTCACTCAGATAAGTGTACAGTCCTATAAATGGATGATATCATTCAAGTGGACCCCAGATCAGAAACTTGTCGACTGTGGTCCCAATCACATCCATCCAAAATTTTCTTGTGTGATCGTAAACTTAACAGATGGGAATCTGTTCTTCTTTATGATTAACATTCAATTTTCATTTTCCAGCTACATATATTTTCTTTATACATTTATTTATTTATTTTATATTTTTCCTTCGATGGTTTATCTCTGATTTGATCAATTCGTTCACGTGCTTTGGATACTCTCAATTTGGTTTTTTTTTTTTTTTTTAATTTTCATTTCTTTTTTTTTTTTTTTTTTCTGTGTCTTCTTTGCTTTTTGGTTTTTTGCAATTATATGTTTAGTATGTCCCCCGCGGCTGACAGAGTTGCTTGACCAATTATAACTTAAGAGATTAGTAAGACTCATGCAGATTAATTTATAAAGTGAACAACTTTCAATTGTTTGATATGTTTCATAACCCATTAACATATACATTATTTATACACAATCATATAAAAACATGCTATCAAGTTTACACACAACACACATATATATATAACCAAATAAGGTCTATGACTTTTGTTAATTGACGAGAAATACAAATAGTACTGTCATATTTTAAATCTCAAAACTTCTATTTAAACTCTTCCATTCTCACTCGATAAATTAGCACCAATCAGATTTATATATAAATATATTTTATGTGTCATATAAAATATGAATATATATAGGTCAACAATATTTATGGAGGAGCTACAATCCACAACGACCTTTGGGCCTTTTAAGAAGGGGATAAATTTAAACATTTAGGGAAACAAGTGTTTGATTAACTAGCAATAATTTAATATAGTATGTGTGTACGACACGTGATCCTCCATTAATAAATGTGAAGCTTTTTGTTCATTCCCGTTAAAAGGTTAATAATTTTGGATCCCAGAGCCGTTAATAATCCAAATTCAATATGATGAGTTAAAAAAAGGGGTATTTTGGAGGGTTTCTATATTATAAATTTTTTTGGCATTTTGTCCATATATGTTTCATTATCAAATGCTAATATAAATTTATGGCTTTAGTTATTTAGAACCCTCCAATAGAGAGAGAACTTAGATTTCTTGTAACTTTGGTTTTACTTGAAAATTCCGACTATTCTAACTAATTACACAAGCTTGCCTACTACTAGAATATTGTAAACGTACTTATCCCTAACTATATACACACGCATATAGAAATATATATATATATATATCTCTCTATATATATATTACCAACCTCTCTCCTCTACGCGGTATTATTTTCATAACCCCAAACAAACGAACCCGAAAACCTTCTTCTCTTCTCTTTTCCATCTCACACCAACAAAATAATAATATATATATATTTGTATATTCCAATCTTGATCATCTCCTACCATACAAATACATAAATTTATTCACTTTGCAAAATTCCGATTCCCAAATAAAAAAAGAAAAAAAAATAAAGATTTCATTTTTGTTTATTGTGTCGGCCAAATTCCATTAGGTGTCCATACAGGAAAAACAGATTAACTAACCATGGGGTTGAGAGACATTGGAGCCACGCTGCCTCCTGGGTTCAGGTTCTACCCCAGCGATGAGGAGTTGGTCTGCCATTATCTTTACAAAAAGATCTGCAATGAGGAAGTTCTCAAGGGCACTTTGGTTGAAATTGACTTGCATACTTGCGAGCCATGGCAGCTTCCCGGTAAGTACTCTACCTCGAACTCGATTCGCCGATTCTCCTCGCAATTTGATCCATCTGCTTATCTTGCTCTTTTCTTTCCGAGTTTGTTTCGAGTTTCAAGATATCGTGTTTTTTTTTTTTCTTTCCCCCGATTGCATCCATCTGAAGATCATTTGTTCAGAATCTTCAGATAGAAGATATAATTCTTATTATTTATTTAATTATTTATTTATGTTTTTTTTTTTGGTGTTTATTCTAGAAACAAATCGGAAAGGGCTGTTTCATGTTGTTATTCACATTGTTGCTTTTAGCTCAGATGTGTTGATAAATTGAAGCAAGCTTATTCAATAGCTAGCTTTGAGAGAAATAGAGTTAAACATGTTTCCACTTTGAGAAAGAGAGAATTATATATACGCTTCTTAATTTTATGATATAAAATATACAACATGTTAAAATATCCTATATAATTGAAATGGTAACTAATGCAAACTTCTTTAACGTAAATATGTATGTTTGCAATGATATTCTATAATCTGTCTATAGCTTATTCAGCTTTCAGTATTTATGTGATATATTTTGTTTCGTATACTAAGTATTAAAAAAAAAAAAAAAGGAAATTAAGTAAATAATTAATCCAATTATATTCTCAAGCATCACTTTCACAAAACACGAGTTTGTCTAGCCACATGGAGAATCGAGGTTTTCAATGATCCGGCACTCCTTTAAAAATCTCTTGAATTTTTTCAGACATATATGCTGAAATTCAGACAACAAAAATCATTTTAATTAATAGAAAAATTTTATTTCTATATCTTTTTGAAGAAAAATTATTCATGAGGCCTCTTCTTTTTTCTATTCTAAATAACTATTTCCGGCCAGTACTCTTGGAAGCAAGTAAATAATTTTTTATATTATATATATTCCGGTGGAATCAAATGATTCTTTTTCTTTACTTTATTAATTAAAAAAAGAATAAAAAAATGAACGTAATCTATTTCATTAATTAATGGTGACAATTACCATCTAAAGTTATCACGTCTATTTCAAGCTGTCGGTACCTTGGGTTAGTTTGTTCTACGCGGTACTGAACATTAATTTATATGTGATAAGAAAGTAAAAGATCTTTCAAGCCAAAAAAAAAAAAAAAAAGTTAAAAGATTTAATAAGTCACTTTTATTCCTCAATATTGCAATGCTACTTTTTACTTATATCTATATGTAACCATAAAATATATTTACCCAAAAAAAGGGGCCAATAATTAACAGATGCGTAAGTTCCGTGGCTTTCAAATTAAAATATATTTCTTTCTATCAAATTAATCTGTATTCATGCATTCTACTATCTGTTATTGTGCCAAAAAATAAAAAATAAAAAATAAAACGTCTCCTTTTTCCACTGAACCTCATAACTTGTATATGTGGATCCCATATATGTGTGTACATATATGTATGTGTGTGTGTATATATGTGTGTTCGTTTGTGACTATAACAACTGATAACATGATACTTTACAACTTTAGATTTAATTCTTTGTTGCTAAGTTCGAACTTTCTTCCTTTAAAGTTTGAGTATTGGATTTTTCTTTTAATTCTGTCCCTAAAACCTAAATCGCTACTCCTGGACGAAAGAAGGTATAAAATGTTTTTGGAAATTTGTATTATATTAGAACTGTAGATGATTGAAATAAAGCACATGATTAATTAATTTCTAAATTTTTCATATACCACACAAGTATATCTTCGTGTGTATGCGTAAATATGCCTTTTCGGTTTGACTTTTTTGACACCCTCTTTTTGATTTATATATAGTTACAAGTAAATAAAGTAGCAATGGTAAGATTCCCCGGAAAGAGTCTAGCTTGGGCTCCAAGTTGAAATTGCATGTAACTTTAGAAATCTTTTCATACGGAGGTATTTAAATATTGTTATATATATATATATATATATATATTGCTTATAACACTATCCAATCGAAGGGAAAGTTCATGAACAAGAAAGTCTATCACCTTTCACTGCTAGACAAAATTCCGTCCCCTAATTCTTGCTAATGTAAACCCAAAACTTACTTTTTTTTAAAGTTGATATTGGTTCATGAATCTCAGTTTATCTAAGTATTTTAATTTATAGAATGTTGACATGTCTATATAAGATTAAAACCCTTCGGGACATATGGAAGTGCCGATGAGTACTTCCTTGAGTTTGATACTAATAAAGAGACCATACTTTTTCACTTGCCTTAAACATCACTCCTATGGACATATGTTGATTCATTTATAAATTTAAAAGAAAGGTGCTGAACAAGACTGGCCAACTTTCCTACATTAGCGACTGATATTTAGCTTGTAAGAAGACAACTAGTAGCCTTACTTAGACCAATAAAATAATATCCTTTTATTTTGTGTGCACAAAAAAACAAAGACTACAACAAAAGCAAAGGTCACTTTAACTTTTGGCCCAAGTCTGTGGGTTACCTCTTTTTTTTTTTTTTTTTAATGTGAAGAAGAAAAATATAACATTTACGAGCACTATTTCCTCTATTTTTAACTTGCAATATTTTTAATTTTTTCAGAAGTGGCGAAGCTCAACGCCAGTGAGTGGTACTTCTTCAGCTTCCGGGACCGCAAGTACGCGACGGGTTACCGGACAAATAGAGCGACGATATCCGGATACTGGAAAGCAACAGGGAAGGATCGTACGGTGGTTGACCCGGTAACAAGGGAAGTAGTAGGGATGAGAAAGACTCTGGTGTTCTATAGAAACAGAGCTCCCAATGGCATCAAAACTGGCTGGATCATGCACGAGTTTCGATTGGAAACCCCACACATGCCTCCTAAGGTTTGTCAGCTCAGCCTCTCAGCCTTACTCTTTTTTTTTTTTTTTTTTTTTTATTTTTGGATTAGTTTCTCCCATTCTTCAACAATTACCGGTACCAGTTATTATTACACACACACACACACACACACATATATATATATGATCTTGCAAAATCACTCAAGTACGTGCATATAGAATGCACTGGCAAACACAAACATGTAATAGAGAAAATAAATATCTATATATATATATAGATATATTAAAAAAAGGGTTTGGTTTTGGTTATTATTTTCTGACTGGTAGTGAGAAAAGAAATGTGCACGCTTTTGCTTTCTTGAGTATAGATGTACTCTATGCTTGATACGTTACTGACAGTGGTCATGTGACTGAGAGATAGAATCAAAGGAAACAGTTGGGTGTGTACTGCAACATCTATAATATTATAATAATATCATACAATATCAGGGAACGCCAACTCTATACTTCTAACTTTAAACATCAACCCATATAGTTGTTGAAAACAATAGGTGGTGAAAAATTATTTGTGTAAAGAAATGAAACAGAAAGAGAGAAAATTAAAGGGTTTAAGGAGTAAGAATTACTTTTTTTAAGGTTTTATTTGTCCCCACTATGAACAGTTTTACTTTCATTAAGGTTTTATTTACCCCATTACAAACAGTTTGCTATCGGATGTTTTGGTAAATTACCTCCAAGATACAATAAACTCACGAATTTAATAAGTAATAATCTTATTTATTACTTATTATATTACTTATTAAATTCCATAATAAGATATAAAATTAACATCAGAAACTAAAGTGTTATAGTTTTTGATATGTCTGTTCATGAAGACTTGTAACAGATACAATAGTCATGCATTTTAAATTAAAAGGTGCATTTTTAGTAAAAAAACGAATTTGTTTCAACAGACATACCCGTTGGTCATTAGAATTTAATTATGACCGTTAGATTGTAATAATTCAATTAACGGTTTAAATTAAATCTGAAATCATTTAAATCTGACCGTTAGATCGTGCTCGATCAAATCAATGGTCCAGATTTAATATGGAGAAGCACCGTATTGAAAAAGAGAGTGCTCCTTGACTCCTTGCGACAATACATACGTGCAAGGTGCAAAGTGTGCCCTTGCGTGTGGTGGTGCATAATAATAGCATAGTCCACACTATACACTAGTAATCTTTACATTTCACTTGTTTCAATTTATATTATCATGCTTGTTTGTGCTTTCCTGTATAAGACTTTATTGTTTCCACTATCTAATGGTAATAAAAAAAATATTACAATCTCTCTAACAATAGTATGTTAGTCGTTATTATTTTATCTATACGTGCTTAGAAGATTGTCACATTAATGGATTAAATTTACAAATAAAGAGATAACAACTCACTCCACGTGATGAGTTGATATTCAAAAATTAACATTAAAGTTAGCGTTCCTATCACTGCTCTATTATATATAAAACTTGTTAATATCATCTTTCTCCAGTGACACCTAAAAGTATTGAAAATAACAGTCATGTTACAAAAGTATAACATGCAATAATTTGAGATGTTCAATATTTTTTAGTGTCATATCACTCTTTATATCACGGTGAAAGACGGCTCATATCTTTTGTCACCGTTTATGTACGTCTTATAATCAATGATCATATCTAGACCAGAAAAGAATGATTAACCATCAGTTTTCTGTATACTAATCTCATCTGTAATTTACCTCTCTTGATATTAGACAATTTTGTTATATTTTATTATTAATGATAATATATTTCTTGTGATTTTGTATATATATAGGAAGACTGGGTACTATGTAGAGTGTTTCACAAAAGCAAGGGATCAGAGAACGAAGAGTACAGCTCACAGGTAGTACTGATGGAGAACAACAACAAAAACGACAACAAATCTTGTGCTCCAAGTTCCATAAACCTTACATCTTCGTTGTCCCCTCCAACTGATAATCATCATCATCACCAGTCAACAATATTGCCTAGTTGTGGGTACAATTACGACCACCAAATGACCTCATTTTCCTCATTTAATCATCTTGATCATCACTACTTTAATAATAATAATTCCGGCCATGACCAAAAAGGTGCTTCCAATTATACCCCTTTTAATAATACCATGCCCTCTACTAGTACTTCTACCGACGACCATGGATTTCTATGGGACATGAATTTGGAAGAAAATAGCTTGGAAAACAATTGTCATGCTGGGAATGTCTCGAATTTCGATGACATGAGATTCGAAATTGACAACGCCAATATGGTTTTCCTATGAAAAGGTATATATATATATATATATATATATACACGCATCTCCTATATTTATATATGTATGTATAAACACACCAAAAAACACAAACCAGATTTGTTGATTTGTAGTGATCTTTTTTCCGGTATTTGCTTTTTAGGAACAAAGTCATATTGATGAAGATTGATTGGAAATTGTTAGGATTATTGGTTGTGCTTAGTTATGTAATTTTTATTTTTCTTTTTAGGGTTGTTTTTTTTTTTTCTTATTTGTTTACTTTTGTATACAATCGATGTGGGGTATTTGTGTACATTAAAAATCTATATAAATGATTTATATATGTGTTCAGTGATTGGCTCTTTAATACGCGTAATTTTAGCAGCTGACTTCCTCTAAACTTGCGGCGGGAGATTGCTTATAAGATTTTATATTTGATGTACAATAATGTTTTAGGAGTGCAAAGTTGAGACTTTCTAATTCTATCTATTTCTTCCTGCATGCACGTATGCTTGATAAGGGTTTTTTTGTTTTTGTTTTTGTTTTTGCTTTGGTTTTTAAGTTGAATCGAGGGATTATTATAAGAGCATGAGACATATTTTAAGTTTGCTGTAACTTATACTTAAATATCCATTCATATATAAATAAATAAAATTATTATCCTTTCAATGTAGGATAATGCTATTATGTAATCTCACTCCACCAACTAGTTTTGGTAAGATTAAAGGGCTCTTTTTTTTTTTTTTTGTTTAAAAATGTTTATCATGCCATTTTAATGCAAGGTCGCTCCCTTTTTTTTTTCCTTGCGAAAAATTTGAACTTTTTTTTTAACACTTACTAATATCAATATTAAGACAAACGTGGATGTAGACATAATATAGTAATAATTTCATATCTAACTTCACTGTAAAATAAAGAGTTATATTTATGCATATATATATATATATATAAAGTAAGAATACAAATCTAATTAGGTGATTTTTCTCTGGAAGTATTCTGTTCCAATTGATAACTTGGTAAAAAGAGATTACGAAGAAAAATAAGAATGAAATATAGACAATATTATTTAGCTTCCAAAAGAAAGTTTCTTTTTTCTTTTTTAATTATTATTAACTAAAATTGTACCATCTACCATTAAAATCAAGTGGAAAAACTAAGGAGATATCACCGATGCAAGCTAAAAAAAGAACGGAACTGAAAAAATAAAAATAAAAATAACACCCTTCAAAAGGATCAAAGGAAGGACCTCATTGGGACATTATTAAAACGATATAACCAAATTGTTTCGCATTTGTTTTTATGTATTTTTACACGTTTTTCACATTTTTATCCCACAATTTAAACTTTTAAGAAACCTTAATTCCCTTCTAATCTTCTGAATCTCTCTACTCTCCAACCTTTTGGCAACCTGGGATCCTAATCGATCTTTGTTCTCGGCCTCCTCTTCACAGAAAATTCAAGAGGTGAATTTTGATCAATTCATCGGAATTATCTACGCCGGCACTGACTCTTTCACTAAGTGCCAATATTATTTCGCTGCAGAAAAGGAAAAAAAAAAAAAAAAGACTTACGTCATTTGTTCTTCACAAGATTATTAGTGTGTGTATATACAATATAATCCCAAAATATATCCTAAATTTCACTTAAAATATCTAGTTGTTTCTTCGCAAAAAGCTTAAGACTTACCTATTGTGACAGATGGAAATTATACATTTTTATACTAAGAGTACATTTACGGGTATTAGTGGTAATTATTCTGTTAACTATCGTTGTAACTGTACCTTGTTCATCACTTAGGAGTATAATAATAAAGAATATTGTATAATTATAAATGACAAAAAGAATTTGGAGATAATTTTTATGAATATGTAATAGAGATATATGTAAAAGTACGGTACTAAAGGACTGGGTGAGTTAGACATATAGCATATATATACATATATATATAAATTCCAATTGAATTATCAGAAAATATTAATTAGAAATTGACAAAAATAAATTTATTATAGCCCAGTAATAACCCATAGTTTTTTTTTTTAAAGGATAATCTTACAAATCACTAATTAAATTTCACATATATAGCATTCGCTTGATGACTATTAGAGTAATTCATTATTACATTGAAATGCAATGTATGTCAATATTTTACAATAGTTCAAGTCAAATGTAAATCCTAAATTTTCACTTTTAAAAATTCATATTCTCTCATTTTTCTATCATTACACTCTTCAAAATGTTATATTTAATAAAAATTATATAAACACACATTTTGACCCCATTTGGCATTGCTTTTAGAGGTTTTTTTTTTATTATTAAAATAATCTACAACAGGTTAAGGGTGTTTGATAACCCTGCTTTTCACCAGTAGATTATAAAAGTGTTTGATAAACTCTGCAGATTATAAAAATTGTTGAGTGTGGCAAAATTTGAGAAACAGGTTAAAGGTTGCTTCTACACAACAACTTATGCTATCAGTATACAAATTTAGTCAAATGTCCTTAACAATAAATAATAATTCTAATCAACCCAGTTTTTTTAATCTCCATAACAAATAATAAAATTACATTAAACCATTTGTTTAAAATTTACAATTATTTTCCTCTTAAACATAATTTCAAAATTTTAAATTATAATTTTATAAATGATTTTATTATTTTTAAAATTTTCAATATTGTAATTTTATGTGTACTTGAAGATGATAGAAAATATTTTTAAAAAAAAAATGATAGTAAACAGTTTCTGAAAAAATATTATTGAAATAATTGATTACCGTTACGTTATTTCTATTTTATAGGGGAAAATATTATTGGTGGAATACGCCATTCAAAAATCTTAATATTAAAAAAAAAAGAAAAAAAGAAAAAAGCATAGTATGCCTTTTTGGGTCATTACATGTCTGCATGACGATTTTATTCATAGTTACCAAACACTTAAAAGTCTACTTCTTTTGTTTGAGAAAAATCTACCAAACATGAAACACCTAAATACTTTTAGGTAGAGTAATTATAGATGCAACAAAAAGTTTTCATATTTTTCACAGCACAACAGTACTAAACTGGCACTTTACTTGAACAGACAATTCATATTATACATGCAAACATTGATACTTCATCCAAACAAATGCTTTTTTTTTTTTTTTTTTTTTTTGGGAATTCGAGGTTTCAAATCCAAACTGAACCCATTTCGGGCCCATTATTATTCTACGGCCCATAAGTTTAAGTTTCCAGTTTTTATTTTATTTAATTTTGTTTTTTAAGAAAAAAAGAACAAAAAAGAATAAGGAAAAACCGGAGAAGAGGAAAGAGAAGACGAACCCAAAAAAAAAAAAAAAAAAAAGAAGCTTTTTAATCTTCCTTATCATGCTCAAGTGATTCGTATTGTCTTATACAGTTCGGCTGTTGCAGACCCCATTGGCTCTTCTGGTCATCTCTCTCAGTATGTGAATCTAACAACGATTTTTTTTTTTTTTTTTTTTTCATAGGTAGCAGGAACTAAAAGGTTAGTACTTTAGTAGAATTTGGTCAAAGTTTTATTCTTTTTGTGCTTTTGGAGTTTATAATCAAACTGGGTAGAAGACCCATTTCTTCTTACGCTATTTGGTTACTCTTACGGGTTTTTTTTTTTAATTTGATTTTTTCTGTTTTTTACGGCTGATTTTCGTTGCTGTGCACAAAGTCTAGATTTTCATTTGCTTTCGTTTGTAAAGATTGAGTCTTTCTTTCACATTGTTCCATTATGCAAGTATTTTCCATTGTTTGATACGCAAAATTATCCCCTTTTGGTTTCCTTGTGTTTTGTTTACTTTATATGTATATGTATTTATATAGGTAATACTTAGGTCCTTCACCATCTTTTTGAAGAATGAAAACTTCACTTAGTTGTTAGCCGTTTAGATTGCTCTGAATGGTTGATGTTGAGGCAGGGTACTCACTTGATATGCAACCGATTTCAGAAGTTCACAGGTTAATCATCTTGATTTTATTTGGAAAAACAAACAAAACAAAATAAATGGGACAAAATAATCAATTGAGCTAGGAAGATAATATTGGATTATTAACATAGTAATAGTAGCTTAGTTTTTAGTCTTGAGCTCGAAATTTTTGTAATGGAATCAGTTAATTAATCACTCTTTAACCGTTGTAAACTAAAAGTGGTAATAGTAGAAGCAACAAATGATAACCGCCAATTAAACTAGTAACGGCGAAAATAAATGAACAGCCCGTGTCTTATCTAGACTATTAGTTACACAAAAATCATTAGAAGTGAATAATACAGTAGTGCATAATGGCATTTATAGAGTTAACCTCAAGACGTGAATAAAAACTTTAGGACAATTTTAGTAGTCATTCAAACAATTAACAAAGTAATAGTATCTATAATGGCATTGAGGAGGCTTACGTAAACAAGACATACTTAGTAGGAAAGTTGTATCCATAACGACATTGCACAAACTTATCTAGTTGTCATCTCCTCATTGCCCTTATAGGTGTTCTGACTACAGCTTGTTCACATAATTCTTCTCAATTCTGTTATGAATAATGCTAGAGATATTAACCATAATTGAGTTTTCAATCTTTTATTGTTAAGTATTTGAAAGATTGCAAAAAGTAATTGAGTTTACAAAAAAATCATAGAAGATATACACTTGTTGCCTTCTTAAATGCTAATATATGATAGTTTACTAAATGGTTTAATTGTTGATTGCTTCATCTTTTCCTTTTTTGCGTTTCAGCATTGATGGGTAAAGATTATGAAGGAAGCTCGATGAAGAATGAGAATGTGGGAAATCTTTCAGTTCCACCGGGTTTCGTGTCTCATACATCCTTTAGGTTGAAGAGGATTAGAACAGATGAAGAAACTGGAAATTCCAAGGACTACTTGGATGTGTCTAAAGAACAAGCGAAACTTATAGACACCATGTCTGGGATGTCAGCTGATGATATGTTGGAAATATGCATGAGTCAAAGACCGTGGATACTATCCGGAACAGCGATCCACAATTCGAAGGAAATTGCGTCCAAACAGTTTGATAAGGTCATCTTCATTTCTTACTAGATCGTTTCCAGTTTGGTTGCATGATTGATTGATTTTCTAGTGCTGAACTGACATGGTTTTGTATTGGAAATTCGAAACTTTTGTTATTAGGCGTTTTTCCATATAGTATCTTGACAAATATGCCTTAAGAGGCATCGCAACAAAGTGCTCATGCAACTTACATTGAAATCAAAATTTAGGGCTTTTTGGTTAGAAGGTGCAATCATTGATTATTACAATTTAAAATTACTCTGCAGGATAAGCCAAAGCCTTCAAAAACTTGCCTCCCAAAGGGTGTTATCCGTGGATGTCTAGTTTGTCGCCATTGTGTCAAGGTCAATTTTTCACTCTCGAACTGAGTTTATCCTTCTCTGTGATGCTTTAATTAGTGATGGTTATTTTGTGCCTCCTCTGGCCGTAATACAGTAATAGCTCCACCTTGTCAGTTTCTTCTCATTTTTTGTCAAAATCCAATTAGGTAACTGCGAGGTGGCGTCCTAAGGATGCAAGAAATGACATCCTTGAAGAGGCTCCTGTTTTCTACCCAACGGCAAAGGTGTTCTTTTTTATTTGTTTATTCTTAGTCTGATAAGTGAAAATTTTCGTTTGACATGGAATTCTGAAAGTCATTATAGGTTTTGTTGTTTGTTCATTATTAGACAAGAAATGTTAAATTTGAAATAATTTGAGGAGAGTTTGATTTCATTTGCAGGAATTTAAGGATACCCTCAAGTACATTGCGAAAATACGCCCAAGCGCAGAGCGTTTTGGAATTTGCCGTATTGTTCCTCCTCCTTCTTGGAATCCCCCGTCTGTTATCGAGGAAAAGCACATGCTGGAAAGTTCTACATTTGTTACCCAAGTTCAACGGGTTGATGGACTTCAGGTTCCATATTCTCGAAGTAAATCAGCAAGTTTTGTTGAAGAGATGCTGGGTAAGAGAAGAAGAACCTTGGGGTTGGATTATGAGTGTGGGAATGGACACATGGAAATTCGTCGTGAAACTGTATGTTGTGATAGAGATCAACATCTTGAATCAGTTTGTGGTCCAGAATTTACTGTAGAAACCTTTAAGAGATATGCAGATGATTTCAAGGGTCAGTATTTCTGCAAAAGTAAAGTCGCAGATTCTAATGATTCCTCGACTATGATTAAAGAACAATGGGAGCCTTCATTGGAAGATATTGAAGGTGAGTATAAACGCATTGTTGACAACCCAACTGAAGAAATTGAGGTATGTTTTCAAAATACAACAAGTTAGTAAGTCGTCTTAGTGTTTCTTCTACTTTAGCGGGCAGCCTTATCCTGCAATCTTGCTATGTTGTTGAAAGGTACTTTGTTGCGATAATTTGGACGCTGGAGTTTTTGGCAGTGGATTTCCAACAACATCAAATCCTCTGGCAACATCTTGTGATTCTGAAATTTTAAATTCAGGCTGGAACTTGAATAATGTATCGAAACTACCTGGGTCTCTACTATCTTTAGAATCCTGTGAAAATTCCCATCTTTTAGTACCTCCAGTTCGGATGGGAATGTGCTTTTCAACTCTTCATTGGGTAAGACTTCAGGATTGCTTATTGTGTCAAACGGCATCGAGGGTTTGTTTGGTAGTTAGGTTTATCTTGTTGCATCATGTCTATATTAATTTAAATTGCTAAAGTCAGACTGACACATGAGGGTATTGGTTTCCCTGGCTTCTCTCAAGTTTCAAATTTTTATTTTTATTTTTATTTATTTATTTATTTATTTATTTATTTATTTATTTTTAACAGAGAGTTGAAGAACACCACTTGTACTCATTGTGTTACGTGCACCTGGGTGCTCCGAAAATATGGTATGGCATTCCCAGGGTATACAATCACAAGGTTCAGATAGCTTTGCAGAATTTGTCTGCCGATCATGAGGAGCATGATCTGCATCATGGGCTGGTGAGTCCCAGTATTTGTAACATGTAAAGAATACTGGCATGGGACAAACAAAACCGGTTTTTCATTTTTAAGAAGTGTCATGTATGTACTCTGGAGTCTGGTCTAGATTAGGCATTTTTCTTTCCGGTTATGAGAAACCCATACTATTTTATGACGACTCACAGTTCCAAGTTACAAAATGTTAACCAGATATGCCAACAACTCCATTTCCTACTAAGCAAAATGTTGTTTAGACTCTTCCAAGCCTACAACAAAAAAGTATAGACATCATTTTCTTTTTTGGTTACTTGGGTATTCACTTTTGAAAAGGAAAAAATAAATAGCTAAATAAATAAATAATTACACGTATGTATGATCTAATGTGCAGATGTCTTTAATTATAAGCTTCAATACAGGTCAAACAACTATCCCCCTCGAAACTGAAGTCAAAGGGGATACCTGTTTACCGCTGCGTTCAGAATCCAAGAGAATTTGTACTCACGTTCCCAGGGGCATATCATTCCGGATTTGATTGTGGTTTTAATTGCTCTGAGACAGCAAACGTAGCCCCCTTTGACTGGTTGCCTCACGGGCAGAATGCTGTAGAACTTTACCGGGAGTTAGGAAGGAAGACATCTTTCTCCCACGATAGGCTTTTGCTACGAGCTGCTTTCGAAGCTGTGAGGGTGCAGTGGGAGTGTTCATTTAGGCGGAAAACCTCTACCAATCAACTTTGGAAAGATGCCTGCGGAAAGGAAGGACTCCTTACAAAGGCATTAAAGGTAACCCCTATATTTTGTAGTTGCAACATGAATTAATTGAAAAGTCCTTGTACAGAGAACAATAAATTTAATTATACCGTAGAACTACATATTTATCTCGTCCGCATATCTGCATTATTCATTTGCCAGATTCTGCTGTGTTTCTTTCTTGGTGCAGTTGCGTGTGAAGGGCGAGGAGATCACCAGAAAATACCTCTGCAACTCGTCGCAGACACGAAGGATGGATGAGAAGTTTGATGCTACCAGCAGAAGGGAATGCAAGATTTGTCATTATGATCTTCATATGTCTGCAGCAGGTTGCCCTTGTTCCACTGAGACGTATTCATGTCTAAATCACGCAAAGCAGCTTTGTTCTTGTGGTTGGACCGATAAATTTTTCCTCTTCCGAGATGATATCAGTGAGCTAAATCTGCTTGTTGAAGCTTTGGAAGGAAAATTAAGTTCAGTCTTCAAATTGGCTAAAGAAAAACTTGGACTTTCTTTTATTGCCCCCCAAAAAGGTTAACAATCATCAAGATTAGAAGAACCAGACCTCGGCTTCAAGTTTTGGATTCAGTTAGTCTCTCTAACCTAACCGACAGTCGTTTGTCCAATGCGTTTGAAAGCTCTAGTGACCATTTTCTTGTTCTGCTACCATCTTTTTCCTCTCATGACTGACAGCTAAAGTTATTATGTGTGCTGTTTTAAGTCAAACAGAATTACATTTTTGGAGACATGAGATTTAGATGGTAGCTTTTAAAGTTATGCACTATGTTCTGTTATCCTAATGTCTTGGCCTAGTTTGTATTTGTAGAATTATTGAACAAATTCATACTGTTCAATATATATGTATACATACAAATTCATGAATAGCTGAATTATCCAACTCATTCGGTTCACTGACAAAAGCAAGAAGCTTTCTACCGTAGAGCATCTTTAAAAATAGTGTATCTTTTAAACCAATATCCTTACAGAAATACGCATTGTTGGCTTTGGCTAAAATCACATCAAACGAATTTAATTCTGACGGGATATGGTATTATTTCACAATATGCCTTAAATTTTCATATATAAACATATTCAGAATATGGAGGGCCAACCGGATTTTTTTTTCTTTGGATAAGAATAAAAGAAAAATCTACATCATACGTGTTAGGTAATAGACTTGACTACAGAAAATGAAAATATTGTCGTGGACAAAGCACTCTCAGAATTATTTAACTAGTTAGGCCCCTCCGATGTTGACAACAATGTCGATGTTTTGGTGTTGCTTTCAATTTTTGAATCTCAAAGAAACACCCTCCACATGGTAACCAGCAAAACTCAAATTGTTTTGTCTGTGGTAAAGGCCAAAACCTTCTTCTGTTGTTGTAGAACGTGCTGCTTTTGAACCAAACGTTTGAAGGAGACGCACTAATTTATCCGCACATGAACACTTGTTCCCATGTTTAATGCTGCTGTGAGCTGTGACAAACATGTCCCATTTTCATTTTTCTTTTCTTTTCTTTTCTTTTAACGCGTTTGAAAGCAAACCTCCTATATTTCGAATTGAGATCCAGAATCCTGAATCTCTTTTTCCACCCGCTAAGCTATTCCCAACAGGGTATGACTCTTGTAATAGATAGCACATTCACATATCATTTGTGAAATTGCAAATTGGAACGATAAATTATGACGATTTACAGTATTGTCTTTGTTATTTTTTTGTAATTTTTATGTTATCTCTGTTTTCTTATCCTTCTCTGTTTTCTTCTTGGAGAAATATTTACGTTGGCCAAATGAATAATCAAAACCTTCAGATTTTGGCGGATTACTAGCAAATAGTAGACATCTGGGTAGATGGTGCTGATAATATCTGTATAATGGTCAAATTATATACTAGAGTAATTCTTCTAGTACATGAGCTCCCAACCATGGGGGTGCCTTGTAATATTAACTGGTACAAAAGAATCACACAAATTAATACAAATCAACACATTTAAGGTGAAAAAATTGTGCCCTAACATTAAAGGCCAGCTGAAACTAATCCATGCAACGTGACTATGCCGATCAATGTGTTTTGATGATCGATGACGGGCAAGAACTGCACAGCGGACGGTGGAGCTTCCATCTTTTTCATTGCCTCGACTGCCATTGTGTCTGGACCAATGATTCTTGGGTTCCTAAATTGACCAAAGAGCTGTTAGGGCAAATCACTGTTGGTTCTTTTTCCTCTGAAAATGCTTCAGGAGTCGAGCTAAAAACTATTTTTTGGGCAGCATTAAAGCAGCGTTAAATCACACAACATTTGAATTCACACGGGCTGTTAAGAAATTTTGGGAAAACAACAACGTAAAAGATTTTGAAAATTTTGAATGGTTGGCTCTAAATGGATTAAATGAATTTATTTCCCTTTATTTACCTGTTGCACATCTCTCCGACGGTAAGCTTGAAGATGCCTTCCCCACTTGCCTTGAGAGTACGACGCAGGTCGCCGTCTGTAAATGTACCGATCAAATGATAGTCTTCGTCTATAACAAGCAGGCAACCGCATCCTTTACTCGTTAGCTCAACTAGCTGGTCCATAATCAAATCGTTCTCCTTGCAAACAGGTAGCTCATCTTGCTTCTTCATAACATCTCTCACCTGCATCTCATATCCCATGTCATACAGATCAATAAGCAAGTTTTAATATTTCCCTCATTTCCAGGTCATGCACATTCTCTCTTTTCCAAAGAAATAAAAACCGTACATAGACTACTCGACAATTGACATGCTAGATCTAGACCAGAATGGATAAATTTACAAAAACCCCATCAAATTTAGTCAATTAGAATGCTGAAATTTCTAAGAAGCATTACTTAAAACACATAAAATGTAACTCCAGAATCAAACAGAACCAAGAATCTTATTCGACTCGAATGCTAAACCGAATTTCTTTTTGTTCATTCCAGAAGAGTTTCAAAATTTCGGTGCAGTTATCAAATAAAGAACTTGAAGCAACAGTAGATTAAGAAAATACAAATAAATAAAATACAATAGAATAAGGGGAATAAATAAAGCCAAGAACCCTATCAACATCAGAGCCCATATTCAGAAAACAATGAACAGAGAAATCGACACAATACCTAACTATAATTACAACAAAAATCAACTCAAATTGCGAATCAAAAACGAAAGAAAGCAAGAAAGAAAGAACGATATAGATCGGGGGGAAAAAAGTTCATACCTTGAAGATGAGGCTTTTGCCGATCCGGCCGGCGGGGTGATTGCAGGCGTACTCCTCCTTGGTCAAATTCCTGGCCTCCATAAGCGCGATCGCGACAGTGTCGCCGAAAACCATCTGAATGGCGGTGGAGGTGACCGGAGCCAGATCGAAGGGGCAGAGCTCCCTCTGGAGGGGCAAGTGCACGTTCATGTCGCAAACGGCGGCGAGGGCATTGCCGTGGACGGAGGTGACGGAGATCAGATAAGCCCCCTTGGCCTTGGCGCAGGGGACGAGCCTGAGGAGCTCCTCGGTATTGCCGGACTTGCTGAAGAGGATGAGGATATCGCGAGGGGTAAGAATGCCGATGTCGCCGTGGAGGGCGTCGACGGGGGAGAGGAAGGAGGAGGGGACGGCGAGGGACACGAGGGTCTGGGAGATCTTGCGGGCGACGAAGCCGGACTTGCCGACCCCGGAGAAGAAGATGGTGCCGCGGGAGTGGAGGAGGGTGCGGGTGAAGGCAAGGGTTTGGGAGAGGTCGAGGTTGCGGAAGAAGAAGTTAAGGTGGTCTTGCTGGGACTGGAAGAGATTGAGGAGTGTGGACTCGTCAACGGCGGAATGGGGTTGGGGTTGCTTGGGAGGGGAATGCGGGAATTGGAGGTCCGATGACGACGCCGGCAGTGAACCCATCGCCGGATATCTCTTTCGCTTTGTGTATGAATCAATCAGTCTGTCTGTCTGTCTCAAGTAGTAATTTTAGACCAAAAAAAAAGGATTTATGGGAAGGAAGGAAGAAATGCGGGATCAAGAAAGAAAGAAACCCGCGGTGATTATGGTTGAAATTGGCGGGTAATAATATCCGTCACTGCAATGCCTTGTCGGTGGGATCAAAGTTATTTTTTATTTTTTTTTCTTTTTGGGTCTAGTTTTTATTTTTATTTTTATTTTTTCACATTTAGGAATAACTAGTCATACCACCATGGGCGGAGTCAACAAAAAAAAAAACAAAATAAAAGAAAAAAATCTTTTCACGTGATAAAAACATGATCGTCACGTGACAATAACATATTCTATCATGTGGTAAGCAGAGGGATCAAAAGAGTCATTAAAGAGTAGTATATTTTTTGAGTCCATTCATCGGATAAAAGATATCCTCGTAACAATTAAATACCATGAGCACCTCTTATGTTTGTAAAATGAATGACAAAAAACTCTTGTAATCGGTTGATTTCTAGAAACATAAATTTTAACAATCTATTAATTACTATTTTAAAATGTAAATTAACGAGATATGAGATTAAAAATTTTAATTCAAAAAATTTGTGTTCAACTCTAAGAAAAAATAAATAATAATAATAATCTCGAATCACAAGATGAATCTAGAAATTTGGGAAAGGTAGGGGTTAGGTCTCCTCGACAGGAAGTTGGGCTTGTTTGGTGCTACAATCTAAACTTTATAATTACAATATAATTTTTGTCATTTTCCTTTAATTTCACTATTTTCACAGTTTTGTAACTCAAACTTTAAAATTTATAACTTTACATAGACAAGTCTAAACAATATATTTTTTTTAATTGTACAGAATTCAATATGAACGAAACAAGCTCCGTATTTTTTTTTTTCCAAACACATTTTAAGTTTTTACACTTTTTAACTCCAATAATCAAACATCTCGATAAAGACACAATCAACCACACGTATCTTTATTGAAGGGTGGGGAATTGGTTGGATCATGTCAGAGGAGGATCACATGTTAGCAGGTGTAGCACGGGGTGGGCAGCTCAAGCACATGGGTTTTTTTTTTTTTTTTTTTTGTGTTTTTTCATCTGATTTTTTTTTTCTGGGTAAAACTGTGGTAGAGTCTCTTCCAGCGTAACTATCGGTATAGCTCTTTTTTGAACCGTTAAGATTTAATCGAATGGTTGATCTATTGTTGATGTACATACTACCTCATCTTACCCATTCCCACCCCAATTTTCTCCGTCGCCTGTGACCTGCACCTCGTCACCGGCGACCCCCCAACACCAATGACTACATCTTCAGCCCCCCCACCCGAAGGCTGGTCGGCCCCCATTTCATCACTGGCAACCCTTGCCCACCCCCGACCCCTCACCCCATCCCTGGTAAAGCCCCCCGCCCCCATTCCCACCCCAGGTCCCCCTTCTTCGGCCCTCCCATTCCCCAACACCTCCTCTCCCCCCAGCCCGGCGTTCCCCCCCCCCCCAGGACTCCCTGGGCCCCTCTTTCTTTCTTCCTCGCTTTCTCTTTCTCCTTTCTCTCTTCTCCTCTCTCCCAGCCCCCCGGCGCCCCTATCTCTCTATTCCCCTCTTTTTCTCTTTCTTTTCCTCTGTCCCTGCCTTCGGCCCCCAACCCCTACCCCCTGAGCCCCCAAACGACCCCCACAACCCCACCCCTGACAGGGACCCCCTTTTCTCTCTCTATTCTCCTCTTTCTCTCTCTCTTCTCTCGTCAGGGGGAGTCAGTTGTGTTAGGGGTTCGAGGGGGTTCGAAGGAGGCAGCAGGTCGGGAAGAGAAAAAGGGGGACGGGGGCTCCCCATCGGGGGAGCCCTAGAGGTAGGGGTGCCGGGGGAAGAGGGACCTAGGGGGGCGTCGGGAGGGCTGGGGCCTAAGGTGGGGGGTTGGGTCGCCAGCGACGGCAGGAAGGTCACCGGCGGCGGCAGTCGTCGGCAACGGATAAGACTTGGGGTGGGAATGGTAATATAAGGTAAGGTATATAATAAATATGGTATACCAATAATATTTTAATCGTTCCATTAAATTTTAACGATTTAAAAAAAAAAAAAAAACCTTTACAGATAGTTACTCTAAGAGAGACTTTACCACAACCTCTCCCTTTTTTTTTTTATTTGGATTTTAAGAATTTTTTAGAGACAACAAAGAAGACACACTTTCTTCTCCTTTTAACATTGAACTTATGTTAGGTTTTTTATGTAGCTTTGGAATTTATTTTTTGGTTAATTAATTTTATGTAGTATTTAATGAAGATTGATGAAGGAGTATAGGTATTTTAGCAAAATTGGTGGGTTCAAGAGGTATTTCATAACGGATTTGTATAAATTGAAGGGAAACTTTAAGCACTTGCATATAAAAAAGTCAAAATGGCATTTCGACTAAATATACATTTTCCTTTTATGATGATATAACGTTTTTATTTGTTGTGGTCCTGTGATATGATTTTTTTTTATATAGAAAAAATGAAAAAAGAAAAAAAAATCTATTTCAATTATTAAGATGTATCTATTAGTATTACTAATTAAATGAGGCAGTTGAGGTGGGATAGGGGTGTACCCCAATCCTAGTATAGAATTATTGTTTACTTATTATTTTTGTAACGAAAGACTAAGTGTGTGTTTGGTTGGTTATTTGATGAAATATTTTAGTTATAATAGAAATTTTTTTGAATGTCTATTATTGGAAGACGATGAAGCAAACAAACCAAGAAAGAATTCTATTATTAATCAAATTGTTTGTAATCTCATCAAAAATCAAATTATTTATACTCTGTAAGATTTGGTATTTAAGTAAAAAATTTTTATTGAACTTTGACTTGCAATATCAAATAATTCATAACTCAACGAAATCTAGTACATATTTAATTTTTGTGTTCAGAATTCTTTACGGTCCTTTACTTCTTTTAGTTTGAAAAATTTTAAAGAATTATTTGGTAAATTAAAGAAATTATATTCTCTTAAACATTCGAAAGAAACAACTTAATTGAGTTCGCTCTCAAAACAAGGAAACAAATATTAAAAAATAAAAATAAAAAACAACAACAACAACAAAGGAAGTTCAAAAAGGTCAAACTAAAAAGAAGGTGTCGGATCAGTCTTCACAAAGTGATGGAACTTGATTTGGGCCCGGATTGAATACCTAAGTCCAGTCCAGCTACATTCACGTCTCAGCCCAAACCCAACTCTGTATGTAGCCCAAGCCCAAGTTAAAGTAACCTCACCTCGACTAAATCTGATCCTATATGCATTTCTCTTCTTTTTCTATTTTTTAGTGAGCCTAACTCTTTTTATTTTTTATTTTTATTTTTATTTTATTTTGGTTTCTTCTTTTACAATTTCTGTCATTCTAAATTAAGTGATAAAGAATAGGAGGTGTGAGGGCAAATATCTTGTAGCTTAGTATAAAATCTATGAACTAATTGTGCGTTTGGTAAAACGATTTAAGTTAAAATTTTTAAGTTTGAGTTGGTTGACTTTTTAAAAACTAGTTATAATTTTTGTTAACTTTTTAGAAAAAAAACAAAAACTGAAATGAAAAAATATTTTAAGATGGTTTGCCAAACATCCACTAAATATCGTATGTTAATTATATATTAACATAATTATTGTTGTTTCACAAATATTTTTATCCACTGTAAAAAGTTCCGAGACCAACCAGGTAACCACCACTTGAATATTGAAAGAAATTGTAGCAAAGTAGTATTTTGATACACTTGTTCAACTTCATTCAAACTAGCTAGTTCAGGGGTGAGGACTGAGGAGGGAGGAAATTTGATGAGGAATTCTTTGTTAAGTGTGAGCTGTAGTTTCAAATGTAGTATTAAAAAAAAAAAAAAAACCCCACAAGTTTCCAATATTATAAGTAATAAACCATGTTACTGCAAATTAAAACAAAAACGAAAAAATGTAAATGGGCCAATGTTGCCGAACATTATACAAAGTCTTCTTGCAAAAAGTTTTAGGGTTAATTACAAAAATTACCCTTAAATAATAGTTCTCGTAACAATCGATCCCTAAAAACTTAAAACATAAAATCCGTTCCTCTTGATATATACTCTGTTAACAAATAAAATTATTCTATATGGATTTATTTATGTTTTATCTTTTTAAATATTATTTCTCGTATTTCTTATAGTTCAATCGAAAAACGTAAAATGTGTATTAGAATAGAGGATAAAATAATAATTATGTGTTTAATATCTCCAACAATCATACTTAGGGAGTGTTTGGTGAATGAGTTTAGTTTAAGATTTTTAAGTTTTAATAGTAATTTTTCAAAAAAGAAAAAAAAAATTTTCAGAAAAGACAAAAAAAAATTTTCAGAAAAAGACAAAAATCATAATGAAAAAAGTACAATTTAACTTAAAATGAGCTTATCACCAAACATGCCCTTAATGTTTGATATGTGAAATTTTCTTCTGTTAAAGTAATATGATGATAAAATTTGTTAGTGGAGTGACAATTAAGAAGGCAAATATTATGCTTTGAAATTTAGATAATAACGTGTTAGGGTATGTTTGTCTTATCGTCTCATTTCAACTCAAACTGTACTTTTTTTTGTCTTTTTTTCAAAAAGTTTTTTATTTTTTTTGAAAATTTAAAAAAATTTACTATTACAACTAAAATATTTCAACTCAAACAAACCAACCAAACATACCTTAGAAGGCTATAATTCAAGAAAAAAAAAATTATAATTATTCCAAAATTTTATTCACCGCTTGGATGCCGTTTTGGGGAGAACGATAAACGACAAAGAAGAAGTCAGATCACTGTTATATCTTTTATTTTTTCCTTTTACAAAAGCAATCATCTTTGCCAGACATGAACCCCCAAAACATAAATTCTAGCGTCGCACAGTACAGACACAGCTAACTGTTTCTGTTCCTCCTCATTTATGACGTCATTTTTATTACTTTTTTCTCTCTTTTTTTTTTTAATAACAAACACCATTTAATAATTTACTTTTTACTTACATGCTCTCTTCAAGACTTCCGTAGATCGTACCCAAAACCAAACACATCATTTAATGACTTGGGCAATTTTTTCTTTGTTCTTTTTTCTTTTTTCTTTTTTTAATTCCATTTGTCTCGTAGTGGAAATTTTGGATCAAATGTCAACATCACCAAAAATTTAAAAAAAAAAAAAAAACCTCACAAATTAAATTTTGTATAAATTGACTTCACCGTTACACTTACATAGTACACCCTCATTAGTTTCTCTTCCTGTACCGTCGCTCTCAATAATGGAAACAAGGCCTTTTCCTTTTTTTTTTTTTTTTTTTTTTTTAATCTTTGTTTTGGGTGTATAAAGAGTGCGTACTACCTAAGTATCTATTGTTGTAACTTTTTCAGAGTTCGAATTAAGACTATTGGCCAGCCAACCCCTAATATTACCCTCCTTTTTCCCCCCTTTTTTCCATTTGGCATTCTATGATAAATATGAAAAATAAATTATTTATAAAATTTCATTTAAATTATCATATCTTTATTAAAGACTTCAATTTTGTAATTTTTTCAATTTTGAAGTGATTTTAAAAAGAAGATATACTAATCAATAAAGCTTTTATTATTAATTATCAAAAAAATATAAAGCTTTTATTATTATTATTATTATTATTTTGGGCTGGGGTGACTTAAAATCCCATTGCAAATTATAATTTTATGTGGGTTTTTCTCCAAATAAATTGCAAAGATGACAATAAAGGTGAGTTTGGTTAGCCATTTTGAACTTATAGTTTTTAATTTAATTTTTGTCTTTTTTTGAAATTTTTTTTTGTCTTTTCTGAAAAAATTAACAAAAATTACTATTGAAACTTAAAAATCTTAACTCAAACTCCAACACCAAACACTTCCTAAAAGTTCATTTTATATGCCCAACTTGTGAGTAACTAGGAAAACGAGTATAATTACATTTTGAGTGCATTTTGTGGGAGTTCAGTTACTTCTCTTCTTTATCTTTTGAGAGAGAGAGGAGATTTTAATGCAAAACTTTTACTAGATCGACCAGTGTAAATAACTTCAATCCTGTATTGTTGGCATAAATATGCAAGAGAGATAGAGAGTGACTGAGATTCTCTTTTCTTCTCTTTTTAATGGGATGAGTTAGGGTTAGGCATATCGCTTGATTTACTCGTCACGTAAGTTTCTCTTTTTGATTGGATTTTTGTCTTTTTACAAAAAGTTAATAAAATTATAATTAATTTTTGAAAAGTCAATTAACTCCAACTGGCAATCCAAATGAAACCTTGATCTTCCCTAACTTTAATGTAAGCAAATAGGTTTCGAGATGTCGTTGTAAGCTATGCATTTGGTGCTATGATTTGGATTGTAGAATTTGAATTTGAATTAATTATGTGTTTATCGAGACGTTTGAATTACTGGAATTAAAAAGTGTAAAAACTTAAAATATTTTTGAAAAAAAAATCAACACGGAACTTGTTTTATTCAATTTGAAATTCTATGCATTTAAAAAAATAATTTCATTTGGACTTGTCTATACAAATTTATGGACTTTTTAAATTTTGAGTTACAAAACCATGTGAATTGTGAATAAGTTGAGAGAAAAAAATAAAAATTAAATTGTAATTTTGAGGTACAAGAAAATTCACACATCTACTCACAATACTGAATTCAAAATTTGAATTGCCCACCTTTCATTAACAAAAAAAAACCCTTTTGGGGGGGGGGGGGGGGGTGGCCTTTCATTAACAAAAAAAAAAAAAAAAAAACCCTTGGGGGGGGGTGGCGTTTATGGTAACAAAGGGCAAAGCTTTGAATGTGAAAATAATAATAATAATACCATAATAATAATGGGAAAATTAATAATAATGTTCACAAGAAAGTGTACGGACATGGCCGTACACAATAATAGAGTCTGATGACACACGGTATTGGCGGGGCTGGTGTTTAGTCTTACAAAGAATCCTTATTTTCCGCTGAAGCATACAAAGAGTCCTTGTGTACACGTGCATAGGCCTGACACGATTTTATCACCAACACATGGACGAGGCCCCTACCCTCTCCATTTTCACGTCCTTTATTATTTGACTGGTAAAACATAAAGCATTTCCTCTATCTAGTTCTACTATGGTTAGTCTTAGTCCAAAGCACTACCGAGTCGGGTGATATAATGATAATGTATTACTTTGATACATTTTTTATTAAAGATTCGAGTGTGTTTAATTAACTTTTGTTTAGGGTTTTGGGGAAGTATCATGTCCCTGTATATTATTTATGATAAAACGTTTGATGAGATTAAAGTTATGTGCTCTTCGTCATTATAGTGGTGGGAATCAATTGTAGGTCTTCAGGGACCAATCCTGTGACGATTTAGAGAAAAATCACTTTTGAAAATTTGACATTCAAATATATCACTTTTTGAAAAAACCAAAAGGAGAATTCTATAACATGGTATGGGAAGAAGGAAAAAAAAAGAGTAAAGTTCTATTTGTTCTTTTTAGTCATTAGATCTAATCAAATCATGTCAAATGTAAAATATTTTATTGCTTTGATTTAATTAGGATCAGATCTGAATATTTATAATATGTACTGATTGGTAAGTATACACCATTGTAGAAAGTTCTTGCCAAATAGGTGTTTAAAGAAAAATTAAAGGAAAGGCTTCCACTAGACTTTGCCTTAACTTGCTAATGATTTTCTAAACACAAACAAATTATGTATTAGTGTTCATTACTAGATATCTTGACTAGAAAAATCTGTTAAAATAGTGTCGAACTTCAATATATGTAAGTCATGAGAATGCCAACGTATTTTTTTCCTCGATTCCAGGTTGAAATAACAACAGGCAGCAACTTTTACGTTCCACGTACGTCTTGTATTTAAGAAGCTATATAAAGTTATAGGTTCCAAACGCATACACACACACGTATATATATATATATATATATATATATGCACATGCATATATAAATATTCAATCTTGTGGGGAAGAGGCCCACCATCAGAATCTCCCCTCCTTAAGACAACACTGAAGTTACTCCAAGATTATGACACGACATATCCTCTTCATTAATTTAAGAATTTAAATTTAAGTTCCAAACTTCCATGTACAAAGAAAACCCTAATTGCGTAGTTGAACCCAAAAAAAAAAAAAGGGAACTTACCATTTAATACTTGGCATGGCTCGGTTTATTTCTGATCTTTAATTATATGCTTCGTAGGACGTCTAGGAAGAAAATAAAATAAAAGCGAGAGAGAAAAAAAGTAAGCGATTAGAAAATTACTAATTTTCTTTACATATATAACATATGTTGTTTTGGCGTGATAATAAAGAGGAAAGAAGGCAACAATGTAATTGTGGCCTAATTAATTAATTAAAAATGAGGATAATTTGATAATTTATAAGTTAGTCCTACTTTTTCTCAAAAGTTTTCTCTTTACTTTCTCTATTCACATTCAAAGGTCTGGGTTTTTATTGTTAAGGTTAAAAAGAAACTCGAGTTTAATATTATTAAAATACAACAATAATAATAGTTAAAGATATTGAATCATCTCACTTAATAGATTGACCTTTTAATAAGATGAAAACTCAACTCTTTCGCAATCTCAAATTTCATTTATTTTCTCTAATTTTCACATGGTATCAAAGCCCAAAGCTCAAAGGAGTAGTTATTAATCCATCCAATACAAAATTAATGGTGACTCTAAAAAGAGCATAATCGTGAAGGATAAAAAGAAATCTGAATCACATATTGTGAAAATACAACAACAACAATTGACATAAAAAGATATTTGACTACTCCACTTAACAAGTTTATTTTTTAAGATAGAAGCTCAATTTTTTAATAATCTCAAATTTGACTTCTCTTCTCTCTAATCTTCACATTTATAGGAAAATTGTCAAAATAGCTCCTTTAGTGCACATGTTTAAGATTTTTTTTCCCCTGAGGTTCAGATTTTTTTTCGTGAAATCACTTTTTATTTGATATTGTAAGAGGACAAAACAATTTGAATCATGAGGCATTATTCTAGAATGTGTGCTTTTTTTTTTTTTTTTTTGGTGGGAACATTCCTAAAAAAACCCCCCGTATTTGTCTTCCTAGATCTTCCTTTCTAAAAATTACCCCCCATCAAACAAACCTCGGAACTTGCATTGGCCACGCTCAAAATTGTGTTTTCACGATTATGAACGTAGTCTTAATTATTTTATTTTTCCTGCGAAGAAAGGGCATCTGCAGTTGTTTCATTATAACAGTTTTTAGTTAACCAAAAATAAAAAATAAAACAAAAACATTTTCGGATAGACAAATTTCAAACTAAAAACATTTTCGGATAGACAAATTTCAAACATGTTTTTTTTTTTTTTTTTCCACCGGTTTATTCACTGTGTATTACATGTATATATGTCGGTTCTAATTTACACTGTTAATCGTACATAAATAGAGAGATTTTGTTACAAAAATAGTAGATATATGACTTTCACACTACTCGATTTTCATAGAATTTGACATTTCAAAATGTCAATTCCTATCCTATCTCATATTTTCTACATGAATACAAGTTCGGATACATGAATTCATTGTAGTACAAAGTGAGTACTGATATATATTACAAAGACTGGAAGCAAAATTCTTATTGGATCCAAGTCGCAAGCAGTGTCCGTAAGGGAAAAAATTGTAATTTAACGCTAGTAATGCAAGTTTATGAGATCCTTTCATACATGCTTTAACGTCCTTGCAACTAGGTATTTGCGCAAAAGTACTCTGTCTCTCCCTCTCTTGGAATCTTACACCATCTTTTAGTTGATCACCAGATTCTTAACTCTGTGAAAGATGCTTATTGGCTCCATGGTGATGGCTTTTATATAGTAGTGGGCATGTATCAATGGTTGAAGGAGGCACGTTTTGGCATCTTTAGTTATGTTGGGCTATTTTGTCATCGGATCCATGTAGTCGAGGATTTTCTACTTTTGTGATGATAATATAGATATTATATGCGTTGCTGTAGTATAGGTCTTTCGTTTTGTCGCTATATTTTTGTTTTTGTTTTGTAAAAACAGGACATGAACTCCCCATACTCTGGTATTGAACATTCTATGTCTAATATATTAAAGTTAGTTCTATGTGATGTTAGGCGCGATCTTTTTGTTATAGGTCTCTTGGTCTATCAATAAGAGATTTCTATTGATTGTTGGGATCTTAAGTTGAAAGAGTCATATAAGGGTGCTGGATAATTGATATGTGTTTTCGATATCCCTTTGTTGGATTGCACTGTACATTACCTTAGTTCCATCGTATTTTGTTAACAGTGGAACCAGTTTGTAACTGAGGTTAAGTTTTCTTGTGTTATAAAGTTATCGATCAAGTCAATATTGATATTTGTATTTTCTTGATTTGGAATAACATAACCCCTAAAAAAAAAAAAAAAAACACAGGTTAGAAAGAAAATTAAAAAGTCCAGTAGTACAATTTGAAACCGTTTGAAGTTTTGTCATGCAAGTAGTATGATAATTTAGAATTCGACATTATTTTGCACTCTATAAGATATGCTTATTCTACCTATGTTACATTCTATCAAAATTAAGCAAATATAAGAGTTTGGTTAAAATAAAATCAGAGATGCTTGTATGGAGACGAAGTATGAAATAATCGTGACATTATCTCTAAATAAACTAGAGAATGTGTTTCAAAGAGAAGTAACAATTAAATCAGCATAATTAATAAAGTTTGTGATTTTTTGTTTCATATGATTAACAAAAGAGATAAAGATAAGTAACTTTTTTTTTGTAATACCGAAAACTAAAGTTAGATGAGAAATCTAGTACACATCTGGTAGTTTATATATATTTTTAATGTAATTTTGATATGATCTAAGACACATGCCGACAAAGTTTAAAAAATCATTTCCACTTATATGTTTTCTCGAAGATTTTCGTCTTTTGACATTATTGATTGTTATGATTATATCCAAAAAGGGTGCATACATATTTATTCCAAACTCTCTCTGAATTTTTTCCTGTAAGTATTGATATTTTCACCGAGGTATCAATTTTCATGAAATTAATGCATAATATAATTATGAAAAGATTTTGCAGGGTAGACTTTCTCTAAGGTTATTGACGAAATTTCGATATTCTATTTGTGATCAAAAATTTTTTAAATGTTGTCGTGTTTATTAACACATATTAACAATTTTATTTGCTTTTTAAAAAGATAATTTAGTATTCTTGAATTAAACAATATATATACATATTCGTATATATTGAACTTGAAGTAGAGAATTCAAATTTTATATATTTTCATTAAACCGGATGGAAAATTATGTTATGCTAAATCTGAAACCATAAATTTAACAATATTTTGATTCATCATTTTATCTAATTTATGTATTTGTTATTAATTTTTGGAATTTTTAAACATCATCCCTATTAGGATTACCACAATATAAAAAAACTCGAGGCAACATGATCTCACCATGTGTTAATTTTAGAGTGGGTTCACCGTAGAGATGAAGTATTACTTTATTCTTTTCCTTTTGTTAAAAAAAAAAAAAAAGAGTTAATTACTATGATTGGTCCATAAACTTTTTAATTTTATGTACAACTTTAGTTCATAATTTTTTCTTCATAGTTGGAATGCTCCGGAATTATTAAAACATCAATACAGTTGTTTTTTCCGTTAATTTTTAAACGGAATCCGTTAGTTAACATTACATTTTTTGATCAAATTATTACCAAATTCATTAAAAATTTTATATAAATGACTTATTATAATAATATTTTAATAATTTATTGATATTTTATGTTCTTTTTTCATAGCTGAAATTATTATAAATTATTAAAAATATTATTATAGTAATCATTTATTATTAATTTTTTGAACAAAATTCATTAATCTTACATCACTTGTTGATCAAGGTTACTAACAAATTATATCCAAAAAATTAACAAAAATCACTATTATAATAATATTTTAAAATTTTAAAGATATTTTAAATACAAAAAAATTTAATGATCAAAATTACACATAATTAAAAGGTGTTTGGTGAATGAGTTTAAGATTTTTAAATTTTAATAAAAATTTTCAAAAAAAATAAAAAAAATTTTCGAAAAAGATAAAAAAATTTTCAAAAAGAAAATAAAATTTATAATACAAAAATATAATTTAATTTAAAATAAACTTGAAAATAAACCCGCTTCAAAAATTTGCACCGAGCAATTTACCAAAAAAGAAATTAATAAGTAATAATAAGTTTTACTAGAGCAAAAGACGTAAGTGGCTGTATTGTATCCGACAGGAGTGACAGTTGTGCACGTGGGCCTTGCACGGTTGGAGGGTCCCATGGGCCCCACTGCATTTTTGTAATGAAAATTGTCAAATCGAATGTCCCATCAGCCTGACGCTTTTCGAAGTCCGTGCATTCCTTCACAAAATTTGACATGTACCGAAAATACCAAGGCAATTGTACATTTCTACCTTTGAGTTTTTTTTTTTAATTTAATTTTTTTTAAATTAGATTGTTAATTCAACATATTCGAATATGTTTTTGTTCCCGAAAAAATAAAAAAGGGTTTTTACGTATTAATTCCATAATTACAAATCCAGAAATTGGTATAATTACTTTTTAATTTTGTTAAAGAGGAAATTTTTTTAAGAAAAAAAAAAGATAATTATTGCAAAATATTGCGCTTTTTCTCGAAGCATATTATATGTAATCGACAATAAACTTGGATTTGTACCTTTCTGGTAAATTTATAAACATCACTATGAAATTGCCTAGAAGAAAAAAACACTAACGAATTTATAGTTGCTTTAATCAAGATGCTATTGCCCTTTCTTTTAGGGCTATTATCAAATTCTTACAAGCCATTTCTTTGTTTGATCGAGTTATATCATGACATTCAAAATATATTTGAGCTGGTCTTCTCTTAAATTCTATTGTTGAGAATTTAATAATTTGAACACTTTGATGTATACTGTATGTAGATATTCTCTCTCTCTTTTGCTCATAGAGATGACAATTGATTTTGCTCATGTGTTAGAGATTGATGAGGGGAAGCCAATAATACTTTTATCAAATGATTAAGGATCAATTTGATTTTGTTACAATGTTATAATTTTTTTTCTAACTGTAGTACTATTAGTAAAAAAAAAAAATTGTTATGATAAACAGGTAGATGTTTGATAAATTTCCTTTTCTCATTCCTATTTCAATGCCAAACGAATTGGGGTTCGTTTCCATGAGAAAAGAACAACTAAATAAGAGTTACGAATATATCATCTCAGTATACCTTTTAGAGGTTTTAGTTTGTAAGAGGATGGTGAGTCATCTAGTGGTGTGCGTGTTAGCCTTTGCTGCTTATTGGAGGTATATGTTTGTCAATAGCTTGTCTTTTTTATCGTTTTCCTTTGCTGATCTCAATATGTCTCGCTCTCTTAGGTGTTTTCATGTTCTGCCTTGTAGATTTTGTTATGTTTCGTTTATAATAGTGATAGTCCTTGCCACAATTATTCCATGCATTTGTCCTCTTTGTTTAGTAATATTTGCTTATGTTTTGTCCGCAAGATTTTTTTTTTTTTTTTTTTCATGGTTTTTGGTGTGGCCTTGGTGTTATAGATTTATTTGTCACCAGTTGATCAGATAATGTCAATTAATTGTAGAGAATTTATTAAAGAGTTATATTTATCTGTTCAATATTTATTTTAGGTACATTTTTGAGGGTATCTTCAGCTTGTGGAACCCAATACACGTTTTTCTCACTGACGTGCACTGATGACTGATCAAGTGATTAAATAGCCCACGTGAGCCGCAAATTTTCCTTAAATGTGATTTTAAATTTGTGATGTGATTCGTATTTGTGATATATTAATTGAGTTTATTAGAATTTTGCACATTTCAAATTCAATTTCTGGTGGTGGTTTTTAACCATTTATGAATTACTCACTGCACATCATTACCACTTGTTCATTTTAAGTACGTACTTACAAGCCAGAAATGGTAAAATTAGAGCCGATTGGAAAAACTCATCAAATTTCACTTTACATTTCAACTCATTTTAAATTAAATTGTACTTTTTTATCTCAGTTTTTATCTTTTTTTGAAAATATTTTTTGTCTTTTTAAAAAAATCAACAAAAATTATTATTAAAATATAAAAATTTTAAACTAAACTCAGTCATCAAACACCTCCTAAATTTTAGATCTACGTGCCCGAGTCGTGTGTGCACTCAGGCGATTAAGTAACCCACATGAGCCTGGCATGACCTAGGGCCAAAAAGGACTCTCTCTCTCTCTCTCTCCACAAGGGCCAATGAATCTTTAAAGAAGTGGCAAGAAGTTACATATACACCAATATAAGGGGGAGTTTGGCAACCGGTCCAACTTCAACTCATTTTAAACTTTTTTTTGTCTTTTTCCTAAAAAGTTTTTGTCTTTTTCCCAGAAAGTTTTTTGTCTTTTCTGAAAATTTAAAAAAATTTACTATTACAACTAAAATATTTTAACTCAAACTAACATACCGAACACCCCCTAAATGATACAATCTTTTTTTTTTCTTTTTTTTTTTTTTTTTTTGCAATCAACTACTCTATTCTGCCATTATATTATTTTGATAAATTATTCTGCCATTATAAATAGGTAAATAGGAAAAGCCAAATGTGAAGTACCCTCCTTTCCCTTTCTTTTCTTTTCTTTTTTTCTTTTTTGCCCCTCTCTTTTACATATAAGGGGTAAATTTGCAACAAAAACTAATAAGCTTGTGAGTAGCTCTCAAATGAAACGTGTCAAAGGGGGTGGAGTCAGAGTTTAATTCTGATGGCAGAAAATTATTAATAAGAAGTTGGTGCGCTTTTGTAAGATCAACTGTACATAACGTGGGAATAGGACACTGGGTGGTCCTTTAATTTAGAGGACCCCCTTTTTTTTTTTTTTTTTCAGATTAAAAATTTTCAGGCAGTGCCTTATTAAATCATGCACTTATGGGGAAGGTAAATTTTTGGCCAGTCTTCACTGCCAGTTTTGTCTTCTGTTGCCCGATTTGTTCTGCTGCACTCCTATCCCTCTCTTCAGACTTTTTTTTAGCATTTACAAAAGAATTATGAACTTAAAAAAAAAAAAAAGAAAAAGAAAAAGAAAAAAAAACCCAAGTTAACAAGGATAAGAAAGGAAACAAACAAGCAATAAATACAACGACTAAATATGTCTATTATAACTTTACGACAAAGATTATAACTTCTATCCTTTGGCATGGGCATCTCCCCTGTAATTCCTTTTTCCACATGAATAGTGGTGTTATTGGTAGAACGCATAGTTGGAATAGTTGAGTATATATACCACATATAAATATATATATATATATATATATTGTTTATTGGGTGAGGACATTTAGGTATAACAATCACATGAAGCATTTTAATGAAGAAATTTGTAGACTGTCATCATGTGAGTCGTTTCTTACGATCCACATGGCAGAGATTGTTTTTGTTTTGTAATCGGTATAAAAAGAGAAGTAAAACTGTAACTTTTCTTTAGGATAATAATCACATAAAGGCATGTTAATAATGAAGTTTGTAGGGTGTAATGTGGGTCGTTTCTAACAATCAGTATGGGAAGAGATTGTTTTTGCTTTGTAGTTAGAAGAAGTGAAACCTGTAATTTTTTTAGTAAAAATCACATAGAGGCTTGTTATTGAGGAAGTTTGTAGAGTGTCATGTGGGTTCTTTCTTACAAGTAGAAGAAGAGAAGAGAAATAAAAATGGCAACTTTTAAATAACAATCACATAACGGCGTGTTACGAAAGAGGTTTGTAGGGTGTCATGTGGATCCTCGTTTCAATTCGTATGACAGATATCATTTTTGCTTTTTATTTAGTAAAAAATAAAAGTAAAAAATTGTAATTAGCTAGTAAGTGTTTAGAACAATATTTTTAAAGAGCTTGATAAGTCAAAATAATCTTAAAGTTGATAACAACAATAAAAATATTAGAATATGAAGGATTAAATAAGTTTACAAAGGAGCTTTTTTAGAGGTCCAACATTTTACGTGACTCAACCAAAACACTTTCAAAAATAATTTTCTAAAAACAGCTTCTAATAAACTTTTACAAACACATCCTTATTGATGGAACTGGTAGAAGTAGAATGCAATTGAATTTAAAATCAGTTCTATTCGGTTATCTAATATCAATACTATTGTAAAGTGTGTGTTTGTGTGCTTTTTTTTTTTTTGGAAAATAGAAACAATTGTGCTTAAATAAAATGCATAAGTACTCAAAACTAAATCTAGCTTGCGATCTTGAGGTCGACATTTATTATTGACTGGCATCTACAAAATAATTATTAGCCAGTGAAGTAATTTTTTGAAAGTGCTAAATAACTAATAATTAAATCCCGTAATTAATGATCGGGGTACGTAATGGCCGACTAGTAGTACTAGAAATAAACACACACACACACGCACATATATATTCTCACAACTTTGTAACAATAGTATCATATTAAGGAAAAAAAAAAAAAAAGAAAAAAAAAAGAACGAATGAAAGAAAGAAAGAAGAAGGGAAGAGAGGGAGGGGTAAATGTACAAGTATGTACATTACGATACATCAATAGACATATGTATATATGTGTATGTATGTATACGTGAGTTGCAACTTTGCAAAAAACAAAACAAAATATAAAGTCTAACACAGATTTTATGCAATGTAACGGTCATCTGATCTAGATCAAAGTCAACAAAGGGGATGATGATGATGATGATGAAGTGTATATATATAATGGTGAATAATACACACACATATATATGTATACAAAAATTTAGTCGTTGTCCAAAGTAGTGGATGAACTTGATTTCCCACTTCTGAAGGTAAGTGTTGCCGTACTGTCTTTTACAGGTGCAGACTCTCTATATATAAATATACATATACATATATATATATATGTAGCAGATGCAGGCAAAATTCTGGCCGGTCGAATCCACGTTCCACAGTTAACTTTTTCACCGTCCTTCTATTTGAATATATAGATATTCCTACTGGGATTCTCTGGCCTTTAGTTACTTTTCTTTTTTTTTTTTTTTCCGTTTTTTTTTTCCCATTCTGAAATTGATAAATATAACATATATGTATACACACACTTTTTCTTGCACGCAAAAACTGGGAATATCTGGGACATAAACTTGGATTATACAGAGAAAGAGCGCGTGTGTATACATATTAATTTTGTTGCAGTTTGATTTCACACGTTAAACTCAAAATTTTCATATCTCACTTTTTATCTTTTTTTTAAAAAAAAAATAAAAAATTAAAACTAATTTTTGAAAAATCAATCGATTTCAATTTAAAAAATTTATTTTCAACCGGCAAATGAAACGCACCCTTTATCTTTTTTCTTTTTTGGTGAATATATATACATATATATATATATCTTGTGGTTCTCTTAATATTGAGATCATACAAGGCTTAAACCTGGGACAAAAGACCTAGCTACCTGGTCGTTCGGTGATTCATGACCTTATATAAAAATGGATTGAGATCTTCTCTCTTATTTTTGAGGTCTCACGTAGGCTCCGTTTGTTTCATCGATTCATTTCAAACTTTTCATCTTAATTTTTGTCTTTTCTGAAAAAATTTTTTATCTTTTCTGAAAGTCAACAAAAGCATTCATCAAACGGACCTGTAATGTCCCACAAATTATATCACGTCGCATCCATCATCTGTATGAGTCTTGACTTTGAACACTAGAAAGTTAGTTACAAAAAAATATTTCGAACTTTTTAACAAATATGACATAATTAATGGGATTGTTTAGAAATCATTTAGGACATAAAAAATTTGGACAAAAATCCGGGTCAAAGTATAACTAGCTGTCAAAAGTACATACGTACAGAACTATTGTGGAATTAAACATTAGTTGGAATACTGCCTGATGGGTCTGGCTTTTTCTGATTTTGGGTATCGAAAGTAGAAAATTATGAATTGATCCCCTCATTAAAAAAAAAAAAAAAAAAATTAAGAACTCATGTTGTTCACTTGAAAGATAATTAAGGTACACCATTTTTTCTTTTAAACTAATTGTCTCATATTAATTAATCATCCTACTATAAATCTATCACCACAGTTTTTTCTTTTTTTTTTTCGTTCTAAAAAATCACCTTATTGTAAATAATGTACCTCTTCTTGAATAATGACATTCATACTCCAATATATATATATATATATATATGTATATATATGTTAATTCATGTGAATTTATACAAACATAAAATAATCAAAATATGTTGGATCACTAATAGCTAGGTCTACCTTTTATCTATATTAAATGTGTTCACTTAGCATAATAACAAAGAATTGTCAGATATAACGGGGATATTTTCACATATATAAAATATAAGAGATATTAGTTAGTTTTCCCAATACAAAAACATGTACCATGTTTATGTGCATACACACAAATAGATTACGTCCATTTAAATTATATTTACCTAATTAGTAACTTAATTTCCACATTTACATTCCAAAAAATAAAAGTAATCATATTGTGACAGAGAATTGTTGTCCCTGTTAATTTGTCATCACATTTGCACTTTTTGGCCATCATTTCAGACACCGCATTTTGCTTCCTTATGGTGACAATTAATTCTAACTTATTGGTGGACACGCAACAAGGTTCACTAATTCAAGCAATGATTTCATTCAAGAATAACAAGCAAACTAATTTGGGATTGACCTTACAATTATTGTTATTGATCAATATATATATATATGTAAATATATGTGTGTGTGTGTGTGTATGTATATATATTTTCAGTCATTCAGAAAGATTCTAAGGTCGCTATCCCTCGAAAAGAAAATTGGTCCCTCCAGAAATCCTTGCCGGCTGAACGTTTCTCTAGTAATTTGCGTGACAATTAAGGGGCAGATGATATATAATTGCAAATTTGGTAAAAACATGTACTAAAAAGGGCAGAATGAGAAGTGAGAACCTTATGATCTATTTTCATTTTTGACCTTCTTTTATATATTTGGAGAGACGTTATAGATTATAAATTAAGCATTAAACTTATGATCGTACATGCTTTGTTATCCTCGTTAAAGTAATAATGCCACTAATTTGATTAAATAGAAGACTATTCTTTAAATGATTAAATCTTTCTTTCTCTATGTATTTAAAGTACTATTATGTATACTTTTTTATTTTTCTTAAAAAAAGGGTACTATTATGTATGAAATTCAAATATATGGGTTTCTTTGACAAAACATCTCATTTTAAACTAAACTGTACTTTTTCATCATGGTTTTTGTTATTTTCTCAAAAAGTTTTTTGTCTTTTCTGAAAAAGTTTTTTATCTTATCTAAAAAGTCAACAAAAATTATTATTACAACTAAAATATTTCAACTTAAACTAACATACCAAACAAACTAACATACATATTATATATATGTATAATATATATATATATATGCAGGTCAGACATAAAAACGTTATATTATTCATACGTGTTCGTATACGTTTTTGTATTTCTAGAAAATATGTACTATAAGAGAATTTGATTGCTTTGAAAAATGAGAAAGAAAAAGATGGCCTAGCCAATATATAAATAGAAAAGTGTATAGAGGTGTGATAAAAATCAGAATCTGTTTGATCTATAGATCACAGAAAGCTAGCAATAAATTTTTGTATATTTGCTATTTTGATTATCGATAAATCATGAGACTCATGAGCATCTTATGTGGAAGTAACAATTCAATGATCTGAAAGGAAGACATTGACTTTTACCTTTTGTAAAAAGATTTAATTTCGTGCAATAAAAAAAAAAAAAGAGGGAAAAAACTTTTCTGCTTTAGAAGCCAAAATTTTCAGGAAAACCTATGAAATTAATCCCATGTGTGGAATAATTGAGAATATTCAGCACAAAAGGAAAGGAGAGAGAACAACATGACGAACTCAATAAAAGAACACATAAATTGAGGGCGAATTATATATATATAAAAATCGGATTATTAGCAATAATTAGCAATATATATATATATATATATATATAGATGACAAACCGAACACCCTCCCTAGAAACGTTTCCAATTTGATTGCAATAAATTATTAATTCAGTAATTTTATGGTCATCCAATTAACATTTTAGGATTTTTTGGAAAAATAAATAAAAATTAAAAAACATGAGAGCTCGGCAAGAAATTAGGTTGGTCATCAAAGACTTCTTGATCATTTCAACTAGAAAAAAGGTCAAGCACGAAACCATACGTACATATTAAACGATATTTATCCCTATTGTCAAAAAAATTAATCTTTTCATAACGAAATAGGAGATGCTGCTGAAAAATAAATAAATAAATGATCACAAGCCACACACACACATATATATATATATATATATATATTTGCACATCATGATCAACACTTAAAAACAATAGCGATACTACAGCTAGCTAAATTTCCACACAAATAACCCTGAATTAGGTAAGCACATCATATAATATTGAAAAATGGGAACCGTGGTTGCATACATATAACTTGACAATAAATCCATCTTAAAACATAGAGTTTGAATTCTCCGCACCATATTCCACAAAAAGAAAAGAAAAGAAAAGCAAATAGGAAACATATATTATTAATGCTTTCTTTGGGTGAAAAAAGACTTAAAAAAGACTTAAAAAAGACTTAAAAAACTAATCAGAAGGTTTCTCAAGCTGACTTGAAACCTTAGTTTGGCATAATTTTAAATTACCAGCCCTAATAAAATAATCAATCTAGTCAAATTTGATTTACCTTCTAGGAATATTTTATGTAAATAACATTATATCTAAATAAAGTTCAGGCTTAATTAATTTGATCATTTTCCTCTTGGTCAATTTAATAATACCTAAGGTTGCCCCTTCATGGAATTCAAAACATACCAGGACATCCAATCATAAAACCTGAATGATTAGCTGCGGGAATAGATCCTCTATGTGTCAAAGTGGTTGCAAGTTACATACCACTTGAATCACTAAAAGGAAATTAAAAAAAAAGATCAACAAAAAGGGATATTTACTGGCACCTAATCCCATGAACAAATTTTTTTTTTTTTTTTTTTGCCTTTCTTAGCCAAATTTGTGCACAAATAATAATGCACTTTTTTTTGCCTCTTCCAGCATTAAAGGAGGATTTGTGGCGAGAAATCCTCGTTTAACCTGAACACACACACACACACACAAATAACTTATAAAATAGAAAATCTAAGAGGGGATGACACAACACGATCCAATCACAGACAAGTTGTCAGCCAGATTAATTAGGAAAATTCTTTCAAATCTTCATACGTAGTTTCTCCAGCATCCTAGGGATTTATATATGTGTGTGTGTGTGTGTGTATGAAAATTTACTATTTGCCCTAATACAAGATCGAGCTCACTTGTGTTTTCTTCAGTTTACCTGGAGTACTACAGCAAAAGTTAGCTTTTCTATGTTGTACTTCAAATAATTCTTATATGTATACATATATTCACTAGGCTCCACAACATTGAGGTTCCTATATAAGCATATATATATAGCAATATGATCACTCTCTCTTTCTCTCTGATATGATGCAATTTGCCTGCTGTTTCTGTAGCATCTGAGACTGATGAGACAAATAAGGAAATTCATATGAAGTTTTACCATTTGAAGGGGTTAAATAGATCATAAATAAGGATATTAAATTAAAAAAAAAAAACCAATATATATAAATATAACAAATGTAGATATGCATAAGAAGCATATAAAGCCATAACGAAATTACACTGTCTGCCACTGCACTTACACTTCACTATTTCCCTCCCCTTGATGAAATGAAATGACAGCACTACAACCGTCCTTATTAATTTGCTTGATGGACCCTAATTAGAAGGAGTAATTAGGAGAGATCCAAATTAGTATTTTAGCATATTTCACGAGATTATTGGCCTAAAACAATTTTTATCAGGGAGGAATTTATGGAAAAGTTTTTCATGGTATTCTTTCCTTCGTACAAAGTAAAGCCACACATAAATCATTTTTCCAGACAGTAAAGCAGGAAAAAGGTGGCAACATAGTTAGAAGGGTAAGAAAAGGGAAGTCAGAAATAAAGTACTGTTAGAAGTGAAATTTTTAATCACGAATCTGCAGTTCAAGCATTAAACAAAGCATATATACACTCACAAATACACACACACACAAACACAAATCTGACAAGAGATGATCCATATGTAAAGTCCTTTCAAAGCTTTAACGGGTAGGGAACTCAATTTTTTGCCAACAAACGCTCGTCAAACAAAAAATGCAAAAGTAATGCCCAATAAAGTGAGAGATAAATGCAAATTATAAACCATGGCTAGGAAACAAAAAACATGAAAAAAGAGAATATATATATATATATATATATATGTATTCATCACATAAAACTAAGAGCTGAGAGCATTATAACGGTTCCACATAGATTATAACTGGAAAAAGTGAAAACATATAAATAAATTAAAAGTACCCTCCTACACTTGTTCATCATCTGGTTCTGGCCACCACCACCACCATCACCATTTAGTCCATTAGTAGTCTACATTACGTACTAAAAAACTAAATTCCCTGTTCCCACAAAAGCAGATTCGTCATGATATTCCCATAGATCTCCAAACCCCCCATGGCCGGCTTCTCTTAAAAGCAAAACAGAATACACAGAAACACAAACAGTACTAATAGTAGTAGTAGTAGTAGTGCTCTTTGTTATAAAGCTAACTAGCTAGCACAAACTGCAGACACCAATTATAACTAACCCTAAAAAATATGTAGAAAAAAAGGGGAGGAAGAAGAAGAAGAAGAAGAGAAAATTACCCACCATAACATCTCTAGAAACAAGCTAGGTCTACTTGTAGAAGAGTGGAAACTTGATTTATAACATGGTGATGATCATGATGATCCTGATGATGATAACTTATTGATGATGGTGATGATGATGATGACTTGCACCTGGAGGCGGGTGGTGGCCGAGATGATGATGATGATGATGATGCAGCATCTGCGGCGGTGGATGAGGAGGAGCAGCGGCGGCAGCAGCAGCAGCAGCAGCAGCCGCTGCCGCCGGCGGAGGTAGCTGTTGCTGCTGCTGCTGCTGAGGAGGAAGAGGTGGTGGAGGGGGTGGTCGTTTCCGCTTCTTCTTGTCGTAGCTGATCCCTCTAGCTTTGGACTGCAAATCACGAACCTCGCGAAGGTAGAGCCTGACTGCCCGAGCTCCGAAGGGGTTGGCTTCGGGCTTCCCGCCGTTCTCCTCGAAGGCTGCCCGGAGGCGGCCGATGAGGGCGTCGAGGCTGCCCCAGGCCTGCCGGAGCGGGCAGGGGCAGGGGGCAGGAGGGTTGGGGTGGCCGTAGAAGGGGCAGATTGGGGTGTGGACCTTGGTCTTCCCGAACTGGTCGAGGTAGCGAAGGAATTCCAGCACGTGCGCGCCGCTGCAGCGCGACAGCGACAGCGGCGGCCGGTGGTTCTTCAGGTACTGCCCGAACGTGTTCCAGTCCCTCCGCTTCTGGTTCTCGTACCGGCTGCTGCTGCTGCTCGACGCCGCCGAGGAAGTGGACGATGTCAACGGGGATGTCGCCGACAAATTCGTATTCACCGCATTAATGGCGGCTCCGCCTCCTGGTCCGATCATCAGGCCGTTCTCCGAGTTCGATGTGCTGTCCAATTCCGTGATCGAATCCATCGGAATCTCCTTCTCTTCTTCTCTAGGGTTTTCTTTTTTTCCTTTCTTTTTTTTCCACTTTTTTTTTCCTTCTTTGCGAAGTCACGAGAGATGAAGAAGAAAGAGAGAATGAGAGAGAGAAGGAGTGGAGATGCAGTTTTAGTTAAGGAGAGGGACGTATGTATGTTTTTGGTTCTCAGAATTTGTGCAGCCAATTTTTTTTTTTTTTTTTGCGGAAATTTTTTTTTTATTATCAGATATTACTGTTTGCTGAAAACAACCTCACTGATGGGGAAAAAGAGGCCAAAGAAGAAGACACGGGAGTACTCTGATTATTGACTGACTGGATGATATTACATAGAAAAATTTTCTATTTTTGAAGAGGGTTTGATTGGATGGAGAGAAAATTAGGAAGGGCAAAAACAAATGGAGTGGAAATGTGTTCAAGGCAAAGGCTTTGAGAGGATTTTTGATGTTGAAGATGTGATGAGATTGATGCGAGAGTAGAGTAGTACTCATGAGACAGGAGTTTATAGGTTCTACTGTTTTTTTTTTTCTTTTCTTTTCTTTTCTTTTCTTTGCAACCTAGCTAACCTCTTTTCTTGGAGTGTCTTTATTTTCTTCGCCTTGTTTGAGTAATACTAGAAAGTTTGGAAGGCTTTGGCACTGGTCATGAAATGGAATTTTTAGTAGCTTTGGCTTTTGACATTGTTAAGATTGGAATTAAAATTTTTTTTCTCTTTTCCTAAAAAAGGTGCAGCAAGTCATGTCTTATATATATATGTGATCTTATATACCAGGTATAGATGATTTAATTCTTTTTTTTTTTTTTAAGAAAGCGTTTTTTAATTCTTTCTTCTTTACAGAGAGAGAGGAAGAGAATACAATGTTTAGGGGTTTTATTTATTTATTTTGGAATGGAAATGAGGAAAGGGTTTGGACAGTAGGGTTGAGATGCAGACAGCAGAAAAAGTTTCGGAGATGTAAAATTTAAAGGGAATAACATGATTTTGTTTCTTGACCCTGTAGTATTGAATGACAGTTCCTTCCCCGGCGTGACCAGAATGCCCCTTGTGAAAATTGTATTTCTATTTTCCTTTTCTTTACTTTCTTTCACCTAAAATCTAGAACTTTATTTTCATTTCTGACACATCAAATTTGGCCCCACCTCCCCTTTAAGAGGGCATTTAAATATCATTTACAATTTTTTACAATTAAATACCAGCTTTGTAGGAACTCCTTTTTTCCGGTTTCTCATTTCCTGCGTTGTATGCATATGTAATAGCATTATCATTACAAAAACATCTAAAAATTAAATATTAAAATTACTATATTACACTAATAATTCAACGTGTGATATTTTACATCGAAAAGAATTTTTTTTAAAAAAAAAGGAGATATGATAAAAATAAATGTCAAATATTCAACAATTTGACAGCCAATGCGCATAATTTATGGGTTTTGATATTTGAAAGGCACGGCGTTTTGAAAAACAGCAGGCAGTTGAGCAATAAGTCTTTTTATGGTGGCTTTCTTTCGTTGTTCGTACGCTGCTGGTCAGCGGGTTTTGCTATTTTATGTAGTCTATAAACTGCATCCAATTTCTAACAAATATAATAAAATAGTAATAATAATAATAGTAGTAGTAGAAACTTCATTCTTTGTTCTTTCGGGCGCTATTAGTTACCTTTTCATTAGATATATATAGTTGCTATCCACTCAGCAATACATTCTTTTGTTATAAAAAAAATTAAGGAAAAAATCTTTATGATTTTTGAAGGGATCATTTGAACTTATATATATATATATATATATATATGATTACAAATCTACCCCATATATTACAAATAAATAGATTTAATCCTCTCTGACCTAAATATATTAAAATATTTCAAAGCTAAATCATAATTAATTAATGGTGCACACCAACTGTCAAAAACTATGCATCTGATCATATACATATTTAAAAAAACTAAAACGTAAACATAAACAAAAAAAAAAAAAAAAAAGCCACTTTTCTTGCATGGTAATTATTAAGAGCAAAATGTTTGGATTTCCTCAGTTCATGTGTATCAACAGTAGACGAAGATTTAGCTCAAAATATTTTGGCACCAAAAAGTACTTTTCGCTGTCTCAAGTACTCCTACGTATGCTCAAACTGACCAAAATATAGCTTTTTGTTTCTTTTCTTATTAATTTCTCCTCTTCTTCTCTCGATGCAATGGGATTAATTGATATTAATCTTTCCAGTTTTTTTTTTTTTTTTTTTTTTTTTTTAACTTACGGTCTTTACATTACGAACTTGAGTAAGTACAGTTGTAGTCTCTCAACTCAGAAAGCACAATATATGTATCTCTTCATTTGTCTGTTGAAATGATGCGTATAATAGCTCATTGATTGAGGGCCAGCTAGTTCTTGCGCCGAAGATGAACTGAGTTAGGGCCGCAGATGAACTGAGTTAGGCAATCTGCTGAAGCTTACTTTAAGAATTCGATTGTCCAGATCGCATGTGTTTGATTCAAGAGAAGCCAGGTTTTAAAGAACACCAATTGCCCAAAACCAAAAGAACGATTGACTTGAAGCATGGAAATTAGGTGCTAATAATCTTAAGCTTCAATAAAGCTAGCTATAAAGAAGAAACTATCCGACAAATTTATATTTATATGATCATATATTACCCGTGACTAGTCAATTAAATGCAATCATCTTGATTGAGTTCAGTTACTTTAGGGACGAGGTAATTATTAATTTGCCGCTTATGATGTTTAATGAAGTAATTAGAAAGAAATAAAGAAGAAAACTTTTTTGATGTTTTTTCCCCAAAATTTCTGATAAAAGCACGCCGTCCGTGAGTCAGTTTTCCACTGTGACCTTTGCAGTTGCGTTATAATAAGAATGATCATAACAATAACAATACTAATAATGCTCTTCCTTTTGAAGGTACAGGAACGGGATTTGACCCATTATATGCGTTGAAACTCCGCACCTAACTAGGTTTACTGTGTGTCATTTTTAAACGTTCCAAAAAGAAAGCACTCATTTTTTAAGGGAAAGCCTTTGAATTCGATCGTGAGTAAATACAGATTCCACACACACACACATATATATACATATCGATCTAAGATATTTAAATAAGCTTGCATGTCATTCTATTAACAACATTTAAGGACAAGGCTTCGGCTCGATCGACGAACCAAACCAGTAAATATATTGTATATATAATTTTATATATGTTTGTGGAAATAGTTTACGCAGATTAATTTGGTTTTTATAAGATGTTGACATCTTCTTCTCCAGGACGAATCCTGATTAAATATAAATTTAATTGAACCAAGTACTCTTGCTTCGTCACGTTCATGCTATGTTTGGTAGGGTGGAAAGGAGGAAGGAATGAGTTGGGATAGGGAAAAATGAATGGAAATTGATGGAACTAGTTGTTTAGTAAGAATGAAAAGAGAAGGAAAAGGAAAATAGCAGAAAAAAAGATTGCAGAGAGGTCCACTTTTTATAACCTCCAAAGGTGAGAGAAAAAATAAAAGGCTGGATTGGTCATGAATTTTTAACTTTTTGTAACTTTGGTCTATTAACTTTTTTCCATAGCTGGAATGCCCCTTAACTTTTAAAATATTACTATAATAGTCCTGTACATTAATTTTTCAATGGAATCCGTTACTTAACATTACTTTTTGATCAAATTACTAATAGATTCCATTTAAAAATTAACAAAAATGATTATTGTAGCAACATTTTAATAGTTTAGGAGCGTTCCTTTTCGTAACTGAAATGATCATAAACTATTAAAAACGTTACTACAATAGTCTTATTTAAAAGTTTTTATCCATTTTTTATTAATTTTTCGATGAAATCCAAAGTTAGCATCACTTTTTGATCACATTACTGACAGATTTAGTTTAAAAATTAACGGAAAAGACTATTGTAGTAATATTTTAAAAGTTTATAGGCATTTCAGCAAAAAAAAAAAAGTTCAAAAACTAAAGTGCACAATGTTATGAGTTTACGGACTAAATGAGCAATTTAGCCAAACTAAAATCCATTTAATAACTATTAAAGTTATGTTTTTACCCCTACTCTTAAAGTAACATAATATAAATAAATAAATAAAATAATAATTACACAATCTTTTTATTTTCTCTTCTTCCATAATACCAAACAAAAAAATAAAAAATAAAAATAAAATCTTCTCTCCTACTTATTTTCTTTCGCTTTCATTTTTTCTATCCCTCTCTTTCTTTCCTACTTACCAATTACATTGGCTTAGGGTTAGGTTTTTAGGTTTTTAGGTTTTTTTTTTTTTTTCAAGTTTTTTGTGTACAAATAGTACGTGCCCAACAGCACTGCTGAGAACCCACATGAAGGAAAGTTTTAACTCCATGCACTGTATAAATAACTTTACCGTTCTTCGCGTACTTCCTCAGCCATATCACCATGTTTGATAACGTGCTCCCTGGAAAAGCGATAATGAACGTCAACTTTTTTTTAAATTTAATTTTTGCTGATTTAGTTCCAATATATACTTTAAAATGTAAATAAATTCCCAAAAAAAAAAAAGGGGTACTAAAATGGGGAGTTTGGGATGGTGATGTTTCTCCCGATCAATTATATCGGTCATTGTGTTGGCCAAACTGGATAGTTAAATTATTGATTGAAAATTTTTTTTAAGGAATGAACATAGAAACTAAAAAAACAAGCAAACTGGTCCAATATTAACGTTGACTTCTTCTCTTCTCTTCTTCTCTTATTATTATTATTTTTTTTTATTTTTCTCTTCCCTTTTTTAGTTTGAGGTGTTCAACTTTTGTATTATAGATATATGTGTGGAGTCATGGAAAGGGTTTGGGGGACCTCCCTATTTTTGAGAGTTGGTACCAACAAATAATTAAGATTTAAGGCTACTTTGGTTAATTTGTGGATCTAATTTCAGACCTTAATTACTAGCTTTTCTGGGGTGTCCGGCAAATATTACAATATTTTATGCACCTCTTAATTGAGGAGATTAGTTTCTCATTCTAATTAACAATTGAACTGGTTTGGTGAGTTTTATTTATCTCTATATTAACCATTTACCAATATTGAGATAACTATTTGAAACACGATCTTTGATAATCTTTCAACTGTATAGAGATTTCAACCATGTGTCTCCGCTGATACAGTGTCCAATATTATAACTTTTTACTGTGCTTCTTAGTTTTAAATGGGGGGAAAAAGGTTGTAAATTGTTTGTAACTAAAAGATTTAGCTAGTGTGGGCACTAGTCAAAGAGTCCTAGAAGTTTTTTAATTCATGATGGAGAGATATTCTTTGTTTAAATTTACACTATTTCTGATGTTTCTTTTTAAACCATAATCAAGAAGATTCTTCTACTTCAAAAAATCTTCACCCACTTTTTCAATTCCAATATATATACATCACGATATCTGTACACAACTATATGCAAATTGACATCAATCTCAATATGAAACTGTTTGGTGACTTTACTAGCTAGAAGAATCTTATCTTTGAAAAAATCATTAGAAGAATTAAAATCATACTTTGCATGGAAGAAAATGACCCAAGTTCTATATTAAAAATAAAGAGGCATTTTTCATATGGAGTAGTATTCCTATCCATTTCCATAATATGAATTTATTTTGATCGAGTCCTTTTCCCTAGTTGAGTTTGTTTATTATTATTATTTTTTTTCTATATTATTAGAACGATAAGAATGGGGGAAAAAAAAACGAGAAGAGGGAAAGGATAAAAAGGGAAAACGAAGTATCAACTACTATTTACCTTTATTATGCATATATATAATGGAAATATAATAATCGAATTCCAATCAAATGAAATTCTTCATCACTCCATGTTTAAGTTATGTTAAAATTCTCTCATGGGAAAGAAGGCTAACGACCAAGAGAGACACATGGTAATTTGATTTGAAAAAAACTTGATTATTCGCTACACATTTTTTAACTGTATTCTAATCAAAACAATATACATTTATATATACATATATATATAATGAACCAAAATAATTTGGATATAGTACTTGCTGATCAACATCTTCTGGGTCAGATTTGTCATTTTAAATTGCCCAAATGGGTAGCCTAATGCATGAGCTAAGTACCGGGCAGAGCGGATAAAGAGGTTAAAAAAAAAAAAAAAATCTACCCGCATATTTTTTTCCCCCACTTAACTTTGAGAAAAAGCAAAGCACAAAAAAAAAGATCTCTATGTCTCAAACTTTTCAACCAGAAGAGATTTCATTGACAAAGACTTGGCTCTACAATTTGATTCCGTTAAGAAAAAGGAAAAAAAAAAAATAGCAAGCCATTGATTATAGACATGATGATGAGCTTCTTCCTAAATTTTGGTAGAATTCACAGTATGTATACTGTGCATAATTATGTGTGTGTATATATGTAACCACCGGTGGTGATAGCATAGCAGCCTAATAATGTCCATCTAATATGGCTTCATATGCACTTAATTCAAATTCGATTCCAACAAGTCCCATCAATGGCTTGTTTACTTTTCAGAAATAGGGAATCGGAATAGAGAATGAGAATTAATCATATGCTTACTTGCATATTTTTATCTTGGAATGGGAGTGAAATTGTATAGGGCTCACACTAATTTGGAATTGAATAAGGAAATTGATAATACTAAGTCCCCCACCGAATTAGCACTATCACTTCTGATATTGAAGTTAAATTACTACTTTGTCCCTAATTTTACTTTCTTATATGATGATTAAAAAGGAAAAGTAAACGATTGAAAAAACCCTAATTTTTTTCACACTTATTCACTTTTCCTTCCACTGTATTTTAAAATTTTTTAATGCTGCTTTTTTAATTTTTTGATGCTCTAGCTAAATTTTTTTAAAAAGTGAGTGATAGTAAATCAACCACAAACAAAATTTTAATTTTAAAAAATTTATTTCAACATTTTGTTTTTTTAAGCAAATTTATATTTCAAAAAGAGTTAAATATTTACGAGAACAAACTTTTTATCTCAAATTTTGACTTTTTTATTAAAAAAATAATCTTCATAATATAATAACTATTAGTACATAAATTACATATCTCAACATTATATTTTTTAAAAAATATACATATGTTTCAAGAAAATAGTTCTATAATTAGTAGAACAAAATAATTTGTATCAATTTTTTTACTTTTTTTTAAGCACAAAAAAAAAAAATCATTTCAGTATTAAAATAATTAGTATATAATCTACTTGTTTAAATTAAAAACACAAAATTCACTAAACGGGTATATAAGTAAATTCACAATAACTGACTCTGATTCTTATTCTAAGTAAATGTATGAATAAGATTGAGAGTGATTTCAACTCCGATTTCTGGATCCTAAATAAACAGTAATTCTGACCCCGAATCTTGACTCTGAATCCAACCCATTTCAAATTCTACGCACTTCGATTCATGCTCATGCAAATTACGTATAAGTAAACATGGCACAAGTGTTTTGCCATCGTTGGTGCATTTGACAGTCCGAGTCCCAAGTGATCCCATACCACCTCTCTTGTTGTACCATTGACGTTAACAGCTAACATTTTTATACGTGACTCTGATTATGTTTGTTATGAGATCAAAGAGATAGGGAATTACCTTTAAAAAAAAAATGGAGCGATTCAGATAAGTTCGTGCACAGTAGATTTTGAAACGCTGAACACGAATTTTTTTTATCTGGTTAGATAAATGGTTTTTTTATGTAGTGTAGTGGCTAATAATAATTATAGGAATATCGGCTGTCGTGCCATGCAACAGTGCATGGCATATGCAAATCCCTTCCGTTTGTGCCATGCAGTGTTTTAAAAAGAAAAAAAGAAGTTAAAAAAAAGAGATGGGGGAATGCCCTAACCTTAATTTATCCGAGAAAAGAAAACAAATATAGATATTACTGTCCAACACATACAAATATTTATACCATGCATGGATCCAAAAATCTCCTCGTATAAATGCTGGGTGATCATCGATACCAAAACAGTGACGACATTCTTTGGGCTTTTCTTTGATATATCAGATTTGACTATTATTAGCCAAATATATATATATATAATGACTGAAATGCCATTTCGTTTGATTGATTTTCCCAGGGCCCCACTTCACTTCCAGAACCCAAAAAAAAAAATTTTGAATAAAAAAAATTAGTAGTTACCCATTCTGTATCTTCTTGAGAAAACATTATAGGCCCAAAAAAAAAAAAAAAAAACGAAAAGGCACAATTTCTTTTCTTGAGAAATTGATGGCCGACCTACTTGTAATATGGTTTTTACGCAATAAACACATACGTATATATATATATATATATACATATATTAAAAAGAGTGATATATGGGAAACCACGCATGTAACATGTTGGCTTTTAGTATGAAATTAGAGTTCCAAGAACAGTTGTTCTTCTTTACGAATGATAAGGCTTTTCTCATCAAACAGACATTAAGATTAGGATTCGTTCACAGTAGGATGGGATAGGGGTGGTCCAAGTTGTTATTCAGACTCAACCTGGCCCAAACACCAGATAAGATATATGTGAGAAAGCTTGGCCCACACGAACCATTTGGATGTTATTATCTGTCGGCTACAAAATTGTTCAACCAACAGTATTTTCTTTTCTTTTCTTTTCTTTTCTTAGGAGGAATGTTGTTGTGGCCTCTGTGTTCTCCTTTTGGGAGAATTGCAATTTGGAGTGTATATATAGATGTATGCATATTGTTTTTCAGTCATTGGATGATAAAAAGAAAACCGATTTGTGTCAGCTAAAAAGGGTTGTAATAGAGGCTATGCAAAATTTGGAAAGAAAAGTATGTAAACAATTGTTAGGTATGTAATTCAAATTAATTTTTGGGTGAGTTTCTATTTTATTTGTTTGAGAAAGTTGTATTATTGTATCCCATTGAGAGCCTCCTTTTGAGAGAAGGTGAGAAGCAAGATAGGTAAAGGGTGTAAGGGGTCTTGGGTAAAGAAAGGTTGAGAGAGTTTGATGAGTGTATAATTATGAAAGTGTTATTGAATATATTATCCCTCTCCTGTAGACATAGACAATTTTGCCAAACTACATAAATTTCTTGTCTTCTCTTTATTTCTGTTTAAGTTTATTTTTCTATTGTGTTTTGGATATAGGGGTATTTTTCCCCCCAACAACAACCACTTAAATATTCATATTTTTTTGTCATTCCTATATGTATGCGTATCGTTTTTCAGCCATAACACGATGAAAAGAAAACAGATCTGGGATTGTGATAGAAGCTATGCAAAATTTGTAAGATCATTTTCAAGTCTTATCTAATGGCTAAACAATAGAAAGTACCATTCATTTAAAAAGAGAGAGAAGTATTGCAGTCTTAACTTGTTTTCTTTTTCATTGCTGGTGTACCTAATATCGGTTACACATCAAAAATAAATAAATAATTAAATAAATAAATCTCGACACGCCATCGGTTTTTTGAGACACTAGGCCTTGGTCGACCTGGTGAAACAAAAATGTAAGGATGCACGTACATTACTATTTTTCTATGATTAAATGATGAAAATAAACTATTTGAGCTCATCTAATAAATATGCTTACATTTATTTAAGTGTATGTCTCCTTTCAATAAACTATTGATTTAGTTATAAGACAACTATTTTTGATTTTTTTTTTAAATAAAACAATCTTTAATTTTAAAAATTTATCAATAAAAGATTAACAATTCACATAGATTGATATTCAAAAATTAGAATTAGAGGTAATGTCCTAAATTTTTTTATTATTTATTGAAAGTTATAAAATGAATAATTATTAACAAATTGACAAAAGTAGGGCTCTAATTTGGGCCCAGTTTTAGAAACAAATGGGGTGCCATATGACCGAAAGGTTGAAAAGCCAACGAGCACTTTTCTGGCAGCACAAACGGTGCATGTGCATGAGGCACCATAATAGAAAGCCTCGTACCAATTATTACCCAGGTGCCAGCTTAACATAACAGCATAACCAAATTAATATTATATAAATATATATATATATATAAAAAGAAATGCACCACATGTATTCAAGCTTTTGACAATGCCACTGGATTCACAAACCAAACATGCTATTAATAGGGATGACATTGGATAGGACCGGGGATTGTTTTCTGTTGGAAAATGGCTTAGAAAAACCATTTTAATGGATGAGGCTTGAATTTGAACGGGATCCATTTTGTGTTGGTGTCGGTTTATGGTAGATTCGTGTTCTTCTTCACAAGGATATCGAAATTGAATGTTAATCTGCTCAAAATGATAAAAGGATGGATGAGAAATTGACTTTCAAAAGTACACATTTAAAGTTAGAAAATTAGGAAAAAGAAAATGAGGAGAAAACTCATCCTATATGAGAAAGAGATTAAAGTTCCAATAGGTTTTTAAGGATTTGCACATTGCTTATTGGTATCCAATAAAGCATAGAGACTCTCATGCATGCAGGCGCGGGGCGATGCAAATCCTTGACCTGAAAACCATGACGAGTCAAAGAACTTGTGTACGAGCATGCGTCCTGCGGGCATGGATGTCACATAAAATTGCCGACTCCGCGCGGGTTTGTTTTTGTGACACAATTTTCTTTTTCCAACATAAATATGATATTAACTGCAGTAAATACATGGAGGTTAGAGATGTAACCAATACAACTTCAAAAACATTTATGAATTAATTTCTCTGAATTTCATTAACCAAAAATGTTTGGCAGCAAAGAAATTAAAACAATTTTAATTTCCATATTAAAGCCACTGTTCCCTAATTGCCAAAAAAAGGCAGCCGTCTTGCATCGTCAAAGCACCAGAAAAATAGATTATTTCTTTCCTATGTTGGTCCAAGTCTAGGTGTTTTGGTGTGATAGAGTTCGGGCATTTTTCAAGTTCGTCGAAGGCTGTAGCGTGGTGTATTTTTACCACTTGTAAACCATTGTATTCTGGGAAGCAAATGCGGGTGGATCCTTGAGTACTGACAGTGAAGAGGTGAATCTGTTTTAAAGAAACTATGTAGTACACGGGCCTCAGTGTTTATCAATTACGAATTTCCTTGTTCTTGTATTTTATGTAATTTTTGTTGCTAATGAATTTCGTGTTTAATTCTAACATTTGTTCGTTGTCTTTTTCATATTTTGCTAACATTCTTATCTCGGCTCCCACAACCACCCACATCCCTATCTCCATCCCTGCCGAGTCGAGATCAGGAACGGAGATTCTTTGGAGAGCCTTTTTCCATACTCGTCTCATTTTCCATTTAGTTATGTATAAGAAAATTAGGTGGAGAGCTATATTTGAGTACTTCATCAAAATTTTACCCACTCTAAAATTAAATTTTATAATTTTGGTGTTATGAAATGGTAAAAATTATTAATTTTAATATTATGATAAACATGAATAAAACAAGGTGCCAAAATTATGACATTCTTACATATAAACCTTGGTATAATTATGCATTTAAAAATTACCCAACTTAGAATAAAAAACAAAATAAAAATTCACCTTATATTTTAACCTAAATCATATTAACGAAGTCACAAAAATGTCTCATAAAAAAAGCAACAAAGTCTAAAAAACTAAAAAATTTATTTAAAAAGTACTAACTAGTCTTAACCAATCAATATGATTAACTAATGAGTAACCTTTTTACTAAGGTTTTTTTTTTTTTTTTTTAAATCACCTTGTTTTACTAAAACAATCTAATTAAGGTTTTTTTATGAATCTAATTAAGTTTAAAGGTCCGTTTGGTAAAACAGTTTGAATTAAATTTTTAAGTTTGAATTGATTGACTTTTTAAAAATTAATTATAATTTTTGTTGATTTTTTTAAAAAAGTCAAAAATTGAAAAGAAAAATTTAAGTTTAAGATGTTTCACTGAACGGATACTAAAACAATCTCATTAAATTTAGAACCTTGACATATATAAACACAGATGTACGCAAACATATGTAAATATATATACATATCGGGACCGAGGTAGAGTGAGAGCCCTGGTACCTTGCCCATCCTAATCCTCATTCGGCTTCTAATTCGGGAAAAGACTTCATCCGCACGATCACTAGCTGTTAATAGGAAAGATGAGAAAAATGCATGCTGTTCCTGCTGAAAAAAAAACTTTCCTGTCACTTTTTACACTGTTACGAGTAACGAAATGAAAACATAGTAAAAGTATATTTTTTTTTTTTTTCACTCCCATCAAACAAGGCATACAAAATAAGCCAGTCCTGTCCACCAACTAGAGTAAATATTGAACTAAAAGATTGTGTAGAAGATTTTTGAAAGCGCTGTAGCATATGTACAATATATACAACACTGAATAAGGACCAAATCAACCCCCAAAAAAAAAATTTTTTTAAAAAAAAAAAAACTGCACTGACTCAAACAAGCTATGTTCTAGCAGAAACTAAGAGCAAAGTAGCCTACTTGCTCAGCCCAAATACAGGAAGGAAAAGGAAGATTTAATACAATCCAGTCAGCACCCAATCAAACTGAGGGGGAAAAAAAAAAGAAGAAGAAATAATAACAGAATAAGCTGCAATTAATTATAAGGTTAAAATCAAAGAATATATGGAAAAATAACCCCTAGAAGCTAAAGGAACATCCTGAGGAAGAGCAACATATCAACAAAAAAACATGGTCTCTTTTCACGGCTTCCCTTTCCCTGTTGTCCCTTCTCGCTGATTCCGGAAATGACTCAGAAGCTGTTGTGCCTGCACAAGACGTGACATGTTCAGAACAAAATTCAAGTTCTTAGATCCGCAAAAGACCTCGTTATGAATGGCACAAAGGAGTATTACCTTTTCTTTCGCTCTTGGCGTGCCGGATTGAGACAAGGCTACAAGGGGAGGGACAGCTCCTTCCTGCAGAACCAGGGTGCAAAACTTTGTGTTGTGAAGGCACAGCTGCAATATTATGGAGGCAGCGTTTTCCTTTCCCCTTTGGGAACCCGTTTCGACAATCTCAACGAGTAACGGAATGCCCCCTTCTCGGACAATCGATAAACGCCCCTCTCCGACCGTGGACAAGTTCGATAGAAGAGCGACGGCCTTGTCAACCATCCCAGTACCTGGGTCCAACAACTCTACAAGATGCTTCACAGCCCCGGCTTGAACTATCCGAGCCTTGTTTTCGTGGAAAATAGATAGGTTGAACAAAGCAGTGGCAGCATCTTTCTTCCCTCTCAGAGTCCCTGATCGTAAAAGATCCACTAAAGCTTTCACTGCACCAGAACGACCAATTTTCGCCTTGTATTCCTCCAATACAGAGAGGCTGAATAACGTGGCTGCAGAATTCTCTTTTGCTCCGTCGTTGCCTGTTTTCAGTACATGGATTAGTGGTTCTATGGCTCCTGCTTCAGCAATCATGGCCTTGTTGCTTTCGTTAATTGACAAATTCAAAAGAGTTGTTACGGCATGCTCCTGTGTTAGCTTTGTCCCTGAATACAACAGCGAAAGTAACGGTGTGATAGCACCAGACTGGCCTATAATATTCCGATTTTCCACATTGTGCTTTGCTAGAAGCCGCAACTCTTCCGCAGCTGTAGTTTGCACTTCGACGGATAGGCTCTGAAGATCTTCAACCAATTCTTAACATGAGAAGCCGTCGTTGTCGACTCTTCAGTAACTGATTCAGAAACCGAGAAGGAATTTCTATTCAAGTTTTTAAGGTTTCCACTTCCTGCAATGTCCGCTTTTGTTCCAGAATAATGGAGTTGCTTGGCTGAAACCCACGCAGAATTTTTCAACTCTTTTTTCGGAGGAAAAGCGGCAACACACTCGGATGTAATTTCTCTGGACAAATCATTCACAGCTTCGGGATTACTAGATATCCCCGACACCTCAATCAATGGTGGTGGTGGCACATAATCAATACTGGAAACAGCACTGGAGGTCGATTCGCTCCTACTGTGAGAGTAGGAGTGTTCAGGGGATACGTGATCTTTCTCCCTGTTATTGCAACCATTGGATTTCTCTCCATATGATGCAGGAGGTATATCTTCCTTTTGCTTCTCGAAACCATTTCTAACTTCTGCAGATGATATTGACGTGGAGTTGCTGCTGTATAATGAGAACCGGAAACTGTCTGTCTCAACTGAAACTTGAGGAGCTGCGTGATCTACCGGTGATGAGACCAAGACCATCTTAGTGCGGTTGGAGTTAACATGAAGTTTTACTTGGTTTTCCTCGCACCAGGTCGCTATCATAGCTTTGACAGTATAGTTAGGAATGAGATTCGTATGTGCCAACTTTTGACGAGTCTTTGGGCAAATGGTAAGCCCATTATCAAGCCATTTCTGGATTGAAGATCTCTCAAAAGTTTGGCCTGAAGCCACAATCACTGGATCGCACATGAGTTCCGCTGACAAGGGGCAGCAGAAATATGGAGGGACTAGAACGGCTTCAAGTCGCTGAAGTTTTACCATGCAATCACGGATACTGGAGACCAGATTCGCAATCTGGTCAACTTGACTTAGTTCTCCTTTCATTTTACTAGCTTCGGCATTCATTCTCTCCCTTCCGACAGCAATGCTTTCTTTCAACAATTCTTGGCTCGGTGTCAGACCAAGCAATTCAATAATTTTCGTAAGGCTTTTGGTGAAAAGAAAGTCATTGTTTCTTCGATCTCTCATAGCCTCTTCTATATGTTTGGCTATTCTGTCCTGCTTCAAGGTTTGAACCTCCTGCATGCATTGCTGAAAATCACTTACCACAGGTCAGTTTCGCATGAAAATCATAACAAAGTAAAGAAGTTCAACAAAAATGGAATAAAAATTAAATTAAAATTCGTCATTCTTTTCGGGGTGGGAATCGAAAACAATAAAAACGCAAAAAACTTCGTATACAACTGAATGTACCTGGATAGCAGTCAAACTGGAATTGGGTGAAGATGATTGTAGCAATCTACGTAAAGAGCAGCAGACCATGAATAAAGAACCTTGAATTTTCGTCAATAGAGGCTCACTTCGCAGAACCTGGAACATGTAAACCAGATAGCTAAAATTGGCGCAAGGACGAGTTTTCAAGCTCCACTTAACGCCCAACCACAAGTACAAAAACACTGGAAAAAAACTTCAATTTCCAAATTTTTTTTTTTTCCGTAGTGCTTTCTTCAATTCAATCTTGATGTATATTGTAAGAGGGTTATTAAGAAACTTACACTGCAAATCTTGCTCATCTTTGGAGACCACTCTTCCAAGAATTCCCTAGCCATATTTACAGCTATATCCAACTCTTCACATTCTTTACATAGGATCTCATCCGATAATATTTCGTAATCAATTACTTCATCAAGCACTGGCTTCAAAAGCTTCAGCACACCAGCTACGGTTCTGTAATCCTTCTGCATAGGCAAGGGTTTCACATTTTGGCACGAAACTAGATGAATGAAACGAGAAATGCTGTTTGTAAGACATTTTACAGGTGTTTCCATCTTTACCTGTTTGAGAAAATGAATCAGCAAAACCAAAAACAAAGAAATCGTTTTGAATGAAAATCAAAATTAATATACTTTATGGGAATGGCATGTCTAATTATACATGTATGCAGAAATTACTAGATTCTCTTTAAAAGAATAAAAGCAGCTTTCTGGCTCCGGAGGACAAAGTTATTAGTTGTTATTAAACTTGACTCCACTGTTCAAGGAATCCCAAAGAATAGTGACCACATGTGTTACTATACCTTCTCTTCAAACCTTATTAGTTAACCTTATTAGTTAAGTTCCTGAGACACAGAGAAGGTCATATAGCTCAATAGAAAGAAGTCCCACTAAAATAAGAGGCCTAAACGGGATCCAAAAGTGATGTAAACAGAACTTGGTAGAATTGACAATCCAAATTGCCAAAAGGTTAGTAGGATGATGAAGAAAGTCCGACCTCAAAAACAAAAATTTTGGATGGCCAATTACACAAGCGAAAGAAACTACAGAAATCAAGCCAAAACTAGTCTCTTCCTTCCCAGACAGACCTAAACTAGTATGTTCCAAAGAATCACATTGTGTCATCTCCAAAAGGCCCCCCAGTTAGCCAACATGTCAAGACAAGAACCTTATGAACTTTTCAGGACAACCCTGAAGGAAGTTTCGGCCACTCGAAGAGTTGAAGTCGACACTTATCTTGTCCAGAAAATCACAACCCATGTCTAGTGGCATCCTAATTCATACTCAGAGAATACTAGACTAGCATCATGCTGAACTGAGTAATGTGTAATTTTGAAGACTCTGAACATGATGGCTATGTAATAAACTAACAATTTGTTCAAGGAACTCAGAAGCAACCGTTTGGTACATGATGGCAAACTTCAATTAACGAATATTTATAATTCTATATTAAAAGTTCAGATCATCGTTTGAAAATCAATAGATTTCTAGAAAACATCTACAACTGTTTTTTTTTTTTTCGAAAACAGATTAAAAAAATTCAAGTCAGCAAAAGATTCTTCAACTACAGTCCGTTTTTCTCCACCTTTTTACTTTTCCAGGGAAGAAAAAGGAAAGAAATTTTCAAGTCAAAAAGTTTTCAAAAAATTCTAAGTTTAAAAGCTCTTTCAAGTTTCCTTTCCTCGCCAAAAAAAAAAAAAAGGAAACAAATAATAAAAAATAATTTAAAAAAATACCCACAATTCCAATACTTGACCATGTCTACTCTTTTCCGTTAAATTTTAGAACATCACAAACAAAAATAAGATTCAGAAACTAATCCTATCAGTCCTTTTAGCAAACAAATAGAAGAACATAAATTCACCCAACTACAGGTTTTTTTCCCCCTCTTCATATAATAATTCGATCAAAACATGTTCTACAACTATCAAAACCCAATTTCTGAACAACACCCAGAGATATGTACTTAACTATATATATATATATATTTATATTTATACGTGTATATGAAATAACAGGAGGAACCTTAACTAACCCATTTTATATCACACAAGATTATAACGAAAAAAAACCCAGAATTATTCACGAAATTACATAACATTGCACAAACTAACTCAATAACTTAGAATCCAAACCGTACCGCAATAAATGTGGTGTGATGAACGAAACTATATACAGATCCTGATGAACCCAAAAAAACCAAAAACTTTCATATGAAAAACTGAAATGGAATTTGATTATAAAGATCAAAATATCAAAGAATCACTCTTTACCCATGCATTGCTCCCATTTGGAAAGCTGCATGAGAAAGAGGGAAGGGAGGGAAGAGGGAAGAGAGAAGAGGAAGAAGAAGAAGAAGAAGGCGGGGGAGAGAGAGAGAGAGAGAGAGGGAGAGAGGTGAGATAAAAAATGGGAAAATAGATTATAAAAAGAAAAAGGTTGAAATGGTGGGGCCCAATGCAGTCGCAGATTTGTTGGGTTTTGCAGGGGAAAGAGAGGTGATTAAGAAAACCTTAATAATAAACATTCGTATGAGAGAAAAAAAAAATTCAATAATCAGATTTATGGGATATGATTAGTTGGGATTAGATTGATAGAGAAAAAGGTTGTATTTGAAGTTTATTAAAAAAATATTAGGACAAAGTCCTCCTTCATACTGTTTTCTTTTTTCTTTTTCTTTTATTTAATTTATTCTTTTAAGGAAAATATCAAGCCGATCAAATAACAAAAGCTCCTTTTCATAGTTAAAATTTACATTCCGTTTAGATTCTTGATTGGAGTTAAAATTTTTTAAATTAAAATTAATTTATTTTTTTAAAATTAAATATAATTTTTGTTAACTAAAAAAAAAGATAAAAATATAAATAAAAAATATAATTTAATTGAAATTAAATTTATAAATCAAACAAAATTTAATTATTAGATTAACTTTATAAGTGTTATATTTTATAAGTGTCTTTATTAAAAGTTTATAGTCTGTAAAATAAAAGTGTAGGCATCTAAAATCATGAAAATGTGTGTTGTTGTTTGTGTATATCATAGAAATAGCATAGAAATTTCCATAACATGAAAAGAGAAAATACCGATTTTTTTTTAAGGGACCTTGGTTTTTTTTTTTTTAATTATTTCATTACCATTTACCAATAATAGCATCGACATAATCACATTGAACTCAACTACTAATGCAGTGCATGGTAATATTCTCCCTTTTTTTTTTTTTTTTTTTTTACTTTCTCCTCTTTATTATTTCATTGTATTTCTATTTGTGAGTTTTTTTTTTTTTTTTTTTTTTATCTTGTAGCTGCCGGCTGGCGGCGGGCTGTCACTTGATATCAATGGATTTGATATCAATGGATTGTCCTCTTAATATCCATTGTTTTTTGAATTTTACCTTAATCATAACTCTTCATTTATTGTTAAAGAGGAAAGAACATTTATATTTATCTTATATAATGAAGAAATTATTTCAGAAAAAAAAAAAAAAAAGGTGGTTATTAAAGTTGTTAGACAAGATATTATTTTTGTTCCCAAAGAACACTGGATATTCATTTATTTCCTATATCCAGTTTAGATGACATCCAAAGCTTTCTACTTTCCATCTTGGAATTTTTTTTAATAGCATTTATAAATGTGTTTGTTTAGGATTAAAAAAAAAAAAAAAAGCAACAAAATAGGCCATGAGAAATGTGGAAGAACGGGAGGGAGGGAGAGAGAGAAAGTAGGTTTCATTCCACCAATATCAATAATGTCACATACTCCATAGGTACTTAGTGACGATATTGCCATTGACTTGAATTTTGTCCACCCCTAATGATGTTTATGGAGTTCACCATTTTTATGTGGAGGTGAGACAATATACTTTGTCAACTTTTAATTTTACCAGTACTTTTACATCTGACATCATATAATATAACTCTCGATGTTTTTTTTTATTAATTATAATGATTACTTAATCTAATATAATATTTTTCAGTGATATTTATTTTTTACACTAATAATCTTAGGTAATTGATATTACAGTATTCTAAATAAAAAAGTTAAAAAATCAACTAATTATTACAAAATATAAAATTGAATGTTACAACTGTTGCTCCCGCGGCTGCAGAATAGGAGAGAATTCCTTTATTTTATTTTATTTTTGGCTTGGAAATTTGGAATTGTCTTTGTGACCCAATTGTGAATTTTTATAAACCACCAAAGCTTAGGCTAAAATTTGTTTGGAACCGGCAAAAATAATGAACAGGAAAAGCCTAAGTGTGTGTTTGGTTGGTTAGTTTGAGTTGAAATATTTTAGTTGTAATAGTAAAATTTTTTAAATTTCCAGAGAAGACGAAAAACTTTTTGGGAAAAAGATTAAAAAAAGTTTAAGTTGAATTGGATTGAACCAAACAATCAAACAAAGCCTAAGTTGAAGGAAGATTGAGGACCCCATAATATTAACTAATATTTTTAACAAATTTGCTCCACAACTTGGCTCTGTAGATTCACTGAACTCGACCCCATCCTAACCCATCACTAGCTAATAAAAGAATCATAAACTTAGCGCACAAAATTCCAAATTAATGATATTATGCAAATTGATTACCTTGTTTTAGACACAACCTAATTCTGACCTTAATCAAATTCTTAATTCGTTAATTATTACATAGAAGTTAATTATGGATCATTATGGAAACCCGTTTCTTCTTCTTGAAGCAATGATTTTCATTCTTAAAACCCATTGAAAGGAGAGCCAAAACTCACCCGTTAGATCAAAACAAAATACTACACAAGAAAAGCAAAAAGACAAAAATTGCTTAAGTGGAGATATGGAGAAAAGGGTCCACGCACGTTTCAATGCTATAGTTTGCTTTGGAGTTTTTTTTTTTTTTTTTTTTGGGAGATTTTCTTTGGAGTTTGACCTCTCAGACAAATTAACAATTAATTTGTAGATAAAAAATAATAATCCCACTGATGACTCGTGTTCACTAATCCACGCTTAAAAAAGTCAGCTAAGTACTCCTAGACTAATTAAGCTCAGATTGACCCATTTCTCTTGTTATCATCTTTTATAGAGAAAGAGAACCCTTTTATTTTCAACCACAAACGACTCCAACTCTATGACCAACCACCTATACATATAGATATATGTGTATATGTATATAATCATGTTCTTGAATAGTTTCTTCTAGCGCCATTTTTTCTCGTACCCTTCTGTTAGATACTGCAATTCTCCGATTTCAAATTGATTAGGAGTATACACCTGGAACTAGATCAGCTCGGCTTTGCCGTGGAAGTGCTTTTGTCATATGCTAGGCAAAACTACACCCCAGAACCACAACTTTTTTTGGGTAGTTCCTGTAAAAATGGCTTTGTCTGGTTTATAAACAGGGAAGATCTATGAAGATCTATGACTACAACGTACAGTTAAATTATTTATTTAAAATTAAAAAAATAGTTTTTACAAATAATATATATATATATAAAATAAGGAGTCTTTTCATTAAACTTCCATATAACATGTGTACATATGCATGTGTATATATCGTTGATGTTTGATTTACTGGTTGAATATGAAAATTTTAAATTATATTTGATTAATTTTTTTAAAATTAACTATAATTTTTATTAAATTTAAAAAAATAAAAATTAAGATAAAAAATATAATTTAATTAAAATTAAATTAAAATGCCGATGGAAACTATATTGTATATGACCATGCAAAACTCGCGGATGTAAAGGCAAGTTAAGTTTTAAGAGGAGATATGCTTTGTTAGTTCATTTTTAATTAAAATATATTTTTTTATCTTAAATTTTATTTTTAAAAAAATTATTTTTTTTGATAAATTTTTAATTCAAACTTAAAATTTTTAATTCAAATTTAAAATTTTAAAATTAACTAATAAACGAAATGAAACGTAATTGTTAGACATTAGCTTAAAAAAAAAAAAGGGTTTCTGTTGATATAATTAAAAGGGTAAGGCATCATTAGGGGCATCGAGTGAATGGGGTCAGTGGTGGTCACAATTCGTACCACCACTGTCTTCCACTCGGTTCTATTTACGGATTTGACCCCATTTTTGCCTTCTTCTTCTACTTTTTTTTTTTTTTTCCTTCCTCTTTTGGACAAATCAAGGCCAAAAAGAAATATATGCGAGCGGCTTATGCCTTTTTTTTTTTTTTTTTTTTTTTTTCCCCTCCAATTGCTTTTAGGACACGCTTATCTCATCCATTAAGGAAACCCAAACTTCATTCCTCAATTTTCGTGCCAAAAGGAAGTTTTGAAGATAATTCAATCTTTTGTTGGTTTTTTTTTTTTTTTTGGCCCCCGTTGGAACAATCTTTTGTCTTAAACCTAAGACGAACTGTGTTCTGTAGTTACGTGTAATGGTAATATATAGGCCAAATGAAGCAGTTTAGAAATTGAGTAATTATAATAAATTTTATCAGGTAAACCATGAATTTAGAAGGTAAAATTCTACTAAGCTTAAGCTATTCTTTGTTTAGTAGAACTACCAGAGATGATAACCACTTCTTGTTCTCGTTTAATCGAACTAAAATTATTGTTTTTCCCAGTTTTTTTTTTTTTCACATATAAATTTTTAGTTGTATATATATGTGGTTTAGTTTGAAAATTGAAATTAAAATAGACGATCCAAATTCTTATTGGATCACTCAAAATTTCACCAAACGGACTCTTAGTTATTGCATATAAGTTTTATCATATTTTCAGTAAAATAAATCATGATAAACTCTACCTAAAAATAAGTAGTTCATAAAAACGTTGGTTATAAATTAATTGCAGTATTATTGCATTCCAACTTGAAAGCATATAATGCCAAATGGTAATTATATTGTCGCAATATTACAATGTAATTCGGCAAAAAGGCTTTTCTACTTTTTTTACCGTTTTACTGTCCCCCAAAAAGTGCCATTCGAGTACAAAGTCGGTGGGATCCAAAGTTAAGGCTTCTTTTTTTTTTCCCCTCCCCCCCTCACAACGATGGGTAAATATTCTTCTTCTTTCTGGCCATTGATCTAATTCACAACACGGTTTGATTATAAATGTCTAATAGCAGAATTATTAAATTTTCTTAATGAAGGCATTATGAAAAAAAATTAAAGATATTATTTCTTTAAATGAAGATATGATTGCGTATTCTAATTATTAATGAGGACACGTTTGTAATTTTTTCTTATAATATAAAGACACAAAGATATACTTCAATTATCGAGTAAAGGCGGAATTATAAGCTTTCTTATAAAATTATGGAAGAACTAATATTTTAAAAAACTTTTAAGGACACAAAATTAAAATCTCAAAAATTAAGTGAAAGCACGTATCCTATTTAAAATAATGTGATTTCGTCATTGTGTATATATGCATTAGAAATATTTGTGACATAATATAAAAGTCTTCTATTTTACAAATCAAATCATTAAAAAATTATTTTAAAATTATTTTAATATTTAATAGAAACTTCCTAACAATGGTTTTTTTTTTCTTCCTGTTTTTGTATGTGAAATGTTAGTTACAAAGAAGAAAAGTTATTCTACCTTTTCCCATTAAAATATCGAAATATTCTTTTATTTTTATTTTTATTTGATGTGAGAAAATTCGAATTCAACATCTTATGATGAAGTCAGATATATAATTATCATTAACTTACATTTGTGACAATGAATCTCAGAACATTCAAACATGACATGATCCAAAACTTCTCATAGGCCCCAAGTTAGGGAGGAAATAAAGGAGAAAGAAAAAATGACATAAATGAACTAAAATAAAAAAAAATGCCATAAATGAACTAAAATACTTCCCAACCATACCGCAAAGTGGCAAACGAAACCCAGAAGAGATTTCCCAATATTACTATAATTATATGGGTGTGACAAAAAATCTAGGGTTAGGTTTTTAGGTGGGGAACATATAAGAAGGATTGTCCTTATGTGTCGTGGAAGGGTTAGGTACTTCCATAATTTTACATGAGCTGGCCAAATCAAACCCTTTGGCTACCAAGTACCAAATGAACCAATGTGTGTTTTAGTTTTCGACAATTCTTAGAAGAATATGAAAAAAATTATCTTATCAATAGTTTTTAAACTGTCAAAACTATACTAATTAATTTGGATTAATTTTTACACATTTTCATTACAATGTAATTTTGACGAAGTCTAATATTGAGAAACATACATTATTTATAAAAGTATTTTGAATGTAAAAAGCTTCATTTTCTTTTTTAATCAGTTATATCTCGATCTCCTTACAAAAGAATTCCTAATCTTGTAAGATATACTTTTCTAAATGCATCTGCTAAGTCAATTAAGAAGGTGAGAAAAGGCAATTACAGTTGGCTATATTCACACACAAATAAACGCTTTACTAATTTAAGATTTCCTAAACCTTGGTCACGTTCAAAGGCAAAAGACCGATTAGCCATCCCTAAAACAACTAACCTAAATGTACTCCATCTTTCCTAACAACCCACCACTCTGCATAGGGGTGGCAATACGGGTCGCGACACGACGACACGACTCGAAAACGACACGAATTTTGCGGGTTCGGGTTGGGAAAAATAGGGGGCGGGTCGTGTTCGGTTTGGGAAAATTTGACACGAAAAAAATCGTGTCGTGTTCGGATTGGACCCGTTTTTTTCGTGTCAATTTTCGTGTCACGTTTCGTGTCAATTTCGGGTCAAGTTCGGGTCAAGTTCGTGTCACGGTTTAATTTCGTGTCACTTTTCGTGTCAATTTCGGGTTAAGTTCGGGTCACGTTTGTGTCACGGGTCAATTTCGTGTCAATTTCGGGTCAAATTTCGTGTCAATTTCGTGTTAATTTCGTTTCGCGGGTCAATTTCGTGTCGCGGGTCAATTTCGGTTCGTGTCGTGTCAACCCGTGATGGGTTCGTGTCGCGGTTTCGTTTCGTGTTCGTGTCGCGGGTCGTGTTCGGGTCGGAGAAGAAAAAAATCAACACGGCTCTAACACGACACGAACCCGACACGTGACACGAATTGCCACCCCTAACTCTGCAGAGAGGCGTCTTCGTCTTTCATTGATACGAAAACAAAGTAGCCGAAGTTCATTTAATAAAGAATAATTAGCCTAAATAATCTCTGAACTTTTTTAAAGATGATAGCTTGGTTAATTTTTTTTTTTTTACCGAGATAACCCTAAACTTCTATTTTCTTGGTCATTTCAGTCATTTATATCAAAAAACAAACGGATTGGTCACATGAGGAGCATGCTTCATAGTTTTTGAAAGGCAAATAGGTAATTTACTTGGGTTTTTCCCAATTTTGAGAAATTAGGGTTTCCCTACAGTAGGGGGAGGCCAGAAAGGGCCAAACCCAGTCAGACCGGGGGGGGGGGGGGGGGTGGGCTGCAGGGGCAAAACCCAATTGCAGGGAGGGGCCGAACCTAGTCGCGGAAAAGGGGGCAAACCCAGTCACACGGGGAAGGGGGGCTGAAGAAGGTCGAAGGAGGCCGAGTCCAATCGCAGGAGGGGGTGGGCCAAACCTAATCACCAGGGGGGGTCTGACCCTGTCGCAGGCGGGGACCGAAGAGGGCTGAACCCAATCAGGGGGGTGGGCGAAACTGAGAGAGAGAGAGGGATGAGAGAGAAATGGAGAGAAAGAGAAGGGACTTTTGGGAGATTGGAGGGTATTTTTGTCATTTTTTTTACAAAAATGATCATTTGAGTAAGATTCCATTAGAAATTTTATGGAATTTGACAGAAAAGACTAAAACGACCAAGAAAATAAAAGTTTAGGGTCATCTCAGCAAAAAAAAAAAAAAAAAAAAAAAAAGGGAACATGGACCAAATTATCACATTTGAAAGAGTTCAGAGACCATTTACTTTTTAATGAATTATAAACTTTTCTTACATTGCCCTACCAAATTTCTGGTTAAAAGAAGCCACTAATATTAATTTTTGTACCAGCTAAACAACTCATAATATATATACATATCCGACAGTCGGATTTGTAATTTTTTTTGTACGTTATTGAAACAATCAGTTGATTTCATTATAACATGTTGTAATAGTTGTCTTTTTCATCAACAGTTACTATATAATATCATATTACACATAATTCATAAATATTACAAGTAACTTAACTGATTGTTACAAATTGTTTATTAGAAAATCACAATTGTCAGCTGAAAATGAGAGTATTCCTATGCATTTTACTTTTATTTTCTTCTCTTTCGTCGTGGCAAATCAAATCACAATCAAGTCATAATGAGTTAAACAATACACCAGTGGTTTAACACAACACATTAATAAAAAATGGGTATCACAATATTGGAGTATTTATTTGAGTTATGATGCTGAATATCATTGATGTGCTTAAATATTTTTCTCCCCATTTTCTGTCTGAACTTCCTGAAAAAGCGGAAGGAGACATTTTTTTACCGGTTGACATTTTCAAGACCTTGTAATGACTAATGAGTGTATCATTTGTTAATACCATTATTGGGTTTGCGAACGAGGCTATCTAATAAGTAGATGAAGAATTAAACTTCACAAGTACATACTGACCAGCCATGGACTCCAAAAGGGTTGAAATCTTTCAAAAGAAGCATAATCTCAACTCAAGCAGTTGACTCCAAATCCCGTTACTAAAACAATTTTACTTTCTCAATTCACGACTAAATTTGCCGTACACGCCATGTTTGCCGGTTTAAAATGATAGATTAATAAATAAATAAACAAAGTTCGTTCCCCACATTGGGGATATTTTTAGTGAAAATTAAAAATTAAAAAAAAAAAAAAATCAGCGGAATCAAAGCACATAAGGTTTCGTGTACTAGTTTCCTGCATTCAGTAATAAACTGTTCACATATAAATATAAATATAAAATATATATATATATATATATATATATAAAGCAAGACTTTATAAGAACAAGGAAGAGCCTATGGCAAAGCCATGTGCAGGCTTCCCCATCTGGTGTGTCATTAAAGAAAGTGGGGTCATTGAATTTGGAATCGTTGGTTCTCCTGCTAATCGGGTAAGGCAATCTAATGCCAAAGAGTCATCACCTTTTTTTTTTTTTTTTTTTTTTTTTTTTTGGGAATTTCTATTTCTCTCACGGGGATAATCATAACCTCATTCTCATGTGCAAAATTTCATAGCTTAACTCTTTTTTTAACGCCACATACAACTTAAAAAAGAATTTAAGTTTTGAATAGGAACGAGATTATATAGTTTCTTTTTTTCTTTTTTGTCACATCACAAGAAAGAAAGTAATTGCAAATATCAAACACGTCAGTATTTGCACATGCCATGTATGTTTGATACCAATCACCATCTTCACCTGTCAACCTCTAACCTCTAAAGGAAGTGCACTTTTTTTTTTCGACACTGAAAAACCTTCAACTCATGGATGAATATGTGTAAACAGTGTAGCAAAAGCAAACTTTCTTTGTAGCCCCCCAAAACCAAGGCAGGGGCTAGTTGGTGTCTTTGATTGTTTTCCATAGACAAGTTCGTTTGTCCAATTTCACTTTCGAAGTACAACAACAAGAATCATGTGAACAGCATGTTAACAAAGTTTACAAACGGATCCTAGGACAGTGAGATTACTGGCCATTTGTTGTTTCTCAACATTATGACAACACGTAGTTTACATCTTAGTACTAATCAGACAGCATAGATCCTTACCACCTCGGTGATCTTGGATCGGCACACGGGGCAAACAGATTTCTTGGATTTGATCTCGGTCAAGCAAGACATGCAACCAGCCATATGACCGCAGGGAATGCACGCTCCTTCTATTGGAGCTTCAAAGCAGATCACGCATGAGCAAGCAGAAGCCTCACTGTTCGTGGGTTGTGAGAAAGTGTCTGAACCGAGATCAATTGTTGGATAGTGGATAGGCTCTTCAAGGAAAACCTCCTCTGGAAGAAAAGGAGCAGATGGAGCTGGTGAAAGTGATACAGAAACATTGTTGTTTTCGGAGACGATTTGGGTACTTTCATCGCTGGTTTGGGACTGTTTCGTTTGATTATCATACGGCCTAGTTTCTTGATCATGTGTGCTCCAACCATTGTAATCTTCCTTAACTTGTTCATCCACCCATCCGGTGCTGTTTGGATCAGAATGTGAGGTTCCAACCGCTGACCCCCACCCATTGTAACTGACATCCTTCGTAGACGTTCCCCACCCGTTTGTGTTGGATGCTTCAGTTATAGGATGAGAATTAGGAGCCGGTGAAATCTCCATAGAAGCAGATTGAATAGAGTCACTTGATGCCATTGCGATTCTGCGCCTTCCACAGAGGATTGAATACCATTTGACTAAACGGGAAACGCACACCCTGAACACACAGAACAAAGATAGATTTGTTTGTGGTGCTCAGACCCGTGGCTCAGACATTCTATTCTTCTAAGGCAAAACACCACTCTTTTCCAAATTCAAAAGTAGTTACAAGTACTTTCGAAATTCAAATTTCGAACTGAAAAAATCAAGTAGCCAAAGTATAGATTAAAAAACAACCTACCTTTGATGATATCTGGGAAATTCCTTGGCATGCATTGCATAACGACTGGAGTTGCTGTTTATCACCCTGAATAGCGGATGCAAGTCTATGCCTATATTCTGACAGCGAAATATATGATCAGTAGAAAAAATCAGCACCTAAAATACAACATAACTCCCGAAAAGAAATACAGAAATAATAGTTTGAGCAATGGAAAATTACTGGTAGAATCATCAAAAACTATGAGTTTCGGATCTGATTGAGAAAGATTAGGTTCCTCGATCCGGGCCCTCCAGAGAGAAACGACCGTAAAAGGCTGGGCATCCTGTTAATGGATCAACAGTTTACAGTTTGAGGATGAGTTTAAACTATACAAGCGCAAACCAGAAGCAATGTTCCGATAATTAAAGGCATGCGACAACCAGAGAACTGGATTTTGAGTCTAACTAATTTATAAGTAATGATCTCAACAACAAAAACTATTAACAAGTTATGCCTGCAACAAGAAGATAAAATTTTAACAACTTTCTGTTAAAATATGATTCTAGCATGGAGCAGAAGGAAGCAACATCGCACAAATTGTGCAACACCGCTATGACGGAGGCAAAGCACGTCCAAAGTAGTGATAAAAGACTCAAGTTTTGGAGTCATGAGTTGCATGGAGCAGTAATGGGGAAAGATTGAATGGCTTGTATTTTTTCAAGTAGAACTCTTGTCGAAAACACTGCTAGGAAAAAAAAATAAATGCATAAATTAAAATCGAAAAAGTGTATGAACACAGCCAAATTTCTCCACAGTCGGGTGGGAGGGGAAAAGAGGGAGACGTGACTGAATGATTAACTTGAAAAAGAAGAAAAAAAGAGACATCACAATCAATCAACAAAAGGGTCTGAAAGTTGAAAAAAAAAAAAAAAAAAAAAAAAAAAAGGACTTTGTAAAGATAATTATAACTGTTATGGTAAACCAGAAAGACAAGCATTGCCTTCGAAGAAGTTCAGATCGTTATAATACTAAAAGAAACAAAACTAAGTAAGTGTACCTCGGTGGTATAATATAGAGCAAGCTCCAACTTAAGAGGCTCCGTAGGATCATTAGGACCATGAGGAATAACTACAACCCAACTGCAAGCAGCAAACTCTAATAAGCTGGACAAGTGATGAATGATCATAACAACAAAACACGACAAGACAAACAAGAGAACATCAGAGGAATTCTAATAACAAGAAAGAGAGCTATATGCATACATTTTTCTCGAAGACAGATATGAAGATAATGCTTCAAGTAAGCCTGGACCATAAATCTGCCGTACCCAGCCAGAGAAATAGCAAATGTGTTCCTAATAGCAATAAGAAAGAAGTAAACATTGATCAAGTAACAATCTAGCGCAATAGCAACGAAGAATAAAGAACAATAATAATTTCTATTTCCACATTTCTTGCACGTACCTCAATTAGACGAACAATAACAGTGCGCTGGTTTTGTCTAGCAACATCTAGTGGAGTTTGACCATCGTCATTCCGCACAAAAGCATAACCTTAATAAGAAAGGCAATAACTAAAATTATATTTTTTTTCTGTTTATACTGCAAAATCTATGGTATATGGCATCCAATTCAATGAAATCTTGTTCCATATTAAAAAAAAAAAAAAAAAAAAAAAGGACCTTTGTTGGAGAGAAATAATTCAAAAGCCTCTAGGACCCGACCCTCTTTTATAGCATGATGTAAGGGAGTACTGGCATGACGACCTGTCAGGATTCAATTATCAAGACAAACGTTCACATACACACGCTCACACATATATATTTGCTAAATCAAAAGGGGACCATTGGGGCCATCTCTTTCCCCTCATCCCTTCACCTACAGAATGTTTAGTTTGATTACCATGTGGCCTAGGTTCATGATCTTGTGTACTCGGAGCATTGTAATCTTCCTTAACTTGTTTATCCTTCACATCCAGTGCAGTCTGCCCATTGCTAGTCTCATCCTTCACAGACGGTCCCCCCTCATTTGGGCTGGATGCCTCAGGTATCAAATGAGAATCAGGAGCCGGTGAAATTTCTGCAGAAGCAGATTGAGTGGAGTCACTTGATGACGCCGTTGCCACTTCTGCACCTTCTACAGAAGATTGAGAATTATGACTAATAGAAGAAGGCTTGACCTGAACAAAAAGAACTAGAACAGATTAGGTAAAAACCACATGAAATCAGTCTTAAACAAGATTTACACAATGTGAATACCTATCCTTCGAATATATATGACAACCAAGCGCAAGAGTCAATGTGCACAAAAGTTAAATGTAATGCATACATGCTTTGCAAATATTTCACAAATACGATGCTTTTGTTTTCTCTTTTTTCCGAAGGATCTAAACAAATTAAAGAAGAATGAAGATATTTTGTATCATCAGACAAGGAATATGGAAAATAAGCCCTACAACTTGAATTCGAGCGAATAGGCTGCTTCTGTTATTGCAAAATTAAAATGGAGACAGTATCTGAAGCTATGAAAAAAAAAAAAAAGAAAGAAAGAAAGAAAGAAAAAAAGACCACTTGATGAAAATCAAGTAATGCAAAATTAAATATGACTTCTTAATGAAATTAGATAGTGGCGATATGTAACGGAATATCCAGTGACTCAGACATACTATTCCTCAAAATTCATTGTCACACACCAAAATGACTTCTAAGGTAAAACAGGCCACTTTTTCCAAATTCAAAAGTAGTTACCAGTGCATTAAAAATTCAAATTTGTATCTGGAGAGATCAAGTAGCAAAAGTAAGGGTAAAAAACAACCTACATTTAGATTTGATGATACCTTCGAAATTTCTTGGCATGCATTATATAATGACTGGAGTTGTTGTTTATCACCCTGAATAGCGGACGCAAGTCTATGCCAATATTCTGATAGCGAAATATATGATTAGTAGAAAGAAGTAGTTCGCCAAGAAAAATGATTTGACAAGGAAAAGTGTAAAAAATGAGAAATGACAAAAGCAATAATAAAGCAATTGCTTAAGAGTATGATTTTCACTGTCTATAAATACATTTCTAAACCATACGTGCAATGAATTCATTGATCTCAGATAACTGACAGATTTGAACAAAGAATCTTGGTAAGTACCTAATAGACACATACCTTGGGTTCGTTTATATAACAAATAGCAGAGTTAAGCACCTAAAATACAATATAAACCCCGAAAAGAAATACAGAAACAATTGTTTGAGAAATTGAAAATTACTGGTAGAATCATCAAAAACTATGAGTTTTGGATCTGATTGAGAAAGATTAGGTTCCTCGATCCGGGCACTCCAGAGAGAAACGACCGTAAAAGGCTGGGCATCCTGTTAATGGATCAACAGTTTACAGATTGGCATATAAAAAGATTAAGGATGAGTTTAAACTTTAAACTATACAAGCGGAAAGCAACCAGAGAACCGGATTTTGAGTAACTATTTTATAAGTTATGACTTTGGCAACAAAAAAATTAACAAGTTATGCCTTTGACAGCAAGACAAAATTTCAATTCATAACTTTCTTCTAAAATATGTTTCTAGCATGCAACAGAAGGAAGCAACATCAATCAAATTGTGCAACAATGCGGTACTACGATAGCAAAGCACACCCAAAGTAGTGATATAAGGCTCAAGTTTTGGAGCCATGTGTTGCATGGAGCAGTAATAGGGAAAGATAGTGGAGTAACAAGATGATAGTTACTGAATAGCTTGTGTCTTTTTGAGAAGAACTCGTGCCCAAAACACTGCTAGGAAAAAAAAAAAAAAAAAAAAAAAAAAGCATAAAAACGATTAAAATGGAAAGTATGTGTGAACACTGCCAATTTTCTCCACAGACGGATAGGAGGGGAGAAGAGGGAGACGTGACGGAATGATTATCTTGAAAAAGAAGGAAAAAGAAAAACTACATCACAAACAAGCGACAAAAGGATGTGAAACTTGAAAACAAAAATGACTTTGTAAAACTGTTATGTAAAACCTGAAAGACATAAATGTTGGCTTCGAAGAAGTTCAGATCATCATACTAAAGCAACAAAGCTAAGTGTACCTTTAAGGAATAATACAGAGCAAGTTCCAACTTAATAGGCTCCGTAGGATCGTTAGGACCATGAGGAATAACTACAGCCCAACTGCAAGCAGCAAACTCTAATAAGCTGGTCATGTGATGAATGATCATAACAACAAAACATGATGAGACAAACAAAATAACATCAGAGGAATCCTATTAACAAGAAAGAAAGCTATATGCATACATTTTTCTCGAAAACAGATATGAAGATAATGCTTCAAGGAAGCCTGGACCATAAATCTGCCGTACCCAGCCAGAGAAATAGCATATTTCATTCTAAAAGCAATAAAGAAAAAGTTAAACAGTGGTCACGTAACAATCTAGCGATATACAAAGAACAATAGTAATTTTTATTTCTACATTTCTTGTGCATACCTCAATTACACGAACAAGATCGGTGTGCCGGTTTTGTCTAGCAACATCTAGTGGAGTTTGACCATCATCATTCCGCACCAAAGCATTTGCTGTAACATTAATAAGAAAGACATATAACTCGAATCATTTTACACACCGTTTCCACTGCAAAATGTATGGTATATGGCATCCAATTCAATGAAATCTTGTCCCATATAAAAAACACAGACCTCTGTTGGAGATAAATAATTCAAAAGCCTCCAGGACCCGACCTTCTTTTATAGCATGATGTAAGGGAGTACTGGCATGACGACCTGTCAGGAATCAATTATCAAGACAAACGTTCATATACACAAGCTCACACGTATATATTTGCTAAATCAAAAGGGGACCACTGGGGCCATCTCTTTCCCCTCATCCCTTCACCTATAGAATGTTTAGTTTTGATTACCATGTGGCCTAGGTTCATGATCTTGTGTACTCGGACCATTGTAATCTTCCTTAACTTGTTTATCCACACATCCAGTGCTGTCTGGCTCAGAATGTGTGGTTCCAACTGTTGATCCCTGTCTATGGCTAGTCTCATCCTTCACAGACGGTCCCCCCTCATTTGTGCTGGATGCCTCAGGCATCAAATGAGAATCAGGAGCTGGTGAAATATCTGCAGAAGCAGATTGAATGGAGTCACTTGATGACGCCGTTGCCACTTCTACACCTTCTACAGAAGATTGAGAGTTATGACTAATTGAGGAAGGCATGACCTGAACAAAAAGAACAAGGACAGATTACGTAAAAACCTCATGGAATCAGTTCTAAATGTAATTCGTACATGTTAAGCAACTATTTCGTAAATACGATGCATTTGTTTTCTCTTTTTTTCTTGGGAGCTAAAAAAATTAAAGAAGAATGAAGATACTTTGTATCTTCAGACAAGGGATATAGAATATAAGCCCTACAACTTGAATTCAAGTGAATAGGCTGCTTCTGCTATTGCAAAATTAAAAAGGAGAAAATATCTGAAGCTGTATAAAAAATGACCTACTTGCTGAAAATCAAGTAATTAAAAATTAAATTCGACTTTAACAAAATAAGCTAGTGGCAATATGTAAATGGTGCATCCTGCAGTTACATATTCATGTAATTGGTACCTTGAAATCAATTATTTCGAATAATTCTTCAGATTAAACCATTTTGGTCATAATTAGATGTGAAATCCCTTTTTTTGAATAAAAAAATCCACAATATCGACTATGTATACTTGTAGTGCTCAGACCAGTGACTGAGACATACTATTCCTCACAATTCACTGTCACACCTCAAAATGACTTCTAAGGTGAAAAACAAGTAGTTACCAGTACGTTAAAAATTCAAACTTCTATCTCAAAAAATCAAGTTGCAAAAGCAAAGATTAAAAAACAACCTACATTTAGATTTGATGACACCTGAGAAATTCCTCGGCATGCATTGTACAATGACTGGAGTTGTTGTTTATCACCATAAATAGCAGACGCAAGTCTATGCCGATATTCTGATAGCGAAATATATGATTAGTAGAAAGTAGTTCATCAAGAAAATCAATTGACATGGAAAACTATAAAAAGCTATCGCATAAGAGTATGATTTAACTGTCCATTGATACATTTTCAATCCATAAGTACAATTAGTGAATCCATCTCAAATAAATAATAGATTCGAAAAAATAATCTTGGTGAGTACCTAATAAACCCACTCCCAGGATTCATTTACATAATTGACAAAAGAACCCAATTAGTGGAGTTTAGCACCTAAAACAAAACGTAAGCTCAAAAGGAAATACAGAAATTATAGTTTGAGAGGAGAAACTTTACTGGTAGTATAATCAAAAACTGCGAGTTTCGGATCCGATTGAGAAAGATTAGGTTTCTCGATTCGGGCCTTCCAGAGAGAAACGACCGTAAAAGGCTGGGCATCCTGTTAATGGATCAACAGTTTACGGTGTGAGATATATGAAAATACAATAAAGGATGAGTCTATACAAGCGCAAAGCAGAAGCAATATTCTGATCATTAAAGGTATGCTGCAACCAGAGAACTGGATTTTGAGTAACTATTTTATAAGTTATGACTTTGGCAGCAAAAAAATTATTAAGTTACGCCTGAGACAACAAGATAAATTTTCAATTCATGACTTTCTACTAAAATATGTTTCTAGCATAGAGCAGAAGGACACAACATTGCACAAGTTGTGCAACACCACCATGACGGTGGCAAGGCACGTCCCAAACAGTGACATAGAAAAGATTGAAGAGTAACAAAATGATAGTTACTGAATGTGTAATAACCTTTTAAGTAGAACTCTTGCCCAAAATACAGCAAGAACAAGAAAATAAAACTAAAATGCAAAGAATGTGTGAACATGGCCAAATTTCTCCACAGTTGGAAGGGAGGGGAGAAGAGAAAGACGTGACTGATTATCTTGAAAAAAAAAAAAAACAACATCACAAAGACACAAACAAGCAACAAAAGGGTGTGAAACTTGAAAACAAAAACGGCGTTGCAGAGATAGTGTCAGGGTAAATCAGAAAGGCATAAATGTTTCCTTCCGAGAAGTTCAATACATGGTACTAATAGCAACAAAGCCAAGAAAACTTAAGTGTACCTGTAAGGTAAATATAGAGCAAGCTGCAACTTACGAGGCATTGTAGGATCATCAGGACCATCAGGAATAACCACAACCCAACTGCAAGCGACAAACTCAAATGAGCAAGTCGTGTGATGAATGACCAAAATAACAAATTTAAAAAAAAAAAAAAAGCAATGAGACAAACAAAAGAACATCAGAGGAATCCGATAACAAGAAAGATAGCAAAACACATACATTTCTGTTGATAACAGATATGAAGCTAAAGCTTCGAGGAAGCTCGGACCGTAAAACTTCCGTCCCCAGCCAGAGAAATAGCATATGTGTTTCTAAAAGCAATAAAGAAAAACGAAACATTGGTCGATAACAATCTAACGGCATACAACGAAAATATTAATTTCTATTCCACATTTCTCGTGCATACCTCAATTGCACGAACAGAATCAGTGTGCTTGTTCTGTCTAGCAACATCTAGTGGAGTTTGAGTATCATCATTCCGCCGTAAAGCATTTGCTGTAACACGAACAAGGAAGATAGATGAATCAAATTATTTTTTCACCTTTTATACTGCAAAACGAATGGTATATGGCATCAAATTCAACGAAATCTTGTCCCCTATCGAAAAGACATACCTCCACTGGAGAGAAGTAATTCGACAGTCTGTACAAGACCCACTTTTGCAGCGTGATGCAAGGGAGTACCGGCATGATGACCTGCCAGATTTCAACAATCAAAACAAACATTCACAAACACACACACACACATGAAAGGAACATTAAAAGGACTTAGATTCAATTCTACTTAAAAGACGGGCCCAGTTCCACTCCAACCACCACAAATCCTAAAGCAGCATTGGAAGCATATGATTTTGCGATGAAATTACCGGGACGGTAGGAATTGACATTAGCACCCAATTGAATGAGAGTTTTAGCAGCATCAATTAACTGTGATTCGTGCACGCCACCATCAGGGAATTTTTTCCCTCACTGTCAGTCCACTGTTTCAACAAAATCACAAACTCAGAGAGACCCAAACAACAGCCACAAAAATTTTAAACAATAAAATTGATGATCAAAATCAAAATACAAAAGAGATCCCTTAAAGTATTACATATTTTCCTTTCAAAAAAGAAAAAGCAAAGAAGAAATACCTCAAGGCTAGCACCTTCCCGGAAGAGAGCTTTAATGGCTTCCACATTGCCGGTGGTAACGACGATATCGTAGAGCAACTCGGCTTTGGTACGTTGTGGTTTCATTGAATCGAGATTTTGGCCCATCTTCTTTGATATTCCAACCAAGATTCAAACAGCAGTGTAGAACAATCAGAAGCAGAAGCAGAAGCAGAAGCAGAATGCTAGGAAAGTGGATTCTTTTTATTTTTATTTTTGTTATTTTATTACAAAAAATTATTATAGGAAAGTGGTTCTTTAGTTCGAAGACATTAACGTGACGTGGTGACTCAGTGGAGTACTTTTTGATCGGGAATAATAATAATAATGTTTCAGAAACTTAGCACAGAAATCGTTCCAACATTTCGCGGCTTTTTCTGCAGGAATGAAACGCTGCCACGTGTCAAAAGATACTTCACCCCTAAGCAATCTATATTTATTCCGTTCCCGACAAATATCACTCCTTCCCGGTCAGCATATATAATCAACTACTTTTTCTCTTTTTATTTTTTTCTTTCATTTCAACCTGCGTAGAATAACGAGTTTCGAAAATGTTTTTCTAATGATCTGGTTCCGGTTTTGGATTACTCAAAATGAATTTATAGTGTGTTTGACACACCAACTCAAAATACTAGTCTCAAAATTTTTTTTATCTTTTTTCCAAAAAATTTTTGTCTTTTTTCCAAAAATTTTTTTGTCTTTTCTGAAAATTCAAAAAAATTTACTATTGAAACTTAAAAATCTGAACTCAAATTACTCCATCAAACACCCCTTAGTCAGTAGACCTTTTTTTTTTTTTTTTAAAGGAAAGTAGACTAAGCATCGTTGGGATCTTTTATAATTTTGCATGTGTGCGTTTATTTTTGGATACCATTAGGTTAAAAAACAACGGCACCAAGGCTTCGTATAAAAAAAATAAATAAATAAAATCTTATCGGCCAATTGCACCAGAACAAACGAAGTTTTCATTATGTGGTATTGTTGTATTAGCTAGATTTTTTTTAATAAAAAATAAATAAATTATAAAAATAAGGTGACGTATCCAAATAACTCAGAAATAAGAGAGTCAGATATTTAGATATTTCTCAAAGTGGATTGCCCATAGACCACTATCAGGGGTGGAGCTAGAAACATATTCTAATAGGATGTACACCAAATTTTTTTTTAATAAAATAAATTTTAGAGGAGGCTATGTAAGAATTTTTAATTTTAGTGGGTTTATGTAAGAATTTTTAGTTTTTGTGCGGAGTACACCACCACTTTGATGAGAATTAAGTTTTAGTGTTATGACTTTGATTGATGATGAGTGATGTTGGATCTTGGTGTGTTTCGTTGGTTAATATGGCCTCATTTGGTACATCATTTCATCTCATCTCATCTCAAAATTTTTTTTGTCTTTTTTCCAAAAAGTTTTTGTCTTTTCCCAAAAAGTTTTTTGTCTTTTCTGAAAATTCAAAAAAATTTACTATTCCAACTTAAAAATCTCAACTCAAACTACTCCACCAAACTCCCCCATATGTTTTTATTATGATTATACTCAAACTTTTTTGCACAATAGCCATGTTATTTGACACCGAGACAAACATGTTAGGAAACGTGAACTTTTTGTACCCTCATTTTGATGATTGCTTTGATTTTCACATGCAGGGATTAAATGTTAGAACTCTTTCAGAGGTCTTTCGAGGCGTACGACTGATCGAGTATCACTTGGAAAATGATTAAGGTATACAAGGACCTTAGTACTATGGCCAAATTAACCGGTTCCCCGATTGATGTTCTAAGAGAACATCCCCTGTAGTAAGCCAAGTTGAGCCTTCATTGAATTTGCCTTTTTATTTGGTTAATCACATCTTCCTACCTAGCCTAGTATATTTGTATCCTTACCCTTGTTCTAAAGATGAATTGGAGCGTAAGATACTAATTTCATGTCCAAGGAGAATTTAACAAGGAATTAGGTTGGGAACAGAAGATAAGTGTGGGGGAGAGAATGAAAAGAAAGGAATGAAAGTTGTAAAAGAAATAGTTCAAGAGAGATAAATAAAAAATTAAAAAATTAAACCAAAAACAAAAAAATAAAAAGTTGATATGAAGGAATTGAAAAGAAAAAAAGAGAGAGAGAAAAGAAATTGATGCAGGAACATACTTGAACTTGAGAGGCGGTCTATGTGACTTGGGCCTCGAAAAAGTGCCTAAGCCCATCCATTAGATGTGTCTACGGATTCGTAAGGGATTTCTCGAAGTAAGGACCCAAATAGATAGTGTTTGGAGCGGATTCCCGAATTTAGTATTGGGTGGTGTTTAAAATAACTAATTGCGCATTTCTCATCAGTTGTAACTTTTAGGAGGAATGGTTACGTCACTCCGATATCAGTTGAACCTATCTCCGATACCAATTTGACGTAGAAACCAGTGAGCAAATCTGCAAAATCAGATTTACCAAAAGAAATTGGAGAGAATCACGTTCCAACCAAGAATTCGTGACCAAGAAAAAAGGAAATAAAGAGTCAAAGCTCTGTTTTTGTTCTTCCATTCAGCAAGCTACCTTTCAAGATTGTGTACAACCAATATATGTATATTGGAATTCTAAGGAGCAGCCGCTAACAAGCAGCGTTCGACTCAGAAAACCCTCCTACAAAACGACAGCGAGGACATAATCAAACTATATCGTTTTGGTAAATGAAGTAAACGACAAAGAATCAAGCCAACGACACTAAAATCACTTATTACATAAACTAAACGACAAAAGGGAAAGCACTAAGCTCCTGCATCAAAAAAATAAAAATAAAAATAAAATAAAAATAAATAAAAAAGAAATAAAAAGTATCATCTCTTGAGTAAGAAATCAAAGTTATGGATGGAACAAGGTTGGTTAAAATGATGTAAAGACCCAACACAATGATAATCGGCCTATGTTTTTGGTTAGTATTTGGGTGAGAAATATTCCTTGATGAATGCTCCGATATCTCTGACTTCATGATGTTTTTAGAACCTTTGTTATATCTTGTCGTTTTCGTTCTTTAGCCACACCACTACCCCTCGGCCCCATTACAACCTACATCAAGACCTGATAAACTCTACCTAAAAATAAATGCTCTCAGTAGTTCATAAAAACATTGGTTATAAATTAATTGCAGTATTATTGTATTCCAACTTGAAAGCACATAATGCCAAATGCTACTACTTTTTTTACTTTTTGACTGTCCCCCCAAAAAGTGCCATACGAGTACACAGTCGGTGGGATCCTAAGTAAAAGCCCACGAACTAAAGTCGCTTTAGTCTCTTCACCGCTTTACCGTCAAAGAGTCATTTTTATTTTCCCTTTTGGAGAGGCTTTTTTTTTTTTTTTTTCCTCACCCACAACGATAGGTGAATGTTCTTCTTCTTCTGGCCGTTGATCTAATTCATCACACGGTTTGATTTATGAATATCTAATAACATAATTATTAAATTTTCTTAATGAAGGCATTATGAAAAAAATTAAAAATATTATTTCATTAAACAGAGATATGATTGCATATTCTAATAATTAGAGAGGACACATTTGTTATTTTTCTTATAACACGATGGCACAAAGATATACTTCAATTGTTGAGTGAAGGGCGCAATTATAAGCTTTCTTGTAAAATAATGGAAGAATTAATATTTTAAAATACTTTTAAGGACACAAAATCAAAATCTCAGAAGTTAAATAAATGCACGTATTCTATTTAAAATAATGTGATTTCGCCATTGTGAATATATGCATTAGAAATGTGCGCGACATAATATAAAACTCTTTTATTTTATAAATCAAATTGTTAAAAAAATAATCTAAAAATTATTTCAATATTTTATAGAAACTTCTTAATAATAGTTTTTTGAGTAAATTGTTAGATTCGGTCCCTGAACTTTTGTACCAGTTAAATAACTCATAATATATAAACTAGCACATAGATATATTTTGATATATTTTTTTATCCGGCAGTCAGGGTTTGTAATTTTATGGCAAAGCTCTTTTCTTAACGCCACATGCAGCTTAAAAAAGAATAGGTTTTGAATAGGAACTAGATTATATAGCTTCTTTTTTCTTTTTTGTCACATCACAAGAAAGAAAGTAATTGCAAATATCAAATACATCAGTATTTGCACATGCCACGTATGTTTGATACCAATCACCATCTTCACTTGCCAGCCTCAAACCTCTAAAGGAAGTGCACTTTTTTTTTGTTCAACACTAAAAACCTCATGGATGAAAATGTGTAAAAAGTGAAGCAAAAGCAAACTTTCTCGACGTACAACAAGAAGAATCATGTGAACAGCATGTCAAGAAAGTTTACAAACGGATCCAAGGACAGTGAGATTAATGGCCATTTGTTGTTTCTCGATGTCACGACAGCACGTAGTTTACATCATAGTACTAATCAGACAGCATAGATCCTTACCACCTCAATGATCTTGGATCGGCACACGGGGCAAACAGATTTCTTGGATTTGATCTCAGTCAGACAAGACATGCAACCGGCCAGATGACCGCAGGGAATGCAAGCACCTTCTAGTGCAGCTTCCCAGCAGATCGCGCATGAGGAAGCAGAAGCCTCATTGTTCGTGGGTTGTGAGAAAGTGTCTGAACCAAGATCAAATGTTGGATAGTGGATAGGCTCTTCAAGTAAAATCTCCTCTGGAAGAAGAGGAGCAGATGGAGCTGGTGTAAGTGATACGGAAACATTGTTGTTCTCGGAGACACTTGGGGTACTTTCATCACTGGTTTGGGAATGTTTAGTTTGATTACCATGTGGACTAGGTTCATGGTCATGTGTGCTCCAACCATTGTAATCTTCCTTAACTTGTTCATCCATCCATCCGGTGCTGTTTGGATCGGAATGTGAGGTTCCAACTCCTAACCCCCACCCGTTGTAACTGTCATCCTTCGCAGACGTTCCCCATCCGTTTGTGTTGGATGCTTCAGGTATCGGATGAGAATCAGGAGCCGGTGAAATCTCCATTGAATCAGATTGAATAGAGTCACTTGACGCCGGTGCCAAATCTGCACCTTCTACAGAGGATTGAATACTACGACTAAATGGGAAACGCATAACCTGAACACAGAGAACAAGGACGGATTCGTATCAATGCAAAACAAGATTTACACAATGTGATCACCAACCCTTCTGAGAATATACAAAATCAAGACGGTGCTGATATGTGAACAGACAATCAATTTGAATCATTCTTCAGACTAAACTATTTTAAATCATAATTATATATATGGTCCCCTTTTTTTCTGAGAAAATACATATTATGTTGCGACCATGTATATTTGCAGTGCTCAGACCAGTGACTCAGACGTACAAATATTCACAACTCAAATTCTCCACAATGACTTCTAAGGCAAAACACCACTTTTCTTCCGAATTCAAAAGTAGTTACAAGTACATTAGAAATTCAAATTTGTGTATGAGAAAATGAAGTAACAAAAGTAATGATAAAAAACAACCTATATTTAGATTTAATGATACCTGACAAATTCCTTGGCATGCATTGAATAACGATTGGAGTTGCTGTTTATCACCCTGAATAGCGGACTCAAGTCTATGCCTATATTCTGATAGCGAAATATATGATCAGTAGAAAGAGGTAGCACCTAAAATACACCATAACTCCTGAAAAGAAATACAGAATTAGTAGTTTGAGCATTGGAAAATTACTGGTAGAATCATCAAAAACTATGAGTTTCGTATCCGATTGAGAAAGATTAGGTTCCTCGATCCGGGCCCTCCAGAGAGGAATGACCGTAAAAGGCTGGGCATCCTGTTAATGGATCAGCAATTTACAGTTTGTTATATATAAAAGGATTATGGATGAGTTTAAACTTTAAACTATACAAGAGTAAAGCAATCGGAGAACTGGGTTTCGAGTAACTATTTTATAAGTTACGATTTTGGCAACAAAAATTATTAACAAGTTACGCCTGTGAAAACAAGACGAAATTGAAATTTTTTACTACAAAAATATATTTTTAGCGTGGGGCAGAAGGAAGCAACATCGCACAAATTTCGTAACACTGCTATGACGGTGGCAAAGCAAGTCCAAATTAGTGATATAAGACTCAAGTTTTGGAGTCACGTGTTGCATGGATAGTTACTGAATGGCTCGTCTCTTTTCTTTCCCAAAGCGCTGCTAGGGAAAAAAGAAGAGGTTGAAAAAGAAGGGGAAAAAAAAACTACATCACAAACAAGCGACAAGAGGGTGTAAAACTTGAAAACAAAAAATGACTTTGCAAAGATAATTATTGAAAACCAGAAAGACATAAATGTTGCCTTCGAAGAAGTTAAGATCGTAATACCAGAAGCACACAGCCAAGTGAGTGTACCTTGGAGGTATAATATAGAGCAAGCTCCAACTTAAGAGGCTCCGTAGGATCATTAGGACCATGAGGAATAACTACAACCCAACTGCAAGCGGCAAACTCTAATAAGCTGGACATGTGATGAATGATCATAACAACAAAACATGACGAGACAAACAAAATAACATCAGAGGAATCCTGTTGACAAGAAAGAAAGCTATATGCATACATTTTTCTCGAAAACAGATATGAAGATAATGCTTCGAGTGATCCTGGACCATAAATCTGCCGTACCCACCCAGAGAAATAGCATAGTTGATGCTAAAAGCAATAAAGAAAAAGTTAAACATTGGTCACGTAACAATCCAGCGATATACAAAGAACAATAGTAATTTCTATTTCCACATTTCTTGCCCATACCTCAATTTCACGAACGACATTGGTGTGCCGGTTTTGTCTAGCAACATCTAGTGGAGTTTCACCATCATCATTCCGCACTAAAGCATTTGCTGTAACATTAACAAGGAAGACAGACAACTCATTATTTTATTCACCGATTATACTGAAAAATGTATGGTGTATGGCATCAAATTCAATGAAATCCTATCCCATATAAAAAAGACAGACCTCTATTGGAGAGAATTAATTCCATAATCTCTAGTACCCGACCCTCTTTTGCTGCATGATGTAAGGGAGTACCGGCATGACGACCTGTCAGGATTCAATCATCAAGACAAACATTCACAAACACACACACACAGATGAAAGGAACATTAAAAGGACTTAAATTCAATTCTACTTAAAAGATGGGCCCAGTTCCACTCGAACCACCACAAATCCTAAAGCAGCATTGGAAACATAAGATTTTGCGATGAAATTACCGGAACGGTAGGAATTGACATTGGCACCCAATTGAATGAGAGTTTTAGCAGCATCAATTAACTTGTGATTCGTGCACGCCACCATCAGGGAATTTTTTCCCTCACTGTCAGTCCACTGTTTCAACAAAATCACAAACTCAGAGAGACCCAAACAACAACCACAAAAATTTTAAACAATAAAATTGATGATCAAAATCAAAATACAAAAGAGATCCCTCAAAGTATTACATATTTTCCTTTCAAAAAAGAAAAAGCAAAGAAGAAATACCTCAAGGCTAGCACCTTCCCGGAAGAGAGCTTTAATGGCTTCCGCATTGCCGGTGGTGACGACGATATCGTAGAGCAACTCGGCTTTGGTACGTTGTGGTTTCATTGAATCGAGATTTTGGCCCATCTTCTTTGATATTCCAACCAAGATTCAAACAGCAGTGTAGAACAATCAGAAGCAGAAGCAGAATGCTAGGAAAGTGGATTCTTTTAATTTTAATTTTTATTATTTTATTACAAAAAATTATTATAGGAGAGTGGTTCTTTAGTTCGAAGACTTTAAGGTGACTCAGTGGAGTACTTTTTGATTGGGAATAATAATAATAATGTTTCAGAAACTTAGCACAGATATTGTTCCAACATTTCGCGGCTTTTTCTGCAGGAATGAAACGCTGCCACGTGTCAAAAGATACTTCATCCCAAAGCAATCTATATTTATTCCGTTCACGACAGATATCACTCCTTCCCGGTCAGCATATATAATCAACTACTTTTTCTTTTTTTGTTTTTTTCTTTCATCTCAATATGCGTAGAATAACGACAGCAAGAGTGTTTTGAAAATGTTTTTCTAATGATCTGGTTCCGGTTTAGGATTACTCAAAATGAATTTAGTCAGTAGACCTTTTTTTTTTTTTTTTTTTTTTTGGGAAAGTAGACTAAGCATCGTTGGGATCTTTTATAAGGGGGAGTTTGACGCATTAGTTCAACTCTATTCAACTCAAATTTTTTTTTTAACTTTTTTTTAAAAAATTTTTGTTTTTTTCCTAAAAAGTTTTTTGTCTTTTCTGAAAATTCAAAAAAATTTACTATTACAACTAAATATTTCAACTCAAACTAACGAACCAAATAGACCCTAATTTTGCATGTGTGCGTTTAATTTTGGGTACCATTAGTTAAAAAAACAACGGCACCAAGGCTTCGTATAAAAAAAATAAAAAAATCTTATCGCCCAATTGCCCCAGACTTCGTTTTCATTATGTGGTATTGTTGTATTAGCTAGATTTTTTTTTTAATAAAAATAAATAAATTATAAAAATTGAGGGTGATGTATCCAAATAACTCAGAAGTAGGAGAGTCAGATATATAGATCTTTCTCAAAGTGATTTGTCTATAGACCACTGTCAGGGTGGAGCCAGAAACATATTCCAGGGGTATACACCAAATTTTTTTTTTTAATAAAATAAATTTTAGGGGAGACTATGTAAATATTTAATTTTAGTGGGTTTATATGAGAATTTTTAGTTCTAGTAGGGGAGTACACCACTACTTTGATAAGAATTGAGTTTCAGTGTTATGGCTTTGATTGATGATGAGTATGATGTTGGGTCTTGGTGTGATTCGTTGGTTAATATGTTTTTGTTATGATTATACTCAAACTTTTTTGCACAATAGCCATGTTATTTGACATTGAGACAAGCATGTTGGGAAAAGTGAACTTTTCATTCCCTTATTTTGATGATTGCTTTGATTTCCACACGCAGGGATTAAATTTTAGAACTCTCCCAGAGGTCTTTTGAGGCGAATGATTGATCGAGTATCACTTGGAAAATGATAAAGGTATACAAGGACCTTACTACTATGGCCAAATTAACCAGTTCCCCGATTGATGTTCTAAGGCCCTCTTTGGCAAACCAACTCCACCAACTCAACTCAAACTTTTTTTTATCTTTTTCTCAAAAAGTTTTTGTCTTTTTCTCAAAAAGTTTTTTGTCTTTTCTGAAAATTCAAAAAAATTTACTATTCAAACTTAAAAATCTCAACTCAAACTACTCCACCAAACTCCTCCGAAGAGAATATCCCCCCGGAGTAAGCCAATTTGAGCCTTCATTGAATATGCCTTTTTATTTGGTTAATCACATCTTCCTATCTAGCCTAGTATATTTGTATCCTTACCCTTGTTCTATAGATGAATTGGAGCGTAAGAGACTTATTTTATGTACAAGGAGAATTTAACAAGGAATTAGGTTGGGAACGGAAGATAAGTGTCGGGGAGAGTACGAATCAAAAGAAAGGAATGAAAATTGTGAAAGAAATAGTTCAAGAGAGATAGATAAAAAATAAAAAATAAAAACCAAAAACAAAAAAATATAAAAAATAAAAAGTTGTTATGAAGGAATTGAAAAGAAAAAAAGAGAGAGAGAAAAAAGAAATTGATGCAGGAGCATACTTGAATTTGGGAGGCGGTCTATGTGGCTTGGCCCTCGAAGAAATGCCTAAGTCCATCAATTAGGTGTGCCTACGGATTCGTAAAGGATTTCTTGAAGTAAGGGCCCAAATAAATAATGCTTGGGGTGGATTCCCGAATCTAGTAATGGGTGGTGTTTAAAAGAGTTGATTACGCCTTTCTCATCAGTTGTAACTTTTAGGAGAAATGGTTGCGTCACTCCAACATCAATTGAACCTATCTCCGATACCACTTTGATGTAGAAACCAGTGAGCAAATCTGCAAAATCAGATTTACCAAGAGAAATTGGAGACAATCACGTTCCAACCAAGAATTCGTGAACAAGAAAAAGGGAAATAAAGAGTCAAAGCTCTGTTTTCATTCTTCCATTCAGCAAGCTACCTTTCAAGATTGTGTACAACAAATATATGTATATTGGAATTCTAAGGAGCGGCCGCTAGCAAGCAACGTTCGACTCAGAAAACCCTCCTACAAAACGACAGTGAGGACACAATCAAACTATATCGTTTTGGTAAATGAAGTAAACGACAAAGAATCAAGCCAACGACACTAAAAGCACTTATTACATAAACTAAACGACAAAAGGGAAAGCACTAAGCTCCTGCGTCAAAAAAATAAAAAATAAATAAAAAATAAATAAAAAAGAAATAAAAAGTATCGCTCTTGAGTAAGAAATCAAAGTTATGGATGGTACAGGGTTGGTTAAAATGATGAAAAGACCCAACACAATGATAATCGGCCTATGTTTTTGGTTAGTATTTGGGTGAGAAATATTCCTTGATGAATGCTCCGATATCTCTTACTTCATGATGTTTTTAAAACCTTTGTTATATCTTGTCGCTTTCGTTCTTTAGCCACACCATTACCCCTCGGCCCATTACAACCTACATCAAGACCTGATAAACTCTACCTAAAAATAAATGCTCTCAGTAGTTCATAAAAACATTGGTTATAAATTAATTGCAGTATTATTGTATTCCAACTTGAAAGCACATAATGCCAAATGCTACTACTTTTTTTACTTTTCGACTGTCCCCCCAAAAAGTGCCATACGAGTACACAGTTGGTGGGATCCTAAGTAAAAGCCCACGAACTAAAGTCGCTTTAGTCTCTTCACCGCTTTACCGTCAAAGAGTCATTTTTATTTTTCCTTTTGGAGAGGCTTTTTTTTTTTTTTTTTTTCCCTCACCCACAACGATAGGTGAATGTTCTTCTTCTTCTGGCCGTTGATCTAATTCATCACACGGTTTGATTTATGAATATCTAATAACATAATTATTAAATTTTCTTAATGAAGGCATTGTGAAAAAAATTAAAAAGAATATTTCATTAAACAGAGATATGATTACATATTCTAATCATTAGTGAGGACACATTTGTAATTTTTCTTATAACATGAAGGCACAAAGATATACTTCAATTGTTGAGTGAAGGGCGCAATTATAAGCTTTCTTGTAAAATAATGGAAGAATTAATATTTTAAAATACTTTTAAGGACAAAATCAAAATCTCAAAAGTTAAATAAAGGCACGTATTCCATTTAAAATAATGTGATTTCGTCATTGTGAATATATGCATTAGAAATGTACGTGACATAACATAAAACTCTTTTATTTTATAAATCAAATCGTTAAAAAAATAATCTAAAAATTATTTCAATATTTTATAGAAACTTCTTAATAATAGTTTTTTGAGTAAATTGTTACATTAATCCCTGAACTTTTGTACCAGCTAAATAACTCATAATATATGTACACGCACATGGATATATTTTGATATATTTTTTTATCCGGCAGTCAGGATTTGTAATTTTATAGCAAAACTCTTTTCTTAACGCCCCATGCAACTTAAAAAAGAATAGTTTCGAATAGGAACTAGATTATATAGCTTCTTTTTTCTTTTTTTGTCACAGCACAAGAAAGAAAGTAATTGCAAATATCCAACACATCAGTATTTGCACATGCCACGTATGTTTGATACCAATCACCATCTTCACTTGTCAACCTCAAACCTCCAAAGGAAGGGCAATTTTTTTTGTTCAACACTGAAAACCTCATGGATGAAAATGTGTAAAAAGTGTAGCAAAAGCAAACTTTCTCGACGTACAACAAGAAGAATCATGTGAACAGCATGTCAAGAAAGTTTACAAACGGATCCAAGGACAGTGAGATTAATGGCCATTTGTTGTTTCTCGATGTCACGACAGCACGTAGTTTACATCATAGTACTAATCAGATAGCATAGATCCTTACCACCTCAATGATCTTGGATCGGCACACGGGGCAAACAGATTTCTTGGATTTGATCTCGGTCAGACAAGACATGCAACAGGCCATATGACCGCAGGGAATGCAAGCACCTTCTAGTGCAGCTTCCCAGCAGATCACGCATGAGGAAGCAGAAGCCTCATTGTTCGTGGGTTGTGAGAAAGTGTCTGAACCAAGATCAAATGTTGGATAGTGGATAGGCTCTTCAAGTAAAATCTCCTCTGGAAGAAGAGGAGCAGATGGAGCTGGCGTAAGTGATACGGAAACATTGTTGTTCTCGGAGACACTTGGGGTACTTTCATCACTGGTTTGGGAATGTTTAGTTTGATTACCATGTGGACTAGGTTCATGGTCATGTGTGCTCCAACCATTGTAATCTTCCTTAACTTGTTCATCCATCCATCCGGTGCTGTTTGGATCGGAATGTGAGGTTCCAACTCCTAACCCCCACCCGTTGTAACTGTCATCCTTCGCAGACGTTCCCCATCCGTTTGTGTTGGATGCTTCAGGTATCGGATGAGAATCAGGAGCCGGTGAAATCTCCATTGAATCAGATTGAATAGAGTCACTTGACGCCGGTGCCAATTCTGCACCTTCTACAGAGGATTGAATACTATGACTAAATGGGAAACGCATAACCTGAACACAGAGAACAAGGACAGATTCGTATCAATGCAAAACAGGATTTGCACAATGTGATCACCAACCCTTCTGAGAAATTACAAAATCAAGACGGTGCTGATATGTGAACAGACAATCAATTTGAATCATTCTTCAGACTAAACTATTTTAAATCATAATTATATATATGGTTCCCTTTTTTTCTGAGAAAATACATATTATCTTGCGACCATTTATATTTGCAGTGCTCAGACCAGTGACTCAGACGTACAAATATTCACAACTCAAATTCTCCACAATGACTTCTAAGGCAAAACACCACTTTTCTTCCGAATTCAAAAGTAGTTACAAGTACATTAGAAATTCAAATTTGTGTATGAGAAAATGAAGTAACAAAAGTAATGATAAAAAACAACCTATATTTAGATTTAATGATACCTGACAAATTCCTTGGCATGCATTGAATAACGATTGGAGTTGCTGTTTATCACCCTGAATAGCGGACTCAAGTCTATGCCTATATTCTGATAGCGAAATATATGATCAGTAGAAAGAGGTAGCACCTAAAATACACCATAACTCCTGAAAAGAAATACAGAATTAGTAGTTTGAGCATTGGAAAATTACTGGTAGAATCATCAAAAACTATGAGTTTCGGATCCGATTGAGAAAGATTAGGTTCCTCGATCCGGGCCCTCCAGAGAGGAATGACCGTAAAAGGCTGGGCATCCTGTTAATGGATCAGCAATTTACAGTTTGTTATACATAAAAGGATTATGGATGAGTTTAAACTTTAAACTATACAAGAGTAAAGCAATCAGAGAACCGGGTTTTGAGTAACTATTTTATAAGTTATGATTTTGGCAACAAAAATTATTAACAAGTTACGCCTGTGAAAACAAGACGAAATTGAAATTTTTTACTACAAAAAGATATTTTTAGCGTGGGGGCAGAAGGAGGCAACATCGCACAAATTTCGTAACACTGCTATGACGGTGGCAAAGCAAGTCCAAATTAGTGATATAAGACTCAAGTTTTGGAGTCACGTGTTGCATGGATAGACAAAAAATGACTTTGCAAAGATAATTATTGAAAACCAGAAAGACATAAACGTTGCCTTCGAAGAAGTTAAGATCGTAATACCAGAAGCAACACAGCCAAGTGAGTGTACCTTTGAGGTATAATATAGAGCAAGCTCCAACTTAAGAGGCTCCGTAGGATCATTAGGACCATGAGGAATAACTACAACCCAACTGCAAGCGGCAAACTCTAATAAGCTGGACTTGTGATGAATGATCATAACAACAAAACATGACGAGACAAACAAAATAACATCAGAGGAATCCTGTTGACAAGAAAGAAAGCTATATGCATACATTTTTCTCGAAAACAGATATGAAGATAGTGCTTCAAGTGATCCTGGACCATAAATCTGCCGTAACCACCCATAGAAATAGCATATTTGATGCTAAAAGCAATCAAGAAAAAGTTAAACATTGGTCACGTAACAATCCAGCGATATACAAAGAACAATAGTAATTTCTATTTCCACATTTCTTGCCCATACCTCAATTTCACGAACGACATTGGTGTGCCGGTTTTGTCTAGCAACATCTAGTGGAGTTTCACCATCATCATTCCGCACTAAAGCATTTGCTGTAACATTAACAAGGAAGACAGACAACTCATTATTTTATTCACTGATTACACTGAAAAATGTATGGTGTATGGCATCAAATTCAATGAAATCCTATCTCATATCAAAAAGACAGACCTCTATTGGAGAGAATTAATTCCATAATCTCTAGTACCCGACCCTCTTTTGCAGCATGATGTAAGGGAGTACTGGCATGACGACCTGTCAGGATTCAATCATCAAGACAAATGTTTCACATACACACGCTCACACACACATACACACACACATATATTTGCTAAATCAAAAGGGGATCATTGGGGGCCATCTCTTTCCCCTCATCCCTTCATCTATGGAATGTTTTAGTTTGATTACCACGTGACGTAGGTTCATGATCTTGTGTACTCCAACCATTGTAATCTTCCTTAACCTGTTTATCCACACATCCAGTGCTGTCAGGCTCAGAATGTGCGGTTCCAACCGATGACCCCCGCCCATTGCAACTGTCATCATTTGCAGACGTTCCCCACCCGTTTGTGTTGGATGCCTCAGGTGTCAGATGAGAATCAGGAGCCGGTGAAATTTCCGCAGAAGCAGATTGAATGGAGTCACTTGGTGACGTCGTTGCCAAATCAGCACCTTCTTCAGAGGATTGAGTGTTACGACTAATTTGTGAAGGAACAACCTGAACACGGACAGTAAAATCCAAACGGAAGTAGTATTAAACAACATTTACACAATGTGAATGCCTATTCTTCTGAATAACCAAACCATGCGCACGATACAGTATAAAAGTTAAATGTAATCCATGCATGCTATGCAACTATTTCTTAAATACGGTGCATTTATATTCCTCACAATACGTTGTCACACATCAAAATGACTTCTAAGGTAAAACTTGCCTCTTTTTCCAAATTCAAAAGTAGTTACCAGCACATTAAAATTGAAACTTTTATCTGAAAAAATCAAGTAACAAAATCAAAGATAAAAAACATTGTACTTTTAGATTCAATGATACCTGAGAAATTCCTCGGCACGCATTGTAAAAAGACTGGAGTTGTTGTTTATCACCCGGAATATTGGACGCAAGTCTATGCCGATATTCTGATAGCGAAGTAGTTCGTCAAGAAAATGATTGACATGGAAAAGTGCAAAAAATGAGATATGACAAAAGCAATAAAAAACTATTGCATAAGAGTATGATTTTAACTGTGCATAAATACATTTTGAATCCATAAATACAATTAGTGAGTTCATCTCAAATAACTAATGAATTTGAACAAAGAATCTTGGTAAGTATCTAATAAATCCACCCCTGGCTTCATGTATAAAAGTTTGCAAAAGAAACCAATAAGTGAAGTTTAGTGCCTAAGATAAACGTAACACTCGAGAAGAAACACAGAAATAATAGCTAGAGCAGTGAAAACTTACTAGTAGCATTATCAAAAACTGCGAGTTTCGGATCCAATTGAGAAAGATTAGGTTCCTCGATCTGAGCCCACCAGAGAGAAACAACCGTAAAAGGCTGCGCATCCTGTTAATAAATCAACAGTTTACACTTTGACATATAAATGGATAAAGGATGAGTTTAAACTATACAAGCGCAAAGCAGACGCAATATTTCGATCATTAAAGTAGACTGCAAGCAGAGAGCCATAGTTTGAGTAACTATTTTATAAACCATAACTTCAGCAACAAAAAAATAAATAAGTTAAGCCTGAGACAATATAATGAAATTTCAATTTTAACTTTCTACTAAAATACGTTTCTAGCGCAGAGAAGAAGGAAACAACATCGCACAAATTGTGCAACACTGCCATGACAGTGGCAAGGCACGTCCCAAGTAGTGAGAAAAGATTGAAGAGTAACAAAAAGATAGTTACCGAATGTCTAATAACCTTTTACGGAGAACTCTTGCCCAAAACACAGCAAGAAAAAGAAAATACAATTAAAAGGTAAAGAACATACTAACACAGCCAAAATTTTCCAGAGTCTGGAGGGAGGGGAGAAGAGAGAGACGTGACTGAATTATTATCTTAAAAAGAAGAAGGGAAAAAAAAAAAAAACCACATAACAAAGACACAAACAAGCATCAAAAGAGTGTGAACTGGAAAACAAAAAATGGCGGTGCAAAGATTAGTGTGTGTCAGTGTCAGAGCAAACCAGAAAGACACAAATGTTGTCTTCCAAGAAGTTCAATACATAATACAAAAAGCAACAAAGCCAAGTAAACTTTAGTATACCTGTAAGGTGTAATATAGAGCAAGCTGCAACTTACGTGGCATTGTAGGATCATCAGGACCATAAGGAATAACTACAGCCCAACTGCAAGCAACGAACTCTAATAAGCTAGACATGCGAGGAATGACCATAATAACAAAAAACGACGAGACAAACAAGAGAACATCAGAGGAATCTGGTAACAAGAAAGATAGCAAAATGCATACATTTTTCTTGAGAAAAGATTTGAAGCTAAAGCTTCGACGAAGCCTGGACCATAAAACTGCCGAACCCAGCCAGAGAAATAGCATATGTGTTTCTAAAAGCAATAAAGAAAAAGGAAACATTGGTCACGTAACAATCTAACGGGATACAACGAACGTAGTAATTTCTATTCCACATTTACTATGCACACCTCAATTGCACGAACAGCATCGGTGTGCTTGTTCTGTCTAGCAACATCTAGTGGAGTTTGAGTATCATCATTCCGCACTAAAGCATTTGCTGTAACACGAACAAGGAAGATAGATGAATCAAAGTATTTTTTCGCCTTTAATACTGCAAAACGAATGGTATATGGCATCAAATTCAACGAAATCTTGTCCCCTATCGAAAAGACATACCTCCACTGGAGAGAAGTAATTCGACAGTCTGTACAAGACCAACTTTTGCAGCGTGATGCAGGGGAGTACCGGCATGATGACCTGCCAGAATTCAACAATCAAAACAAACATTCACAAACACACACACACACATGAAAGGAACATTAAATGGACTTAGATTCAATTCTACTCGAAAGACGGGCCCAGTTCCACTCCAACCACCACAAATCCTAAAGCAGCATTGGAAGCATATGATTTTGCGATGAAATTACCGGGACGGTAGTAATTGATATTAGCACCCAATTGAATGAGAGTTTTAGCGGCATCAATTAACTTGTGATTCGTGCACGCCACCATCAGGGAATTTTTTCCCTCTCTGTCAGTCCACTGTTTCAACAAAATCACAAACTCAGAGAGACCCAAACAACAACCACAAAAATTTTAAACAATAAAATTGATGATCAAAATCAAAATACAAAAGAGATCCCTCAAAGTATTACATATTTTCCTTTCAAAAAAGAAAAAGCAAAGAAGAAATACCTCAAGGCTAGCACCTTCCCGGAAGAGAGCTTTAATGGCTACCACATTGCCAGTGGTGACGACGGCATCGCAGAGCAACTCGGCTTTGGTACGTTGTGGTTTCATTGAATCGAGATTTTGGCCCATCTTCTTGATATTCGAACCAAGATTCAAACAGCGGTGAAGAACAATCAGAAGCAGAAGCAGAAGCAGAAGCATAATGCTAGGAAAATGGATTCTTTTTATTTTTATTTTTATTTTTTTATGATTTTATTACAAAAAATTATTATAGGAGAGTGGTTCTTTAGTTCGAAGACTTTAAGGTGACTCAGTGGAGTACTTTTTGATTGGGAATAATAATAATAACAATGTTTCAGAAACTTAAACATTTCGCGGCTTTTTCTGCAGGAATGAAACGCTGCCACGTGTCAAAAGATACTTCATCCCAAAGCAATCTATTTATTCCGTTCACGACAAATATCACTCCTTCCCGGTCATCATATATAATCAACTACTTTTTCTTTTTTGTTTTTTTTCTTTCATTTCAATATGCGTAGAATAACGACAGCAAGAGTGTTTCGAAAATGTTTTTCTAATGATCTGGCTCCGGTTTAGAATTACTCAAAATAAATTCTGTAGACCTTTCTTCCGCTTCTTCTTCTTTGTTTTTTTTTTTTTAAGATATCAATATTACTAACAAACATCATTGGGATCTTTTACAATTTCGCATGTCTCCATTTATTTTTTCATAACTTAATTATTTTGCAATTACAAATATAACCTAAAGATAATTTTATTCTTAACTCTATTATAGAATATAGAGTTTGAATCACTCCCACCTTAAGCTCAAAATAATAATAATAACTTGATTATTTTTTGATACCATTAGATAAAAAAAACTATGCCACTAAGGCATCATATTAGTCTTATTTGCCAACCGTATCAGAATAAATGAAGTTTTCGTTATACAGAGATAAACCCAGAGAAAGGAGAGCCCCCTGTGTGATATATGAATCACTTTTGAAGTGGATTACCATACTTTGATCACCGTAATAGTGACAATTTAAACTCAAAATCTCTAGTCGAGAGAACAAGTACCTTACTACCCTACTTGGTTCCTCGATGGTCTAAAAAGAATAGATAAGCACACAGCCCTTCTGCGCTATTCTTATAAATCAAAGTTCAGTATATTCTCTCGAAGGTTGTGAGATTCTAGACAGGCTCGAGAATGTCTGAATTGGTGATAGATCATCAATGAAAATAATCGCAAACATACATTTGCGTTCTCCTATTATCATGCGACTCTCTTAGAATCCCGGAAATCAAAATAGAAGCATGAAAAGAAAATTTATAAATACAGGGACAGAAATAACTATTGAAATCCCAAAAACAAACCAAAAGGGAAGAGAAAAGGAATCGACAACAACTAATCAATTCCTACAAATATTTGGAGAACTGAAACATAAAGCGAACAACAGAGATGAAGAGAAAAAAAAAAAAGGGAAAAAAAAAAAACTTAATCTCACATCCATCTCAGTAAGCAGAGAAGCATGTTGTGTTTATCTAGGATCTGCATCATGGATCAACTGAGCTCCCACTTAGCAAATCCACGAGCTCTCTCTTTTTCATCTTTGAATATCCTTTCAACCCGCGAGACTTCGCTAGTGCCCTCAGTTCCGATAGCTTCCACGCACTCAAATCCTCATGTTCCAGCGGTTCTTCATCTCCACTTTCTTCATCCTTCTCCTCCTCCTCGTCATCATCAAGAAGAGACTCTTTCGTGCCTAACTCACCATCTAACGATTGAACAAGCTCTGGCTCATCCGTTTCAAGCTCAGACTCGGTCTCTTCATTGTCCTCAGCTTCGGGCTCTAACTCCAGCTCCAAGTCAGATTTAGGAACTGCCTCAACCTGGTTCTGCATTTGCTTCCGGCTTGGCAATGAATTGGCGGTGTCCTCGTCAGAATAAATGGGTTGGAATTTCAACCGAGGGACGGGAGATTTACGCTGAAAGTTCGATACAGGCCTAGTGAAAGAGGCAAAAGAGTCGGGGGCGTCATCCTCCACACTGCTGTTTGAATCAAGCGAATGCGTGTTTTTTCCCCTGTTGTATTGGTCATTCTGTACTTGCCGATCATACATGTAGTCCTTGCTATTGCTACTGCTGCTACCTCTCTTTGCTTGCTCTGTTGAGTGCTTTCGTAAAAGCTTGAGGAGGGAATCCACAGTTTCGTTCTCTTTCCCTTGCCCTTGCATGGATTCGGTTTTCTTCTCTTCTTTTGCTGCAGCTCTCTCCCGGAGCTGAGCCTGGACCTTTCTAAATAGCTCGACAATCTCCTTCTCTCTAGGTCCAGGAGCTGCAGTGGCCTGGAATTTTGGAGAATTCGAGAGTGACAAATATGGCCCATTTTTGGAGGACAGGATATCAGAATCATCAAGGTTTTCAAAGCTATCCCTATCTTCATTTTGCCTATTCCTGCCTCGAGAGAACCCATGCCTGTTTTGCCTTGAGAAGTCTGGGTTTCTCCTATAACCATTATTAGAACTCGCTTTGCAGACATAAGATGCTCCTGCGGAAGCACACCTCAGAGGTCCAACATTGGCCTGAGACTGGAATCTATACTGGAAACGAGAAGAGCAAGCATTCAAGGTCACTGCTCTTCCAGAAACTCCTGGACAGAGAAGACATTTCCCTTCTGGCAGTCCAGAACCTGCAATAAACCAAGACCGGAGATGTCAAAATCCATTAACATTCTCATAGATTGCGATACGGCAAGTATAACATACTAGCAACTCAAGCATAAGTCATTTTCCGAGATATCCTTGGTTTTTGGGTACCAGAATAAAAATTACCCATGAAACTGCTTACCAGCATTTCAACAAACATATGGTAGGCAATATTCAACTTCCACAACACCGTAAACATTTGCAAAATATCGAAAGCCATTTAATCAAACAGATGGTGGGCAAGAGTGATATTCTTAAACAACATAACAAAATAGTATATTTCGGTGGTTAAATTCCCATTGATAACTAAGAAAGTTCAAACTTCTGGACATTTCCGCGGCAAAAAACAATTATTAGCACAAAAATACGAACCAAAATTAAATGATTAATACAAAAAGCAAAAATTTAAGGGGAATAAAGAGAAAAAATAATGAAACGAAATGAAAAATTGAAACGGGAACTAGAAAGCTCCAAATTCAACCCCAAAGTTGGAAAACAAAGTCAGCAAAGTTATCAGAAAAACTCATAGTCAAAGGATTTTCTCGAGAAACAAACAGAGGAGGGGATTAGCGTGAAAGAAAAATACCAGGGAGGGGCTTGCCGACGAGGTGCACGGCTTGCGACATTGCTCGGAAGAAGAAAAGGAGAGAAGGGCTTAGTGGAGGTTTTGCATTGTGTGGGTGATAAGGAACTTGTTCGGTATTGTTACATTTCTCTATGGGTAGAGCTGGGTTTCTCGTTTTTAGGCGGCTATTCGTTGCTTACTCCTCTCTTGGATTTTTAAAAAAAAAAATTTTTTTTTTTTTTCCACCGTTTATTTTAAAATATTTCTTCCTAAATTTTCTTTTTGCTTTTTTTTTTTTCAGAAAACCTTTAAAAAAAAAAAAAAAAAAAAAGGTAAGCGCTTTTTTTATTTTTCCTTTTGGTACTTTTTTTTATTCAACATAAAACGTCTAAATGGCAATCTTGTAATAAAGGTAAAAATAAAACCTTTGAGATTATGTTTATACTTGCGAATTATGCTTTTATTTTATAGGGAAGTGAATTGACATTAGTTCTAGAGCATCATATTTCACAAGGTAAGAAAATAAAGGCACGTGAAACCCTAACTCCGATAAATTGTCTTGTTTATGGCGTCATTTTTATTTATAATTATCAATTCTGCTACTAAAGTTTTATAATTTTTAAACGATTGGTTTAAGAGAAAATTAGACCCGTTTGATGAAACAGTTTGAGTTGAGATTTTTAAGTTTCAATAGTAAATTTTTTTGAATTTTCAGAAAAGACAAAAAACTTTTTGGGAAAAAGACAAAAAAAAGTTTAAGTTGAGATGAGATGAACCGTGATACCAGATGCCCCCTTAGAATGAAAATTTCGAAATATGCATCTTCGCCTGTGAATTTTGCTCCCATCTTCTAGCTTTTTGGATATTTTCTTGGAGTAACTTGATTTCTATCGGAATTATCTTCATAAGAAGATGTTATTTGTCGTTTACTCGAAAACGATTCCGGATGAAAAGAGTTTTATAATTGTCTCAGTTTTCAGTCCAATTTTGCAAAGTTACTGAAAAAAAGGTGGATTTTTTTATACAAGTTCAAAAAATCTCTCTAAATACTGGAGAGTGAGTCTCATGGACCACCATAGAAGGTGCTGATAAAATCCACATGAAAACCCGGGCTCTGCTGCTACGACGAGTGAACTCTGACGAGTGAACTCTACTCCAACATGTCCTCTGTATTACTACTATAAACTCTTGAAACCTTGAACCATAATACAATTATTTCTTTCAAACATCAATTATTATACTAATTTTGTCAAATTGAAAATTCAAGGACTTATCTAGACTTAGGGGGTGTTTGGTTCAGAGGTTCATATCCGTTCCAACTCAAATTTTTTTTGTCTTTTCCCAAAAAGTTTTTGTCCTTTTCCCAAAAAGTTTTTTGTCTTTTCTGAAAATTCAAAAAAATTTACTATTACAACTAAAATATTTCAACTCAAACTAGCGAACCAAACACCCCTTTAACTTGCATTTGGTTTGCCAATTGAAGATGAAAAATTTTTAAGTTGAAGTTGGTTGACTTTTAAAAAACTAGTTATAAGATTTTGTTGATTTTTTAGGAAAAAAGCAAAAAATAAGATGAAAAAATACAGTTTAGTTGGAGTTAAAACTCAAACTCCAAACAAAGCCTTATTCTTTTTACTTCCTTTTCTCTCTCTCTCCCCCTCTCTATTTGGTGTCAACAGCGGAACACGGTACACTATGGATGAGACCAAGCAATAACTGCCAAATATAAGCATCCAGAAAATAGATATCACCTGGATTTTTTCCTTCTCTCTTTTCGTAGTTTTCCAGACTACAATTATGTTATTGAGGCAAGTTTGTAAATAGTTGAAGCTCAAAATTCTGGTACAAAGCTGCTTCAAGTTCTTCAACAGGGAAAGATACACCCCATCCCCATTTTTCTCAGCTTAGCCAACCCGATCAACCAAAAATCAACCACCATCTCCGATCTGATGAACAGCCCAAAAATCGCATCTTCACTAATTTACTCTGTCTTGTTCTTCAGCCCACAAAAGCAAAAGACAATAACGAAAGAAAGAAGATGAAATGATCCCATAAGAAAATGGGAGAAAAGCAATACATTGGAACTAACTGAGCCAGGAAAAACCTTCAGGCTTTGTGATTTTTTGCCATCTCGTCAACGTCCAACTCAATTTCCAACACCGGTGAGTCTTTACGCATGCTACGGTAACTGGACAGAGAAAAAAACGACATCATATTTTCACGTCAATCACTAGAACTTTTCCCATCAAACAACAAAAAATGAGCTGAAAAAGTGTAGTCGAGCAGCATACTTATTCTGCACTGGTCCATGATCCACAGCTGTTCTTAGGTAATATATAACTCTACCAACTACGTCCGTAATCGGAACTGGCCCAAATTTACGACTGTCACCGGCTTCCTGCCATCATGAGTAAGGATCAAAAAACAGTGCGGTGAACTCAAGTGCGTAGTAGAATTGTTAACAAAAAATTAAAGATGATAATAAGCACAAATCTTTCCTTATTTATGTTTTCCAATGCAATTATTAAATCGGCCAAAAAGAGACAGATCGGCACACTTATAAGACTCAAAAGGAGACTAGTAATACGGATTTTAAGCATTTATGTAACAATGTTTCTCATAGAGGCCAAACTCTCAATCTTGATTACGAAGTTTCAAGTTGAAAAGAGGGTACGGAGGTCAGTTGTTCAAGTTCTCCTTAATAATGTCCTATTACTAATCTCTTGGCAAAGTTAACAACTATAGAAGAATTATCAGCTAATTTTCTTTTGGAAAGCCTTCCGCTTTCCTTGCACCTATGTCCAACTCTTCAAGAAAAAAAAAAAAAAAGAGGACGGAACAATGAGGTCCATGCTATCCATTGACATGATAGAAACATTTTTATGTTCACAATAATGGAATACTAAAAAATGGATAGGATATACCTTCGGCTTCAATTTTTCATCGTCAGCCAAAACCCAGCACTGATCCTTTTCAAGAACAAAAGGCTCATCATTTGCATCGGTAGACACCATTTCATAACCTTCAGTGGCAGCTAATCTTCGTACAATGTGATTTTCTTTATTCTCGGGATCCTTCAACAGCACCACATCTCCAACAAAAACACGCCTGTCAAAATTATTTGCATTAGTTACTCTATTAGAAATCTGTAAATTTGAAAACCAGACAAACTTATAAGCAATGACTAAATAGAAAATTCCAGTATGAACATCAGAGCAAGATTAAAGTTCTCCAATAGATGTGAGAATCAGAAAAAACAAGTTTCACAAAGAAACCCAATTTAACTAACAGGAAGAAATAAGGCAACTTGACAAACAACAAATACATTTTTCACGGGAAGGATCCTCGTCATCAACAAAATGAATCCCAATCACCTAATTAATAATTATCAACTTTACTTCAACAATGTTGGAGAACACATGGCACTCCATCAGCTCTGCATGTAGAAGCTACAAAACCACAAAGGTGACGCAGGCCTCTAATCAATGAAATACAGAAATTTCCAAAATATTAGGTTAATCAGCACCGTCTTGCAAAGGTTTATTTATTTATTTATTTTAACCAAAGCAAGCATTACCAACAAAAATGAGCAATTTCACACCAAAGATTTCAGTAATTCTCTTTGGAAACTATAAAGATTCGAGAATAGTAAAATTTAACATATAATTAAGAAAGATATACCAAATTTTCAAATAATAACTAGGATAAAATTATTAGGCACGCTTTGCGGATACCATGAACAAAACAACAGACCAAAATTCTGTGATGACAGATCTCGGCAGTTCTTGTGAAGAAACAGAATAAGGGCCACTATTTCAGTTACAACAATCTCTTCTTTCCAAGTAAGAAAGAAAAAAGCCCAACAACTAGTCTCCGCGAGAACAAATTCACACGAAGATAAGAGGTCAAATTAAAAGGGTAGAATTACGTGGGATCAGCGACTGGTAATTTCCGGACAAGAAGAGTCCCTCCGCTTATAGTTGGTGCCATCTCCTCTCCTTTGTTCCAATGCAAGTATGTTAACTTTCCCTGGAAAAAGTTCTTCCAAACGGCATCGCCTACTTCTCTATCAGTAATTTGACCTCTTTTATAGTTCTGCATCACATTACAAATTCAGTAAGGAATAATTCAATTTGCATATGAAACACAAGCAAAAATATTCTCGAATGCAGCAGATTCAACAGGAAAACTAAAAATGCTTCAAAGAAAGATACCTCGTCATTCTCAAGATAAATAAGATGTTTCAAGAAACAGACTGTCAAGAAAGAAGTTGAACTTCTAAAATTTTAAATACATTTATACTCTTTAACAGACTTGTGGAGAATTCAGATTGCTAAAATCTTGACACGAACAAGTGAATGAAGCAGGGTAACAAAACCCATCTTAGATATTTACCAACAGAAATCCAAAACCACCCAGTAATAATTAACAATTAACAAAAACAACAAAAATCTATCCGTAAAATTATGCAAAAACTAAGCAAAGGTCCACAAATCCTTATACTAAAGGTCTAAACTTTCGAACCCAGGTGTAAATTTGACGCCTTTAACCGATTGAAGCGTAGAGAAAACAATGACATGAAACGGAAAGTACAAAGAAAGTGAAGAAATTGTAATGAGAAGCGATAAAAAAGAAGGAATTGAGAAAACCCGAATGCGAAATCGGACCTTCCAGCTGAGAGCGACGGAGTACTCGAACTTGTGGGCGACGTATCGGAACCAGGTAGAGAGAGAAACCATTGCAATCGGAATATGCAGAATCTGGCCTCTTCGTCGTCGTCGTCGGAGGTAGAGTTCTGTTCTTTACATTCCCTTTTTTCTTAAACCCCTAAAAAAAATAAAAGTCCCAGCCTCCCCGGTTTCACCCTGCGAGGGTTTTCGCTATTTTCATTTATGATTTCCTGACTGAGTGATTTATTTATTTTTTTTTAAGAATTTCTGATTTCTGATAATTAACCGATTTTTTTTTTTTAAGTAATTCAGGTTTGTTTATGTTTGGTAAGTAAGTTTGAGTTAAGATTTTTAAGTTGTAACAATAATTTTTGTTGACTTTTTAAATAAAATAAAAAACTTTTTTAAAAAAGATAAAAAAAATTTTCAAAAAAAGATAAAACTTTTAATTCAAACTTGAGGTTTGATTTTTATAACTGAACATATTCTCAAATATCCATTTCGAAAGAAGTTAAAATCTTATTATTTTTGAAAAATAATCTAAAATGAATGTGATTGCATTAATATGTTTGATTTTTGTTATAAGTTGTGAAATTCTCCAACTCTCAAATTCAAAGTATATATTTCATGTATGAAATTAACTGTTTGGTAATGCTCCATTAGTTCAATAATGAGTTGAAATATTTTACGATTGTAATAGTAAATTCATTTTTAAATTTAAAAAAAGACAAGTTAAAAAAAATTTTGAATTGAATTGGATTAATTTTTGTCCAATTAAACAAAAGGCTTCATGTATGAAATTAACTTGATTTTAATCACTCCTATTACTTCAATAATGACATTAATTATTATACGATAGTGTAGGAAATTCATTATATTTGCACACAGTATATAAGTTTATCCAAAAATATATATATATCATTCATTTAAAACGTTCTTGAATGTATATTACAAGAAAAAAAAAAAACTTTTTTCTTTATTCTTTATTCTTTATGTAAAAGGTCCTTAATTTTATTTGTTCAAAGATATTTTTGTCATGGTATAATTAAAATCAAACATTGGTTATTCTATTACAAATTTGACACACAATTGAAACGTTCACGTATTTGATGAGGTTCAGAATATATAATATACTTTCCTAATAAACCTAAATTATATATATTTACCATTATATGATGTGTGTATACTAGAATGATAAATTCTACAAATATAATGATAATTCACAATAATAAATATGTCTAATAGTTTATCTCAACATATTTCTTTGAAGTCATTGATCTCGTATCTATAATCAGAGAGGTTCGCGTTCACTGTTAACCCTACACCCGTCCATTCCTTTTAAGTTTGATCCCGCCCTTTAGACTCGTTACACTGGCCCTCCGTTGAGCATTTTAGAGTTTCTTTCTCATAATATGCCATTTATTTTTCACCATTGAATTGGCATACTTATTGTAAACTTTTGTATGCGATTCTTGTTTTTCGTTACCAGTGAGTGTAGCATCGATTACTAGTATGAAAAATGATTAAAATAATTTAGACAAAATCATATTCAAATTATAAAAAAAAAGAATATAATAAAAGTATCAAGTAATTTAAAACAAACCTTATCATTAATAACCACAATAAAAAATGATCTTTACGTTGTTGTGGTGATTACTTTTTTTTTTTTTTCCTCCTAGAAAGTTGGTTGTGATTACTTGGCATTTGTTGGACGCAATAACTCTAATCTAAAAGAAAAAACTCAGCTCATTTTTGTATTTTCTCTTAAAGTCAACTAAAAATATTATGTTTGGGTATTATCTCCAAATGTCATTTTGCCTTTTGCACTTTAGATTTTCAACTTAACTCCAAACTTTATCTTTATTCTATTTTTAAAAAACTCATATTTTAAAAGTCCGTAACTTTCTCATTTCAAATCGGAATAAGACGATTTTTATATCAACATGCTCATAACGACAAATCGAACAAGATAATATTTATGTTGCATTTTTTTCCTAACATATTTCAAATTTTTGTACTATTTTCTACGTTATAAAACTTTTTCAAAAGTTTTGCTCCCAAATCACATATTTGCAATTCAACCTAAAAAACATAATCTCTAGATGTTATCCCAAATGTCTTTTTAACTAATTTATAAAAAGTCAAATAATTTCAACTCAAATGCATATTTATTTGTATCTTATCTTGCATTTCGAATAAAGGTTTAAATTGAAATTTTTAGGTTAAACCAAGTTAACTTTTAAAAAACTAATGATTATTTTTTATTTTTCAAAAAAAAAAAAAGGAATACAAATTAAGATGAAAAAACTTAAACCCAAACCCAAAAGCATAACACATGCTTAATAAAAAATCACTGTTTATCTTCGCCCACAACAGTTGTTTCCTCGTATATGATATTGTTTATTTCCTACACGTCGATTTAAGTTTTCCTCGTTTAATAATTCGTTCTGTTTTCCTTTCTTTCATCATTATTCCGTTAGACTACGCTTTCAAAGAAGATGGAAATTATCAAGTAACCAACACGTAAGGATGATTTTGAAATTATTATTGTTGTTGGTTTTATTTAAAAAAAAAAAAGGTGGGTTACAAAGAAAACAAAAACACACTCTCATCCATCTTTGTCCTCTCTTTAGTTTCTACCCTAAACTCCTACAATTATAAATTGATGGTCGTCACGAAATGATCACATGATTTTTTTATATATTTTTTTTAAGACCGGCCACTAATCCAAATGATTAATTATGAATTTTCTGAAAAAGTTTATAATAATAGGATGTGTAAACCTTGAAATTCACTAACATAAACTGGTGTTAATATTTTAGACAAATGTCTGTGGATTTTCTACAAAGTTTAATATTTTGAAATGGTGTTGGTTTTGTGAAAATAATCTTTTTGTTTGGTTAATTACTCATTTATGTCGCTTAATTCGTCTGGTGTTGTCATTATTGGTACTATTATTAGTTTACGTCATTTGGTGTCGTTCAATACTAGTTTGTCGTTTGTATTATTTTTTGTAGCCTTTTCTCTCTCTCTCTCTCTTGTTTGTTTTATTATTTATTGTCGTCGTCTCCATTTAAATATCTAAATCGAATTGTGTATTAAAAAAAAAAAAAGTACTGTTTAGATGATTTTTGTTAAATGCAACACAGTTTAAAACTTTAAATATAGATAAAATGATAAATAGGTATTGGACAAATTTATAAAAATGAATATTTGAGATTTGTATTTGAGTTATATTATTATGAAATAATGTAAAGATTTAAATACTTACACTCTAATAATTGTGTAACTAAAAACATCTTGTATTTCAATGCAATAATAAACTACTTGTAGTTCTAGTTTTTTTTTCCACTTTAATTGTAAATAAAAAAAAATGTAATCTCATCAATAGATGAATGGCTTGTTTGATAATCAAGTTTATTTTAAATTAAAATGTACTTTTTTATTTCAATTTTTTTCTTTTTCTGAAAATTTTTTTTGTCTTTTTTAAAAAATCAACAAAAATTACTATTGAAATTTAAAATTTATAACTCAAACTCATTCACCAAACGAATCCAAAATAAGCACATGCTTAAGATCGAGTACATCGATTAAAGCATTTAATATTCAAGATATTAAACATTCAAAGTTATTATGAATTGAGTTATTGGAAGCTTGAAGCGATCCTTACTAGATTTTTAAATGAAAAAAAAAAAAAAAAGATTCAAGAATTTTATTAAATTGTTTACTAATTTATTAAAGAATTAAGTTAAAGAAACAATTAAAATCCTATTCCAATGTTTATTATTCCAACTCAAAAATACCAATCGAACACATACTTAATTCATTATTTTTATATAAGATCAATGTCATTTAACTATTGAATACAAAAATAAATACAGAAATTTTAAATCGAAAACTTTATTCCCTTTTCCCAAAATTGATGGTTGTAAGCATTAAATTAAATTAATGGTCACCTGCCTTCATCCATTGGTGAAGAATTGGAAACTCATCGTGTGAGGAAGTTCCTTCAAAACAAAAATGTAAAAACATTCGTGTACGGATCAAAATTACAAAAATACCCAAAAACAGGGCAAACGTACCATGTGAAACGAAGGAAATGACGAAGAGAGGATGGGAAAGCAAAAACGTCATTTCGTTCCCTTAAAAAAAAAAAAAAAGAAAACGTCATTTTCAACTGCTATACTTCATACTTGCTTTGAGGAGGAAAAAAAAAAAATAAATAAAAAAAACCGCGATCCTTTTCCAATCCCTGATTTCTTGCAAAATTCCCCTCCCGCCAATTCCCCAAATTACACTTTCCCTCCCTTTTTACGGGAAAATTTCCACTAATCAAACCCAGATTTCCCTTACATTGAGCCCTAATTTCTCACATTCCCACTAAACCGCTGCTTTTTCATGAGGGTTCGGCGCTAATTTCACCGGTCTCCTCCCACTGAAACGGCTTCAGTCTACTGACCTCGTCGTCTAGGGTTTTGCCCAGCCATGCCTTCCATAATCTCGCCGGGGAAAATCCACCGCCTGGAGCTCGAGAACTTCAAGTCCTACAAGGGCCTTCAGACAATCGGTCCCTTCTATGACTTCACGGCGATAATTGGCCCCAATGGCGCCGGGAAATCCAACCTCATGGACGCCATCAGCTTCGTGCTCGGCGTACGGACGGGACAGCTCCGTGGGGCCCAGTTGAAGGACCTGATCTACGCTTACGACGACAAGGAGAAGGAACAGAGGGGCCGAAGGGCCTTTGTCCGCTTGGTTTACCAGCTTGCTAACGGGTCGGAGCTCCAGTTCACCCGGACCATCACCAGCGCCGGCGGGAGCGAGTACAGGATCGACGGAACCCCCGTCACCTGGGACGAATATAATGGAAGGTTGAGGTCGCTGGGAATTCTCGTCAAGGCTCGGAATTTCCTGGTTTTTCAGGTTCTTTTCAAAGTTTCTCCTTATGGAAATAAATTTAGGAACTTCCTCTATGTTTATTAATTAATCTTTTTTAGTTTTGGAGGTTTTTTTTAGAATGAATTTTGCGCAGAAATGTAATTTTTATCTCCTTAACTCCAAACCATATGTATTTATATATATATATATATATATATATATATATATATGTGCGTGCGTGCGTGCGTGTGTGTGTGTGTGTGTGTGTGTGTGTGTGTGTGTGCTTGCGTGTGTGTGTGTGTATACTTTTTTTTCTCCTTGTTCGTTAATCATAAAGAATACTCGGAAACAATTCTTGATATCAGGAAAGAGGAAAATTGAGGTCGGTATTCTGTTGATATCAGAACAAAGCTGCTTGTGGGCATTCATAACAGTGCGAGAATTTGCGTTGGTTTCTAGCTGGTTGACAGTGGGTTCAATATGATTAAATTTCTGGAGTTTAGAAGATTTACTAATGATGATTAATTGAATTTGTTGTTCAGGGCGATGTGGAGTCCATTGCATCTAAAAACCCGAAGGAACTTACCATGCTTCTCGAGCAGATTTCGGGATCTGATGACCTGAAGAGAGATTACGAGAAATATGAAGAGGAGAAAGCAAGAGCTGAAGAAAATTCAGCGCTAGTTTATTCGAAAAAGAGAACCATTGTGTCGGAGAGGAAGCAAAAGAAAGAGCAGAAGGAAGAAGCAGAGAAACATATGCGTTTACAAGATCAACTGGTGTGAATCAAAAAGTTCTTTGGTTGTTTTTTGTTATACTTGTGTTTGCAAGTGGCGCTACATTTGTTTCATGGCCACAAATTACAGAATATTTTTTTGGAACTTTCTTCATGCTTAGAACCTCTTTGGGAGTCGGACATTTGGGAAAGAAAACATTGAAAAGGAATTTCTAAAGACCTTGATCTTGGTTTGGAAAATGAGTAATCAAAGATTTAAAATTTTTTTTTTTTAATTTTGTTTTAATGTTTTTTTTTTTTTTTTACTCCTTTTCATTTTTGCATGTTCTTCTTTGAATAATCTATATTAGGATTTCTAACGCTCTTCCCGTTTCATGTATTTGCCGTCTTCTTTTGCTTATGTAGAAATCATTGAAGAGAGAACATTTCTTATGGCAATTGTGCAACATAGAAAAAGATGTTACAAAGATGACTGAGGACCTTGAAGCTGAAAAGAGAAGTCGCGAAGAAGTCATGCAAGAACTAGAGAGTTTTGAGCATGAAGCAAGTAAGAAGAAGAAAGAACAAGCCAAATATCTGAAAGAGATTGCTCAGTGTGAAAAGAAGATTGCAGAGAGAAACATAAAACTTGACAAGCATGTGAGTTTAAATTTCAGTTATTTTACTGCAAAACTATTGAAATTTTAGCGGGTCCACTGGAACTAGGTCTCAGGAATGTAGTTTGCATGCAAAGGATATTGCAAGATCTAGTAAGCCCAGTTTTGTATGTTTGAGTTTGAAACTGCTAAACTTAAAATGGCTGGCATTCAATTCGAACCCCAGCTGCCAAACAAAAGAAAAAAAAAAGAAAAAATAAACAAGGAAATAAATGGTTTTTCCTTCTTGTTCAGCAACCAGAGCTTCTCAAGTTGAAAGAGGAAATGTCTCGCATAAACTCCAAAATAAAGAGAAACAAGAAGGAGCTTGATAAAAGAAAGGAAGAAAAGAGGAAACATGCAGCTGATATAAAGGAGCTCCAGAAAGGCATAAAGGATCTGGAAGCAAAACAGAAGGATTTACAAGATAAGGGATGCAATACTGGTGAAAAAATCGAGTTTGATAAAGAGAAATTAGATAGATATTTTCAAATGTAAGTGTTAATTTTGGCTCTTTGCAATTTGTTGGTCAATGCATTTTAATTGTTTCCCTGATCCTGTTTTCTTGATTAGATCCACCTGAACTGTAGTTAGTTGAGCTTGAATCTATAAGCATAGTTAAGTTGGAATATTATTTAGGCTAACCCCTTGGATCTAAATTAGTAGCCTTGAGAAGGTTTAATTTTCTTTGACATGTTGATGTTGCAGTAAGGAAGATGCTGGGATGAAAACAGCAAAGCTAAGAGATGAAAAAGAGGTTTTGGACAGGCAGCAATATGTTGACCTTGAAGCTCAAAAGAATTTGGAAGAAAATCTTCAGCAGTTGAAAAACCGTAGTAGTGAACTTGATTCACAGGAGGAACAAATGGAGAAAAGGCTGAAAAAAATTGATGATATGTCTGTGAAACATAAGAATGATCTTACTGCTCAGAAGAAGGAACTGCGTGTGATGCAAGATAAACATCGCGATGCCAGGTTCGTTAACTTTCTAGCATGTTTGTTTAATTGATACTTCCCACCAGTTAGAATATTCATGAAGGCTCTACCTCTGGCAGATGTATCTTTTTTTATTTTTTTTATTTTTTGCTGGAATCTGGCAGAAGTATCTTTACGTTGCATGTTTATCTTTCTAGCATGTTTGTTTAAAGATACATCTGGCAGATGTATCTTTACATTGCATGTTCTCCTCTTGCTCTGTTTTGCACTTTAGAAGTATGCATATCAGTTGGAGATTTGTATTTATTCTTGTCATGTGCTATTTTTGCATACAGATACAAATATGAAAATTTAAAGTCTAAAATCAGCGAACTAGAAAACCAGCTACGTGAACTAAAGGCTGATAGGTATGAGAATGAGAGGGATGCCAGGTTGTCTCAGGCAGTTGAGACTCTTAAACGCCTGTTTAATGGTGTCCATGGTCGTATGACTGATCTTTGCCGGCCAACACAAAAGAAGTATAACCTTGCTGTTACCGTTGCTATGGGTAAATTCATGGATGCAGTTGTAGTCGAGGATGAACAAACTGGAAAGGAATGCATCAAGGTAAACGTTATACACCCTTGATTTATTTCTTTTACGAGCATGAATGTTCGTTTGTGTCACCATTATCAATATTTGATTTTTTATTGATTGTTTTCTTCATTTTTCAACTTATTAGATTATTTGAGTCATTTTATTTGTTACTGGCAATATATAGGTATTCTAGATTAGATTTACTTAGAATTCTTGCGATTAACTAAGGATATTGTGGACATGTAAAATACTAAATTTTTTTTTTTTTTTTTTGGGGCAACTGCGCTCTATGACAATTAGGTTTTCATAATAACTCCATTTCAATTTTTTTATAAGATGGTTTATCATCTGTTTATTTTTTTGGCTTCGGGTTCAATTGATTTGAGTGAAATTCATAATTATATGAACGCAATACCTTGATAATACCACAATAAATATTTTGCTTCTCTGTAGTACTTGAAGGAGCAAAGGCTTCCTCCTCAGACATTTATCCCTCTTCAGTCTGTTCGTGTAAAGCCAATCATTGAGAGATTGCGCACTTTGGGAGGTACAGCAAAGCTGGTCTTTGACGTGATCCAATATCCTTTATAAAGCCCCTACGGTGCCTGATTCTAGACTTTGCAATGCTTGCTAGTTCCATGTGGTTGATATTTTTCATGACTGTTATGGTGCAAAATATATATATATATATATATATAAATTCTTGTAGTGCTTTGCGTTTCTCATCATTCCTAATGAAATCTATTAACGTGTTGCAATTTTGACTATTTCTTTTATTTGGTGATGAAAGTTAGACTCCAGGAAGTTACAAAACATGCCTGCTATATGGTCTTCCTTCTTTGAACATGATTGAGTTTCTTAAATTTCATGCCTTTATAACTTATTTCGCTTATATGTTTTTGTTTTACCAAATCACCGACTGTTACAAAGATCTTCATCTTGATCTCAGAGTATCTTTGTGTATGAATGGGTGTCTTTGCATGTACATTTTTGTCTGGTGTACGTGGACATGCTCAGGAACCATTTCTTAATGCATTATGTTGGAATTTCATTATTATTAGAACACATTATTTAAGTTAATATAATATTTGTTAGAAACTTGTTTGCATAGGTGCGAATGAAGGTGTTGGAGACCATATTATTAACTAGTTTTAATATTTACGTAGAACTCACCCTTGTAAAACCGGCTTGCAAGGGGAGGGAACCTTGTAAGACCACTACTTATCTTATAATCTTTTTCATGTGGGACATTTGGTATCTAACAACAATATGATAGTATGTAATTTCAATTCAGAGAAAGGTTGCTGAATGAATACTGAGATTATTGGTTTTCCACTTCTTGAGTTCTTGTTCTCTCTAAAATCCTTCCTTTTTCTCTCACGTGATTCTATTTCTCTGGAGTAGTTCGACTTCTCCACGTCAGTTATTTTCTTCTCTCTGCATTCTCTCTCTTTTATCTTGGTCCTACATCAGAAGGTTCCTAGCACCGGGTCTGAATCTTTTTAGGAAACTTTTGAATTAATTTTGCAGTGTTGTAGTGAGATTTATGCTGTGTACGTCTGTCCTTTTCTCTTGTATATTTGTCTAGCCATTTCTCAAACAACTTTTCATGCTTATGCATATCTTGTTTCATTATGCATTTTGAATTACTATCTGGTCTCTGGGTATGCGATTTTTTTAAAATATTTTTTTTCCTCTATGTATGGAGGTTTTTCAATCCTGCAAAGTAATTAAAGCTTGTAGACTTAACTTCCCTACATTTGATCCTGCATTGGAGAAGGCGATTCTTTTTTCTGTTGGAAATACTCTTGTTTGCGATGATCTTGAGGAGGCTAAGGTTTTAAGTTGGAGTGGTGAGAGATTTAAAGGTACTTTGTTCTCTTCTTGTTCTTCCTCCCTTCCCTCCCTCCCTCGCTCTCATTCAGTTTTTTTTGTTTTGTTTTTATTTTATTTTTCTTATAAGTAGTTCTTTACTTGTTCTTTACATTTTGTGTCAAGACAGTTTGTATTTATATCATTGTCGTTTGTGTTGAATTAGTTGTGACCGTTGATGGGATACTCCTCACTAAATCTGGCACCATGACTGGTGGTACTAGTGGTGGAATGGAAGCAAGGTCAAAACAATGGGATGATAAAAAAATTGAAGGTTGGTGTCGTTTGTATGTCTGATTTACGTTTGTTTGTTTGTTCCCCCCATCCCCCCCCCCCCCCCCCCCAAAAAAAAAAAAAAAGAAAAACACTTGTATCATTAACTGTTGTGCTCGACAGGATTGAAGAACAAGAAGGAACAGTTTGAGTCAGAGTTGGAAGAGCTCGGGTCGATTAGAGAGATGCAGCTAAAAGAATCTGAAGCATCTGGGAGAATAAGTGGACTGGAAAAGAAGATCCAATATGCAGAGATTGAGAAGGTGACTTTAAGGATTTTTATTCCCTGCCACTATGTAATTGAGGAATTATTTTGCTTTTAAGCTATAGTGACATAGCAATCAGTGCTATATTTGTGCATGCATATTTCATTTTATTATTCTTTTTATTCTGCCTGCTCTTCCCCGCTCCAACGATAACTAGTTTGAGTTCAACTTGTCCTCTGTCGTACTTTTTTTGAGGTGAGATGAGGTTGGTTTTAACTAAACAGTTGGTTTTAGAAGGACCGTCTATTTTAGTCCAAAATTAATGGTTTATTTGCATTTGTAGATAACACACACACATGCGTGGCCATATATTTATATGCTTAAGTACAAATTTATATGCTATATGATAATCAATATGTTGTGTTGATACTTGCTGGTTTTGCTCTTCTTGATAATACGTCAAGGTAGATTAATAACCATTGATGTTTTGTTTACAGAAAAGCATTGAGGACAAGCTAATGAACTTGAAGAAGGAAAAACAAAATATTAAAGAAGAAATTGATCGAATTACTCCTGATCTTCTGAAGGTGGATACCATGGACTGATTGCACTTTACTTTAATTTGGGGTTGCTTTTGAAGCAACTAATTCTATTGTCGTTTTTTTGGTTGCAGTTTCAGGCAGCTATTGATAAGCGGAGCACAGAAATAAAAAAGCTGGAGAAGAGGATCAATGAAATTGTTGACAGAATCTACAGAGACTTTAGTATATCGGTTGGGGTTGGAAACATCCGTGAATATGAAGAGAATCAACTTAAGTTTGCCCAAGAACATGCTGAAGAAAGGCTTAGCTTGAACAGTCAGCTCTCGAAGTTGAAATACCAGTATGCTCAATCCCTTACCCACCTTCCCTCAATTGATTTCTTTATCGTAGGCATATGGGTATTTTATTTTATTTTTAATAATATTGATAGATAAGAACTTACATCCGTGTAAGTGGTAATATTTAAGCATGAAGACAGAAGATGTATGTGACTATAAATGTGTTGCACATTATGAATGTTATACATACAGATAGTCCCATGTGCTTAAATATCTCTTGTTTTTATTTCTGTGGCAGTCATTCGGTTGAACTTTTTACATTTCTTATCATGGATGCTTCCATGAGTTTCTTGGTCTATAATGTTTCTTGATGCTAGTGATAGTAGAAATTTTTTATGGGACCTATGATTCATACATTTTAAGAAAATTTCTTCTTACTTTTAAGTTGTTTTTCTGTTCATCTTTTGCTTTCCTTCTCTTTTCTTCTTTTTTCCCCCTCCAGGTTGGAGTATGAAAAAAATCGAGACATGGAATCACGAATTAAAGAGCTTGAATCTTCTCTTGGGGCATTGGAAAATGATTTAGAACATGTTCAGAACAGAGAATCTGAAGCCAAGTTGTCAGCAGAAAAAGCTATTAGTGAGATCAAGCGCTGGAATGAAGAAGTAGAAGGTATGGATGGTTTCTACGTACTATTTGTTGAGAGAATAAAGATCTCTAGGTGTGTAACTTTCATCTATTGGTAACTGAAGCAAAGTGGATACATAGCTTAAAAGATGAGATATATGCACCTATGCTTTCTTATGGAGAGTTTCCATGTCAACCATTTTTGCTTATATCTTCATTCTTGTGCTTGGCTAGCTAGATCTTGGCTTGTTTTCCTTCTCTGTTTATTCTAAATTTCACTTTTTTCTTGCGCAAATTTTCTCATATTGTCATGCGTTTATGTCTATGAATTAGTCTCTTTTTTTTCTTCCCCAAGCACTTCTTCTTCTTACGAGGTTAAAAGTTGTTGGCCTGAAGTTTGCTTTAGTGGGGCAAGTTCACCAAGAAGAGCTGAATGTTTCTTGGAGATTCAGTCAATGTCTTTACCAACTTACTGCAATAAATTCCTCGATACATATTTCTTCAAAGTTTTTGTAGGCTTTTAATGAGCCACTTTTTACAGTAGATCAACCAATGGTTCATCGGTCTTACTGAAAGTTCGTTGGTTTGTGATTTGGTTGAAACAAGAGAAAAGAAGACGATTTCCTTGACTCTCATTCTCTCTTGTCTGACATTTGTGAAGTTACATTCCTATGGATACCATCTTAAGGACTTTGTGAGATGAAGTTTTTTTTGTCCAACATTTATTTTTCCCACTTTCCCAACAGAAAGAAAATATATGTCATGTAGTGATATAAACTTAAAAAGGATCTCGTGCTTCTCTGAACTTAGTATAATGAGGTAGAGGGTTTTTTTCTTTGATTTGCGTTCCTTTGCTGAAGGGGTGGTGTTTAGAATTTGGAGGATGACCCCTTCTGTCCGTCTTTCACTTTTGTGCTAGACAAAGAAAGGACATGGGCCCTGCTATTAAGCATTTTCAGACATCTCTCTGTTATGAGTATTTCTCATTTGAAGCCAACTAAATGACCGTTTTTATTCCCCTGGTCTTATAGAGTGGAAATCCAAGTCTGAGGAGTGTGAGAAGGATATACAGGAATGGAAAAAGCGGGCTTCTACAGCTACTACAAGCATTTCAAAACTTAATCGTCAGATAAATTCTAAGGTTATGATTTATACAATGGTAGTTCTGTACCTTGCTGTTGACGAACTTAAATGCCCAATTTGTATTTGCTTGTCTTTACAGGAGACACAAATTGAGCAGCTAATAACACGGAAGCAGGAAATAGTAGAGAAATGTGAGTTAGAACAAATTAGCCTTCCCATCATCTCGGACCCAATGGAGACAGAAACATCGACACCTGGCCCCGTTTTTGATTTTAGTCAGTTAAGTCGAGTGTACTTGCAGGATAAGAGGCCTTCTGAACGGGAAAAGCTTGAGATAGAATTTAAGCAAAAAATAGATTCCCTGATAACAGAAATCGAAAAAACGGCGCCAAATTTGAAGGCCCTGGACCAGTACGAGGCTCTAAAAGAAAAGGAAAGAGCTGTAACTGAAGAATTTGAAGCTGCCAGGAAAGAAGAGAAGGAAAAAGCAGATCTATTTAACTCGGTGAAGCAGAGGAGGTAGTATGATTTTATACCGCTAAAGACTCATTCTTTATTATGCTTTAATTAACATAGCTGAGTACGATTTCCATTCAGGTTTGACCTTTCCAATTTCCACTAGTTAAAAGTTGGTGTTTTTCAAGAGTAGAAAAGAAAAATGGTCATCAAATTGCACGCTCGAACTATTTAAAATTAAAGGGCTGGTCCAGTTTATCATCAGCTTTCTGATACGTCATTTTCTTTTAAATCTTTGTAATTTGCAAAGTATTCAACTTGAAACTGCCCTAACAATTCTTTTTCTTATGGCAGAGTGCAATATTTGATGGATGCATTTTTTGTTTTTGCATGATTGCATCAATGAAAGTTCTACATAAATCCATGAATTAATTATTTTATCTACTAGGCTTCAATAGATAACGCGAACAGGGAGATTTCCTTTTCCTCGATCATCTTAAATTGGAAGGATGTAGTACAAAGATAATGATCCGAGTCATTAGGATTTCGCTCTGGTTTATTTTCCTTTTGGCCTTTGTTTTATCTCTGTATGTACTTAGTATTGTCTTACTGCCTCTGTTTTATTTCATCATTTTTTTTTTGTTTCCTCATCCTCGTTTCCTTGTACATGTTTTATTGTCAATAACAGGTCTTTCTTCTTAAAAAAAAGTTTATGATCTACTGGAATTGAGGTCTTTGAGGTTCTATATACAACTTTAACATCTTATTTGATTGGTTGAAAGCATAAACCTCTTTGTTCTTTTACAGGTACGAGTTGTTCATGGATGCTTTCAACCACATATCCAGTAATATTGACAAAATATACAAGCAGCTTACAAAGAGCAACACCCATCCGCTTGGCGGAACTGCTTATTTGAACTTGGAAAATGAAGATGATCCATTTTTACATGGCATCAAGTACACTGCTATGCCGCCAACAAAGCGCTTCCGAGATATGGAGCAACTATCTGGCGGGGAGAAAACAGTTGCAGCACTTGCATTACTCTTTTCCATCCATAGGTTTGTCTTACACAAAACGATGACTTCAAATTGTGCTTATGTGCACTTTAGAATCTTCCCCGGCATGCTTGACCTTTAACCAAAACATAGTTTTGCTAAATGTCTGCACGAATTAGTTCCTTGTGACTAAATTGGTTTTCACTTCCTTGAATGGATGGTTTCAGTTTTAGGCCTTCACCATTTTTCATACTGGACGAAGTTGATGCTGCGTTGGATAACTTAAATGTCTCCAAGGTTGCTGGATTTATACGTTCCAAGTCATGCGAAGGAGCCAGCCGTAACCAGGACGCTGATGGAAGCACCGGATTCCAGAGTATAGTGATCTCTCTCAAAGATAGCTTCTATGACAAGGCTGAAGCTTTGGTTGGGGTTTACAGGGACTCTGAAAGGAGGTGAGCTTCATCATCATCATTGTACATACGCATCCCTTTTTGTAGTTATGAAGAGAGGACGCATAAAATAGGCTATGCATATTATTTTATTATTCTCATTTTCGCCTCTTCTGATTTATCGATGATACGAGTATACTTGTTTTATTTGCATTGCAGCTGCTCCAGAACGCTGACATTCGACCTCACCAAATACCGGGAGTCGTAGTAGTTGCAATTACAGTATACAAAAATGGCAATGAATGTCCTACTTGTGTAGATACTGCAGTCACTCGCATTCTGAAAAGTTTCTGTAAATAAGCACAGCGGTTAGAATTATTCCTAATCTTTAATTAGGCACGCACAGATTAGCCGTTAGAATTCTTCCATCTAGGTATTGTGAATTTCATTGGTGCTGTGTTGTATTTACATGTATGTTCTCTATCAGTCTGACTCTGAGCTAATCTACTTCCTCTCTTGTTATTGTTACTTTTTCACCCCCTTCCATTTTTAGTAATAATTTAATTAATGTTTTTAAGAGGGCTTTTACAGGGAAGGATAGATGAAGTTAGGCACCTAGTTTTCCCTCCCAACAAAAAAAAAAAAAAAAAAAATTTGTTCCAACCTAGTTATGTATTAAGGTATTGAAATAAGTCGATTTGTTGCTCGAAATATTTAATTACAATATTAGCCTTATTAAAGCTCACGGGATGTGGATATGTTTAATTTCTGTGTAATTTTTGACGGAACATAAATATTAGGGCTGTTTTAGTAACAATAGAAAAGTTTGTGTGTAAAATTTAAAGTCAATGACCAATTTGAGACACTAGGAGTATAATTCAGGAGCTAATTTTTAAAGTAATCCTTGATTTTATTGTTGTCTTAATTGCTTATGATAGGCCTTATTTGTTTATTTATTTATTTTTTGAAATGGATTTATTAATTTAAAGAAAATTAGGTTGGGTGGGTTTCTTTTAGTCATTTAATCTAATAGATAATTTTGTTTTTTCAATATAATAAAATGGTGATCGTTTGTCATTTTTTTTAGATTTGATTAATCAATAATTGATTAATAATTAATAGGTAATTAATTATTAAATTTGAAGATTTATATTATGGTCCTGTTTGGGACATAAGTTTAAACTTAAGGTTTAAATTTAAATTTTTATTTTTTTTTAAAAGTTTTATATCTTTTCTGACAATGTTTTTGTCTTTTTTAAAAAGTCAACAAAAGTTATTATTTAAATTTAAAAATTTCAATTCAAATTTATTCATCAAACAGGACCTATGAACAAGTTAAGCATTGATTGACTGTAGTCATTCACTAATGATTATATGAACTTATATTATGTGATCAATTACTAGGCGATTATTTAAAAAATTTGATGGATCATTTTAGGAAAAAAAAGGACCTATTAACTTTTAAGAACTTCTGTCATTTGTTTAAAAAATATTAATAATAATATAGGTTATTTACTTATAAATCCTTATATTTAAAGTGAAAAAAGGTAATTTATTTATTTATTTTAGGGGCCTATTACCCTCTATCATTCGCTACTTGAGAGTTGATTTCTTCCAATCTTAACGACCACCGATTTTGATGCCTACAAGATTCCAAAGAAATATAATCCTTCTAGTTGCATCTAAATTTAGGCTCTGCTAGCCAACGGCTGGGAATTGGAGAAGCCATCCAACTAAGATTAGTTAAAAAAAAGAAAAAAAAAACCCCACGTAAACTTTGTCTCTCTCATTTATTTCTGCCTGTTACAACCTTGAATCCATCCATCTCGGGCCTCCACAACCGCTGCCGGAGCTCCGCCTCCTCTCAGGCGAGAGCTCCCGTCGACAACAATGGCCAAGAAAAATGAGGAGACCAAGAACGAGATCAAGAACGACCCCGATCATGACAAGGAAGATGGCAACAACAACAACAACCAGAACGAACAGCAGCCTCATGATCAGAATGAGACCACCGATGATGAAGATCACGAACATAGTCCTGATAATCAAAACGACTGCGACGACGACGACGATTTTGAATCGGTAATCCAAGGCGAAGAGGAACTCATTACTCCTTACGCGGAAATGAATCGGAAGAAGAAGAAAGCCCTGTTGGAATTCCGGTGCAGGGTCGAAGACTCAATCTTGGGAAACTATCTCCTCGGCAAGCCAAACCAGTACCTCTCGAGAACCGAAATCGTGAAACAGAAGGAGATCCTTAGAGAGATCACTCTCTGGGGCGTGCCGTTGTTGCCGAGCAAAGGCGACGAGAGAACCGACATTGTGCTCCTCAAGTTCCTAAGAGCCAGAGATTTCAAAGTGCACGAGGCATTCCAGATGCTGCGGAGGACTCTGGAATGGCGAAAGGAGTACAAGACCGACGGCATTCTTGAGGAAAAGCTCTGCCCGGATGTCGGAAAGGTGTTGTGCTTGAACAGCAGAGACAGGGAAGGTCGTCCTCTTTGTTATTCTGTCTACGGGGCGTTCAGAGATAGGGAGGTTTACAAGAGAGCTTTCGGTTCCGAAGAGAATTGCGACGACTTCTTGAGGTGGAGGATTCAGTGCATGGAAAAGGGAATAAAGGAGCTGGAATTCAAGAATGGAGGTGTGGATTCTATTTTACAGATTTCGGACTTCAAGAACTCTCCATGGCCGCTTATGAAGGAGCTTCGTTCTGTTAGCAAGAAAGCTATGGTTCTGTTTCAAGAGAACTATCCTGAACTTATTCACAAGATTGTAAGTGTCACTTTTCAATTTCTCTTTAAAAACTTTACGTTTTTTCTCATTTTACCTCCACTAAAAATTAATTATCCCTGTATATATTTCCCTAAGAATTTTTTTTCCTTCAGTGCATCTCAACTGAAATAATCGACCAACTCTTGCTGCTATTTTATTTATTTTTGTCTTTCTTTTATTTATTTATTTTCAATTTTAGATTGTTATCAACGCTCCGCTTTGGTACTATGTGGTGCACATGTTGCGATCAAGATTCTTAACACACAACACAAAGAGGAAGTTTGTGTTTACAAGGGCCACAAAAGTCACCAAGACCCTTCTCAAGTGAGAAAATCTGTACTTCTGAGTTCAGTTTTTGAATTATCATTTCTGTCATTTTCTCTCTCATGTCTGATGTGAATTTACTTGGCAAAAAAAAAGATATATAGCAGCAGAGAGCCTTCCAATTCAATATGGAGGCCTCAACAGAGAAAACGACGACGAGTTCTCGCCCCTAGACGAGGCTTCAGAGCTAAAAATCAAAGGAAACTCAACTGCCCACATTGAATTTCCAGTTTCTGAGGTACTTAAAAATCATTGTTCATTCGTCGAATTTGGAAATCGATGTTGATTAAGCCGGTTAAAAATCTCTCTTATTATGTTCTCTTAGGCTGGTTTAACAGTGGTCTGGGATTTGAGTGTGGTTGGATGGGACGTGTCCTATAAGGAGGAGTTCATTCCCGACGACGAAGGCTCGTACAAGATTCTACTCCAGAACCAGAAGAGAATGGGAGAGAACGTTAGAAATTCCTTCTACATTAGTGAACCTGGCAAGATTTTGATAACTATTGACAATGGGACTTTCAAGAAGAAGAGGGTTCTTTACAGATTTAAAGCCAGACCCTGCACTGTTCCCATGTACATCTTTCTCAAGAAACAATAATAAACCTTTTTCTCTTTTTTGCAAACCCAAGGTTTTGTATATGAATTGTACTGCAATCTTAATTTTTAAGTCTCAATTGTATGAATGCAATTAAACACCTGCTAATAAAAAAAATGATAATTCACATATTACATAAATAGTATTTAAAAGTTAGGATTGTAGTTTGTTTTCTTAATATTTTTAAGAGCTATTTATGGACCCGAAAAAATACGAACTTTTTAGAAAATATGTCCGGTCCGGTCCAGTCCATGCAGGACTAGAGGGAAAAGCAGTCAATTTTAAACAATAATCATCGCTCGTACCTAAAAAAAAGGGAGGCAAAATTATCAGATAAGAGCCATGCTCTATAATGGCAAACTCAAAACTTATACATATATTTAATTACCAAAAAAAAAAAAAGAACTTATAGATATTTATATAATAAGCTCTTCAAAAGTACACGTAGTATTTTTTTACTGTGCTTCTACATCCTGAGATAAGAAAGCTACCAAACAGCCCATAAAAACTGTTCTTATTATTCTCTACCAACTAGAAACCTCTAAAAACGCTACGTGACCATTACATACTCTACTTAGATACTATATATATATATATGTATGTATATAACGTGGACATTTAGGCACCAGCCCTTCTCTGAGAAGACCTAGAAGAGCTCAACAAGAAGGTCTCCTCCCTGTTGTACTTGAGCCTCTGGGCCTGGTCTCTTGAGATCTGGAAGGCGTTCATCAGCACGGCTTCCGGCAGTGCTCGGATGACGGAGGTGCGTCCGGCGAGTGGGCTGACCCATGCGTTGTCGTTTGTCTTGAACGACACCCACTCGAATCCCTCACTGCTCGCCTGCTTCACCACCGCGTGGTGCTGTGGCACCGTCAGCACCTGCCCTTGTCTCACCTCGCCGTCGAAGAACGCCTGTCCGAAATGGTCCACCACCTGAATCCTTGCTTGTCCCCTCAGCACGTATATCACGCTGTGCGCGTTCATGTTCCAGTGTGGAGTGTAGATTGCGTTCTGCAAATATGCGAACACATACACACAATTAACTACTTAAGATAATACATATATATATATATATAGATATATGTTGTTAATGTACTGACGTTGTAGAGGACACCCCTCTCGGCGCTGAGGCGGAGGTGGCGGAGGATGGGGAGGTTGAAGCTGTTGACGGTGCTGATCCGACCGGCCTGAGGGGTGAAGATGTCGGCGCGTGAGGGGTCACCGATGTTCTCCTTGAGCCTCATGGAGCAGAATGTCTCTTCCAAGCCGTTGTCGTAGTCGCCACGGCGGCTCCTTCTCCAATCACGCTCTCTCTCTTGCTGTTCTCTCTCCCTCTCTTCCTCCCATGTCTCCTCACTCTCTCCCTCGCGTTGGCGCTCCTGGCTCGACCTCATAAGTGGGCTCACCAGGTCGAGTCTGCCCTTGACCTTGATGATGTTGTTCCTGTTGTCGTTTTGGCCTTGAATCCTCCTTGCTGTCTCGGAGTCCACGTTGAAGGCTTCTTCGATGAATCTGGTGTTGAGTCCTCTGAAGATGTTGTGCTTGTTCCCCGAGCTCCGTTGGCGGCGGCTGGGATCATGTCCTTGTTGTTCTTGATATTGTTGGTGTTGTTGTTGCTGTGGGTCGAATTCGTCTTCTGGGTTTCCAGCAAGATAGAATCTCTGTGCGACATAAATTAATATTAATCATGTACATGCATGATTTTTACTAACATGATAAAACAAGTATTAAAATATGGATGTTAGTTAATTTATTCATACTCTGGGGTTTTGATCAAGTTGGTTCTCTACGTTGCTAGTGTCAAGAAGAGTAACGGAGACGAGTTGTTGGTCGCCGTTGTTGTAGGTCCAGTAGGCAACTCCGGCGGGGATTGCGACGATGTCACCTTCTCTGAAGTGTCGGAGCTTCTGGTGACGGTCTTCCGGTCGTGCTCTGCGGCCTTGTACTCCTCGTTGTGACTCTTCAAAAGTCTCGGCACAACCAGGGAAAACGATTCCTAGGATTCCCCTACCTGAATACGAAACGCAAAACCAGATGATTGCTCGGGAACGAATACTTATATATTCATGAGTAAATGTATGTGTGTATTTGTACCTCTGACAATGTAGATGAGTTGAGGAGCGTTGGTGTAAGAAGGCAAGTGGAGGCCATTGGGTTCGACGGTGCGGCGAACGACGGCAACACCAGCGCATTGGAACTGATCGTGGTCGGGGTTCCAGGACTCGATCAGCCCCGCTTCTGCCTGAATGCGGGTGTCGGGCTCGAGGGCTTGGAGGTTATCGAACTGGCACTCATTCTGGCGGCGAGAGTACTCCTCCGACCGAGACCGAGACCGAGAGCTCTGGGCCAGGCTGCCTTGGACGAGGACGAGCAAGCAAAGTGAAAGAGACAGCAAAGAAAGCTTTGCCATGGTTGAAGAGAATACTACTAGTATACTAAGAAAGGGATTGAGGTGAAGTGGCGAATAGAAGGAGTTGATATTTATAGAGAGAGAAACATAGGAGAGAGAGAGAGAGACACGTAAGAGGAATCTGAAGCCATTCTTCAGATTGCATGGCTCTCCAACCCCAAGTTTCTTACACCTCATTCCATCTGTTAGGGCAGGTGGCTCTCTGTTTCGGTGAAAGTCTACAAATTTCTTATCCATCTGTTCATGTATACGTTTAATATTCTTGCTTTTTCAATAGTTTGTTCTTTTTTGTGGTTTTAGGCTTGTATGATCACACAAGTGGGTCATTCTATTATAAACTTATTTTGATAGATATACAGATTTATGCACAAATATGTATAATTAATCTCCATGTTGTCTTGAAACGAAAAGCTTTTCTTCAATCTTTAAATTATAAGTGAAAAAGCAATGTAATATATCTAATCTAAATTATCTGAAACTATACATTTTTCGCTAAATTCAAATATAAAATAGCTATATCACAGAAAGACCAACTCCACTGCTAAGCAGCACTTAGCTTTATAACAGTCTGGTTTAGTCCTTTGTTTAATTGTATTTTTAACTCTGTGGTTTGGGATTGATCAAGATGAATGCTTTAGATTTTTATTTTTATTTTTAATGAAACAGAAAGAATTGTTTTAGAAGAAAAGAAGAGAGACACAAATACTTGGCCTTTTTTGGTATCTTTGTTTGGTATCTTAGTTAGTTATTTTAGTTTCTAACTCAAATTTTTCATATTTGTTTTTGTTTTTTTTGAAAAATTAATAAAAATTATAACTAGTTTTTGAAAAGTCAATAGACTTCAACTCTAATCGTTGAACCGAACGGACACTTAGACGGGGGACATAGCAGCCAAACACCATATATAGAAAAACAGAGGAATGCAAAAATACTAGCTTTAGCGCTCTCTCTCTCTATATATATATACAGACACACACTTGTACAAGCTGAATTATATATCTTCTGTTGATGATTTGTTTTGGCCAAAGAAATTTCAAGCTGTATTGTGCCGGCCGATTGTATGTGATCAAATGGCTTTGCTGAGTAATGAAACTCCTTTCCAACCTCAAGAAAATTATTAAAAAAAAAAAAAAAAAGAAAAAAAACGAAACAAAACAAAAAACATAAACGTCTAACAAATTTTTACACCCTAGAAAAAAAATATATCAAAATAAAGCTAGTGTGGTACACATGACAAGAATGAGGCCATAACACATGTTTGTATATAGTACGTCATCATGATATCAAAGACAGGTTAGAGTTAAGCATAAGATATATTATCATTTTTTTTTTTTTTGATAAAGAGGTTTACTAATCATTTGGTATTATTTAAGCTATGCTGTTAGTTTTCGAGACATTATGTGGTCTCTTTGTGATAGCCCCCACGTGTTTTTGTGGTTTTTATTTACTTTTATGTAATAACCAAATTCATTGCCCTTTTTTTCACTTTTCTTGTCGTTTGGGAAAAAGGGAAACATTATTGACGCGCACCGTTTTGGTGCTTAGAAGCCCTGAGTTAAGTGCCCATTAGATGGCCTCTGGTTAATTTGGGTGTATTGCTAATTGTTAGTGCTGTTTTGGGTCGCTTTTGAATGCTTGTTGAATGAAACTGAGCCGAGTGCTTTTAGTTTCAGATATTTTCTCTTCTTGATTTCTGGGTTGGAACGAGTTTTCTTCCCATTTTCTCAATTGCAAAACAAATGTTTTTCTTATGATTTTGACTCCTCCGTCACTCTGTCTGGGGAATTATAGCACTAGTGTTCTATGGTTTCCATCACAGTCCTTGAAAATTCATTAGTATTATATTTTCCCCTCTTTTTTGCTGGGTGTATGGATTTATGGGTAACCTAATTAAAGCATTTACCAAAAAAAAAACTTAATTAAAGCATTTTTATTTCGTTGTATTAATTTTTTTGTTCTTTTCTCAATGTTTCCTTAGAAGAACGCATTTCGATTCCAATTACTAGTTTTTATTCTTAAGGTGTATGATTAGTGGTTTATTGTCGAGAATAAACAATGTATTTTGATTCTTGTCCGTATGTCGTATTATTTTTAGGAGTCTCGATTTATCAGTAACTTTGTCAATAAATAATACGTTTTGATTCTAATAATATTTAACGCTTCTACATTTTAGAATGTCTAATGTTTTTGACATACAACAATTTGTTGTTGTCTTAAGTAATATACTTTAAAACACAACTAGTATTTTAAAAAATATATAAAGCATGTCTCTCTCATTTAAAAGGCAAAAAGAAGAAACAAACAATTGTTTCTACCATTTAATTAAAGATTTTAAGATTTTCTGAAATTAATGAAGCAAATAAAATCAGAAAAGTTGTTCATGAAGAAAATAAGGTATTTTAATCTCTCCTTTTTCTTTTGAAGAAAATTCAATCGTGTTGATATCAATAGACAGTGTATTTCAGTTCCAATCCGTATTTAATAGATTCATTAAACAGTTGAAGAAAACTCGATCATGAATCTATTAAATGCAAATGTGTATATGATCACCGTATCTCAACATGATATTTGATTGTTGTTGATTGATATCTCAATTTTTTTTAATTCTAGTAATTATAATTTATTATTTTAAATTATTTAAGGTGTGTTTGGATCACCATCTTAATTTTATTATTTAACATCTAAATACAAACGTGTGTTTGATTGATGGCGAAGCGTTGTATTTTTACTATTCATAATAATTTCACTCAAATATAAATTTAAACTTTTTACTTTTTAAAAATTCGTACCACACCGATCATTTTCTACTTTTTTACTATTCAAAAATTATCTGAACACACATTTAATTTAATTGCACAATTAAAGTTTACATTTCCATTCATACATATTTTAATAAGCAAAAATCTATTACATTCAATTTAAACGCAACATTTTAAAAAATCCAAATTGACTCTATGATCTAAGGAAACACTTAAAAAATTTTTTTTTCGAAAAAAGTAGATATATAGTCAAAATGTCGTAATACATTTAAAAATAAATTTTCAAATGCGTGATAATTATTATTTTTTAAAACAAATGTAAATCTAGTATTAAGTTGACATATGCATGAAAATGAGCTGGTAAAAGAGTATTTGAACAAAAGATTCAGTAAGAGAGTTAATTTAGTTGGTACTTATATATATAAAATTTTGAAAATATGTAGTTGTGCAAAGTTTAATTTTTTAGCTATATTAACGAGACAAAAATTAGTTAAAAGGAAAGACCTAATTTTGTGATGCTAATTAAAAAAGTAGAGCACGCACACGTATTGTTGTTATTCACTTAACTTTCAAGCAATAATTTCTCTGAAATAAAAGGGCCACCTGCCTTAACGAACAGACTGAGGTGTAAGCAACCAGGTTCAGATAGCCATGCAAATTGAAGAATGGCCAAAGATTGCTTATCCATTTCTCCTTTACGTGTCTCTCACTCCCCTCTCTCTCTCTTCCCCTATAAAATACCAACTTCTTCTTTTCGCCAATTCACATCGACCCATAAGTAGTACTATTAGCCTCTTCCCAACTGTTACTCAGTGATGGCTAAGCCTGTTTTGTTTTCACTTTCGGTTTGCTTTCTCGTCCTCTTCCAAGGCGGCTTTGCCCAGCTCTCTAGCTCTCGCTCTCGCTCTCGGTCGGAGGAGTACTCTCGCCGCCAGAATGAGTGCCAGTTCGATAACCTCCAAGCCCTCGAACCCGACACCCGCATTCAGGCTGAAGCCGGGATGATCGAGTCATGGGACCCAGACCACGAGCAGTTCCAATGCGCCGGTGTCGCCGTCGTTCGCCGCACCACCGAACCCAACGGCCTCCACTTGCCTTCTTACACTAACACTCCTCAACTCATCTACATTGTCAGAGGTATATATGCATATTATGTGAAATTAGGTTTGCACGACGGAAATTAGGTTTTTTTTTTTTTTTTTTTAATTAATGAGTTTGCGTTTCATGTTGTGTGTATAGGAAGGGGTATCTTAGGAACCGTTTTCCCTGGTTGTGCCGAGACTTTTGAAGAGTCACAACGTAGAGTACTAGGCCGTAGCGCACGACCAGAAGACCGTCACCAGAAGCTCCGACACTTCAGAGAAGGTGACATCATCGCAATCCCCGCCGGAGTTGCCTACTGGACCTACAACAACGGCGACCAACAACTCGTCTCCGTTACTCTTCTTGATACCAGCAACGTCGAGAACCAACTTGATCAAAACCCAAGAGTAAGCATAATTTAATGAACCATCATATTCCTTCTGATACTTGTTTTTTTGATGATAATAAATATCATGCATGTGAAAAACCCCATTATTTCTATGTTGCACAGAGATTCTATCTTGCTGGAAAACCAGAAGACGAATTCGACCCACAACAGCAGCAACACCAACAGTACCAAGAACAGCAAGGGCGCGATCCCAGCCGCCGCATACGGAGCTCGGAGAACAAGTATAACATCTTCGGAGGACTCAACACCAGATTCATCGAAGAGGCCTTCAACGTGGATTCCGAGACAGCAAGGAGGATTCAAGGACAAAACGACCACAGGAACAACATCATTAAGGTCAAGGGAACACTCGACTTGGTCAGCCCACTGATGAGGGAGGAGAGATGGGAGAGAGAACAGCGAGAGAGAGAGCGTGACTGGAGGAGCCGTCGTGGCGACTACGACAACGGCTTGGAAGAGACATTCTGCTCAATGAGGCTCAAGGAGAACATCGGTGATCCCTCACGCGCCGACATCTTTACTCCTCAGGCCGGCCGTATCAGCACCGTCAACAGCTTCAACCTCCCCATCCTCCGCCACCTCCGTCTCAGCGCCGAGAGAGGTGTCCTCTACAGCGTGAGTAAATTAATAACGTATACATATACATAGAAAAATGATATAGGGACATTTCAGTAAGTGTTTGAAGTATTATCTAATCAATTAATTAGATCCATGAAAAAAATAACACGTGAAAACATGAATTGATACTTAAAAAATTATTTAAAATTTTTAAATAGAGTAAGGTCTCTCACATTACTCATAAATATATGCATACACACACGCAAGATTTAATATTATCATGTGTATTGCATATACGCAGAACGGAATCTACACTCCGCACTGGAACTTGAACGCGCATAGCGTGATATACGTTCTGAGGGGACAAGCAAGGATTCAGGTGGTGGACCATTTCGGACAGGCGTTCTTCGACGGCGAGGTGAGACAAGGGCAGGTGCTGACAGTGCCACAGCACCACGCGGTGGTGAAGCAGGCAAGCAGTGAGGGATTCGAGTGGGTGTCGTTCAAGACAAACGACAACGCATGGGTCAGCCCACTCGCCGGACGCACCTCCGTCATCCGAGCACTGCCGGAAGCCGTGCTGATGAACGCCTTTCAGATCTCAAGGGACCAGGCCCAGAGGCTCAAGTACAACAGGGAGGAGACCTTCTTATTGACGTCTTCCAGGTCTTCTCAGAGAAGGGCTGCTGCCTAAATGTAATGTCTACAATATATATGTAGTAATAACTGAGTAGAGACTGTAATGTGGCATGTAGTATTTTGTAGGGTTCGAAGGGTAGTAGTGGGGTTGAGATCAGTACGTAATAAGAACGGCCTTTTGTCGGCTGCGCTAGCTTTCTGTTCTTATAATCCATGAGCAGAGCTTCTAATAATGTATCTGTGTGAACGGACTTTAGCAGACCCAATAATAGTACTTTTGAGTTTTCTACATTACACGTATGTGTGTGTGTATTATATACATTTATATGATTTTGTTATGAACCGATCCTTTGGAAGAGATAGAAGATCGCGGTAGTTCATTTTAAATATTGTAAATGCTAACCAATATCAGTCATGGTATATTATTCTTATTTCTCAATTCGTATCGAAAAAGTTAATTTTAAAATTTATAGAGCGCTAGTTTTTTTTTTTTTTTTTTTTTTTGCTATAGATAGATTTAGAATAGAATCGAGTTAATTAGCTTTGCGCTAATGAGTGACTTTTAGTCCACTTACTGGGCTAGTATTGGTTTGGGGTGAGTTTAGTACACCGAAATGAAATTTTATATGTTGAAATTGGTTATACTCTTTTTAATGCTTTTGATTTCAGGTTATATAAATGCATAGTATTAAAATCTTCTTCTTCTTTGAATACTTTGATTTCAGGTATATGAAATTTTATGTGTTGAAATTGGTTAGGCTCTATTTAATACTTTTGATTTCAGGTTATATATATGCATAGTATTAAAATCTTCTTCTTCTTTGAATACTTTGACTTCAGGTTATATACATGCATAGTATTAAAAAAAAAGTATATGCATCGTACTAGGTGACGAGTAATTATTTGTTACTTTTTTTTTTCCCAATAAATTCTAATCATTTAATTTATTTGTTACCAGTTGTCAGTATATACATGTCGATTAAACATATACAGAAACTTAATGCGTTCATAACTCTGGAGCTCAAAATTAATCAATATCAGTTGTTACTTCTCTTCACTTAAAAATGAAAAAGAAAAAGAAAAAGCCCGGGAACTCAAAATTAGAGGAATATCTTAATACAAATTGGTGTCTTAACGTTACTTCAAATCTTCGACAGATAGCAAGAACAAGAAAAGGTATTTAACTAATAAAAACTTTTCTTATATGTCAAGCAAGAAAAAATAAAAAGGTTAAAATTAAATATATAAAAGACTTGGGTAGAACTTGTCCCTATACTAGCCTAGAGAAAGAAAAAAAAAAAAAAACACTTTTTTAAGGTCACAAAAAGCTTTACCATGAACACATACAGTTTAATTTAGCTCTGCTACTATCATACATAGGAAAAATAAAACTACACAGGTTTATAAGTAAGAAATTTATAGAAAATGACATTATATTTGCATAATTATAATTTTTTTTTTTTATATGTAAGCATCGCATATGCACCCTTTTCATAACTTTCTTATTTTAATTATTTAAACATATACTCAGAAAGTCATGAACATTGTTAAAAATTAAAAAAAAAAAAAAAAACATCTATCTAATAGTAATAATTCCGATAAATTACGTTTCAAACAGTGACTATGACTTGTGTAGTACGCAATTTAATAATGTCCACGATTCTTTACTGATATATGACTAAACATGGTTAAAGTAATATTGGATATTGCATGATACTGTTAACAATGTTCATGACTTTTCTTAAGGTCCGTGATTTTTTCTCTTTGATGAAAGATAAAAATAAAAATGTTTATAATAAGATATTAACAAAGGGAATTTCCAACTTGGTCAATGCTAACGTAGTAATTTTAAATATTAGACTTTATATTCTCGTTCATACATTTATATTTAATATTAGGTTAAATTCATAAAGAGCTACAGAAGAATAACTTGATTTAGTACAGTCGATTCAAATTTTAACAAAGGATTAAACCAGACTAATTAAGCTTGGCGCATATATGTACTGCTGAGTAAATCTTTTGGATGGAACTTAGGCTCTGTTTGTTTCATTGGTTCATTTCAAATTTTTCATCTCAGTTTTTATCTTTTTCTGAAAAATCCATAATCATTGATTTTGACGAAAAAAGTATCTATAAATTTCGTATTAAAAAAAAAAAGAAAATGATTCTCGTAGGTAACAATAGTTTTCGTTTGGGAAGTCGTTTGCCTTCTCTTGAAGGGTTGCTTCTTATTGTAATTTAATTTTGTTTTGTTTGCCACTGAAATTGAATATTAAATTTTTGTATTTCTTTCTCTTTTTTTATACTTGATTTGAGTTTTTATTTACAAATTTTTTTTTTCTATGAAATTGAGGTGGGGGATTCAAACTCTATACTTATAAATAGAATTAGATGTGATATTAGCACTAAGTTATACTTATAATCACATTTGAGTACTGGAGAATTAGTTTCTTCTTTTTTCTTTTTTTTGAAAGGAAATATATTAACAATGATTGATAAAAGAAAATTTTTAGTTATATTGCTTTCCATACTTAAAAAGTTCAATGATAAAAAATTTTAAGGGGTGTTTGGTGAATGAGTTTAGTTTAAGATTTTTAAGTTTCAATAGTAATTTTTCAGAAAAGACAAAAAACTTTTTCAGAAAAAGACAAAAATCATGATGAAAAAAGTACAGTTTAGTTCAAAATGAACTAACAACCAAACACCCCTTTAGTTTAAGATTTTTAAGTTTCAATAGTAATTTTTTTAGAAAAGACAAAAAAAATTTTTAGAAAAGACAAAAAAAATTTCAAAAAAAGACAAAAATCACGATAAAAAAAGTATAATTTAATTTAAAATGAACTTGAAAGCAAACACCCCTTGAACTTTTCAAAGAGATTAATCATGCATGTTCGTGCAGGCAATGACATATGTAGATATATATAAATATATAAATATATGTCAACCTATATTAGGAATAATTTCCTATTTAGGTTCAATGAACCTGACCATTCCTATTTACGTTCAATGAACCTGACCCCTCCAATCATTTCCCAAGAATAGAAGCCTAAAACCAAAATGAATAACCGTGGAAAAGGTGAGATTATACTTACATGGACAGATCGACAGGAAATTTGAAGACTTCACCGAAACAGAAAGCCACCTGCCCTAACAGATGGAATGAGGTGTAAGAAACTTGGGGTTGGAAAGCCATGCAATCTGAAGAATGGCTTCAGATTCCTCTTACGTGTCTCTCTCTCTCTCTCCTATGTTTCTCTCTCTATAAATATCAACTCCTTCTATTCGCCGCTTCACCTCAATCCCTTTCTTAGTATACTAGTAGTATTCTCTTCAACCATGGCAAAGCTTTCTTTGCTGTCTCTTTCACTTTGCTTGCTCGTCCTCTTCCAAGGCAGCCTGGCCCAGTCCTCTCGGTCTCGGTCTCGTTCGGAGGAGTACTCTCGCCGCCAGAATGAGTGCCAGTTCGATAACCTCCAAGCCCTCGAGCCCGACACCCGCATTCAGGCGGAAGCCGGGCTGATCGAGTCCTGGAACCCCGACCACGAGCAGTTCCAATGCGCTGGTGTCGCCGTCGTTCGACGCACCATCGAACCCAATGGCCTCCACTTGCCTTCTTACACCAACGCCCCTCAACTCATCTACATTGTCAGAGGTACAAATATACACACACACACGCACATATATATATATATATATATACACTTATGAATATATAAGTATTCGTTCCCGAGTAATCATCTGGTTTCGCGATTTGTGTTCAGGTAGAGGTATTTTAGGAACCGTATTCCCTGGTTGTGCCGAGACTTTTGAAGAGTCACAACGAGGTGTACAAGGCCGTAGCTCGCGACCGGAAGACCGTCACCAGAAGCTCCGACACTTCAGAGAAGGTGACATCGTCGCAATCCCCGCAGGAGTTGCCTACTGGACCTACAACAACGGCGATCAACAACTCGTCTCCGTTACTCTTCTTGACACTAGCAACGTAGAGAACCAACTTGATCAAAACCCCAGAGTATGAATAAATGAACTTACATCCATTTAAGGTATTTGTTTTATGATGTTAGTAAAAATCATGCATGTGAATAATCAATTTTAGTTTATGTTACACAGAGATTCTATCTTGCTGGAAACCCAGAAGACGAATTCGACCCACAGCAACAACAACACCAACAATATCAAGAACAACAAGGACGTGATCCCAGCCGCCGCCAACGGAGCTCAGGGAACAAGCACAACATCTTCAGAGGACTCAACACCAGATTCATCGAAGAAGCCTTCAACGTGGACTCCGAGACAGCAAGGAGGATTCAAGGCCAAAACGACAACAGGAACAACATCATCAAGGTCAAGGGCAGACTCGACTTGGTGAGCCCACTTATGAGGTCGAGCCAGGAGCGCCAACGCGAGGGAGAGAGAGAGGAGTCATGGGAGGAAGAGAGGGAGACAGAACAGCAAGAGAGAGAGCGTGATTTGAGAAGGAGCCGCCGTGGCGACTACGACAACGGCTTGGAAGAGACATTTTGCTCCATGAGGCTCAAGGAGAACATCGGTGACCCCTCACGCGCCGACATCTTCACCCCTCAAGCCGGTCGCATCAGCACCGTCAACAGCTTCAACCTCCCCATCCTCCGCCACCTCCGCCTCAGCGCCGAGAGGGGTGTCCTCTACAACGTCAGTACATTAACAACATATATCTATATATATATATATGTATTATCTTAAAGTAGTTAATTGTGTATATGTGTTCGCATATTTGCAGAACGGAATCTACACTCCACACTGGAACTTGAACGCGCACAGCGTGATATACGTGCTGAGGGGACAAGCAAGGATTCAGGTGGTGGACCATTTCGGACAGGCGTTCTTCGACGGCGAGGTGAGACAAGGGCAGGTGCTGACGGTGCCACAGCACCACGCGGTGGTGAAGCAGGCGAGCGGTGAGGGATTCGAGTGGGTGTCGTTCAAAACAAACGACAACGCATGGGTCAGCCCACTCGCCGGACGCACTTCCGTCATCCGAGCACTGCCAGAAGCCGTGCTGATGAACGCCTTCCAGATCTCGAGGGACCAGGCCCAGAGGCTCAAGTACAATAGGGAGGAGACCTTCTTGTTGAGCTCTTCTAGGTCTTCTCAGAGAAGGGCTGCTGCCTAAATATCCACAATATATGAGACAAACTAAGTTGATCAGAATGTACGTATGAGTTTTCAAGTGGGTAGGAAAACATAATAAAGAGCGGCCATTTATCGGCTGTTTTGCTAGCTTTCTTTAATGTAAAAGCAGAGGTTCTTATCAGTAATAAATATTCACTGTACTTACGTCTCTGTGTCGAATGCACATTAATATTACTAAACAAAATACAGTGTTTCCTCGCGTAATGTTATATGGAATTCTCTTATATCAGGAAAAATACCCTCATACCCAACGGGCAGAAGAATAAACCAAAACAAAAATGTTAGCAGAAAAATAAATTAAAACAGAAACAAAGAAGATCATAAAAATTTACGTAATTTGATAAAATTACCTTCGTTTATGGAAAAGAGAATAAATTCATCAACATTTTCATAATTACATACTCGTCTCGTCTAATATGGAAGAGAGAATAAATTTATTAATACTTTCACAATTACATACTCATCAAATAATCTCAATCTCTCTCTATCCAAAACCTTTTATATTTTTTTTATCTATTTCTCTTCTCACTTTCTCTCAAAAGGAGGTACACATATATGTCAAGAATTTTCACTTTCGGAGACCAAAAAATTGGTCCCGGAAAGTCGATTTTTTGGTCTCCGTTGCCTTCCGAGACCAAAAATTTCTTGTAGTGATACTCTATTTTTCTGAACACTCATGCAAAACTCTATATACAACACTCCTATTTATAAACTCTTCCTATTTAGGGTGTTTGGTGGAATAGTTTGAGTTGAGATTTTTAAATTTCAATAGTAAATTTTTTTAAATTTTCAGAAAAGACAAAAAATTTTTTGGAAAAAAAGACAAAAACTAATGACTCACATATCTAACATCTTATACGTCATAGAAATAATAATTTAGAAATGCAAATGATTAGTTAGCTGATATTAATATAAAATAATCAAAAGTACTTACTGCTGAACTTTATTTTGGTCTTATCTTCTAGATTTTTTTTTTTTTTTTTAGGTATATTATCTCATCTTCTAGTTAAATCTTTTGCGCTTGCGCAATTCTTGTTTCGATAATTTGCCCTTGGTAAAAGTACGGGATATTTAGCTGAGTTATGCGTGGTATTTCAAGTTTTTTAGTTAGGTTTCATTAAATAGATACGAAGGTGAATAATTATTCCCATGCGAAAAATTTCCACATTTGTGCATGCCCTTACATGACACTGCAAGGATACTACAGCTTACATGCATGTGTGGGTCAATATCAACTCCATATGTACGATAATCAATATAGCACGTGTATTCTAAACTATGTACGTTGTTGTAAAAATCATCTTTACTCTTACATGTAAATTTAAGTGAATTCTTTTTAATAAAAAAGATAAAGAATGTAAATTTAAGTGAATTCTTTTTAATAAAAAAGATAAAGAATTTAGCATACGTTTAACTAAACAATTTGGACTTAAATTTTTATCTAAGTTTTCATCTTTTTTTTTTGAGAAGTTAAGAAAAATTATAACTAATTTTTGAAAAATTAATGATCACTTGGACAAAAATTATATGTATGCGTATGCAGTAATTATTTAAAAAAAAAAAATTAAATTCTTATGCATAGACTATCACTAAAAAAAAAAAAAAAAAAAAACTTCTAGTAATCACAACATTTTTAACTAATCATAACTTTTTAGTCACAAGGTATTTAATCATAAGAAAAAGTTTTAAAGACGTTGTGACTAAAATCCTTGTAAGTAAAAGAACATTTTCTCTTTTTTTGAAAAAAAAAAATACAAGAAAAAAAAAACGTTGGTCAACATAATATAAATACGAAATTATATTTTTATTGATTTAAAAAGGGACAACACGTACACGTAGTTTTTATTTTCGCTTGACCAGCTATAACCTCATACACTGACGGTGTACTTTATCTGATATTAACCTATATTAGAGCCACTTCATAGGGCCATTATTGTTATTACTCCAAAAGCCTAAATTTAACAACCCTAGCAAGCTACCGAAAAACCCAAAAGACTACGTGTGCCGAGTTGCACTGAACATAACATATATTACTGAGGCATTTAGGCAGTAATAGCCATCTTCATCTTAGAAGTCCTAAACATGGAGACCTCCTCTCTGTTATACTTGAGCCTCCTCGCCTGTTCCCTTGAAATCTGGTAGGCGTTGGCGATGACGTCCTCCGGCAGCGCCCGCATGTACGAGGTTCTCCCTGTCAACTGAGTCACCTTCGCTCTGTCGTTGGTCTTGAATGAAATCCACTCGAATCCCTCGTTCTCGGCCTGCTTCACCATCACGTAGTTCTGCGGCACCGTCAATGCCTGCCCTTGGCGTAGCTCACCGTCGAACACCGTCTGCCCGAAGCTGTTCACCACCTGACACTTGGCTCTGCCCCTTATCGCGTAGATCACGCTATGGGCGTTGATGTTCCAGTTTGGTGAGTACATTGCGTTCTGCATATATATATGTGCATATTTTCCGAATATTAAAGTTAGAAACTTGTAGTTATTAGCCTTTTCCTCGCCAAAATTTCTGATTTCGTCACTTGAAGTAAGTATTGATTATTTTACTTACGCTGTAGAGGAAACCTCTCTCGGCGCTAAGTTGGAGCCAGTTGAGGATGGGGAGGTTGTAGCTGTTGACATTGCTGAGGCGGCCAGCCTGAGGGGTGAAGACGTCGGCGCGTGAAGGGTCGCCGATGTTCTCTCTAACCCTCATGGTGCAGAGATTCTCCTCCATGCCATTGTACCTGCTTCGCGCGGCCCTGTCGGCGAGCGTACTCCCTCTCTGTCTGCCTCTGCTCTTCCTGGCGCATCTCGCGCTCCTGCTCCTCTCTCGACATGCCCGGTCGGACCAAGTCCAATCTGTCCTTCACCCTGATGATGGAACCCCTCCTGTCGTTTTGGCTCTGGATCCTCCTCGCCGTCTCCGAATCGACCTTGAAAGCCTCCTGTATGAACTGGAGGTTGAATCCGCTGAAGACGTTGTTGATGTACGAGCCGTGTTGTTGTTGATGTTCCTCCTCACGTCGGCTTTCGTGTTGCTGGCTTCCCTCGCTATAATAGTGTTCCCGTGATCTGTGGCTTTGAAGGAACTCGTTGTGCGGGTTACCAGCAAGGTAGAATCTCTACAATTTCACACAATAGTTGAAATTAATAAATTAGTTCATGCATGTCATTGTATAAGTAGTTAAGCATGTTTTAGTCAATATGCATATATATATATATATATAGAAATCTTACTCTTGGGAATCTGTCAAGTTGGTTTTCATGGTTGCTGACGTCAAGAAGAGTAACGGAGACGGTGGGTGAGTCGCCGTCGTTGTAGCACCAGTAGGCCACTCCGGCGGGAATTGCGATGATATCACCCTCTCTGACGTGGCGGATCTTCTGGTGGCGATCTAGGGAGTATCGGCTGGTTCCTTGCTGAGGCTCTTCGAACGTCTCGGGACAACCGGGGAACATCATTCCTAGGACACCCCTTCCTGCAGAATCATTTAGAAGTAGGAGATTCAAACCCTGAACTTTATGATAAATCAGGTACAAAATTACCACTAGAATATGGATTCAAGTATATTCTCTGTAACAAAATATTTTGATGTAGTACCTCTAATGATGTGGATGAGTTGAGGGGCGTTGGAGTAGGAAGGCAAGTGAAGGCCATTAGGTTGGACGGTGGTGCGGACGAGGGCGACGCCGACACACTGGCACTGCTCGTGGTTAGGGTCCCATGATTCAATCAAGCCGGCTTCGCACTGGACGCGGTTGTCAGGCTCGCGGGCTTCAAGCCTGGTGAGTCGGCACTCGTCTTGCCGTTGGAACTGCCCCGTGCGGCGAGCTAGGCCGCCATGGAAGAGGACGAGAAGGAAAACGGAAAGAGAGAGCAAAACAGCAGGCTTGGCCATTATTGTGGAGTGAGTAAGGGATGGTTTTGAAGTGAAGCGAAGTGGTGAGGAATGGGCAGGGCTTTTATAGTGAGGGAGAGATGGGAAATGGAGAGACACGTAGGGGAGATTTGGGTAAGGAATCTTTAGCCATTCTTCAGTTTGCATGGCTATCATAAACTAGTTTCTTACACCTCATGTTGTCTCACAGGGCAGCTGGATCTCTGACTCACACAAACATGCAAATCAGGTTTTTTTTTTTTTTTTGTCCTTCAATTCGTAACCGGCAAAGCCTGGTGCCTAAATTTTTTGCCACGATATTGAATAAACTCGCTGACAAGATATGTTATCAACTTAATTTTTATTTTTTATTTTTTCGATTTCGTTTTTAAAATTCTCGTCGGTTGCATAGATTGTTGTCGTTTATATTGCTCAGTTGTTGTCGTGTAATTTTGTTTGGCTGTCGTTTATCCACTTGATCCGGTTTTCTTGTTGTTGTTGTTTTTAAAATTAAAAAAAAAAAAATTTCTCAAGGGTATTTAAGCGCCTGTTTGGCATACAGCTTCAAACTAGAAAAATCCAATTTGAACGGAGAACTTGCATAGGATGCTTTTTTACTTTCAGGTAATTAATGTCGTTTACCTTTTTTTTAGGTCTGAGTTGTTATTTTTTATCAATGTCGTTTTCGTCTTATGTTTGGCTTTTTGTTTTTTCTAATGTCCTATTTATGGTAGTGTCGTTTCTTCTTTTAACATCGCTTTCCTTTATTTTCGTTTTTGCCGGTTGCCGTTTTTCACTGAACAAGGTTCCCCCCCCCCCCCCCCCCTCTCAAGACAAGGTTGTTTAGTTATATATTGTCGTGGTTTCTTTTATTGAAGTCGTTCAGCTTAGAAAAATGGACTAGGAGTGTCCATAGTGCGTTTTGGTAACTTTGGTTGGTTGAAAGAACAAATTATCAAATTTGAAAATGTCAGTCTATATTTGATGATTTTTTTTTTTTTTGAGAAACTAAACCAAATTATATATATAAATGATAAAAAATGTTACAGATAACAACTTTAATTTTAATTTTTATGTATCAATTTATGTGATATATAAATTGCCATTATGTTATTAGTAAATGCATAAAACATTAAACATGTCAATTTGTTGCATTATTAATGAGAATATGACATTGAGTTGATACTAAAAAAATTGAAATTAGAGTTGGTATTCCTGGTATCACTCAAATGATTTGGCGGTTAATTAGGACTTCGGACTAGTTATAAGTTGACTAATCACCTTCAAGGTCTAGCACTAGTGAAGAAGAAGAGATTGAGTTATGGACCTTTACATTGTTTGGATTTTTCCATGAAAATTTAGGAATGCCATTAAAAAAAAAAAAAAACCTCAATTTTACAGTCTATGAAAGATTTAGAAACCTAATATTCCACCACATAAGTAGACTTGATCAAAGTGCTCAAAATCCAAACCATAAATAAGTTGTGACATGAATCCAAAAACATAAAAATGTTATAGCAAGCCACCTCATTTTCTAGTTTTTGCATTGTGTGTGGGCCCTAGATTTTATTGAGTGGAAATTCTAGTGCTCATCCACAGCGCAAAAGTATATAAGTGATTTAATTACCAAAAAATAAATAAAAAAGTATATAAGTGAAATGAGCCACATTTGAAATCCAGGGAATGTTTATAAGTTATTTTGACATGCTTCATCCAATATGAAAACTTTAGTTCTAAAATTGCAAAAAGAAGAAGAAGAGGAAAAAAAAAACGTTTGATTTCAAATTTAGTCCTGAAGAATGGATGTTGTGCCATTTTGCCTCTTACAATTTCAATTGGAACAAAATTTTCCTTCAACCTTATAAAAAAAATGTTAACTTTGATACTTTTTCTCTTAAAAAGATTTTAATCACATGACTTACTAAAGAGCAACTTTTTAACAGATTCATTCACACGTGTGTCACCTAAAGAGCAAAAGTAATTAAAATCGTTAAAAAAACTTGATGTCTCAATGATAGAAATATCAAAATTGTAATTTATAATAAACATAGAGGGGAGTTTTTGTGCCATTTAATGTTTAAAAGATAAAATAAGACCACCTTTATTTTTCGAAGGCCAAATTAAAAATCAACCCTTTGGTTTTGTTTCATATAATATTTTTGTCATAATTCGATGTAGTGCTATTAATTATACATTAAAGCACCTAAAAGAATATGTGTGTATGTCTTGATGCACTAAGCGTAAGTACACATATCTATACAAAATGTGTGGCAAACACACACAAATTTTTCTCCTTTGAAAAAAAAAAATTGTTGAAACACACAAACACCCACATACTCCAGTATGATAGTATCTGATTGAAAACTTCCAATAATTGCATTTCTGTGTTTTTACATTGGAAAAATAATTAACTTTCATTTTTGCGTCATTTTTTTCTAAGTGTTCCTATAAATATTTCATTTAGCTTGAGTAAAGAAATAAGGAAAAAAAAAAAAAAAAGAACTCCTTACTTATCGTTTAATAATATTTTCTAAATCATCGTACTTTTTCTTTAATAGAAAAAGTCTTGAATTTAAAGAGTAGTTGTCATTGTTTGCATTGATTCACAAAGTATAAAAACGTACACGTTTGTTATTTTACTTTTTGATTTTCTTTTGTTCATAAGATGTTGTCATTTTACTTTAAATGAAAACTCAAACTCCTGATTATGTAGCTAATTTCAAATAAGGTTAATTTATCAGGACACTCAAACTCTTTGATAGCGTAGCTAATTTACATGGCTACTATTATTACTCGCCAACCTGGTTTACAAGTAGGCTACCAAAAACCAAGACTTCTTGTGCCTAATACATTATTGATTATTATCATAAGGAACTTTTTTTTTAAATTTATTTATAAATATATAGATATTATTTTAAGGTACTTGTTACTACAAAATACATAGAGGCACTTAGGCAGCGATAGCCATCCTCCTCTGGGAAGTCCTAAACATGGAGACCTCTTGTCTTTATACTTGAGCCTCCTGGCTTGTTCCCTTGAGATTTGGTATGCATTGGCGATGACATCCTCCGGCAACGCCTGAATAAACGACCGTCCTGCCGGCGAGCTGATTCACCTTCGCTCTGTCGTTGGTCTTGAACGAAACCCACTCGATGATTGAACCCCTTTCAGTTTTTATAATAATTTTTGCCTCTGCTCTTCCAGGCGCATCTCGTGCTCCTGCTCCTCCCTCGACCTGCCTGGTCGAACAAAGTCCAGTTTCTCCTTCACTCTGATGATTGAACCCCTCCTGTCGCTCTGGCTCTGAATTCGCCTCGCCGTCTCGGGGTCGACCTTGAAAGCCTCCTGTATGAACTGGAGGTTGAATCCACTAAAGACGTTGTTGATCTACGAGCCTTGATCTTGTTGCTGCTGCTCCTCACGTCGGCGCTGCTGCTGGCTTCCCTGCTCTCCGTATTGTTCCTGTCTGCCGCCTTTTAGGAACTCCTGGTGTGGGTTACCGGCGAGGTAGAATCTCTACAAAATTCAGACAACAGTTTATGTCACTAATATATATATATATATATGTATGTATGTATGTATTCTAGTTGTTATATAAACTAAGGGAATAATGAAGATTGATGCTGTGATAATTACTCTAGGAATCTGTCGAGCTGGTTTTCGTGGTTGCTGACGTCAAAGAGAGAAACGACAACAAAAGGTTGGTCGCCGTCGTTGTAGGACCAGCAAGCTACTCCGGCGGGCAATGCAAGGACGTCACCCTCTCTGATGCGGTAAATCTTCTGATGACGATCTTGGGATCTTTGGCTGGTTCGTCGCTGACATTCTTCGAATGTCTCGGGACATCCAGGGAACAAATGTTCCCACCACACCCCTTCCTGATGGACCATAAATCAAAAAACATATACAAATAAACCTCATCACACACACACACACACATATATATACACTCATGTTGCATGTGAATTAATACATCTAAATGATGGTCGTCTTTTTTTATTATTTAGGTTTGGTCAATTAATGAGTGATTACGATCGATTAATGACTTGAAAATAGATAATTTACTTTAGGATCCATCAATGATTGATTATGATAAATCACCGATTTATCAAATTAACAATATTATATAGTTAATCATTAATTAATTATTTAAAAAATTAATTAATCATTTTAAATATAAACAAAATATTTTAATTAATTTTTAAAAACTTCAGTAATTTATTAAAAAACTAAAAAAAAAAAAAAAAAAGGGACAGTTTACCTCTATATGCCTGTAAATATATACGATAAATAACTGTCCATGGGCTATGGCAAAATTGCAAATTAAGGAAACAATGGCAAGGTTGGTTTGGTAACTTCAGACATATAGGTGCTCTACCTCATAATTTTTGCTCTGAAGGGGCTATACGTTAAATTGATTGCCGATCTCTATCTACAGCCATTTTCGTTCATACCTCCTTGTATTCTTTCCTCCTTTTTTTTTTTTTTTCGAAGAAAATTTGCCCTTAACAACCTCTCCAGCGACGCTGTCTGGAAGCTGTGACGGCGACAATTCGGTCCAACAAAGCTCTGAGGCGACGACGCCCAATGACGATGAATTTTCCCATCTCGATAAATCTTCCCGACAGATCTATCCCAATCCCGCCTATGTAAGCCCTGATCTTGTCTACTTGATTTGGGTTATATGTTTTCGTTAGTCCTGTTATCTCTTATTTATTTATTTATTTTGCCTTTAATTCTTTCGTTCTGATTTAATATTTAAGCACATTTTTCTGATGCATACATGCTTTTTGACATATATATATATGTGTGTGTGTATTATATACATGGAGCGGAAGGTTTTGCGCAGTATCTGGAGCGTGATCTTTACAAGGAAAACATGCCCAAAATGGGGGTGCAACTAGAGGCTTACGAGGTTGTCGTTACTTATTACGTTTAGAATTTATATGATTTTATCATTTTAAAAACTTTAATTTATTTTATTTTAAGTTTCTAGTTATTCTCATTGATTATATTTGAATCCTTTGTCAGGGATTTCGTGTGGATAGGTGGGATATAGGTCCTATTAGTGATTTTTTAGATGGTCCACTTATACGGAATATATAGTAATATCGATACGCATTATATTTGAATCTATTAAAAATCACAAGTTATTCTTATTTTGACATTCGTTAGATCCTCTATTATATTAAAATGTTTATTCAACTTAAATATTTATTTTCAAAATAGAATTTGAACCGTTTACACAGATTAGATGTCTATTTAGATAATTTTTTGTAGCATTTGAGTAATACTATATTTAAAGGTTTTTAAAAAAATAGTGTAATAAGGATTTTAGAAAAATATAAATTTGGGATTTTAATTTGAGTTGAATAGTTTTGAAATATAGAAATTTTTAAATGCTTGTATTGAAAAAAATTGTGTAATGAAACGAATATTGAAATGTAAAGATTGCATTTGAATCGTACACCAAATTGAATAAGTGATCAAACGAATGCTTGATTTTGAGCAATCTTTTCCAAACAATAGCGACATTTTAATTTGATTCGACTGTCTTTAGAGCAAGGACACATCTCTGGGAGCTCAGAAACATTGTGAAAGCAAATTGGATTTCTGGCGGTAGAAATATGTACTATATCACCATGGAAGCTTCTGATGGCTTGTTCTATGAAGCCATCGTGACCTGTATTTTTAGCTGTCACGGGATTAAGTGTATTGTGGACCTCATCAGGCCTGCAAAGCACTACCCAATCAAGGACGTATCTCCTAGAACCAATGTCTTTTTCCCTTTTTAAAATTTTTGTAATTTTTTTAAAATATTTTTTTTGTTAATAATGATCAGAAGGAAGGATGGCACTATTATTATTTACTTTGATAATGCACTCTTTTAATTATTATAATAAAAAAAATAAGTGGTTTCTTATGTAAAAAAATATATATATATATACTGTCACGCTCAAAAGTAGTAGGGTGCGATAAGCAGAGATTGGAAGAGCAACTTGTCTTTCTATTATTATCGTGAGAATCTCAGTGGGCCGCCCCCTGGCACGTGCATATTGAGAGACCACCTACCTCAATATCTCTTTATAGTTAATAGAGAGAGAATAATAAAGAAAAGAATTCCAAGAGAGACTGGTGCTGTGCATTATGTTTTTTAGGCTTTTAATGCAGTCCCAACCAACTTAAATGTTACAAAGGATATATGCATTCACCTTCCAGTTCTCATGCACGATGCACCTTTTCTTTTCTTTGAGTTTATCTCTCTTTCAAGCTTTTTCTCCCATGCATAACATACCAACTTAGGGGGTGTTTGGTGAATGAGTTTAGTTTAAGATTTTTAAGTTTCAATAATAATTTTTCATAGAAGACAAAAAACTTTTTCAGAAAAAGACAAAAATCATGATGAAAAAAGTACAATTTAGTTTAAGATGAGTTTGAAGCCAAACTCACCCTTAACATAATATCCGTTTAAATGTTTTACTATTTCACAGTACAATAACTCAGATTTAAATTCAAATTCAAATTTTTAGTTTTAAAAATCTGTAACAATATTCTCTTATTTTTACACTATTTAAATATTATGTTTAACAAAATCTATCTTAACATAGTTTTAGCAAACATTCAAATGTATAATACAAACGGTCCATAAATATTAAGTTGAAGAGAAAATTTTCATACTGAACAAGAACAAGTCAGCTTATAATTCACCCAAAAAAAAGAAAAAAGAACAAGTCAGCTTATGAGGTAAATGAGTAGTACAAAAGAAAAAAGGTTGCCACTACGCTGCATAATTGATAAATAAAAATTAGGTTTGTGTTTAATTGATAAAATTTTTAAATTAAAATTAATTATAAATTTTATTAATTTAAAAAAATGATATAAAAAAATAAAATATAATCGAAATTTAACTAAACGCCAAAGAAAGTACAGTGAGCCCTCCAAAACGATAAAGGGTATCCAAAAAACGGGGTAAGTGACCATTTATATGGGTCTAGGGATAATTGAGAAAGAAACACAGAAGGGCAAATGTGTCAGAACGGTAGTGACAATTGCATCGGGAACTGAACCTGCTTCCAATTAGAAGAAGACGACGCCGTAGAGAGAGAGAAGAGAGAGAGAGGAGCATTTGAAACCAGACCAAAGAGTATGTCAAGTCCGCTTTTGAAATCTCAATTGTGGTTCAAACGGCACTGAAAAAATGAAGTAAAAGAACGTTATCCACATCGGTAGGAAAAAAAAAAAAAAAAACGCCGGACAGATCGAACATGGATAGTCCTTGTCAACTGAGTCAACTCGTTCTTCTTCTTCATCTTCTTCTTTTCTCTGTTTTTCTTTCTTCCTTTCAAGCTTCCGTAGCTGCAACCAGGCCTGGCTTTATCTACACCAGAACCACCGGAAAATGTACTCCAAAGTAAGCATTTCTTTTCATACTTATTTATTTATTTATATTTTTTTTGGTTAAGAAAGTTAGGAACTTGACGAGTGAACTAGGCCGAGTTGGGAAGGAAGGAACTGAGTCGGGTGGGGTTTTTGTCATACGTGTGTGTACGGCAGGTACTGGAGCAGCCGGAGGGAGGCGTGGCCGAAGATGGTCCCACAGACGTCGACGGTGTCGAAGGTGTTCGGATCGAGGGCATACGAACGGTACAGATCTGATCTGACGTTGGTGGAAGCGACGGCGAGGAGCGACCAGGGAAACGCGTTCCGTGGGCTGCTGAAGCAGGCGAGCGCTGCTCTCCTCAACTCCTATTCCAGGAAGGGCTTTCCCTACACTCCTTGGGCCGTCAAGACTCTCGTCATCCAAGCTCTGGTTTCCGAGGACGCCGCGGCCCATCAGGCCCAACACTTTTACATTGCAAATGAGGCCTGCCATTGATGGGCTGGCTTCCTCATGTGGCCCATCTCTTGTGTTCTCGGCCCATTAGAGATCCTTCCTTTTGTGGCCCTTTTGTAGTTCGTACATTTCGTACGTTGTTTAGAATTTTGGTTTGTTAACGCTGAAAATATCTTGAATTATTTTCTTCTATATGTGAAGTCTAATTACTAGTTAGTTTATCATTTGGTATGAATATTTCAAAGACCTTTTGCCAATGCTTTTTCATGGCGTTTATGTGTTTCATACGACATGTCGTTGTTAAACAAGTACAAAACGACAACTTACATGCACAAGAGTCACGCTAACTCGTATGTCGTTTGACGAATTATACGACAACCAATTTTTATTCAAAACAGCATATTGCTTTTGTTTATGAACAAGTTAATTGTTGACATGCTAACTTATATGTCGTTTTCAGTTAAGCGACAACTAATTTTATTGTCCTGTTGACAAGTGTTTTCAACAGATCCGTCAAAAAATTGGTAAAAAGTAAATTGTCATACACCATTGCAGATTGTGCTGCGACAAACGATTCACCCTGAAGCTATGGAATACATATATATATATATATATATATATAAGGGTCATATATGTATGTTTAATGTTTCTTTGTATATGGGTGGATATATAGAGGATCTTTTAAAAGTCGGACGTTGGAAAAGGCAGATGCTCTACCCCTAACACAAAGGTTGAGGGAGAAGATACAAAAAGATACAAAAAGAAACCAAAACAAATCCTCTTTCATATTTTATCAATCACAGAGAATGACAAATTATACATCTTGAAGAAATTTATGATTAGGTACTAATCTTCTAAGACTATGTAGGGACATGATTAGGAAGCTGGCTTTCCACTTGATTCTGATAGGGCCGGCCGGTTGATGTATTTGTCGTAGATTCACACCTTTAAGTATATGCTCTTTTCCTTTCTCACAAGAAGTTGTACACTATATTTACATATCTAGCAAACACACCAAAACAGTCATCAGTTCATATCTAAACAGTTTCTAAAATATTACTTAAGACTGGTTGTATTGTATATCTACATATATATATATATATATAAACAATATATATATATATATGAGTGTATATTATTATATACCAGCTGCTTTATTTCCCTGTCGTCTATGGTATAGCGTAAGAACTAAGCCAGCCCCACTACGGAGTATGGTTTTGGCGTCAAATGCTCTTCCAGCGTAAGATCTAAGCTGATGGCTTAATGCGAATCCGAATCCTTTTCTATAATAATATTAGAAAAAAGACGAGTCCAACGCGTTAAGATTACAACCCCCCTTATCCTACTATAAAGTACGAAATCCAAAACGCTCTCTTCACAAATTACAACTGCAAAAAACTCTCCCCCCTCAATATCATACCCACCATGTCTTGCTTGAATCTGAGGCTCCCAAAGGCCAGAAAGGCATGGTGGAAGGGCATAACTTCCAAGATACAGCGCAAACTCCACACGCTCAACAAGCCCAAATCCATCACGAAGCCGAGAAGTTACCGGCCTAAAACCGCTGCTTCAAGACCCTACAAGTTTCTTGGAGGGCGCTTTCAAGGTAAACAGTCACACGTTGTACCGCTGCTTAACCATCGTCTAGTTCTTGTCAAGAGTAGTACTCGTCAACATGTGCAGCATAAGAGCCATGCACCTGTTTATGTGGACAAACTCTTCAAAGAGACTAATGTTTTGGCTCAGCAGCTTCAGAATACCATGCCTCCGAAGTCACCGGGATCAAGCAAGGAGGCTGGGAATGGGGCTGAAAGAGCTTGCGCTGCCGCCGATGACATGTGGGAGGCGATGGGATTTGCATCGCCTCAGATGCATGGAATCGACGAGAGGGCAGAGCAGTTTATAGCAAAGTTCAGGGCAGAAATGGAGGTTCAGGAGATGCTGGCTCGTGGCTTGTAGCGAAAAGCCTATTGGTTTTTGGCTTCTGGGTTTGCTAGATAGAGGAGGTTTAGGATACTGTGAAAAAGTGCAAATAGTAGGATGTGAAATGTAAATAGTGAATTTGCTTCTGGTTCAACTAATCCAAAAAAGAATTTTGCATATTTTGTGCACAACTTCATACCTAACATCGTCGAGGACAGTTTGTTGTGAATCTTCAACTATTTCCTTGATTTATGCCCAAAAAACGAGTTCATTTTTGTAATCGTCTTTGCATAAATCATCCTAATTTTACAGGCAAGATTTAGTACAGTTCATGTTTTTCTTGACGTCGAAGAAAAAAACAAAAAAACAAAAACATTTAGCCTCACCAAATTCTTGAGACCATCATGAGTAGGGTCGCGTACATTTAGGAGAATGAAAATTGTTCTCCTTCTCTACTTTTATCCTCACTGTTGCATTAACCTCTACAAGAACTAATCAAAATTAAGATAGGTATGGGTTTGAAGGCCATTAAATATCTCCATTATTCAGGAAATCTTGTTTCTTACTTGAATCTATTGGCTTCGATAATAGAGACTGCAACACGCAGAGTTTTATAACCTTTTACGGATCCAAGAACCGGAAAAAAAAAAAAAATGCGATACACGGGGTATCTTAACACCAAGTCACTTAAACAGATATATTTACACAATAAGGTTGCCGAGGTTGGTAAGTGCTATGCCCCACCATATAGGGTGCAATTGTGCATGTGGGCCGCCCTGTGGGTCGGTCTGGAAGTCGGAGTCGGCCAACTGCAAGAGAACCTCAGAAAAACGAAATACAACAAGGACTAGTACTCCCAACTCAGTGGAGAAAATCCTTCATCGGATCATCGTGATGGACTTTCTTCATCCTATATGCCTCCATGTCCTCAGCAGTAACCTAAAATTGTTTAGAGCAACGGTGAGTATATTTACATAAAAACGGCTCGCCACTAAGGCAGTCATTGCAATTGAGCCACTTTCACGACGGAAAAGGAGGAAAAAGAAAAAAGAACAGACCTCGTCATTCCATTTCACATTGTACTTGCGCTTTCTTTCGTCCTTCTCTTCTCTCCTCCTTTCATCCTCCTGTTGAAACCGAAATTTTTTTTATCAATGATAAGCAGACTCGGAGACCAAACTAATTCAGCCACACAACTTGCAACCTAGTGACACGCTCTCGGTGGAATAATTTTGATACTCTTTTCAACTCGTTCGTTAGTAGAAAGGTAACGGACTTTAAGGTTCGGAATGCAACTCACCTTTTTAAGAGATTTGGCAAGTAATTTTTCATCCAAAACTAAATCGTCAGGGATATCAGTGCCCCAAGTAGCAAGGTTTTTCTCCTCAACTGGTGCACGCGTTTCTGTTCCAAGTTCATAATAGATGCGGTTACAATCAAATTTGAGGCAGCAAAGTAATTGTCACAATTCTGAACTACCAACTCAAGAAAAAATCAAATTCATAGTTCGCAATTATCTAATTAGACACTTACCTTCGATGGCCTCTTTACGAGCAATGTTAGCCTTCATAAGATCAGATGCAGCCTCAGCTGCCTCAATTCCGGCTGCGCCTGTGCAATAGCTGTTTCGAAGAACCTGTTTGCAGCACTTGTACCCCCATTGATGATCCTTCCAATATGAACCCCAGACACTAGTGTGGTTGTTGATAAAAACATCCTCTTCATATTTACTTCTAGGAAGTGCCATCTCCTGTAATTTACAAAATGGCAGACGTTATAATCTTTCTAAATCTGAAGTAGCACAAGTCAGAGATGGTTTTCTGGACAGCTTAAAATGGCAGCATATCAAGATGTTAAAAAACAGGATAAAAGCCCAAAACAAAATAACAGAACCAAAATGTAATCCTCAAGAAACTCAAGGACGTTAAATAGGGCAAGACAAAAGGAAAAGGAAATGCTAATAAGTTGCTAATAAACTAAGCAGAGCATTGAAATGCAAGTCAGAATCAATCATACCTGCCCCTTAACAATCCTACCAGCACGATCATACTCAACTTCTCTTTCAGTTTGCCCAAGTAAAAGTTCCCTCGGAATTTCTTCCTCGGTAGCTGCGTTGCCATATTTCTCCAAGATCGTGTCCTTGGTCTGGGACTTCAATTTCTCCTTTATGACTTTGTAATTCTTGTAAAGCAACTCAGCTTGGGATGGAGCTGCTTGCATGTGAATATCTTGTCCCTTGTCAAATGCCTCCCAAGCATGTATGTTCAACTGTTTGAACTCCAAAGCTTGACCACTGTTTCTGTATTGGTTATCACCCTGTAATTTTAAATGTTGTTAATAGAAGAGGAGAAAAAAATAATAACATAATAAGACTAATAAAAAGAAGAAAAATTCTTCCAACAGATCTAAAATTTGAAGGCACTTACTCCGTAGAACTTTTCGTTTGCATCGGCATCTGGAAGAGGGTCCTCACGCATGGATCGAGTTTTGGGATCATAGTGTGCCGAGTTAACATCAAGATTCAGGAGATATTTTGCTGTATCTTCACGAATACGCAAATTCCTACAAGCAAAAGGAAAGGCAACGTTAATCTTTGCAACATAGCATACAAGATTACAAAAATGCAAGCACATTAACATAGGCCTGCATAAAGCCGACACTAGTCAACAATAAAATGATGTCAATCCAGAAAAATCCATACCTGACAGTTCCTGTGCTCCCACCACCTGTTGTACGCACTCGCTTCTCAACCTTTGCGAAATCCATTTGTTTGCTCTCATCAACTTTCGCTTCATCCACCCTCAGATCATCATCATCATCTTCCTCTTCTTCTTCCTCCTCACTATTCCCTCCCTCACCATTTTGGTTATTATTTTTTTCCTCTAGTTTCTTAAGCTGTTGTTCCTTCAGGTATTTCCTTCGAGCTTCATCCCTTGCTTCATATCTCTCAATAACAAGGGCATAGGTTGATGCATCATAACCATTCCAACGGTCGCGTTTGCCATCATAGTCAAGCTCAAAAGTCTCTACTTTCTCATCAGGTGCAATGTGCGTGTTTGTCCACTTTGCTCCAACTTTGCGGGGTCTTTCCATGCAGGACTTTGCATCGTGTGTCATGGCTCCACAGCTGAAAGCAAGGAAGCATTAATCATAGGTTCTCCAATCCATATAGGCACAGTAGATAACAGGGTGCAAATTATAGGTATAAGTGAGATACACTCGCATGACCCTTAGAAACAAGTTTGGTAATACAACCACAAGATAATTATAGAATTGAATTCTAAGCCTATCAGGGATGAAACCCAAAACATTTAATTCGCTTGCTTATGGCTCAACACAGGAACACTCATGCTCAAGTGAGAGAGAAAGAGAGCGAGAGGACGGAGAGTCAACTTACTTCTCACATGCGCCTTTCCTGTATTTATCCGCTTGGAAAATCTTCGCACCTCTATCATACCATGACTTCGTGTAATTTGGATCCGATTTCCATTTCCTTTGATGTTTTAAACTCTGGTAATTTAAAAAAAAAAGGTTACAACATCTGAAAATCATGTGCCGTATGCCAGTACAAGTGAGAACAACTACAAACAAGGAATCAGAGATGAGAAAAAATTAAAATAAAAATACTTACGGGTCTCTCGGAGTTGAGATACCAAGGTGCAGAGGACATATACTGCGGAATGTGAGGATTAATCTCTTTTCCATCCTCATCAACCTCAGCAGGAGCAAGCCCGGCTTTACGCGCTTCTTCCAATTCAATTTGCTTTCGATGGTCCTCCCTAGACTTGAATGCCACTACAGAACCAACCCACGCACGATATATGACCATAACAAATAAGGAAAACTTACGCAGAATTACGAGATTCTATGAGAAAAACTGATAACAATGTCGGAGCAAAAACAACTGGGAAGCTCCAAGCTTGCTATTCAAACCCTAAATCCTAAATTAGAGTTTAAAAAAAATACCCAATTTTTATATGATTTCACAATCCAAACGAATTCTTCAAGCTAACAAAAAATTTTGCAGGTGAGGTTTACAAAAGAAGCTTTTTCTTCCCCCCCTTCAAATTCCGAGTTCTTTTACGAAATAATTTCAAAAGCTAATCTTCACGCTAACGAAAACTTTTGCGGGTCAGGTTTCTAATCCAATATAATATTATATGAATCCGCAAAATAGGAGACGAAAACCCTAAATAGTGGATTAATTAAATCCAAGACTGGACTCAACGAGCCTTAATTTCTTTTTGAATAATATCATTCAGCAGGAATAGAAGCCCTAATATTTTGCGAAGAAAATGAAAATAGGAGAGGGATAATAAAAAGAATTAACCAAAAAAAAAAAAAAAAGAAAGGGAAAAGAGAAAGAACCTGAAGCGGTCGCCATTGTTGGAAGCTTGCGATGCGAGAAATACAACGTAAAGATGAGATTGTTCTAATGGAAGATGAAGAAAAAGAGAACTCTCAATGGAATCAGAGAGAGATATTATCAGAGGGCCCAAAGTACCGATTGTGAGTCGCTTTATATCTGATCTTGTGGCGTTGCGATGAGGTCGGTTAAGTCGTAAAATGGTTCTTTTCTTCATCCACCTAAACGACGACGTTCTGCAGTCTTTATTGCCGCGACATTTTTTAGATTTTTTTTTTGTTGTTTTTGGGCCGGAGCGCAACCCAGCTGTGGATTAGATGGGCTGGGTTTTAGTTTAGCTGTAAAAAGCCCATTGGGTCTATAAATGCCCATTGAGGAGTCCCTTTCTATCTCCCTCCTTGCAACACAACGACATGCTTCATCCTGAAGAAAAGCGACATGTCGTCTCTATTTGTGTCGTTTTCTTATGAAATAGAGTAGAAGTTTAAGAACACAGTGAGACTTTTTTTTTATTTTATTTTTTTGGTGGTGTGGAGAATGTAGGTTATTTCACCAGAGAACAAGTGATGTTTTTATAAATTCGGACCAAATAATATGGCTACTATTTAACAAGCTAATGAATAGACGGGGTTATGGTATTAAATTTTGGTCAACTTTTTTCTCCAAATAAAAAAAAAAAAAAGAGGGTCAAATTGATTACGCATGTAATATGGAACTAATTTATTTATCAGACAAGTCATTACTCAAGTCGCTTCGACATAATTAATTGGCATCTGTTTATTATTTTTTAGCATTTCGTGTTTTAATTAGACTATATTTGGTATTAAAAATGAGTTAATTATCTAACTAAGAATAATTAATAACCAATCAAACAACTATAGTTAGTTAGTTACGACAAAAAGAAATCTGACTAATACAATTTCGCTTTCCAAATTTGTTTCAAGCTGTTCAGCACATCGACAATAAAGTAACAAAACTGACATTCTGGCTTTTGAAAACCCCACTAGTATACCCAAACCGGCTCATCATCTTAGCCAAAAAATTAAATAAATTAAGGCCTAACATAGGAAAAATTAGGCACGAGGCCAATGTGTGACTACTGGGGCTCAAGCCCCCGGCCCACTCAATTTTTTTTTAATAAAAAAAACCTATATATAAATTTGTATTTTTTATAGTAATACAAAAAAAAAAAAAATCCTCACTAAAAATAAAATCCAATGTTAGGCCTCCACTAATATATTAAGCCTAGTATATAATAAAGGTATAATTATGTTAACCGTAATACTAGTATTTTTTTAATTATGAATTTTATGAAAAAATCGGCTGTACAATTAAATTTGGAGATCAATTTATTAGGAAAAAAAATTACTTATATCCATCAAGAAATATATCATTTGTAATTTTGAGAGATAATTATAATATATTAATAACTAGCTGTTTTATTAGTTTTTAATTTTAATCGTTAGCCCTCACTAATAGAAATTCATGGCTCCGTCACTGCATGTGTGCCATTATTTGATTTAATTTAAGAATAAACTTGTGCTATTAAGTTAAGCAAAAGATACATAATATAATAAAATGTAGGGTCCGTTTGGTGAATGAGTTTGAGTTAGAAATTTTAAATTTCAATAGAAATTTTTGTTGATTTTTTAGAAGATGCAAAAAACTTTTTCAGAAAATATAAAAAACTTTTTCAAAAAAAAACAAAAACTAAGATGAAAATTTTGGTTTGAGATTGAAGGTCAAACGGAGCCGTAATCTTCATTGCATTATAGAAGTAGCGACCAAAAATTAAATGTAAAAAACAAAAGGATGTTTCCTTCATTCTTCGTAAACATTATGCAATATCAAAGATTGATTTTTGTCCTCAAGTGAATTAGTCGACATACTGAAATGGACGTTTCCGTGTTTTTATGCCGTTGAAAACGTTGAATAATTTTACCGCGTTGAATATTATTATTAATCGCGTCATGCACATGAATTTTTATGTAATACAATACGGGTCAAAAAGTTAGGCTCCTATCATTATACAATTAATTCAATTCAAACCCATTTCCCAAAAGAAAAAAAAATTGACATCTCATGAACAGAGGAAATCAAAAATTTCTTTTTCTTACTTAATTTCTGCTAATAATTCATGCAAATCCCCAGCTTTTGTGAAGGAGTTGTGCCAAAAATCCAGATCGTACTCATCATGCGTAATATTGCAACCAAAGGCATGGACCGGCTCGCTAGGAGTCACTAGTGGAGAGAATGGAAATTGAAATGACGGCTTACTAATGGCTGAAAAATCATCCACCACTTCAGAACGGCTCTCGGCCGAGAACACTTCCAACCAAAAACTCTCGTCGAGCTCGGAGAAATTCTCCGATGGGTCGGATTTCACGGATGTGTTGTTATTTTTGTTGTCATTGTTATTGTGATGCCGATTGCTTGTTACCGAAGAGAAGTCGCTAATTGATGAACTTTGTGTTAGTGAACTCGGCCTAGGATCCATGTTGTCGTACTTTAAAGTACTCGTGTGTAGTTTTGCTTCTTCGTGCTTGGGTGAGCGTTGTCGTTTTGTCTCTTGAACGACATCATGACTAGATTGTTTGAGCCTTTTCTTCAGATGGGTATGCCACACATTTTTTATTTCATTATCTGTTCGTCCCGGCAATCTCGCTGCAATTGCCGACCATCTGCAAAAAGTAGTGCAAATCTCGTTTAAGATTTTGCTTTCCAAAATTGGATTTTTTTATAGTTTGGTTTATTTCTTTCTCATAAAAATTTAAAAATAAAAAATAAAAAGTTTTGTTTAATCCGTGCCTATCATAAGAAACATTATCGTGTGCACAATTAGTGATATAACGCATAATTTGTCTAGTAGTACATTTTTTTTAAGGAAAATGTTAGGGAAACGTGTTTGTTATGCTTCTTTGTTGTTGGTTAGAATTAAAAAAGGTCACGAAAGGAATCTTTTGAGCCCCACATGTATCTATATATATGTATATCTATGTACATAGACGGATCAAAACAAAACTCAGCTCTCCGTTTTCTTAATGATTAATACCATATTATCTCTGTCTATCACGCACAAGTACAGACGTGACTGTTCAGCTAGCTAGGACTTGAATATTAATGTATATGGAGAAAGGGTGAATATTAATGAAGAACGTACAGAATTCATTTATTTAGCAGCCAAAATAAAAATAAATATTCGCAATATATATATATATATAGCCGTATATACGTACCTATTTCCCAACATTTCGTGAAGCTGGATGATGGTTTCCTCTTCTTCTCTGCTAAAGTTGCCTCGTTTAATGTCCGGTCTTAGATAGTTTATCCATCGCAGTCTGCAACTCTTTCCACACCTTAACAGACCTGCAAAAAATACGTACACAAAAAAAACTCTCTAATTAGTTGAAGAATATCTCCAAGTAAATTACGTAATTTCAAAAGGATAAACATCAAAGGATTGGCTCAAGTGGTGAATCACTTGGACTTAGCATATACATTTGGACGCACAATCTAAATCACACAATTACAATCCAACTTTTTTTTTTTTCAGCTTTACTATTCACACAGTTTTGTAACTTAAACTTTAAAAATCCATAACTTTGCATAGACAAATCCAAATTAGATATATTTTTTAATTGACGAATAAAACAAACTCCATATTAATTTTTTTTCCTAATACATTTCAACTTTTTATAATTTTTAATTTTAGTAATTCAAACTTCTCGATAAACATACAATCAATTCAAATCAAAGTTCTACGATCCGAACTTTTAAACCAAACCCATGCTTAATGTCTCATGAAGCTTTAAGTATAAGATTTGGTTTCCATTGAGCGCTACCAATTTCTTGGGGCACGCCTGCAGGTCAAAGACCGAGATTTACCCGATTCATGTGGAAGATAATAAAGTTATAATTACCTGCTTGTTTAGGAAGTGCTCGCCAATTGCTATGGCCATGCTTTTGAATGTAAGAGATGAGCATCTGATCTTCTTCAGGAGTCCACGGGCCTTTCTTCAAACCCATCTTCTCACAGCAAGGTGCTCTTACCATTTTGTTTTGTTTTTTTTTTTCGCTGTTTCTGAAAGTGGAGATGAAGCTCTGCCTTTTGATTTTTGATCTCAGTCGTCTCTCTGACTCTAGAACTTCAAGAGAGAGCGCAGATAAATTATTATAAGCAATAGGCTGGCCAGGGAAGGGCTTAATTTATATATCACGCTAGAGCCCCCGTGAGTGGGCCATTGAATTGTATATTTTATATTATTGGCGAAATGCACTCAGCCCACCATTTCCTCGAAAATTACACGCTCATATATATTATATATTATTGGTCCATTTGGTGAATGAGTTGAGTTTAAGTTGAGTTAAAATTTTTGAGTTTGAGTTGAGTTGACTTTTTAAAAAGTAGTTATAAACTTTGTTGACTTTTCGAAAAAAGACAAAAATTGAGATGAAAAAATACAGTTTATTTGGAATTGAACTTTGTTACCAAATGGACCCTATATATTATACCTCATTTAAGACATTAAAATTGGAGAGAAGATGTCGATTCGTGATCTATCTCTCTCGTGATGCGTACTCATGCGCTATTTATAGTCAAACTAAACATGCTTGAAAATTTGAATTTTTTTTTCTTTTTTTCTTTTGATTTTTGCATGTGCATAATTACTTTGCATGGAGTAGTCGTCATGAGTTCATGTGATGGAGGCCATTTGCTCTTGGATGGTTTTTAAACTAGCTAAATGTGAGCCTTTTCTTATGTATTATTATCATTTTTTAAAGGATATATTCTTATTTCGACAATGCTATAATGTTGTTTTCTTGTAAATTTTTCTTAGCATTTTTATGTTTTTAATATCCGAAGTGAGAAGTTTGACCTGAAAATTTGGTTGCCTCAAATGAAGAAACTAAGTTGTAGCCACACAAATTTTTTTTTTTCCAGATAATTATAAAAATGACATATTGTGAACAATACTCTAGAATATTCAATTATTCTGAAAAGCCTTAAACCCAAGCCTTATATGCCATTTTATTTTTCTTAATTTTTTATAAATATCCAAAATACTTCTTATGTTTGTAAAGTCAATCACAAAAAAACCATGAAGTGATTAAATTTTTTTTTTTAAATCAAGACTATCCTTCTGAAAGTACTACTAAAGATTATTTTAAATATGACTTAACTAATAAATTAAATACAAAACATTAAGTTGTCAAAATTCCCAAACTCTTTTAGGAAAAAAATAAAAGAATAAAAGAATACTATTTATTTTGTATGTTTGTTTTAATTTAATCAATGTTATAAGTTTTTTTAATGCAGATTGGGAAGGGTGATTTTGATATTCTTAAAAATTTGATCACTTTAGGTGATATTTTGTGATTGTTTTTTCAAACACACACAATGATGTTTTTGGACATTTGTATGATGAAAAATGTTAAGAACATCAACTCTAATATTAATTTTTGAGTACCAATCCATGTGGTATATGAGTTCTCATATTTTTATTGGTAAGTATTTAAATTATTATCACATCAATTGATTGAATTTACTAATAAAAATATAACATATGAGTTGATATTCAAAAAATTAGGATTAGAGTTAGTGTCCGTAGTATTACTCTTGTATGATAATTAGAAGTACAAGTGATATTTAGGCTAAATACAGGTGGTACTTTGGGCATTTTCCCATCTAATAAATTAAAAGGCTTTTATTGAAACATCTAGGTCCGTTTGATGAATGAGTTTGAGTTAGAAATTTTAAGGACCCGTTTGGTGAATGAGTTTGAGTTGAAATTTTTACATTTGAATAGTAACTTCTGTTGACTTTTTAGAAAAGACAAAAAAACTTTTTCAGAAAAGACAAAAAATTTTGACAAAAATTTGAGTTTAAACCTTAAGTTTAAATTTAAGAACCAAACTAAGCCTAAGTTTCAATAGTAATTTTTGTTGATTTTTTAGAAAAGACGAAAAACTTTTTTAGAAAAGATGAAAAACTTTTTTTAAAAAAGACAAAAGTTGATATAAAAATTTTAGTTTGAAATGGTTTTCTAAACACCTCCCGTGTATGCATAATCCCTGCATAGAATAGTAGGCGTGCACTGGCAGTTCTTCATCAGTAGTCAAAAAGTATTTTGTCTTCGTTTTCATCGTGAAGACATGAATATGTATATAGAGAATGAAGAGTCAAACAATGAGGCTAGTAGTACCCTTATGAGTTATGAGTTATGAGTTACAGCTGTAGTTAATTAGTTAAAAGTTTATCCAACTTTTTTGTTTCCTGGTTATTTTCAACATGAATAATTTCTGAAATAATTATCGACTTATCTTACTTTAATCCCGACATTCACTTTTACAATTCTAAGATTAGATGCTTTCCGAAAATGAAAATTTAACTCCTTTATGTGCGTGTGTGTGGATAGCCTATTTTTAGATAAAAATACAGGATATAACATGAAATGACATTAAAAGCTTTGAGAGAGATAGTAGTTGAAATAATACATTTTTTAAAAATCATGCTTGAAAAAGAAAATCTAAGAAGAAAAAAAATGTCTAGCCTGAACGATGTGATCTGTTTTTCTATGTCAAATATGTTTTTTTTTTTTTCCTGTCCAAATTTTCTTGTACTTATCTTTTTAAGGAGATGTGGGTAAATGAGTTTTTTTTTTCATTAAGTTTTTTAATAGATGGTTGAAATTTTGAAAAATTAGAAAAAATGACTGTCTTTTTAAAGAAAATAATCAAGCAATGATTTAATTGATTAATTGATTAACCATAATTAATCAATACTTGACCAATGTTAATATGTATTTTTTATTAATTAACTATGATCAATAACTGATTAACCATAATCAATTATAATTAATGACCATTTTTCTAAATAAATTTTTTTGGCCATTTACTTATTTAAGTGTTCAAAAACTACCTATTTACCTAATTTTGCCATTATTTATTTATCACTTTTAAAAAGAGGGTAAAAAAAGGGGTCTAGCCTTTCATTTTAACATCTTTAATCAAAATAACCCTTTTATTTCCCTATAAGACTTTTTTTCCCCCCTTTTACCAAGTCGACCTCTTTGAGAAGTCGCAACCAATCATGCGGTAGGGTATACTACCCGGTCAATGAAGTGAATCGTAAGGCTCGTTTTACTTTCTTCAGATTCCTTTCCGATCCATAGTGGGTTTTTTTTTTTTCTAAATAGTTATGAGTGCATTAGGAGAATTTATAGAAATTTGACTCCAAAATTGTGAGACTAAGTGTATGTTTGGAAACCCAATTCAAATTATTAGTTTGAATTAAAATTTTTGTCCTTTTCTGAAAAAGTTTTTTGTCTTTTTTGAAAAAGTTTTTTGTCTTTTCTAAAAAGTCAACAAAAATTACTATTGAAACTTAAAATTTTCAACTCAAATTGGTGAACCAAACGGACCCTAAATTAGAAAAAATAATGGATCGACCCAATAAAAATAATCAACTATAGCATACATATATATATAACAGAAAAGCCACTCAATTATTCATTGATGGCTTCACAGCCGCACCACTTCAGATTCGTAATTATTAGCTGAGATCATTTCACACATTGCAGGACGAATAAATTAATTATATATTGCACTGGAACGACTTCTGAATTGTGCCGTATATATACTATATAGACTATATATAAATACATATATACACACGCATTATATAATAAGCAAATTTTCATATTATTAGCGGGACTCTGAACTTTAAAAAGTGAATTACATTCAATTATAAATAACTTGAGAAAAAGAATTTAAAAAATATATATATAAATAGATAGACTAATGTAAGCATATATATAACTTTAAAAATAAAACATTGTAATTTGATATTATTTTGATTTTATTTAGGTTTTTTAAAAGAAAATTTTGACATTGTTATTATATATATATATATATATATATAAATACGCGCCATTAACCATAAGAATTTGTCAAAGATGAAAATGTGTATAAATAATTGTTATCGGTGTATAGAAGGACCTACAATATGATTCATGTACTAATCGACTTTGACCTCAACAAAATTATTAGCCTTAAACATTCCAAACTTATATGAATATCCACTTCCAACTATGAAACCACAGTACTATAGTGGAAAGTAGCTAGTAATTTGAATTCAACGAGTACAAGAAATTTGCTGATGTGAGTCTGAAGTCCAAGGCCGTCCCATACTTTTTTTCCAAAGGCAATTTAATTTCACACGGTAACATTATTATTATAGTTCATTATTTATTATTATCATTATCATTCACACTGATATATATATATATATCTATATTTATCTATCTATATATATATATAGCTCCCAATTTTTAACAATAAGCAGAATTTGAACATTCATCGTTGTGAGGTGGGGATCTAAATTGCTACAGAATCTCATGCAGATCGATTTGAAAAGCTTTATTTGACTTGTGTTTCCAAGATCTCAAACTTATCTGCAAGAATGCCTTCAAACTAATTAAATTTATATATAAGGTACGCACACATAAAAGAAGAGAAAAACCAAAATATTATATTATCAAGTTGGGAGAAAAAGAAGGAAACTTTCGTAGAAAATGTCCAAAACCCTTGAAAAGTAGGATATAATTAAATATTTCCTTTGGGTTAAGTGCCACTCATTATAAGCACCCAAAAAACCAATAAGTGCATGTTTTGAAAGTGATCTTATATGTGGAATTATATATATATATATATTTAAAAAGTCACTTATCTTTCTTTCTTTTCTTTCTTTTACTAAAAGAAAAGGAAGAAGAAAGAAGTTCAGTTCATCTGTCGCTATATAATTTCATTCGTTTAAATGGTGTTTTTCTTTCTTTCTTTCTTTCTTTTCCTGGGAACATGATTGAGTTTTTCCTTGTTTCTTTTATCTCGTGTCTTTTGCTTCAAGGGACATGCATGAACGAAATTGCAAATCCAAACCGTTCCCTTTCAGCGTTAATTTAATTTAAGAACTTCAACTTTTTTGGGGGGGCTTTTTCAGACTAATGCCTCTTGAATACGATGTTTCGATGGAATTGTGCGACTAGAATTTATGTATTCACCGAATCTGTCAATACACTCCATCCGTTCAATACAGTCCAATCCACTGGATTGAATTAGGTTAAAAGACTAATTGATTGATTGTGGATTGGGATTTTCCCAATCCGAAAATTACGGATTGAGGATTTCTCAATCCGTGAATCCAAACTTTACATATGTATATATAAAAACTTACAAAGATGTATATATATATTTTTTTCTCTAAATAAATATGTATGTATATGTTAAAGTGTGATTTTACTGACTTGAATATGTACCTAAATTCTAGTTCAGTACTTCTATTATGTAGCTTAAAATATTCTAGTTCAGTAGTTCTATTATCTAGTCTAAAATTGCTACAATTTTGAGTTGATGAGCATGAAAATTTTATTTTGAGTTTAGTCAATGTTTATTTGTTATGATGTGCTATTATGCCACAATTTGTATTCTTATGTTACAATTTGGCTTATGATTAAAGACTAGAAGTTCATTGTATTGCAATTTTAGGGAACTATTATATGTCTAAATGTTTTATTTTAGTTCATAGAGTAAATGGATTGAATCCGTAATCCGATTCATATAATTTGATGTTTAATTAAGAATTGAATTGGATTGGATTGAGAGTTTCACGGATTGGTGATGAATAAAGATTTTCCTAATCTGAATGTCATGAATTGAACTATGGATTGAGGTCTAAATCACATATAAGTTGTTACTGTAAAATATATATATATATATATATCAATTAGGGGTGTTTAAATATTTTTAAATTTATACAAAAATTTACTCAAATTGCAAATTTAAAACATTATTTAAAAGAAATTCAGAGACATTAGTGCAGAAAAAAATACAAAAACAAAAACAACAACAAAACAAAAACAAAACAAAACAAAACCTTCTCTCTCTCTCTCTCTCTCTCTCTCTCTCTCAGGCATTAGAACTTCAACTTTTTTTGGCTATAGTAAAATCACCTTTATTAAAGATCCACTTTAAAGAAATTCAACTTGACGCACAGGGTAAATAATTGCAGCCTAGCTTTATCTTCTTCATTCACAATTATTTTGTTCCTTTCAAAGTTTCACAATTAACATGAAAAAATGTCATTTTATTCTAGTACTTTCCACAGCCTAAGTTAAACGTATTAAGACCATTTCATCAGAAAACCATCATTCCGGGCAATTAGACATTGACATCTTACTTGCTTAATAATTACGTGATCCAAGTACAACATGTGGTTTTTTAATTTATTTTTACTGTTTTAAATGAAAAAAAAAAAAAAAAGAACTTTTCAAAAACCAAAAAAAAAAAAAAAAATCCGATGATGTTGGGGATGAAAGACGTGAACATGTAGACAAACATTTATTTCATTTGATTCTCAATCCTTTGTCTTATCTAAAGCTCAAGGGTAACAGGATTTCTGAAAGAAAAACGTGATAGTCAAGTCAGAAAACCAGTCAAAGAAGTTCAAGAAACAGAGAAAAATTTTGGTTAATAAAAATTAAATCAACAAAAGTGTAAGCTCTTTTTTTTTTTTTTTTTTCCCCTTTCCACACTATAATTTACAGGCTTGAGAGTATATTATTTTTCATGGTTTAGTGTTCTAACTTTCTAAAAGAAATTAACAATATTAACTTTAACTTGTCGACAAATTAGTCCCTAATTCGTCCTATATATAACTCTAGATCTCAATTCTAATTATGCACTGGATTTACCACTTAGCAAATTAAGCCTGCCCTAATATATGTTAATGCATATATAACACAAAGCAAGAACACAACACACGTTTTTTTTTGTTTCTTTTTAGAACACAACACGTATGTTTTGATATAATTAGGAAAATCGAGATAAATAATATTATGATTAGAATTGACGTTCCTGATTAGCACTGCTTGGTCATGATATTGCTCAATTTTTGAATGTTCATGACCATTAAGAGAAGACTAGTTACTCTAATGAAATGCATGTTTTTTATGTACATGTACAAACAAAGAGAAAACAATATATAATTAATTCGACGGATCGATGTATATATTGATGAAAAAGGGCGTTAGAAATATAATCCTCATAGTCTCAGTAGTAACAATTCTTTTCTGTTTTTATTGAAAAATAAAACAATGAGATTCTTGAAAGAAAATGGAAATAACAACAATTAAAACAAGGGATAATTATTAGGTAAGTGGAGCTTTCAAAATGGCCTTCGGCCTCATACACGCACCAAATATGTTCAAATTTCATGTCACTCTCTTTTGAGGTACTTCTGCATGGGAAAATACAGGATTATGATTCATGCATATTTTGACCTAAATATCCTCTCTCTCTCTCTCTCTCTCTCTCTTTTTCTTCTAATAGTAATTTTCACCAATAATTAACAACAGAGCAGCCTCTCCAACACTTTTTATCTCTCATTTTAAGAACCATAAACAAAACGGGGATTCACACACACTGACTACATAGTCCTCCAAGGGGAACAATGATTATTTTGAATAAGATGCAATGTTTATTTTTTAGATGAATTCGGACGTAAAATTATTATTAAATTATACATGTAATTATCATGCACTTAAAATCATTTGTTCTTTCACTTTTGGCCGGTTCCTAATTATAATATGTTAAGCACGTTTATCTTGAAGAGCAACTACCAAAACTCTCCAAAACAAAAATTAAAAATTCAAAGTTACTGATTGGCATTATCTCCGGCCACTACCTACCGAATCCTTCTTTGAATTATTGAATGTCGGACACCTCTCACCAATACTATATAAGAAGATAAGCATTAATACCTTTTCATGAATACATACATAAATATTATGCATACATATATATATATATATACTGTAATTTGAAATGTTTCTTCCCATATAGATTATTAGCATTTGGTGATTATCATTAATAGGGTGTTTGGTGGAGTAGTTTGAGTTGAGATTTTTAAGTTTCAATAGTAAATTTTTTTGAATTTTCAGAAAAGACAAAAAACTTTTTGTGAAAAAGACAAAAACTTTTTGGGAAAAAGACAAAAAAAAATTTAAGATGAGTGGTTTAAAATAGGGAGCCAAACACCCCCTAAAATATTAAACTCTTAATTATAGTTTAGCATGAGATTCACGTCGTTTTGTACGCCTCGTGAATCATAATTATACAGACACAAAATTTAAAATCACACATAAATAAAACGACAAAATCAGAAAAACCCAAAAAACTTTCGTGCTTAGGGTGCGTGTGTGTAAGTTTTGCTACCATAAAAAATATATCTTAAGTGGAGTTTGCAGATGTTTGATGACAAAGAACGTCATTTTTCTAGGATTAATTTTAAATTTCGTATCTGAAAATTTCCTACGGCTATACTATAATATCATAGAGCATCTTCTAGCCAAAAAAAAAAAAGAAAAAAGAGAATCAATGAAAAGGACAAGTAATTTTTCTTTTCTTTTCTTTTTTTCTTTTTTTTCATGAATACTGCTAACTGTCACCTCAATGTGAATCATTTTTTCACCAACGGCTACAAGAAGGGTGTAATCAAAACGCACATCCAACCGCGCGGTTGTCGACGGTAAAACATATTTCAACATATTTAATTCATAATAAAAGAAAAAAAAAAAAAGAAAAATTATGTTTCAAAAAAAAAAAAGGGAAAAATTACGGGGATAACAAGACTCACAAGTAGACCCGTAAAACATATTTCAGTTTCCAGAGGGAAACATATTTAATTCATAATAAAAAAAAAAAAAAAGAAAAATTACATGGATAACAAGACTTACAAGTAAACCGTCGGTGGAACTTAAATGGTTTCTTGTCAACTATCCAAAAAATCCATGCACATTCCACGCTAAAGAACTAAATACGAAAAAACGCCCTTAATTAAACTTTAAATAAGTGTACTAAATATCATATTTCACTACCCTAAATGAAAATTATAGCATATTTTAAAAGTTAGGAATAAAATAGCATATTCACTTCATTTTTTCCCTCAAATTCCATATCTACCCATGTCTACCCTAGCCTTTCCCTGTGTTTGCTTCCACCGAAGTCACTGTTCTTCTCCAACGACGGTGACTGCTCCAGAGACGCTGTTGATCTCCCCAGCGACTGGAGGTTCTCGATCTTTTTGGCGACTGAAGGCGTGATCTCCCCGGCGAGTTGATCGTCACGATCTCACCTGGTGATTGGAGGCGGACTTCCTCGGCGAATGAAGAGCGCGAACTTAGAAAGATCTTCCAGGTGCTTGCATCGTGTTCTCTCCAAGCTTCAATCTCCGACGATCTTTAACGCGACGGTGTCCCGATCTACGGCGCCAAGCTTCAGTGTCAACTCCGGCGGAGAAGATCATGGTATTTTCTCAAGCGAAGAGGTCGCCATCTTCTCCGACGGCAGCAATGGCAGCTCCTGATTAGACCTAGGGTTTTGTGGCTTGATTTAGAAATTTTGGGGTTTATATTAATATATTTTTTTTAAATTATAGGTAAAAGTTGCACGGTGGTAAATGAGTTTAAGTTGAAAATCTTAAATTTCAACTGTAATTTTTATTAACTTTTCAGAAAACATAAAAATCTTTTTCAGAAAAGACAAAAAAATTTTTCAGAAAAATATAAAAACTGAGATGAAAATTTTAGTTTGAAATGATGTTCCAAACACCCCCATAATCTTTTAATTTTATTTGAAAATATTTTTGAGATACATTACGTGAAAATCTAATTATTTTCAACAAAATCTAAAAAAAGAATATGTTGTAAATTTTTGTACTTTATTATATATTTACCATTATATACAGTAAATACTTGTATTTACTAGTAAATTCAAGTATTTACCGGTAAATATAGAACATATTAACTACATAAAATTTTACAAATATTATGTAAATATAGTAAATCTAAAGTATTTACATGTAAATATGGATATTTAATTGTAAATCTAGTTCATATAAATTATCTAAAATTTATAAAATTGTGTAAATATAGTAAATCTAAATATTTACATATAATAAAAAGAATAAGAATAATGTAAATATTTGGATGTGCTATTACAAATATTATGTAAATGTAGTAATAAAAGTATTTATTTGTAAATCTGGGTATTTACTAGTAAATCTAGTTCATATAAATTACGTAAAATTTATAAAATTGTGTAAATGCGATACATCCAAATATTTACTTATAATAAAAAGAATGTAAATATCCGAATTTGCTATTATAAATATAATGTAAATGTAGAAAATAAAAGTTTTTACTTGTAAATCTGGATATTTACTAGTAAATCTTAATTCACGTGAATAACATAGTTATTAAAAAAAGTATACTAAAAAAATCAGGTAACTAAAGGATTTACTAAAAAATAACATATTTTAACTAACATATATGCCATTATTTCTTAGTAAATGTTTAGATTTATAAGACAAACTGAAATTTAAAAGCACATTTTAAACTGAAAATAACGTAAATACCTTTATTTCCTAGTAAATATTTAGATTTATTACACAAATTAAAAATAAAAATAATACATTTTAAACTGAAAAATAATGTAAATATCATTATTTCTTAGTAAATATTTAGATTTATAAGATGAACTAAAATTTGAAAACAATACATTATAAATTGAAAATAACATAAATAACTTGTATTTCTTAGTAAATATTTTTATTTCTAAGTAAATATTTGTATTTACCAATAATGTAAATATTTAAATATCATGTATACTAGTCTATAAATTCAAAAACTAAAAAAAAAAAAAAAAAAAAAAGATGGTTCAAAAGGCGAGCTCTTTGTCGGAGATTCTCTTAATTTGGGACGTCATCAAAGTAATCATGTGATTCTCCTCGCGACTCTCTTCATGATTCTCACGATCTTATGGTCGTTGCGCAATGTCACCGGTGAGAGCTTCAACAATCTTTGACAACCCGATGATCTCAAAACAACCATAGAAAATTGCTAGCACGTTGCGAAATCTCAAGCTAGTACCCATTTGGTACATTAGTTCATTTCCGTTCAAACCAAAATTTTTTTTGTCTTTTCTCAAAAAGTTTTTGTCTTTTTCCCAAAAAGTTTTTTGTCTTTTCTGAAAATTCAAAAAAATTTACTATTACAACTAAAATATTTCAACTCAAACTAGCGAACCAAACGGGCCCCTAATCTTTGTTTCGGCTTTTGCAAAATCACTATTTTGATTGACAGCGACGAAGAGGAGTCTTCGACAGAGATTTGACACAACGGAGACGGCAATGTTGGCGTTGGTGAGTCCCGGGTACTGATCATCTGATTTCCTGGAGCTCTGCTCAGTTGGACGATGATGATGGCGGCCAAGCTTCGACAACCAAGATTTCCTGGTACTGATTTCACAATTGATTTCAATCAAGGGTATTTTTGGTTTTTACATTACTATCTTAACTTAATTATGCTATTTTGCTATATTAATTTCAATCCTACTGTTACTTTAAAATTTTATAACTGAATATGTTGTATCACCCTTTCTCTCTTAAACTTTTGAGTCAGATAGAATCATAAAAAAATCGTCCCTTGCCAATACACCATCACTACCAGGGGTTCTTTGGGGTAAGTCCTTTTTTGTCTTGGTGGAGTTTTGTTAACTGGTTCCATCTAACATGTGCTCAAGCCAATCTCACGAACTAAATTGATCAAATTCCGAATTACCTCATTCCAAATGAAACCAACATGCACTGCTTACAAGTAACAACTAAACCGACAAAAACTGAAATATATATATATATATATATATATATCTCAGCAAAATTATAACTTTTTAGTACACCTATGTCGTAGAGTCCTACTCTAAACTCTTTGATAAAGCAGAAAGGCAAAGAGAAATCTTGCGGCCGTTGTCAAAAAATATGCATCTTCCAAAACGATTGAATCTACTAAAACGCAAAACGAATTCCTGTTCCGTCCAGAAAACGATCAGTGTGCCAACCTTTTGCTTGAAGTTCGGACAAGAATGGAACGAATACTTCGTTCATCCTCTTTTGAGCGGCTTGCAATGCACCGACATTGTCATTATGGAAGGACTTCTTCTCCATGTCTGCAGCAAACGCAGCAACCAGCCAACCCCTCAGTGCGTCTTCACCCGTTGCATTGTGCTCTAGTACCATGTCAACCCATTTACTTCCTTGACTCAAAAGAAACTTCTCCTCCGGGAATATTTGCTTCAGTTCACGGAGCTTTGAAGGTCTAACAACTTTGTTTAAAGGTCTTCCAACTTTGACATTTCCAGCATCTTTTATGAGTCGCCCGGGAAATAGGAGATCTTCTTGATACCTTAGGTCGGCTGGGCTTGAAATTTTCCCTGTCTGAATTGGAGGTCCAATTAACTCACCAAACAAGAGAGAGAGAGCGAGAAAAGGGGAGAAAGAGAGAGATCGTAACAGACCTTCACAAAATCAGCCACAATCATTGCAGTCCTCTGTGGATTCAACGTGTTGACAGGAGCAGCTCGCATTTCTTCAATGACGCTGTAGACGTGTAGCACAGAAAGAAGAGGCCCAGCGATCAACTGCAACAAGTTAACTACAAGATTAGAATGTCTATTTCTCTTGCCTTTCAAAGTGATAAAAGACAAAGTTTAAAACCACCATAAGTATGACACTAAACATTGCAAGGAAGGAGGAAAAAAAAGGGAAAATTACTTATTCTTCTATCTGCTCGAGGAAAATTAATGGCACACTTTCTCACATGTATCTATTGTGTGTGTGTGTGTGTGTGTATAAAAAGAAGCCTATTGTATCTTCTGATCAAACATAAATCTGGCATGAAAATAAGTTCCCTTCATCTATTCCATGAATACAACATAAAAATACAGCGAACTAAAAAGTTCTGAAGTCAGTTGTTGATGTAAATTCTATACCTTTCCTTGCATTGTTGAACAGATGGTAGATGCTAACTGAATTCCTACTCCAAGCCCAACAACATTGAAAAGTGTTGAGATGGCTTCCCCTTTTGCAAAAAGATCACTCAGATTGCCTTCTTTTGCAAAGGAAGAATATATCGGTAACCTTGTCGCTCTTGCTGCAACAACCGCCATACCCTATAAAGAGAAGGGACTCACATCTATATAGCCAATAAAATTTAGGACAAAATCCAGTTGGACAAAAACAATATTTCATATGATTCCCTGATGGAATCTAACTTTACAAGCAGTATAAATTTAAAAACTGGAATACACCTGTAAGTACACAAACATACCTTTGCGAAATTTCCTAGGCCCGCCACTTCAAGAAAAAGATGTGGACATAATGGAGAAAGAACTTCCAAGCCAGTGCCCAAGTCATAAAGCACATCAGCTGCAACATTAAAGGATATTCCATTAATTAACGTTGCTAACAGAGAAATAGAAAATAAAAGGCAAAATCTGAGCTAAAGAGAAAAAACAAACCTAGAATTCTCCATCGTTTAGGCTCCGAATCCATTCTTGCCCCCAAACTACTACATATAAGCTTACCAGCATGCTCCATACCATCCCTTAGGACCTGCAAGTCAAACAATATAAATTTATAAAACTTGGCAAGGACATGATCAGGGATTAATATAGGGATCTGGACTCATCACGCCAATTAGGACTTACCCAACTTACTACTGTCGCTTGTGCAGGAGTGGGTCGCAAGCCTGCAGCAAACAGTAGCGACTGCAAAGAAGTAAGCATGGAGACAAAGAACCCATTTACAGTTGCCATCAAATTGATATATTTGCAAAAGAAAGAAAAAGATAAAATTTCAGCAAAGAATAGAACACGGTAAATTGCACCCTGAAAGAATAGAACACAGTAAATTGCACCCTGAAATTTAGCTAAGTTGAAATGCAACGGGAAACAAGAAAAGCCATATTTTCATCATATTTGCAGCGAATACAGGAAAATCTCTTATTGTATTTACTGTGAATCCGTTTTTTTTTTTTTTTTTTTTAATTAAAAAAAAAAAAAAAAAAAAACCTTGAAAACACACTGTTCTAAATTCACTGATAAGATGCTCTATGAGTATCAGAAGAAGACCTGAGTTGATAGCACTGAGAATGCTGCACTGGTTAAGTGTTGCAGCGCCCGGAATTGAGTGTATCTTAGGTATCCCTCATTGACACTACATGAGTAAAAGATTGAAAGCTTTATGAGTAATAGGTTCGGTTCCGATACTTGTAAACCTGCTATGATGAACCAATGGAAGTCACCTGTATGGATATCCTGAAGGGAAAAAAGTGCTCAGGAACGAATCAACCATCCTACGGGCCACTGGTCTTGAGTCATCAACAAGTGCCACCTGTAGAAGAAAACTCACACCAGTTAAAAAGTGCACTTGCAAAAATCAAGTCAATAAACTCACCGCAATGCATTCTACTGACGATGCGACACCTCTAAATGAGTAACTTCTATGAAAAACCAAACCAAGAAATCAATTTGAAGACAGGCTCGGCACCTGAAGACCATCTCAAATGCAACTAATGCCAATATTTGGCATATGCTGTACTTGGTGCCAAAATGCCAAATTTGACATTAAGCATAGCATTGCATTCGAGAATGATTTTCTCCTCTAAATGCCAAACTTTGAAATTGGAATAGAAATTTATCATCACATTGGAGATGCTCTAAGGCTACTCTATAATCAGTCACAACCCAAAAAAGTTCAAAAGAAGAGAATCTAGCAGATATCTAAACAGTGTCTAATAGCTTTCTCAAATTATGGTTTCAATTTTGGCCAAAATAATATCAAATCAGAAGCTTCATCTTCTCAAGCAAAAACCCTCAAACATACGTATCAAACAATCATAAAAGAAAATCCCCACATTCTATTGGAAATTTAGAAAGATCCCAAACTTCCACTTTTTTTTTTTTTTTTTTTTTCCTGAGAACCCAAAAAATGAAAATCCCCATCTTGATAACGTATAGAAAACCTTGGCCAAGTGCCACAAATGGAACAAAGCTCTCAAACAACCACTTGCCCAGATCCCAGAAAAGCACAAACATTCATCTAACTACATAGAGAGAGAGAAAAAAAAGGAATGGGAAGAATAAGGAACATACAGAGAGCTGGCCGTCGGGTTTAAACTGGAAGCGATGAGAGACTGCGTCAGATATTTCGACCCAGAAAGCAGGCAAGTCAGGCGCTTTATCAGGTTCCTTCTTCTTCATCTTTATCTTCTCCTGTTTCATAACAATGTTCTCTTTTACGCAGTTTCAACAGATGGGCAATTGGCAAACTATTGAAGGAAATGAGAAAGAGAGGCGTGTATATATATATATATATATATATGTATGTATGTATATGTATATGTATCTATAAAGTTTGCTTGCTTACCAGCAAGTTCATTGAAGAGCAAGGAGTAAAGGGGCGTTGGCCTTAAGGAGATTGGGATTTCGGCGCTACTCTCGGAGGGCCTCGGAAGTTGGGAGCAGAGAAATAAAATAATAATTTATAAAAATGTATTATATCACCTATGCCCTGTATTTCTTCTTCTTTGACACTTTCATCCCTGATTGTTTTTTCTGAATGATTCTAAATTCTAGACAGGATGGTAATATTGGAGATTAATTGTAAAATTTAACCATAAATAAAATTAAGGGCATTTATGCTCAAAATATAATTTTAAAAGTTTGAGATGTTGCAGCCACTCACCTCCTGATGTTACTTTTCTCCACGAATTTCATTTGTCCACTTCAAATAGGTTTAAGATTTTATCTTAATTTCTATTTTTCAATGATCAGATTTACATAACATAAAATTATAGAGGTTCTGTATACTTTTTTATTTCAATGTGATTTTTTTTTTTTTTTTTCATTAGGGACAACCAGCTCTTTTCTAATGCCAATAGCTCCTCCATGCTCTTAGAGGACTTTTAAGGCTTTGATTCCTCTGGCTTTCAGTTAAAATTATTTATCATCGTCCGTGTAGAAAAAATGACTACATTTTAAAAGGCCAACTTTTTTATTTTTCACTTTGTTGATCACTAATCTAATGGTATTTGCTAAAAGTCTTTTTTTTCCCAATTGAATGTAAAGGCTTTGCCACAACTGACCCAACAAAAAGAGCAATTTGCTTTACAGATAACAAGCTTCAACATGATTTCTTGTTATGCCGACAAGAACCATTATCTTGTATGACTACAGTTCTTCAACAAGTCCACAGAAAAATTTCGTCTTTGATGAATACAACGCCTGAACCAAGGCTAGACCAATAGCATATGCCAATAAAAAACTTGGTTTAAAAAAAAAAAATATATATATATATATACATATATTAAAGAAGCTATATTGTACAGAGCACCGGCCGCTTTGAATAATTAAGGCTAATAAAAATACTTTGCAGCCTCATATAACATTAGTTACTTGTTCCTCTTCCACCAACAACTTCAAAAAGCGAAATCTTATCTGCTAAAGCTCCTGACTTGGGCAAAGCTATGTTATCAGCCGTTCTTCAATCGTCATTTACAATGTCAGTTCAGGATCATCATCGTAGTCATAATCTTGTTCGCTAGGCCTAATTCTCTTTGTATCCCTAGGCGTTGGTCTGCCCTTCTTTGGCTTTCCTCTGCAACATCACATATCAAAACACCGTTTAACAGAGTTCATACATAAAAGAACAGCTTCCAAAACATACATAGAGCGGTCTTTTTTCCATATTATTTTTTTTTTTGGGGGTGATTAAAGATGCATAGAAAGGCCTTAGATTGGCAGAGTACTTACTGTCCATTTGCATATATTCCTCCACCCTTAGAACGACCTGGACCAAAGTCTGATCTCCCATCTATGAGAAGCATAAAGATAAATGAAGGGGAAATATAAAGATGTCGATGAAAAGTTTTTGGTGGTATTTGTAAATAGGCTCACCATCTCGACCAGCTGCAAGATCTTCAGCCTGACAAAATACGGGTAAAAGAGAAAAAAAAGGCATTAGTTGACATTCAAGAAAACAAGCATAGCTTCTATTCTCCAATATATAAGTGCAAGGATATCAGAGTTCACTTAATAGTCATTAAATGAACATTTTAACTTCTTGAAAAGATGTTTAATCAGAAAAGAGAATGAAAACGTAAATAAAGAGGCATTATTGCTGAACATTTGAGGTTCAAAAAACAAACTGCTGGTGATGTGACCGAAGACAATGAGAAGAGCCTGTCTTCAGGCTGAAACTTCCTGGACCGCTTCAAACTGCACCCGCCAGATTTATAGAATTTGGTTACATGAAGACGTAAAAAACCCTCCAAGTAGTACATTTAGAAAGAGATAATATCATATGTACATTTAAAACAATTTTTTTTTCTCTGGCAAGGCAATGTAAATATATATCTGAAATTAATAACCACCATGTGAATTCCCCGAATGTGGATTACTGTATAACCAAAGATCCATAAAGAATGCATCAAAGCGAGGCCACGTACGCAATTAAAAAAAAAAAAAAAAAAAAAAAAAAAAAAACACACTCAAGTCTGCTAACATTTTTATGGAAACGTAAATTTACAACATCTCATCATCGAAGGTTTCAAATTATGACGTCAAAACAAGGCTAGAATCTTGATGCTCCAAAATTAATCATGGATGGATAAAATGATTGCCTATACAACAGATTTTCTGAGAGAAAGTAATCACTAAATAGTTGGTTAAAGTAACCAAAGCGAATCGCATTGCACATCGATAAACTAAAGTGCAAAACAAACAGAACTTTCAATTGAATTATGACCGATAAAAGATGAAAACACAACGGAAAAAAAAGAAAATCTTAGCCTCTCCATACAGGGCAGTGCTCTTAGATGAGGACAGAAATCCATCAAAGCCTTTTAATACATTCCCACATTGACTCGGGTCCTGCAAATAACTAGTCTCCATATCATACACCTGCATTTTAGATTAAACAGTTAGAAAATTCACAACAATTCCTCAAAGATAACAAAGATAGAATTTTGCATAGTTAGGACACTTTTTCGACTTATTGCATCCTAACATATATTTTTCCATTTTCTTGGCAACCAAACACTGGCATTACGACATTACAAACAAGAATTCTCACCCAAAAAGGATAAAACTTCAAACGATTTAAAATATTTACTTGAAAGGGGAAAATAAGGGGGGGAAAAAACCTGTCTTTCGATACTTCGAAGCTCGTCTTGGAGCTTGGCTCGCCTACTGAGAAGAGAAGCGAGCATTGCTGAAGGGTTCAACGACGATTTTTGCGCTGCGGACAACAAAAAAAAAATTCCAAAATTCTTGAAACTGAAATTAAATTAACATAGAAAAAGAGGAAGAAAATTATCTAACCGTTACCTTCCGAATCCATCAGCAAATTAAGAAACGAAATTAGTAACAGAGCCGTCACAGAAACCGAAATTCTACTGAAACCCTAAATCCACTTCCCCGAACTCTTTGAAAAATTTTTTTCTCCTGAATATTTTATAGGGTTTGTGTTTCTCGGAATTCTTCAGGATTTTCTGGTAAAAGGGGATTTCGATTTTCTCCCGCTTTCACATTCTCGATTCTAATGGGCCCGCCACTGACGAAGGCCCAAATTTAAACGTACAATTTTCGCCTCTCGAAACGACTCTTGGGCTTGGGCCTTCCCAAGCTGCCTCGTCTAAAGTAAGAAGCTTCCTTGGCAATAGCACAAAAGTTACGCGGCGAATGGAGAACGCGAGTGGAGCCCATGGAAGGGATCTTGGACCACCGAAATTCGGTTGGACGGTGCAGATCTTATGAAGGGGTGGCATCCTACGGTGGAAGCGGGTACATGAGAAAGAAGAGATTGGTGGGGAAATGGTGGGGTCCAGTGGCGCACTTAGTTGCACGTGCAGAGTTAGGATCAGATTCGCGGTCCCTGGCAGTAGCTCGAGCCTGGACGGAGTCAATAAACAACAATTTGGCCCCAAGTCACCAAAAAAAAAATATATATACATATATATATATATATAGAAAAAGTCAAAAAGGCATGCCTTTGCGTTTCTATAACGCACCTCCCCTATTCTTGTCTTTTGGTTAATATTGGATTTTTCAATCTCCACCGACTTTTCTTTATCTTTATTCAATTTTCATCTTCACTTTAATTGATTATTTTTACGAGGAAAAAAAAAAAAAACATGAGCAAGCTACTAAAGTGTTTGATGTTAGCTATGACAGTGGTAGAGCCAAGCCAAAATATTAGGGGTGTATAAATAACATTAATATATATTTAAAGAATAAAGTTTTAATAGAGGGTTATATTAAAGTTTTTAATTTTCATTAGGGACTATACGAAGAGTTTTAATTTTTATTAAAGAAAAGGAGAAAAATCATAAAATCTTTAGTATAAATAAAAGGAAAAAAAAATTCAGTGAGGATTATAGCATCTACTTGCCCTAACCTACATCCGCCGCAGTGTATGATTGTGTCTTTACATTATTCATTCAGTAAACCAAATGTTCTCATGTGATAATACCTATTAAAATTATTAATTAGATAGTCACTTTAATACCTATCAAGTTCAAGTTTACAAAGATTATCAACATTAAGCATATGTTTGCCTCATCATCTTATTTCAACTCAAACTGTATTTTTTTTTGTCTTTTTCCCAAAAAATTTTTTGTGTTTTCTGAAAATTCAAAAAAATTTACTATTACAACTAAAATATTTCAACTCAAACTAACCAACCAAACAAACCCTAAGTTAATATTTTGACTTGATAAAAGCGAATAAGTTAAATAAAATCTACTCAACAATCATCGATTATGTAATTTTACACCTTATTTTATTATAAATTATAGAGTTACAATGACCACTTCATATTCAGGAAAAAAAAAAAGAATAAATTTTTTTTTAAATCTTTACTATTTGGTACGATAACTCGGTTCCCACGGTCAAATTTGACGATTAGAATCCTCAACTATTAATGGAAAAAACCATCAAAATTTTAACAAACTATTTTTTAAAGAAAGATTGATATGGGAGTTTTTCAAAATTCTAACCTTTTAATTTCATTACGAAAAAGAAAAAAAAATTTGAATCTCATTAGCCACCCCTCAGTCAGATATGTTCATTGTATTTCCATATATTTATTTTTTTGCCAACTTACGCTTTATTGATTTCCTTTTATTTCAGCCAAACAATATGAAATACATTTAGACAATCTTTTCTGCAAACCATGGGACAACGTGACAGTGTCAGCAACTAAAACAAAACAAAAGCAATAAAACAAAATAAAAATAAAACCCCATTTCTATAATTCTTTTTTTTTTTTTTTTTTTTTGTGGAATTTCTGTGCAATTCATTCCAGTCCATGTATATAAGTTATTAGCACATCTCTTTCGGCTTTTATAAGGGAAAAAAAAGAGAATAATAACACTATAGGCAGTGCTTAGCCAGTGTTTTAGGCTCTGTGTGTGTGTGTGTGTTTTTTTTTTTTTTTTTTTTTTTAATTTTTTTCTCCCCTTACAATAGGAATCTTCCACCTTTTGGTATTTTCTCCTAAATCTATCTTACCCACAGAGAAAAAGAAAAGAAAAAGAAAAGAAAGGAAGGAAAGGAGAGGAAAAGAAAGAAAGCAGAGCTGATAATTAAAGTAGGAGAATATATTGTGATCTTTGTTGTTTTTTGTGTTGTTTTCTGTCTCTGTGTTGCTATTTTTCTGCTTCTCCGTAATTTGACATTCCGTGCAAAACTCACCCACCGCTTGGCCTTTCCCTTGCTCTTATCTTCTCATTTTCTGCAGTTTCTCATCGCCATCTGATCTCTATACTCTCTTCGTTGCCATGTATTTCAGAGGGCTTAGTCGGGTATCTCTCTCTCTCTCTCTCTCTCTCTCTCTCTCTCTAAGTGTTTGGTTTTTGTTCAGTAAAATGTGTTGTTTATCAAAAGAAGATCTTCCTAGGGGGCTAAAGATCATGATTTTATATGTTGAAATAAAAAGCTTGTAGTTTTATTTTATTTTATTTTAATTATTATTTTTAATGTTTTATGGGTTCTGCTTGAACTGCAGACGTATTAAAAATTGGAGGATTTAGTTGTTAAAGATCTAGATCGCTTGTTTTATATTCTATCTATTAGTTGCGGGGAAAGACTAGGTTAAAAAAAATAAAAAATAAAAGATCTTTTTAGTTTATCATTTATCATTTAACATTTATCATTTGGTGGTATTCTAGTCTTTTCTGTTCCTGTATTAAGCCAGATTGGCCAAATGATTTGCTTTCTGTTTCCTTAGTGATGGTCAATGATGATGTTTGTTATTTGATAAGAGTTGATAAAGATTACATGTATGTGTATATATGCATATATATATATATAAATGTATAGATATAAACTTTGGTAAAGAGGGAATGTTGTTTGAATGTTTTAGTTTGGAATCATCTCAAAATAAGTGCAATAAGAATTGTAATTTTTAAGGTCTAGACGTTTTGGGAAAATTATTTAAAATCCGTTTGTTATTCATGAACTTTAACTAAGTGTGACTTAGATATACAAGTTTCATTGTTTTATTTTTGAGGCTGGTTTTTAATAGAATTGGGTTTTGATGCAAAGCTGGTTGTCTTCTGCAGCCAAATGCTTCATCTGGAATGGGCGTTGCTGATCACAGCAAAAACACGTTCATAGACTTGCAGAGGAAGAAGATTCACCGCTATGTGATCTTCAAGGTTGATGAGAAGAAAAGAGAGGTTGTGGTTGAAAAGACTGGCGGTCCGGCTGAGAGCTATGACGATTTCACCGCAGCTTTACCCGAGAATGATTGCCGATATGCTGTTTATGACTTTGATTTTGTCACCTCTGAGAACTGTCAAAAGAGCAAGATATTCTTCATTGCATGGTAATTACCTTTAAACTCTGACTCTTTTTATTTCTTCTCTTCGTTTATCATGTTATACAAGAAGCTCTTGCTTCAAGCCTTCACATTTGTGTAGAATCAAAGTACCTCAACTCTCATATTTCCTTTCTTGTTTGGCATTGCTTTTGGTCGTGTTTTAGGAAGTAGAAAAGGAGAAGAAAAAAAGAAATGGCTTTTCAGTTTGTGTTTGAAATCACGTCTTGAAAAGTACTTAATGAAACAAAAAGACCGTTAAATTTTCTGATAAGCAATAAAAATGTTTAGTCTTCTGAAAAGGGCTTCATCTGAAAGGCAAATTTTGTATAGGCAGCTTTTAGGCATATGAGTTTTCATTCTCATTCAATTCAATTGACTTTGTTCTTCAAACCAATTTGATAAGGTGTCCTTCAACTGCTCGAATTCGCGCTAAGATGCTCTATGCCACATCCAAGGACAGGTTCAGAAGGGAGCTTGATGGCATCCACTATGAGATTCAGGCAACTGATCCCACAGAAATGGGTCTTGACGTGATTAGAGAACGGGCAAACTGAACTGGCGTCTCTTCAGTTTGGTCTTTTCCTCCTCCGAAAGCGCAGGATTCTCTAAATTCTGTCAGTTAATTCTACCTATTGCATCTTATGGATCACATTGTGAGATCGTATTTTGCTTATCCCTTGAATAAACTAGCATGTGGGAACGTTGTGAAAATTGGGCTAATGTCATCTAGTTGTTGCAAATATTTTTACCCTTTTTTTTTTAGCCCCCTTCTCATATGTATTACTCTTGAGCGATCTCAAGTTACTAGAACTTACTAGAACTCTAAATATGATAGTGATAGGAACCAAGAACACTCAAATAGAATATTTGGATTCTGACAAGCTAATTGAGGAGAATAATGGCAGATTTTCTTATTGAAACAAGAACAATACAAGATAGATTTTGCAGACATTCGAGAGGTCTGCTAGCTCTCCCAAGTCACGAAACCAGTCCCCAAATTCTGCCTAATGTCTGTCTAGCTATTCATCCTTTATTTATACTAACAACCCTCTAACTAACAACTCAATCCCTTCACTAACTACCTCACTAACTGAATATCTCAATTAACTGACTAACCGTCCTAACCCTTGATCCTATCAAATAGCTATATGTTCGAACCAACACCAGCGATTTCATCGCAATACTTATCCTTGAAACACAATGCAGAAAACTCTACTCGTATTCATTGCTTTCCCTTCCATAGATTTCCCTTGCCTGAGTGCCTGGTCTTGGCTTTTTGTCGATGAACTTTTACTCGAAAACTCATCGGAGAACAACCTGAATCTCTTTAGCGCCCCCTCAGGCCTAATCAAACTGCTTGACCATCTGTGGTTGATCAGCTTCAATGTTAATCTTCCCTTGGCACATCAGGTTCTGAAGCAAGGACTACGTAAACCAGCAGTTTCCGACATTACAACTCAAAAGTTGAATTGCTCAAAGCCACTGGACAGAGTGAAAAAGGACTCTTTTTTTAGATTACGACAGTAATTTTCACTTTTGTCCAAATATAATCCCGAACTTTTTAGCGGGACATGTAATTATTATTCTTTTATTGTCTACCTTTAAAAAATTGTTAAGTCAGATAATATTAAAAAAAAAAAAAAAGAATGTATTTTTCTTTTTTTTCTTTTGGAAAGAATAAGCTCATGTTTGACATTCAGGTTTAACTCCAATTAAACTATATTTTTTCATCACAATTTTTTTCTTTTTTTAAAAGTCAATAAAATTTATAACTAATTTTTAAAAAGTCAACCAACTCGAACTTAAAAATTTCATCTCATCTCATCTCAAACTCAATCCAAACACCAAACGAACCCTAAGTAAAATTCTTATGCTTTACTGTATATTACTGTATTGTTATGTCTTGCATTATGCTTCCCACGATTTTGATCAAATGGTTTAAAAAACTTATACCATCCATGGGCAAGAGCAACTGTCCCCATAATAGAACTGCCCTTAAATCTTATGTAAATGATAAAATATTATAGAGATTTATAGTATTTAAGTTTTAGGAGATTAGATTTAGCAACTATATTTGTATTTATAGACATTTAAAGTAATAAAACCCATCTTTTTATTAAGAAATATTAAAGCCTTTAAATAAATTTTCAATTATTTCAATTTATAAATTTTAGCATTATTTGTGCCGTCATTAAGTCAAAATCCTGGATCCGTCGTTGCCCAAAACTTTCTTTTTGATTTCAAGTTTACTCTTTTCTTTGGATAATCTTAGAGTTCTCATCATTAGTAGCGGTGGGAGGGGCGTGCTCCCACTAAAATGTTTTACTCTTTTAAATTTATCTTAAAATTTTATAATTTTTATAATTTAACCTCACTCAAAATAAAAAGATTATCATATAGTTCCTATTTTGCTCCCCACAAAAAAAATTCTCACGTAATTCTTTTTAAAATTAATTTTATGTTAAATTCTCGTAGAAACCTATTAAATTTAAAAATTCTCACATAATCCCATTAAATTTTATTTATCTTAAAAAAATTTTGGTGTATATCCCTACTAAAATGCATTTCGGACTCCGCTCCTGCTCATCATTATACTAAATGACCTTATATTTAGAAGAATTTCATGAATAGGGTTGTCCAATTTATAGGATGCTTTAACAATAAAATAATTAGAAAGATAAAATGAAATTTGACCTTAAATTGATTATGTGTATTCTAAAAGGGTATAACAGATATTATCTAAAATCAATAAATTGAGTCAAATTAAGCACCTTAATAATAGTATACAATTAAAGACTTCATATTGTTAACACTTTTAGTGGAGTTGCCACATAAGTTAATAATTATATAGATATTAGTTTTGGATTAGCTTATAAGGCACTGCAGCAAGGTGGTGAACGCTTGAATTTTGCAAAAATAGTAAGTTGCTTTTAGTGACATTTACTTTAATCTTTTGGAACTGGATTGACTTATAATTAGATGTTAAGTAGTGCCATATCTTGAATTCCCGTGAACTTGAATAAAAATTGTATACAATTTTTCATGCCCATAAACAAAAACAAATACAAGATGTACAAATCATATTCGCACGTGAATGAGTGTAGAAAACGTGCCTACATATGAGGGTTGTTTTTTCCCTCCATTTTCTTGACAGCGGAAAGTCAAAGTGTAGAACTACTTCATGTTTAATTAAAAAAAGAGTAATTGACTTAAATGGTTATTAAACTCTTTAAGAAGTGACATTTTCGTTTTTTTTTTTTTGGTCGTGTTGACCCTAAATTCTTTAAAAATATAACGGTTTGATCCTTTCCGACTAGTTCCATTAAAAAACTCACGCAATAATCATGTGAGAAATATGTTTTGTGCTTTTTGAAGAAAAATACCATTAAAAAAATGAAAATATCCTTACTCATATAAATTTAAAAAATTAAAAAAATTAGCGAGAGAAAGAGTTGAATTAAAAATCAAACCCTACACCCCCCTCTCTCCCACAGGTCCGACGCTAGCCGTCTTTAATGCCCTTCCCCCCAGATCTGACACCAAAGACCAAGAGATCGTCTCTCTTTCTCTCTCTCGCCCTTCTCTCCCCTTCCTTCCCTTGCCCCAAAACAAATACGACGCTGGACGCCGGAGACCACCCTCGTCTTCTCCGTTGCCTAGCCCCTGCCTTTGCTGATGAGCGCAAACGCCCCCCTCCCCCCACACAACCCAAATCCGGGTTTGCTAGGAATGGCCTACCCCCCAGACTCAGCGAAGTTGACCTTGCCCGAGAAGATGAAGATGCTGACAGACCTCTATTGATACTCTATGGAAGGTCAAGAGGGCAGCGAAAATGACCTCGCCGGAAAAGACAACGAAGGTGGAAGGTGGAAGGTGGAGGGTGTGCCGGTGTGCACAGGGGCAAGCTTATTACAAAGTTACAATGGTCTTTTTTCAGAATTTTTTAAAAAAATTCTTTAGTCTACAATACTATAAGCTCATTCATATTATAGTTATAATACGCACATACAATATTTCAACCACTTGATTTTATCTCTACGGACTAAAATTGATCTCTACCGTAGTTATTACAAAAGATTCTATCACACTCATTCTCAAAACGGTCCAAAGCACAAGCCAAAGTAAACGCCTTCACATGCAAATGGATGATAGTCCAACCGTCCTGGTGAATATACATTAAACTCAGTGAGCTGACACTGCTTGTGCTCCACCTCTAGTTGACCCTTGCTAAGATTTTGATATCATATATGGGGCCCTTAAAGTTGAACAATTATTGCGAGAAGAGAAAAAGTATGATTCAAGTCTTCAAATACGACTTTAGTTTCCAACCAAACATGTAACATAAAACCAGCAATTGTCAGTGTCCTGGGGATAAATAATTATAATAAAATGATCAAAGGTTTGAATGTTAGAAGTCTCGTGGAAGAGTATTAAATATAAAGATTTATTTTTTATTTGTTTTGTACTTGATTTAAAATATATAATATTATAACTCCATTTGATGAAACATTTTAAATTTAAAATTTTTATCTTAATTTTTATCTTTTTTTTGAAAAGTCAACAAAAATTATAACTAATTTTTAAAAAATTAATTAACTTTAACTCAAAAATTTCAACTCAAACCGTTTGTCCAAACGGAACCTATATTCCTGTATATTCTTACTATAGTATATTGGGTAAAAAATATAGTAACGTGCTTCTCGTTGAGAAATATGACTTTTATCAAATATTTCTGTCACCCCATAGGAAGCCCTTTGGTTATACCAAGACTAGTTGTCCCTTCCCGAAATTTTCTTTATTAAAAAAAAAAAAAACAAAACAAAATTCGTGATTTTTTTTTTTTCAACATTATTTCCAAAAATCGGCTGAAGTAATTGGTGAAACTTCAAGGCAGTGACCAATTATTTAAGACTCGAGGTAAAACTCGTAATAGCTTACAGTTGCCATGTATTTGCAAATAACTTGGCATGACTACAAATATAATATAAGATTCACTGCAACGTGAAGAAAAAAAAGAGCTTGCAAATTGCAGCATTCACCTACAAACTAAACTCTTATCCTAAACAGGAACTGTCCGATTGTTATTAGAATCAGGTTGTTGTTCCAATTCCTTTTCTCCATTTTCATCTTCATTCTCACCCGACATCTCCTCCAACGACTTACCTTTCGATTCAGGCACCAACAACGTGAACACCATACCCAAAAAGTTGATCACACCCAGCACAAGGAGCGAATTTCTCACTCCAATGCCTGCAGGGTACCCTGCATCCGCCTTGGCCTTGTTCTTGTTCTGCGCCAAATACAAGAACCCGAACGCGCCGACTATAGCCCCGAGCTTCCCCGACGCCGCGGAGATCCCGTGGCAAGTGGACCTAAGCCTGGCCGGGAATATCTCGGCCGGGACGACGAACGTGGTGGCATTGGGCCCGAAGTTTGCAAAGAAGAACGTCAACGAGTACATCACCACAAACCCGATTCTGTTGTCCTTATGAGTCCAGTGATCGTAAGGAATGGCCAGGGCAAACATGAACACTGTCATGAAGAAGAATCCCATCAATTGAATAGCGAATCTCCCGATCCTGTCAATAAAAGCGACAGTAAACCAGTAACCAGGAACGGTGCTGCAGAGAGCGATGAGAGTTTGAGCTCTGGCGATTCTGTAAACCTCTTCAAGAGCGTTCATTGTCTTGGCAGAAGGAATCCAACCGATGGCGGTGAAGATGTCCTTTTGAAATAGATTCTGACTGTAAAACGCAATGTCGAGCAAGAACCAAGTACTCGTCGTCCCAAGCAAATGGAGCCCATGTCGCCTCAAAAACTCCTTGGAAAACAGCCCAAAAGAGTTGGAACTCTTCTTCGACATCTGCTCAACTTTCTGTTGCTCCGCCTCGATCTCGACCTGCAAGACTTTCGCCATATCGGAAGCCGCCTGCTTCGCATCCTTGGCCACCAGAGCCGTGTAACGTGCAGTTTCGGGCATCTTCATCCTCCAATAGTATGTCAAAGCAGCAGGAAGAGCCCCCACCATAAGGATGATCCTCCAGACAAAATCCGCCTGCGGAACCGTCGATCTTAATGGATCGGATTCATAAGCCGGCGCGTCGAATCTCTCCTTAAACGAAGCAGACACGATGATGGCAAACAATCCGCCGGCCAGAATCCCAAACCCTTGCATGGCGAACACTGCAGCGATGAAAGCGCCGCGAGTCTTCTTGTTGGCGTATTCGGACATGATGGTGGCGGAAAGCGGGTAGTCGCCGCCGATGCCGAAGCCGAGCCAGAACCGGAAGAAGCAGAGCGTGGCCATGACGGACTTGGGGTTGTGTCCAAAGGAAAGGCCCGAAGCGACGGAGCAGATGACCATTAGCATGAGGGTCATTCCGTAGACTCGCTTTCGTCCCATCTTGTCCCCAAGCCAGCCGAAGAAGAGCTGGCCAGCGAGGGTGCCGCAGAAGGCGACGCCGTTGACGGCTGCTGAGACGTTAGGAGGGAGAGTTCCGGGCTTCTCGGCGCCGTCGACGTGGTAGTAAATGCGGCCGAGGAGTTTGGTAACGAGGGATATACAGAAGAGATCGTAGGCGTCGGTGAAGAAGCCCATTCCGGCGATGATGATGGCCGTAAAATGATACCATTGTGTTTTGGCAACATCTAGAGCGTTTAGAACCTGAAGTTGATCACCCGCCATGGCTATAACTCACAAACTTTTTTTTTTTCCTTCCTTCTCTGCAAAAAGAAGTTTAAAAAAAATAGGTAAGATTAAGTATACATTTAGCATTATATCTTAAACTCGAAATTTTCATTTTAATTTTTATCTTTTTCTTTAAAATTAACAAAAACTATAACTAATTTTTAAAAAGTCAACTAATTTAAATTTTAAAATTTCAACTTAAATCATTTCACCAAAAGAAAGTCTAAGATGTGGTGATTTCAACCAATTTACAAAAGGATTATTTTTTAAATAGAAAAGTATACATTTAATATGAAAACACATCCCATAAAATTAATTTATATATTTTTCTATTTTTAATAGATTTAACAGAGATATATATTTTTTGTTTAAAAAAAAAACTATTTTTTGTTGCTTTTTTGTTTCCCCGATTTAGTGAGAGGAAGTCAATGGTCCATTTTTCATCACGATTGACAGCTTTCAGACTAATCAACGTGTTACACCAGACAATCATGGGGCCAACCCTTCAATAATTTAAGCAAAATTTTCAACTATATTTTCAGCATGAGGAGTTGTTTAGTCAACTGTTGAAATAGTTGGTCCAACGAATTCAATTTTCTATGTAGTTGTCTACAGAATTGGTTAGAAATTGAGGACCACGAGCAGACAAGTACTTTGTACAGCTTTACGTTTTAAACATGAGGCTTTAAGCAATTTTATTAAAACACACATTGAAACTACCAAATTAATGCAACTTTCAGGCAAATACCCAAAAGAAAAGGAATAAAAAGAAAAAAAAAAAAAAAAAAAACCTTTCATGCAAATGGGACAAGTCTAATTTAGATGTGTTAATGGCTAAATGTCTTTCAACACTCTAAAAGAGGCAAAATAAAACCAGCATACAGCTAAAGGAAAAGTTAAAACAAAGGGACAAAACCTGTGATTTATTAGTTTCAAAGAAAATTAATTCTTTGACTACCACATGTCACTCCCTCGTATAAGTTAAACGTGAAAATGACACGTAAATAACCACCAATATAGAAAATCTGCCACAAATATAAATTATGGTTCTAATTTAACGTTTTTTTGCACGGAAACTTATGACGTAACTTACACCAGAAATAATCTTCCAACCTACCCTTAGGAAGAACTTATGCAAAGAACTTATGGAATTCCAGGGTCGTTGAATCATCCAGATCAACGGACCATAAAAGAGTAGTACACCAAACTTTAAGTTAATTCCTTACATGGAAATTAGAAAAATTGTTAGGATAACTACTCTATCTCTAAACGAAATGAAAGGCATTAAATGCCGTACGATATGAAAATAGGTGGAGGCAGATCCGAAGAATCATGCCAACAATATTTTAAGGCAATATTGACAAAAAACTGCTGCTACAAAAATGTTTCCCTTTGACCGTGGCAATATTTTCGGACTCAGCTGAATCTGAAAACATTTATTTTTATACAATTTCACCCCCTTTTTTTTTTTTTTTTAAGATCTGGTTTGAACTGAAAACAGAAGTTACGATGAATTACAACTAAAAGAAACAAGCAAAAATTTACAATCTCAGACGAATCATTACAATTGTCATGGATACGTGAGTGTGTGTGTGTGTCTATATATATATATATATATGTACCATATGTATGAATGGCAGTGCGTCTAGGCTCTGAAACTGATGAAAAAAAAAACCGTAATGACTTGAGAAAAGAAAAATGAAAAACATTAAAACAAGACTCGAAACAAAACAAACAAACAAACAAGCATTTTTATGTCATATGTCGTGGGAGAATATATAGTGAGATACTGACCTTTTTCTCTTTTTTCTTCTTTTTCTTCTTTTTCTCTGTAATCTGTTGGCTTTCTTCGGGAGAGAAATATAAAAGGAGAAAGATAGAGAGAGGAGGAGAGAAGAAGAAGGAAAGGCCCTTGGGGAGAGAAGAGAAGAGAAATGGGTACGAATTTATAAGCAACGGGGGTTTAAATAAAGAGTCATCAGATATATATTCAGGGGTATATTCTATATTCCCCACGCTAATAGCCTACTATTACGACGCCGTTTTATTACTTTCCAGACACCTTCCCCCCCCCCCCCCCCTCCTTATGGTTAGTTTTTAAACGTTTTTTTTGCATTCATTTCATTTCTTAATTATTACTCTTCTATTTGTAGCTTAGCTTAGGCCCCCCCAAAACTTACCCATTACACCTTAAAGCACAAAAGGAAAAAAGGGAGAAATTACAGCGAAAAAATAAAAAAGTGGGACAACTTTAGTTTTTTTCCTTCTCATTTTCTCATTCCTTTTCCGGCTTCTCCTTTTCTTGGTAAGTACATGTAGAGAATTATGTGTTAAGAGATTTAAAAATAATGTTACGTAATAGTTTATATTTTTTTAGTAATTAAAATGTATTAAGTCAAAGTAAAAAATACAAGATAATTTAACAGAACTTGAAAAATAGTAGATTATTATAAATTATATTCTGTCCATGGGATGTTTATTTATGAGGTTAAGTTTAAATCTTGAAGAAAAAAAAATATATAGTCTTTACTTTGTTCCTTGCAACTTTAAATTGAATTAAACTTCTTCCGAAATTTAATTTTATCGTAAGTACATATTTTCTTTATTCACGTTTTTAACCAACTTTAATATCCATATAAATAAATGATAGATAAAAAGATTATGGATCATTTTTTAACTGTTTTAATTAAGTACGAGTCATACCGACGAGTAAAAGTAATTATTCCTGTTAAAAAAATCAATATTTTTTAAAATAAAATTTAGAAATGATATTTGTCTATTTTAAATTATAACAAATAAAATTAGACAATCTCTATTCTTGTGACATTGAAGCAAAATCGTCTACATCATTCTCCCATTAGTTTTTAGTAATTCATCTTTCAGTTGAATTCGTCGTCCTAGTGGTAGTCGTAATATTTGTTTGTATGTGCAGCCTCTTGGGTGGTGGCCCCCAAAGTGCGAGTGTGGACCGAACATAAGCCATGCTTCACGAATGCCGACGACTTACGAGAACTAGTTTTACCAGCAAGACCTATCATTACATTATATATACATATACATACATATGTCATGTACATCTATTACTATTATATAAATTTCAAGGTTTTACAATTTAAAATTTTAATCTTTTTATTTTGTTCTTTTGTAGGTTATTTTCAAATTTTTCTCTCTTTTTTAGATAAAATCGTTTGATATTTTTTTTTCTTCAGTACCATCATTTTTATTGTTATTTTTTATCTTTTGTGTTAAAAAGTTTTTACTTGTTTTATTTTTATTTTTTATCTTTTTTTTTTGTGCATCTTTTGCTTTTGATTTTTTAAAAAATACTTTTGATTTACTCATTTTATATTTTATATCTTTATAATTTTTAAATAAAAAAAATCTTAAGAAATATGCATGTGTATGTAACAAATTAAATTCATAAATACATGCATGTACAAGTACTATGTATAGATATATATATATATATATATATATAAACATCCAATATCAGTCAAACTTGAACGCGCCTCTTTGATCGTGAGACGGGTTTTGGTAGTCTACTTCAGAGAGCGACTTATTTTGCCATCCTTTAATGGTTAGAGAGAGAGAGAAAAAGAGAGACTGAGAAAAGCAAGCCACATACTTCTCTTTCCTTTGTTAATATTTTTTAATCTTATCTATTTTATCATCTTTTCATTTTTGCCCTCCCCTAGATTTGCATTCACTCATGTGAAATCCTTATCTTTTGCATTTTCGTTCTCTGTATTATTATTATTCTTGTGATCTGTTTGTGCCAACGATGAATATCGTGGTTTAGTAAAAATTAATGCTGATTTTAAGGCTGTCTAATTTGAGGAGCTTTGTTTGTTCAAAATCAAAAACCTCCTTTTCCCGTGTTAAGAAAAGAAAAATAAAGGGGAAAAAAAAAAGAGAGAAAAAAAGACAAGAAAAATAAGGAAAGAAAGAAGGAAAACAGAAAACTGGTACAAGTGGTTGAGTTGGTGACAGACTGTTTGTAGTTCATTTTTTTTTTCCCATCTAATCAACCTCATTGCATATTTGCAATATTCATGTAATATTCCCACGTTTAACTCAATAGCAAAACCCCACTTTGTCTCTGAAAGTTAATAATTGAACCCTTTGATTTTTTTTTTTTCTTTTTTGGTGGCGTAACACTATCTTCTTCTTCTTCTTCTTCTTTTTTTTTTTTTTTGGGTGTTTTTTTACCCAATGTAATTCATTCTAGTCGCTAAATTTATTAAATAATTAAATTGTTTCTTAATTTTAGTTAATTTTTAATAAATTTTAACTCATTAAAGGGTAAATTTGTGGGGGGGAAACAGCTTTTAACAGTTTGCAAAAAATTTATTAAAAAAAAAAAACTAAGTATTTGTAGCAATTAAGTCTAAATTTTAATTAATTTCATTAATTATTACAGTTAATTAACTATTATTTTATAAATTTAAGGATTAAATTCTCATAAAAAAAATTGAAACTAAAATACTTATAAATTATGAGAATTTCAAATTATGCATCCTAAAGCTTTAAAAAATACATTAATTAGAAGTATCGCGTCAATATTATACACCATATTAATTAAAATATCATAGAAGTTCTAACTGAATTAACTAACCCTCACAATTACTACTAATTAATCTTTCAGTATTGGCCATACCTAGCACGAATGTACTGTAAACATATGTTAAAAAAATTTTAAAAAAAATTTCAGAAATCAAGAAATAAATGTATTTTTTACAAGTAAAAGTATGTTCTTTCAGACTATATAAAAGCCTTATGCACAAGATGATAATGGTTCCTGTGAGGACCGGTTCCCAATTACATGCCACGGGGATGGAAGATTGCTAGTGGAGTTTGGATTAAAGATGATAATAATTTCTTATCCCCTAAATCGAGATCGAGAGAATAACCGGTGAATACTCTCCGCCCCGTCACCATCTCAATGAACATATCTAAGAATATATATATATATATATATATATATATATATCTTATTTGTGTTAACATGCATTTGTTAAACATATTTGGTTGGAATTGAGCTTGTTTACTTCTGGTACTAACTAATTGAAATTTCCGTTGATTATTAGTATCATGATGAGGATTGCGGGGCAACATAAATGTCTACTGAAAGAGAATTCTCCGGTTGTCCCACCTTTCTTTAAGTCATGAAGACTTTGTTTTAAGAGCTAGCGAAGATATGGACGAGAAAGCAATGTTCTTCTATCCTATTCCATCCTGTCTTTTGTCATTTTTATATATTTTTTTCCTGAGTAAATTGTTAAATTGATTCCTGAACTTTTAATTTTATGCAACTTTAGTGTTTGAACTTTTTTGCATATCTGGAATGCCAATAAATTATTAAAATATTACTAAAATAATCATTGATGTTAAGTTTTGGATAGAATTTGTTAGTTAGTATCACTTTATGATCAAATTATTAGCAGATTCCGTCTAAAAATCAATATACATGACTATGATAGTAACATTTTAACAATTTATAGCATTTTCTATTTTTTTTTTTTTTTTGTAGTTAGAATGATCGTAAACTATTGAAAAACATTGTTATAGTTATCATTTCTGTTAATTTTTGGACAGAATTCGTACTTAGTACCATTTTTGACAAAATTACTAATAGATTTTATTCAAAAATTAATAAAAATGACTACAACAGTAATATTTTAATAGTTTAAAGGCATTTCAATTATAAAAAAAAAATTCAGAAATTAAAAATTATATAAAGCTAGAAGACTAGAAACTAAATAAGTAATTTATCATTTTTTTTTTCTTTAATCATTTTTTCTTCGAAATAGCAAGATGCTGTTGGAGAAAAATAGAAAAAGGGTAGATATTAAATACTGGTAGAGTAGTTGACCAAAAATGTTAAAAATTAGGAATTTATAAAAATTGCTACAGAAAGAAATATAAATAAAGCGCGTTTATCTACAATGTGATGCTCGTTAAGGTTGTCGGGCTAATTATTGGACCAGCTTTGTCATGAACTTTCTTCTTCCTGTTCTTTCACACTATATTTCCTTCCGCGTGTTATTAATCGGCAGTACCAAAATTCTGCGGCTATGGTGTATAGTTAGTTTTACCGCGTTGATGTCACTAGACATTTGACATAAACTATATAGGCTTATTTCGTAGAGTTTTTAAGGAGTTGTTTTTGACTTCTCAAGTTCAAAAGTAATTTTTTAAAGTGTTTGGATGATATGTCAAAAAAGTTTATAGTTTTCAAAAACGTTTTCTGTTAAAGTCAAAAAATATAACTTCTGACAAAAGTTTTTCTTAGCAAATTTTAAAATTTGTAATAAAATTTAAATTAAACAATTACAAACTTTATTTATAATAAATGATATTGTAATTAACAAAATTTAGCCGAAAAAATATTGAGATAGATATGAGACTAGGAAATTAGGAGTAGAGTAGAGTAAAATATAATTAACAATAAGAAAGAAAAATAAATGATATTAACTTTCAAATACCAACTTAAAAAAAAAAAATCTTAAACTGTTTAAAAAAAAAGGAAAAATAATCTATTATCCCTATGTAATATGATTTATATAATCGTTGTACAACCATATTAAAAAAAACATGTCTAATAACAAAATATTGTTCTTTAAAAAAAAAAAGAATAAATAACAAAATTTAGACGAACTGGGCTTAGGACGACCCGTTGGGCCGAACTAAACGGGCTGGGTCAACCCATCGGGTTCAACAGTAAGGCTTAGCCCGACTCTTATGCTTGCACCGGGTTGGGTCCCCGCCCGATTTTTTAACAAGTTGGGCCCACCTTTGGGTCAAAAATGTGGGCAACAAGCTAGTTCTCTTAGCTCGGACCATATTTATAACTCTAATGCAATATTGTATAGAAGACAAAGTGTGTGTATATATATATATTGATATCCAAATTGTTAATTGTCAAAATGTGTATGAGCTAATTACATCCGGAAAAGATTACTATTTTTCTATGTGTGGACCGCCGCTTTGGCAAAACTCCTACCTTTTTTATTTTTATTTTTATTTTTTGCTTGCTTGGATAGCAAACTCCGACTTCGTTTTGTTTATTGTCAATGGCTATGAAAGTTTTCTTTTGACTTTATCGGCATTCATAGCTAGTGGTAAATAGGCATGCTTTTCATAAAATTTTATCATATATAATTAATTAAATGTTTTTGTTATGATAAATTATCAAGCCCATTGACTTGCTTTTACACGTGGGCACGATAAGAAGGTGGGTCGGCTGTATTGTGGAAATTATTTATTAATTTATTAATCAATTTATTTTTCTTGATGAGACCCTAAGAATATATAATATCAATGTCGAGTAACGTTTAATTATTGTTTATTTTTAAGCCTTCGTTTGTTTCGCCATCTCAACTCAAACTTTTTATCTCAATTTTTATCTTTTTCTAAGAAAGTTTTTGGTCTTTTCTAAAAAAGTTTTTTATCTTTTCTGAAAAGTCAACAAAAATTACTATTGAAACTTAAAATTTCCAACTCAAACTGGTGAATTAAACGAAACCTAACTATTTAATTTTGGCATACAGTGGAGGAAGACGTTGTGACTTGGTTTGAGAAATATGACATTTTGTCTGTGTTTAATTATCATTTAGGGGATGTTTGGTGAATGAGTTTAGTTTAAGATTTTTAAGTTTCAATAGTAATTTTTCAGAAAAGACAAAAAATTTTTTTTTTCAGAAAAAGACAAAAACCATGATGAAAAAAGTATAATTTAATTTAAAATAAACTAACAACCAAACGGGTCCTTAATTTTTTGAATAGTCTGTCTAAGACGGTCAACCGAACTTGTAATATTAGAAAGAACAACATAACTCTAATCAACTGAACTAAACTCCATTAACTAAAGTGTATGCGGATGAATTCAATGAGATCACCGTTTTCACATCTTGTTAGGATTGTCATACATATAGAACTCTAATCTCCATGCAATACCAACCATGTTTGTTAGATTAGCAATAGTGAAACTAATTTTATGCTTTCACATGTAACTAAGTGATTTACAATAGAGATTATAGAGCAATAATTGAGGAGATTAGGCTATAAACTAGTCGTTTATTATAGATTTAAAGATAAACATCCACAAATGTCAGAGGCTAGCAGACATGATAAATATGTTTATTTAAACAATGCAACATTTAATACGTACGTTCCTAAGTTCAATGTCACACAACTTGACTATCTTAATATTTTGATAATTTAGCTTCTTCTTTTAATAACCAAGCATTCACATGGCTTTCAATAAATCTGCTCCTTTTTTTTTTTTTTTTTTTTTTCAAGTAGCATGGGGAATCATATAATTATTTGTTGAAGCAAATCTTATCTGTCACTGGCTATTAGAGGTAAAATATTTTCATGCGCACAACATCATATAAAAGATTAAACTTCAAATTATGAATTAAGAAAAAAAAAAAAAAAAGATTCGAAACCAACGGTACTAATACCACAGCGCCCACGATCATTATTTGTTGGTTTAGTTTAGTTTTCAGATGTCCGACCTCAAATTAGTATTTACTACCTAGGGGGAAAAAAAATACAAAACAAAGCTTAACAAATGTCAGGAAAATTAAGAACTATTTGGCAGAACTTTCTAAAAGTTATTTTTGACTTACTGAGTTCAAAAACCGCTTCTCAAAATATTTGGATGATCTATCGATAATACTTTTGATTCCTGTAAGATCTTAATGTCAAAGCCAAAAAAATAACGTATAGAAAAAACTCTCATGAATAAACTTTAAAACTTTTATAAGAGTTTAGGGTAGATATCATAAATTTTATTTAATATTTTTACTATTTATTAAAGAACTTCAAAATCTATTTCAAAAATATAGTTTTCAAACGTATCCTACTGAAAAATCATAGATTTTATTTACCTTATTTCATTGACTAAAAGCAAAAGCAAAAAAAATCTATCAAACCGTTTCTAAATCGAGTTAGCAACAATCAAAATAAGAAAAGAATGGAAGAGAGAGAGAGAGAGAGAGAGAGAGATTATTTTCAAAATGTGTGAGATTCGATTTCCAAGTGGTAGCTATAGTGAATTTCTTTTTCGGTTGAAACTTGAAATGGATTTGTTTGTCGCTACGTTGGATGAGAAGTTCACGCTCTCTAGACAACGGTAAAACACAAGACAAATCCATTCAAAGTCATTGCAATATTGCAAATTGCAAACCTAACACATATGCCATATAAAATTGGAATTATTGTAGGCTACAGGCTTTAGGTTTAGGGGTTTACTTTTACCCCTTTTTCCCCTCACTTCATGGAGCATCATTTGCTTTTATAGGGAAAAAATGGAGTAGCAGCGTCCCACAAAAAAGTTCACTTTCTACATTTTTATTTCAACATTATCTTTTATAATAATAAGATAATTATCATTACAACATTAAAAGTTTCTATGGTCTAGAGTTTGACAATGTAACATAGCCGTTTCCCTTCACATTTTTGTTTTGTTTTTGTGTTTTTTCCTTATGTGATATGACCTTTTATTATATATTAATTATGGACAGAAACTATTCTTAACCATTAGGTTAATTTTTGACTTTTTTGTATTGGTGCACTCTAAACTTATTATGGAGTTATAATTTACACTCTAAATTTTTAATGTTGACAATTTATACCATAAACTTACAAATCTGTAACAATTTGCACCTATTGATAAACAATCTTGTTTTTTTTTTTTTAATGAAAATTGATACATCACTTGTATATAGATCGATCATTAACAAAGATAAAAATAATTATTTATGCCATGAATTAATAACTCATGTACAAATCACAAATTATTTTTTTTCAAAAGATTAATATTATTGCCAATTTGGTGTAAATCGTAACATATTTGTAAGTTTAGGGTGCTAATTGTCAAAATGAATAGTTTAGGGTACAAATTACAACTCTCCAATAAGTTTAGGGTGTACCAATATGAAAAAACCTAAGTTTTTTAACAATTTAATTTATACGTGTTTATCTCAAAAAATTTATAATGCATAATATACAATTAGGGGATGTTTGGCACTAGGGCTCAAACCTTATAATTAGAATCTAATTTTTATCTTCTTCCCTCAGCCTCACTATTCACACAGTTTTGTAATTTAAACTTTAAAAGTCCATAACTTTGCATAGACAAGTTCAATTGAGATGGTTTTTTTTTTTTGTTTTTAAATTGCATAAAATTTCAAGAAGAATGAAACAAGCGCTATATTGATTTTTTTTTTCTCGAACACATTTTCAAGTTTTTACACTTTTTAACTCCAGTAGTTCAAATGCCTTAATAAACGCACAATCAATTCAAATCTAAATTCTATAATCCAAACTTGAGCCCCAAATGCATGCTTATTTTATATAAAATCAGATTGTTAAAATTTTATTCCAATAACTAAATAGAAGTTCTTAACAATAATCGTACCAACATTTAAAGACTGTTTTGGTCATGCCTTCTTTATTTGTCACATGATCGTCACGTCATCAGCACGTACTAATCACATCATTGACAACTGGCGGCTCTAATGCCAGTCCTGTGATAGTGTTGTTATTGTTGTTTGTTTGTTTGCATGTCTTTGTAAGTACTATGCAACTAGTATATATTAAAGAATCAAAACACGGACATTTTGCATTTTTATTTCTGTTTTCTTTTGGGATTTTTTTCTCTTTTACCTATAATTTATTGTTGTCAAGAAAGACATATATACTATTTATTTGTTTGACGGAAGGTCGGGTAGGGTGATGACTGAGGGTCAAGATTCGATGGCGCAATAGGTGCTATCGATTGCAATATTTTATACCCCACAATTTTTTTATAGATATTTTGAACCTCTTATTCTTTTATTACTCTTTTTTCAGAGACTCATTATTCTAACTTCTAAGTTGAAATCAGCACGATATTCACAATCTGAGAGTTTGATTAACTGAGTAGTTGGTGAAGTTTGTTGAAGAATATCATCTTAAAATAACCAACAAGGTGCTTGCAAAAGAAAAACTCTCGCGTCTTTAGAATAATAAAGTAATTGACTAATTAATGGGACTACTCCTTTTTCATAAAAATATATTTAAAATAAATAAATAAAGACAGAAGGTAATGGAATGCTTAAGAACATCGCTTTTTTAGGACATAAGGTCATTTTAAATACGAATGCCGATATTAGTGCTATATTTTGACCCTAAAAATGTAAAAATATAATATATTCGGTATTTTGTTTTACTTTATACTCCAACTTCTTGCAATCTTATATAGTATATCTACTTTTTATCATAAACTTTGCAATGATTAGATGAACAAATCATCATATTAAAATATTTAGTATCAATTTGACATCAACCGTAGTATATGCTAAATTTTTACATTGAAAATAATACCATATACTAAAAAGTGGTTTTCCTACTAAAATATCTAAATACAGTGACACTTTAATTTGGCACCGTTAGATGATCTATTTGGAAGAAAAGTTTCAGATATATATATATATATATATATATATATATTTTATGTTAGTGCCTTGAAAGTGGTCTAATTCAAAAGCAACTATAGAATGCGATAAAGAAGGCCACACCTCTTTCCCCAACCCGCACTACTTTTATGTATTTGAAGGCCATGTGATTATAAACCTATTATACAGGAAGTCATACGAAGTCATACGAAGTCATTCTCAAGGGCCATGGTTTAAAGTAGAGCTTCCTAGCTCTTTCCTAATCATATCATTCATTTCTTCAATACTTGAAATCATGAAACCCCTCTTACATAGTGAAAGTTTCCTCCCACTTCACCTTAAAATAAACTCACATTTGTTATCCTAAAAATATAATAATAATATTGTGACTACTTATTTAGAAATTTCAACCTAAGTTGATAGTGGGGAGCACAATGAATATGGGAAGTTCAAATATAATCATATACATTAACAACCACACAACTTCGTGTATTAAATTTCCCATCTTTTTTGACCTTTTTTGCTAGCTAGTAGACTAACTATTCACTATGGCAGCCAAAACAGAAAAGCATTTCCTAGGAATTCTATGGTTGCAAGTTTGGTAGAGACAGTACGTAGTGGATTCTTTGATTTTATGTAGGTTCTAGGAAATTGGTTTTTGACGAAATACAAGATACACTGAATTAAGCTCCCAAAGTCACTTTTTGTGAGGACGCAAAGTTGTGCCTCCATTAACTACATTTATGGAAGTTTTACCTACCTATTTTTAACGTGGCGTCTTCTCGAGCAAATCACTAATGTATTGGCAAACACCAAAATGGTTCTTTCTGGTACCATAATAGAAGCCAGGACCAATGAACAAAATATGGAAGGAGACTGATGTTGGGGCTGGTCTGCAAAAAACAAACGACATCTGAACAAAGGCAAAAAGAACAAGTACATTTGTTCAGTACCAACCACAGACAGCCAGCCCCTACATCAGAAACTCTTCACTAGATTTTTCTGTCAAAAAAGTTGTGATAATTCATTAACAATGCATTTCAAGTGTGGTAACCTAACATATGATGCTTTTCCTACTCTCGAGTGATTTGATAGATTAGAAATTTTAGATTTGAGACTTATATTTAGCGTGTTTAAGATTACTCTTTTTAGATTATCGTCTCGATTTCTATGAGCCTTTAATCGAGCTACAACGACTTTTTAAAAAAAATATATTAATTATGACTCAATAGAGAATCTGTGAGAACATTTGGCCATGCACATAACTACCTTCCCCAAGCTTTTCGGCTTCTTCATTTTTTTTGGGGTCAAAATCCTTATTTCTACACGTGTAATTGAAAAGTTCAATTGTGTTTTATTTATTTATTTTTAATGGGTTATGAAGATAGAGGTTGAAATGCCTATATAACCCTAAGGAAGTGGATGTTCTATTGGATATATGGATTTTTCACGAGGTGAATTACCCATATATCTAGGTTAATGTGATAGTAACAACTCAAACCCAAGTATTTATTAAGGAGAACGAGTACCCTACTAACCCACCTAAGAGACGTTGGCCAGTTGTGTTTTACTTGAGTTGGTGGGTAGGATGTGTTTCTATTTACTTAACAAATTAAGGTAGCATTTGGTTGAAACAATATTTTGTAATATTTGGACCATTTTATTGGAACAAATAATTATTTTTAAAGAGAAAATTACTTAAATAATTAACCACCTTTATTTTTCATATATTAACTAACATGACATAAATTCTTCATTATTATACTAACGTGACACAAATTTTAATTAACTTTAGTTTAATTTTTTGTAATGTTGGTATGATATTGATTTTTTGTGTGTTGATATAATGGTCTTTAAATTTGTGTCATACGTATGCTTTTCCCTTTATTAAATATGTTTGACAGCTCAAATTAAATTGAGACATTCAACCGATTAAAACATGTTGAAATAATTATATAAAAAGTCTAATTTTAGGATTAAAACATGTCCATTTTTTTATAATATTACATAAATATCCATTTTTATAAAAAACAACTATTCATAATACTTAATTTGTTCTTTTACTATATTTAGTTTCTCTCATTATGATTCTTATTGTTTTCCTTATTTGTTCATCATTATTGTGTTTTTATGTTAATGACTAGTTCTTTATTATAGTAATTGTTTGTTAGTAAGATTTAAGTTTTTGATAAACCTATTGCTTAAGTATGATTTAGATTTCGTAAAAAACCTAATTTTTTGGTATGATTTATTTTCTTTATGATAACTGTAACATTATCATGGTAATTTATTTTATTTATTATTACTAGAATTGTTTTCATAGTTAGTTTCTAAAGTGTAAATGTCATATGAAGTTGCTTATTTCTTTATGATAATTACCATATCATTATGATACTTTTTTGAATGTGGTATGTTTTTGTTTTTCCTCTTTACGATTACTGTATCAATATGATTTTTTTTTCTTTATGATAATTATTGTATCATTATCGTGTCTTTTTTAGATTTTAAAGTGTTTAAAATTTTTGTACAATATCTGTTTAATTTTCTTTATATGTTCATTGTGCATTTTAACTTACTAACTAATTATTTATTATAATGATTGTTTTTCATTTACAATACAACTAATATCTATTATGGTCCTTTTTTTGCTTTATAATAAATCAACAAAAATTATTCTTTTCCTTTAATAAAAGATTTGCTTAGTTTGAATTTTTTTTAGAGATTTTTTTCTTTCCTTTTTTATGATGAATTCTTTATTTGTTTATATTTAATTATTGATGAAAGGGTAACGTGGTATTTATATATATTAAATTAGACATACTTGTAAATAAAAGAAAAAATGAGCATATTTTAAATCATATTCTTTAATTTAGACATATATGTAAATAATTCAAAAATGTTTCTATCTGACTATTTAGTTCAAAATAAGAATTGAGACCATACCCCTTAAAAGAAAAACAAAATATCTTTTCATCTATGTTTAGTGATCAAAACAGAAACAAAAGAAATGTAAAAAAAAGATTTCCAAAACACCCACCTCGGAACGTGACAAAACACCCCACTTCCATACCGAATGAATTCACGTGGATTGTGGTTTGCAAGGCCCACTAATTAAGTGTCCCTGTTTGCTGCTCATAACGTGCGGCACAACACAAGAACATGATAATGGGATGAGCCCAAATCATAAAGAGATCAGATAATTTTGTCTTACACTCAAGGGCCCAACTTTTCCCAATCTATCAAGGTTGATACTGACATCAAACGTCAATTAGGGCTGTGATGGAACAGTGACAGCACTGAACAAAAACACACACATGTATATACATACATACATATATATATATATATATTTGTATATTATGTGTGTGTGTATATATCAAGAATGAGTGGGTGCTCCTGCTTCTCTACTTGGCTTCCATATTGGCATTCAGTCCTAGGCTCTGTTTGGTAATTGAAGAAATGAAGAGGAAGAAGGGTAGAGAGAATTGAGAAAATTATAAGAATCCTTCACTTTGTTTGATAAGAGAGAGGGTGAGTTAAAATAATAGATAATATTTATCTAATTACTCTATTGTTCTTTTACAAGATTTGTTGATATTATTAGTATTTTTTATTTTTATAAAATAGTCTTTTTAAAACTAAATAGAATGGAGCTTGCATTTTTATATAAATGAAAATATGTAATTTGGTAGGTCCGGAGGGAAACTCTTCCCCTCGTTTTTCCTTTTAACTAAATAGTAAATTACATGTGTTTGTTCCTCCTCTCTCCCGCCAACCAAACAGACCTAACAAGAAGTGCTTAGTGCTTCTTGTTAAACAGTCTTAGTCACGGAATATGCGAAGTGACTTGTAGAGGATCGTGGCACTCTTATCCTGCAATAAAGATAAGCCTAAAGTGCATTTCGGTTGGATAAGGCACTTGGGAATTAATTATAGGGAAGAAACTATTATTTGTAACTATTTGTATAACTTACAAATCTCTTTCTTAGATGAAATTTGGTAGTCTATAATCCGGTGGTAGGTTGAACTCATCTATCATAAATCTAGTCATATTAGTCTAATTATGGCCTTTTAATAAAATAATATTAGGAAACATCAGTGATATTTAATATCACTCACTAATAAAGGGTGGGTCTCATAATATAGAGTCCACCAATGGGATTTACTTTTTTATTAGCGTGATGTTAAATATCGCTGATATTCTAAAGTAATTTTCCTTTTAATGGATAGTAAATTTCTTCATAACAATATGTTGGTTTGAGTTATTCTATTAAGATGAGAAGGCTTTGTACAATTTACATTCCATTTTGTATGTATGTCACCAGGATTATTTGGGTTTAAAAAATGAGATACCGTGTTCTATAGAAAATATATAGATGTAAAGAGTGTCCTTTTTCTTGTTTTCTTTTTCCCCTTTTTTGCGTGAGCGGTGAATTCTTCTTAATTTGATCGTCGCATGTTTTGTTTCAAAGGGAGAGATGGAGTACTGAACAAACATTTCATTAAATACTGAAATCATCTTCTAACAATATGTGTGTGTATATATATATATAGTTTGCTGGTTGGAGTTGAAATTTTTTAAAAATTAGTTATAATTTTTGTTAACTTTTCAGAAAAAGACAAACTAAAATGAAAAATTTAAATTGGAGTTGAAATACCAAACGGAGGTTGAATATTTGTTAAGTGGTTATATTTGTCAATCTATCAATTGTGTTAAATATCATCCACTAAAAAAAGTAAGTCCCATGATAAAATCTACAATTATGATGATTATTATTCTATTTTATGCTCGTGTTTAGCACCGGTGGTACCTGTAATATTTTTTTCAATGATTTTTCTTCGTGTTTAATATAAAAGTATATTACTGATTCAAAACAAAGAACATTTTTGTAATTTTCCCTTAACGGATATATGTCCTTGGTCCATAGTCCACACCACATGGAACAGGTGCTGGCCCAACCTGATAGTTTGAAAATTTCATTGAAAGGCCCGTTTGACCGGAGGAAATTTCCATCCTCAACGACCAACTCGAAAAATATTGCACAAATTAATTTCTTCACATAATGGTAGAGAGAAATTGAAATATAATACAAGTGAGCAGAAGAATCTGATGCTAATTATTTATTTCCCTAATTCCAGGCACGCAAGTTTAGTTTATTTTATTTGTTTGGTGTAACGGTTTTCCTGTCTCATTTTCTTTTTATATAATGAGAGAGACATGTAATCTTCACTTACTTTCAGAACATAAATTATAATTAAAACGTACGACTAATTCAAAATAATTAAAAAAAATTTGTGTACCTTGTAAACACAGGAATACAGATTGGAATCCAAAGTGCATTCTCTGTTCACACTAACATGCGCAGAAGTTTCTTCAAAGGGGAAAGAAAAATTAAGGAAATAAAACTGCAATATGTTCTTCCATAAAGCCAAGATTCTAGGAGAATACACGATGCTTGTTTCCTTTAATAACTCTAAGGGAAGGCCTAGTTTCTGATTTATGGTGGGAGCAAAGTCATAATATGCATTGTATTGTATTGTTTGTTTGTTTCTTCTTTATTTAGAGATTCGTAATCTTCACATATCTTTAAAATATGAATCGAAACAAGAGTGTATTATTTATTGATAACAGTTGATAAGTTTACATCAATCAAAAAAATGTTATTTTATGGTGGGCCTAATTGTTTTTTCTTTTTGTCTTCTTATATTCATATACATAATCAGAGAGACAAATAATCTTCACTTTTTTTCAAAATATAATTTTCAATTAAAATGTATTATCAATTCATAATAACTAAAAATTTGCGTACCTTCTGAACATATAAAATGACGAATTGGAATCGAAATGCTTGCTCCATTCACACTAACTTGCACAGAAGTTTCTTCAGAAGAAAGAGAGAGGGAGAGGGAGATCATAAAACTGCACTAGTACTATTGTCCATTAAACAAAAACCATATCACATAATGGAGAACATACATACTTGCTTATTTTAATAACTCGAGAAAATAAGGGTAGGTTCTTAGGAGTAAAGGCTCGTTCTTTTATTTTTTTCTTCCTTATTTAGAGACGTGTAATCTTCACATACTTCCAAAATACAAGTCATAATTAAAATGTATTATTTATATAACTAATAAATTTATATACCTCAAAAATATTAGATGGACCCTGGAATCAAATGCATTGTTTATTGACAGTAGCTGACAGATGAATACATCTAAAAAAAAAAACCTATTTAAAAATCGGAATCAGAGTATATTGTTTATTATTGGTAACGGACAAATCCACACACACCTTTAGAAAAAAAACTAAAAAAAATATGAATTGGAATCGAAATGCGTTCATCATAGATATCAATTGACGAATTCAAACACCTCATAAAGGAAATAAGAAAATACACATGAAAATATTAAAAAGGCTTTGTTTTTCTAACACCCCTATGTATCAATCACCCCCAAAAAATTAGACTGGGGGGAAGTCTAAAATCAACGAATTTTAAGAGATTTTCCATGGAAATTAACTCAGAGACACAAGTGCAAAATATATAATCAATATTGAAACTCCTCAAACAAGAAGACCACACAATGTACTCATGGAAACTAGTACAGAAATAGCTTAAAACAGACTAATAATAATATGTAAACCAAATTAGGCTTCTTCTTACCTTTTCTCTCTTCAATATTTCCCTCAGCTGTATATGTTATATTCTTAATTCTTTGCTTGAGTTTCACCGCGCAGGAAGGCTGAAGGGAGAAGAGAGATTTTAAGGAGAAGTATAGTACTGAGGAGAAAGCATATAAGGAGTTTAACAAATAATTAAGAGTAAACAAGTTTAGGACAATATTATCAAGGGAGATTCTCAAGACAAATGAAAAATTTTCAAAATCTTCATTTGATGTGGGTCACCTTTTTTTTTTGTTTTTTTGTTTTTTTGTTTTTTTGTTTTTTTGTTTTTTTTCCCTCTCTGAACAAAACGCGTGTGCAGCACTAGCTTTTGGGTGAGGAATTGTTTTGTATAAACAATTAAGGAAAAAAAAAAAAGTGTTTTCGGGAGTGAATTTTGAATTCCAAGGACCAAAAAAGTAAGAAAACCGAAACCTAAAAATTTGAAGTGATTACTAAAGTGGGAAACGAAGAAAAATATTAGTTTTGTAAACTTCGATAATTTCTCCATTAACAGAAGAGAGAAACTCAACACTAAAATTCCTCCAAAAAAAAAAAAAAGAAAAAGAAAAAGAAACTCATCACAAAAAAAATACACACACACACACATCATTTCAACACAAAATTGCTAAAATATGTTAATGTCTGATATTTGTAGTTATTAGTATCTCACAGTCATTGTCAACTGGCAAAAATTAATTTATTTTTATTATCATTATCATTATTATCATTATTTTTATTATTATTGTTGTTGTTATTGTTATTGTTATTATTATTTTAATGTGTGAAAGTCAGGACTTATGATATAATGTTAATTAACGTTTCATATTAAAGTCAAGAAAAACAAAACCGGAGATAAGTTGTAGAGAGAAACAAGGGGCTAGTTTCTCAGCGCTTCCGTCCTAATTAATTCTCTAATCATGTCTATTTTCAATTTTAGCATACAGAAAATAATTTTGTTGTGTGCTAATTAAATGAATTAGAAAAAGAAAAGGGAAGAAAAATGCAAGGAAATTTTTAAGGCATAGGTTTCCTTTTACGAAACAATAAGGTACTAAATTAATATTGGTACTAAAATTAAAAAAAAGGGTACTTATTAATAATAGTGTCCAGTAATGCAATATTCACAAAGACATATATATATATATGTATATATATACAAATATATATATATATATAATGTGTCATTGAAGGGTCCATTTAGTTGTCTTTGGTCCAGTCGTTCGTTTGTAGACTTGTGGAATCCACAATTTCCTTTTCACGGGTTTTAGTAAAATAATTACCAATAAACATGGATTAGACAACCATATTTGTTTAATTGTCGAGCAGCAATTCAATAAACTCAATATATATTTTTAATATATCTTACCTGCTGCGCAGCCGCTAGATGACAAAGGAAGTGAGGAAACAAATGCGTCATGTTTTATAAACAAATGAGGAAAATATAAAATATTGAACAGTAGATCTAAAAAAGATGAGGATATGCTTAGGACCTACAAAATGTCATTATTTTTATAATCTTACAAAGAATAAGCTAATTAGATTTGAGCTAGTTAATTTAGCTTTTATAGCACATAGGCAGCTATAGAGGACAACGATAGGTAGCCACATCTTGAGCCTGCACTTTTAGTATCTTTTATTTTATTTATTTATTTCTTTTTCTTTTGGCAGAAAAAAACGCTGCCTTTTTGTCAACCCCTTTTTATGCACTTCTTCAATTCCTGTTGACATATATATAGTGCACCATCTACCTTTTGTGTTTAATTATTTTATTTTTATTTTGGAATTATCTGTTTTTCTCTCCCTCTTTTTTTTTTTGGGGGGACATTTTCATCTCCATTGGTAATTTTATTTAATAAAAAGAAATCCAGTTGATCATTCAGATCAGTTCACGACAGGTTTTTTTTCTTTAATAAAATTTTCACATGCCATGTCGAAAAATTAATACCATGTTATAATAGGATCTTATAGAGTTTTTTTTTTAAATTAAAAATCTATAATCAGCTGCTATTTTTATGTAGCAGTATAAAAAAGTAACACATTAATTTGAGTTTTATAAGCGGGAGAGCTAATATATATCTTAGTCTAAATGCAAAGCAATTCCCAATGTCTCTAAAAAATAGTTGCATTATTTAAAAAAAAAAAGTTAACCCATTTTCTAGTAAAAAATTGGTACACGGGGAAGAAGCAGGAGGACAATCATCTTCAATAGAATTCAAGGTTTTAATTATTCTCATTTGTAATGCTTTGATTCTATTTAGATATTATTGTGTGTTGTGGATTTAATATGTTCTATTTGTTTACTTAAATGAATGTACAAATAACAGCTAAGTACTTAATTACTTTTATCTCAATGTAAATATAATCTGGCTCCATAGAATATGTTTAAGAAATTTATTTTACCCCAAATTTGGACGTCCATATTTCAAACTTAAAACCTTAAAATAAAATATAAAATCTGCTATACCATTGTGTAAATTCATAAAGTTTTGAATTATGCTAGATTGACATCTTAGTTCATTTGGAAGAAGAAAATTGAAAACATTAAAATATATAAATGAAGATACAGGAGAAAATAAAATTTTAAATATGCATTTTGATTTTTAATTCAAAAATTTAGGTTTAGTTTACATTACTTCATAAAAATTCTTCATTCTACCACTGAATAGAACGATAAAAATATCTTATGATTAATCTCCTCGTTTTTTTTTTCTCCCCTCCTATTCTGTTAAGAAAACAGAAACCACAATTGATTTGTTCGAAATGCTAGCTAGAAATATATTAGAAAGTTTTTAGTATGATGTCAAAAAGTTTCTAATTATGGATTAAGGGTTCATTTGGTATTTGAATTGAGTTTGAAATGAGAGAAAATTTTTAAGTTTGAGTTGGTTGACTTTTGAAAAATTAATTTTAAATTTTGTTGATTTTTCATAAAAAAATAAAAATTAAGATGAAAAAAATACAGTTTAATTAGAGTTAAATCTAAATACCGAACATAGACTAAGTAGTATATGATTAAGCTGCACAAGCGATCAATTAATTTGGCCAAAAGCTAAGGCCAAGCAGCTTTATCCCTGACTGTTGTAGCTAGGTGGTACTGCTTGCGTCAAAACACGATATATATATATATATATATACACACACATATTAATACGAATGGATGCATTATTAGAATTTAGATGGGTGGCTCTTCTGCTTTCTGCCTCATAATTTGTTTGTTTTTTCTAAATCTCAAAATACAGTATTAATTCTTCCTTTAAAAAAGAAAATTTAACTTAAAAATGAGGGGATTCGAATTCTTCACCTTATAACGGAATCAAGTGTGAAATTACCGTTAAATTATATCTACAACCATACCTTTCTTTTTTGTTGAACACTTTTTTTTCCCTCTCTCTTAAATGGAGTAGGCATTTTATTTTATTTTTATATGTATGCATACTATTCTTCCATTTATATAAAGTCTTGTCAACTTGTATATATGTTTTTAAAAAGTAATAACACAAAAGAAGTTATATCTGTATTTTAGGTTCACAACATGGAAATTATTAAGCGGAATTAAGCATTCTACACACCGTCTTAATTATAATATTTGTTTCTGCTTCTTTCAATTTCTCCTTTGTATAATAATTAAGTACTATATGTATATATTTTATAAAATACTGCATTAGGTGTGGAATATTATTCGACCATTGGTGCTTGCTATACCTGTTATATCCACGTAGTGTGCGATGTTTTTGTCTTTAATTTGTTTTCGGAACAATTGTAAATTGAGGAGTGACTAAAAGGAGTCCACAATATCATTTCTCGGCTTTTGCCTTATTTGGAGAGGTATCCATGAATCAGCCAATTAAAATAAATACAAGTGCCAATTAACGATCATGTTTGTAGATGTTGCGAGTGATTAGTTGACAAGCTAATAATTTTATAGTGCGAGCTACACCTATACTTTATTTTATGTATATATATAAATATATAAATATCGATTTCTTTTTCTTGAAAACAACTTTATGTATATATTTGGCGATCGTCTAGATAATACATACACACACACATATATATAAACGGATATATACACATGCGCACATAGATATATATATGTGTGTGTGTGTGTAGGTCAAAGCCATTAGACTCATATCATCAAGCTAAGATCCAAAATGGATTTTCCAAACATTTTGCCCCAAACCCTGGAAACGTTTCCTGAATTATCAGATGTTTCGTCCCCAAGATGTCATCTTAGGTTTCCTGATATCCAAGATCCACTTTCATTTGACCATGTTGACTCGCCAACAGAACCCCCAGATGATCACGAAGAAAAAAAGCAATCACCTGATCATGATGATCATCAAACGGCCGTAATTCCGTCCAGTCACCATCAAGAGTTACAACAATATTCCAATGAAAAAGGTGAGAAAGGGGGAAAAGGTGTTATTGACGGTCCAATATCGAACAAGGAAAGAGAGAAACCCTTCATAGGGGTTCGGCGGCGGCCGTGGGGAAAGTATGCGGCGGAGATTAGGGATTCGACGAGGAGCGGTCAACGGGTTTGGCTGGGGACGTTTGACAGCGCGGAGGCGGCGGCGCTTGCCTACGACCAAGCGGCGTTCTCCATGAGAGGCTCCACGGCCGTGCTCAACTTCCCTGTGGAGAGGGTCCAACAGTCGCTCCAAGAGATGAAGTTGTTGAACGATTGGAACTTTGCGCGATCTCCGGCGGAGACATTGAAGCAGAAGCATTATATGCGAAGAAAGAGATCGAAGAAGAGTGTTGATGAGAAAAGTAATGGAAAAGATCAGACATTGTTAGACTCCTCCAGTAATAGTAGTAGTAGCAGTAGTAGTGATGTGAAGCTGGTTTTAGAGGATCTTGGTGCTGAGTATCTGGATCAGCTCTTATTAGCCTCCTGCTCAACTACTGAACCGAGTCCTACTCATGACTGAGAATTAATTGTAATCATAATCAACCATTTTTACAAATCTTGATCCCTTCTTTTGTTAATGTCAATGATAATTAAATTGATTAATGTCTTTGCTATTTTTGTATTAACTATATATATTTCCTTCATTTTCCTCAGTTAAAGATTAAGTTTTTGTTGTCTTGCATCCTCTCAATTGGGGCAAAAAAATCACCTCCTTTTGATCGGCACCCAAAAATGATGAAGAGTGTCTTTTTCTAGTAGTGAGCTTTCTTATTTCAGGTAAAACTTGATCTACTTGCTAGTTGCTAGTCCTAGTGAACTTCTTCTTCTTCTTCTTCTTCTTCTTCATTTTTTTTTTAAGGGATTCAAAATGTTCATAATGAATTTGAAAAATAGCAGTAGGAGAGGTCCCAGTTTTTATACCACCAGACTTGGGAAGATTAGAGAAGGAAATTCATACTAAAAATCCATTCTCTTTATTTATTTACTTAATTTTTTCATTGCACAACTTATAGGAGAATATTTTTACCGCTGTATAATCATGAGAAGGGTGTTAAGAAAAAGAAGTTGTATGAAAACATATATATATATATTTATATTTCCATATTATTGTACAATTATTTTGCACTATAAAGGTCCAGGGCAATCATATAATAATATCTTTTAGTTTTAATTATTTCTCAAAATTAAAAAAAAAATCCTTGAAATTTGAAAATGACAAATTCGTTTTGTGGATGAAAAAGTACAAGGATGACACAATCTACCCTTAATTAGACCAAATTTACTTAAGAAAAAAAAAATTTTGGGAAAAAATTTGAAAAAATGTTCTCAATATTTTAAAAACGTTCAATTCAGTGTGTGTGTGTGTGTTTTTTTTTTTTAGGGTTTTTTAAATATGGATAATTCCATTTATTATCTATTCAAAGATATCTATATCGTTTCATCCATTTGTTACATTTACAAAGTCCGCAAGGATTGAAATTGAAATAAATGTTTTAAATTTAAAAGATATTTTTGTAGTTTCTACAAATGGATCTGAATAGATTGAAAAAATAATTAAAACTAAGAAGTTTAATTATATGTATGATGTTGGATCCATAGAATTATTCATCCCATAACATTTGGGATTTCTCTGAAACTATATACATTTTTACATGTACGAACTGATCAATTGGAGTACTTTATAGTGGCTATCACTTTCTAAGATTATGTGTTAAAAAAGTTAATTTAGTGTACTGATGTGGAGGGGGCAGATAAACAATACCGTTAATGACTTGTTTCTTATTTAAATGTCCATTATCCTTTTCAAGCTAATATAATCGGATTAGATTGTAGTAGATTAACATGGCCAACAATACCCCTCTAATCATAGTAATATATATATATATATATATTTATATATAATTTTGCTCTGAGATCATAATAACCAAAGCCGAAAGTCAAAATGCAAATCTTTAGTAGATTTCAATACAATTCAAACAGTTGGCCTTCTTGGATTGTTTTTGGGTACATGGCACAAATCATGCCAAAAGAAAGAATTCAATCACCTTGCGACAAACTCTAAATAGAGTAACAGCATATTTGTGAACTTGTATGTGCAGATTTAATTAGCTGACAATTTCACATGTGACTTTGTTATAAAGGACATAATCTATAAATTTTTCCTGTTTTAAGTTCATAACTATTTTTTTAAAAGCTAACTAAGCAATTCATAAAGTGTAAATCAAGTAAACTGCATTTTACCTCTCTAGCTATAACCCCCTGCCTTGCTATATTGCATTCCATCAAATTGAAAAAAAAAAATTAATAATAATAATAAAAGATAAGGAGTGATATTATTGATATCGAGTCATGATTACAATAGTTACACATAAAACTTTTTGGTCATTTCCTGGACATATCACAAAACAAAAGGTAAAGAGAGCCAACCAAAAAAGAAAAAAAAAAAAAAAAGAAGAAGAAGAAAAGAAAAGAAAAGGAAAAAGGGATTTAGAAGGTAATCACAGATTAATATCCCTGTACTTGGTTGAACAAGGAATTAATTGTTGATTAACAAAGACCTTAATGACAAGAGATAGATAATTAGCAAAAGGACCCTAAAAGTTCCTCCAAATATTCAGCTCCGAGGTCTTCCAACACAAGCTTCATATTAGACTGATCACGTTTGTTACCACTAGAATGAGTCTTCCGAGCAATCTTCTCTCTCCTTCTTCGCATGTAATGCCTCTCCTTCAAAGCCTCCGCCGGAGAACGCTCAAAGTTGCAGTCATAAAACCTCATCTCTTGCAGTGACTGCCTGACCCTTTCCATGGGAAAGTTCAGGACAGCCGCCTGGCCCCGCATAGAGAATGCCGCTTGGTCGTAGGCGAGCGCCGCCGCCTCCGCGCTCTCGAACGTCCCCAGCCAGACGCGGTGCCCGTTCTTCGTCGAATCCCTAATCTCCGCCGCGTATTTTCCCCAAGGCCGCCTTCGGACTCCTATGTAAGATCTTTCCTTCTTTGATGGTTCCTTTCTGGAATCTGATACAGTTCTGATGGTTATCTGATCCTGCCCTTTATTCGGGACTTGCCCGGAATATTTCTTTTCTTCTTCTTTTTCTTCTTGAGGTTTTATTAGATTGTGAAAATCAAGGAAAGAAGAAGAAGAAGAAGACGACGACGACGACGATCCAATCGGTGATAGGACATCTGATAGTTCCGGCGAAGATCCGACCCTTTGGTCAAGGATGTGAGAGAAATCCATGGAAGGAAGCTTTTTTTTTTTTCTTTTTTTGAGAAAACCGGAGGTGTCTTGTGTTGCTTTTATGTTTGCCAGCCAGGAGAAGTACACACACATATATTATACATATATATATATATATATATATATAGGATCGGTTTGTTGTAATTTGACAAAAAGTTGGATACACCGTATATAAATTTTGCATATGGGGCCCGACGACTCACAGATGGATTTGAGATAGAAAAAGTAAAACGATGAATTAATTTTGATTACAATAAAGAGAGGGGGGGGTCAAGTAATTAATTAAAGAGTAAGAAGAGATAAGTCATAAGATAAGCAAGGAAAATGAGTATGTTAGAGAGTCTGCAGTTAATAATGGGAACATGTGTACATGTCTAGCCACTTGCCTTCGCACTAGTACTAATCATCCCCTATCTCTCTAAAAAATATATATGCCATATATATATATATATATAACAACAGCCAAAAGTAGGGCGGTCCTTTTTTTTTTTTTAGGATATTTACTTTTGTACCCAAAAAAAAAAAAAAGAGCTGATTCCTCGTAATTGAGATTCGACTCATTCATTGTTAAACGGAAGGATATATATTTATTTACACAATATGGTTATAAAAGTATATATATATATATACTCATATTATACATGCACATGGTCGTTATTTTATCAGCCAGGAATCCACAACAGAAACACAAGTTGCAGAGAGAGGACAGAGAAAAGAAGAGGACAAATACGCGCGTAGCTAGATTCTCTCCTTCATTGTCCTATGTTTTTCCTCCTCGTGTTTTTAATATCTAATACATCTCATATTTGTCTGGATACATATGTATGTTTGTGTGTGTGTGTGTGTGTGTGTGTGTGTGTGTGTGTAGGGTAATGAATAATAAAGAAGTAAACTTGATAATCAAAATAGAATGTTAATAAGAACTCCATGCCTCTTTAGGTTGAGAGTCAGATCTTGGGTGCGATAGGGTATGCCCCTGCTAGCCTACTTGCAAGCCATCTTTAATAATGTAAGAATTTAGTAACCCATATATATATATATATATATATATTTCTAGCTGATGATGATTCAGTATTTAATTTATTGCATGATGTTCCCTCTAAGGTTGAGATAAGTATGGCCATGTGAGTTTCCTTTGAAAAGAAAAGTTAAGTATTGGAAAACGCTTGAAGTCCTTTTTGTTGATCAAGTGGGGACCGGGATGCTTAGGCCAGAAAAATTAAAACTAAAGAAAGAATACGTTAGGGTACACTTTAGAACTTTAGTCCCCTTTCATCGCCTTAGATAATTTGGTCCTTCTCTTACTCATTTTCTGTCTTTAAACTAAATATTATGTCACGCGAATTAAAATACTTGAATTGTCTTCTGTATTATAGATTTTGTAACTAGTCGTTTCTGACAAATAAATATGTATTAATTTCTCTTTTAATATTTTTCTCATTAGATTTTTGACTAAATGATGTTTAACAAGGCATATTTGAAGGCTACTCAAAAAAAATAGAAAGAATTTCGGCTTGCTTTTCTTAGGTGATTAACTCTGCTTTTTTTTAATTTTTTTAATTAATTATACATAATGAGATGAGAAAATAAGGAAGGTACTTAAAAGATGCCGACCTAGTAGAAATGTCTTAATACACATACTGATTTTTATTTTCAAAGTCTGTTTATAAAATTAAATTTTGAATTAACATGACATCTAAAGTGATGTTATATGTTTGATATTTTAATTGACATATCAGCATATACAAAAAAAAAAAAAAAAAAAAAAAGGATCCAAATGTATGCCGCTGAATTTAAGATCATGCTCTTTTGAATTATAAAAAAGAGGAGAAAAACTTATTTCTAATATATAATTGTATTTGCATATACATATTTATGTAAAAATATATATATGAATATGTGTGTGCTGTAAACAAATATAGAGATAGAGATTCAGTGACGCGAATAATTTGATGAGGTCATCATAAAAGATAGAGGCCTTGATATGTTTACCAACATCCCCTCGGTGTCTCCCTTTTTTTTTTTTGTTTTTTTGAGGGAGGCCTTCTCAATTTTGTTCCAAAGAAATTTGATGTACAGTTGTTTGTGCACGTCCTATTTTAGACAGCAATTATAAAAGGCCAAAAGGGTCAAATCATAATACTAATATTTATCATTTCCCTTACTTTTCACCACAAATAAACAAGTTAAACAAATCAAAAGCACTAATTAACGGGAAGACTAGCTTACCCCACTACCATGACACCCTCAAATCTTTCCCAAGGTCTTCTCATTGGTCGTATCGACCGGCCTAATAAAAAAACTCCAAATTAATTACCACTAAATTTAAAAAAAAAAAGTTAGAGAAAAGGAAAAGGAAAGGAAGGAATTAGAAAGGAGGGATAAACTAAAAAACTATAAATGAAAAAAAATAATAATAATTGGATAAGGATGAAACTAAATTAATCAACATCATGATCATTCACGAGCATGATCAAGATCATGAAGAAATTGAGATAAACAATCAAAATGATTGCTCACTAAAAAAACTAGAACTACAAGTCTCGGATGAACTCAACATCAAAAGCTCCTCCAAATATTCAGCCCCCAAGTCCTCCAAAACCACCACATGATTTTTTTCATGTGGCTCCAAATTAACCTCCTTTTCCTTAGTACTCTTATTCCCGGCCGAGGCTCGCCTCCGCCGCATCGAGTGCCGCTTCTTAAGCGCCACCACCGGCGAGGCGTCCAAACGACACAACTTCATCTCTTGAAGCGACTGTCGTACGACCTCCATGGGGAAATTAAGCACGGCTAACGAACCCCTCAGCGCAAATGCCGCTTGGTCGTATGCTAGAGCCGCCGCCTCGGCGCTATCAAATGTCCCGAGCCATACCCGAATGCCCTTCCTCGTCGAGTCCCTTATCTCCGCCGCGAACTTCCCCCAAGGCCGCCTTCTTACCCCTCGGAACGACTTCTCCTTGGCCACTTCTACTTTCGGATTGGAAGTGACCTCCTCCTCCTTAACGACGACGTATTGAGGGGTAACTTGTCGTTCCTGCTTGACGTGATGGTGATGATCATGATCATGATCATGGTCAATGGGGTTGAGTAGGGGAAGGTAATTGTTGGACTTACTGTAGAATTCATCGCAGAGAATCAGCTCATCCCACGAGATGGAGTCTAGAGAATTGTTAGTACCGAAGGATGATTCCCTGGAAAGAGATGATTCCGGACTTGGGAATTGAAGGAAAGAGGATTCCATTTTGATATTTTCTTAGGAATTAAATGGAAAATTATGGAATTCTTGAAAGTGCTTATGTAAGTTAGAAATTTTCAGTGGCAAAAATTGGTCTGACGAATTTGAACACCTATCGATGGCTATATATACTCGAAGAAAAAAAGAGAAGAAGAGGTTTGAAGTTTGAATGGAAGATGAGGATTGGAATATGATAAATGGAAAATAATAATAATAATAAATGATTGGATGAAAACAAAAAAGTGAATGAGGTGAGATTATCGGCCAAGGAGGATGTTCATCGATAAATTACAATATGCAACTAAGAAAAGGTGGTTCAATACAAGACCATGTCTTTGCCTCGAGGGGTTCAATAATTAAGGCACGTGCGTCAAAATGACGTACGGCGGCCGGGTTGGACCAAAATATCATATGTACTAGTGCTGAGGTCATTTCATGATGTTATCTCTAGTTACCCCAATTGCTAATAATTTCATGACCCACACTACTATTATCTTTCTTTATAGAAAGGTGACCAATAAATGTAGCATATGTATAAACATATATGTATTTATATTATAGAACGAGCACAAGGACAAGAAAATCTGTCGCCAAAAGGCATCAAATAATACCGTACAAAATCTGGTTTGGTTTTTTAAAATATTACATTTTTAATCCACTAGTAAATATAGTGTGTTATGTACAATAATATATATATATATATATCATAATATGGGTATATGTATACAATAAAATGTCATGCAAAAAAAAAAAAAGGAGTATTGGGTATATATTATGTGGATGATCTAGAACATATATATACTGAGAAGGATTGAGTTTAGTGTGTGTCTGATAGGTGGGAAAATTTGAAGTGGAGAGGTGGAGGAACTAAAAGGATTTCGATGTTCAATGGTCGTTTGGGTAGGATAGGAAAGAGAAATGGAGTTATCATGAAAAGGATTTCAAATCCTTCAAATAAATATCATAAGGTTTATCTCTCTTACATTGCAGAGATTGTTAGAGGGATTTTTTCTTTGCTTCTTTTCCCTTTCATCTATATACTAAATAAGAGAGATGATTTTTGTTTTAATTTTTTTCCCCTCATTTTATATCAAACATCATGAAAGAAAAAAAATCTCTCCTTCTTTATTTATTTCCTTCACTTACATTACATACGTGTCCTTCTTTTCTATTTTCTCTCATTCCTACCAAAATATTAAACTTGGCAAAACTTGTGGTAGAGACTGTACTTTTATCCTATTAGTAGGTATTCTTATTTTAGCTATTGGATTAACTTTTCATCAGTTTGATTTACGACGACAAACAAATATATATTGTGTGTAATAAATTATTAACTAGAAGAACACTAGTAGATCAAACCATTAAAGAATTGATGATATTGTTAAAATAATAGTACCCTGTGGCTGAGATAAAAGTGTAGGTTTTAGCATAAAATTTTCAATTGAACTTATGTCACTAAGATCGAATAATCATGGCGTTGATTAAAATAATTTTATCTCTCTCTCTCTCTCTCTCTCTCTCTCTCTCTCTCTCTCTCTCTCTCTCTTTGAGTGGTTTTTGTTGATGTTTGAAATTCAGCCCAGCCAATATCTTATCCAAAACTTGTGGTGACTTTTGAACAATTTTCAAACGAGGAAAGTCATAAAAGAAGGCACGTATTTGTATCTAGAATTTCAGCCATTGGTATCAGCAGTCAGCATCGTATGTAAGCCAACTCTCTTCCTATATTTTAAATGACATTTATAGGCTTCTTCGTATACTAAGCAGCTAAAGGAAATTCTAGGCTTTAGTCATCACGTTTACATATTTTAGAATCTATATTTTATTCATATAATATATTTTTATGAGAATATAACAATAAGCTTGATTTCTGAGAACTTCTAGAAAAAAAAAATTTGAAAATTACTACTAACGAAGAACAACTATAATCTGTTTCCAATTTTTTCTGTTCTCTCATGTTTCTTTAAAAAAGAAAGAAAGAAAGAAAGAAATTCAAGCTCAATTATTTGTTCAAACGTCGTATAGTAATTGTTTCTAGGTGCGACAAAGCTCGAAGTTGGACATTTGCCTGAAAAAAGAAATTCTTGATATAATTTATTTGTGTTTTCTAAATAGTGAACAAAAACGGACAATTTATTGGTCTTACAAACGGAGGGAAAAAAAAAAAAAACTTTAGATTCATGGAATATGGTCACATATATCAAACTATCCCGTTTTTATTTAATTGGTTCCTTCCATATTTTTCATGTTTTTATAATGGGTATACTCAAATTTCTTTCTCCGATCTAATTTTAATTTCTTTCTGAACCAAATATCATATTTTCTTGCTCCTCAGCAAGCTGCTTAAACTTGGATTTTGTGCAACTTTTTTTTTTAATTTCTTTTTTATGAAGGAACGTATATTATCAAATTAGTAACAATACATGCTAAAGAACTGTGTATGTATATATTTGTCGAATTAATGACCACTGAAAAGGGGAACACTAGCTAAATATGATCTACGATCATCATAACTTTTTTCCCCCCTAAATTTGAGACGGGGGAATTGAGTCATGTTTAAATGAAATTATTGTTAGATTATATGTGTAATCATTTTCACTAACATTCATAACATGAAAGCGACTTTTGATGAAAGGACAAAAGAAAAGTAATACTATATAGATTTTATCCTCAACTTGTACATTAAATAATGTTATCTGCTTTCAAGTTGACAAAAACAAAACATTGAAAAGGACAAATATATACGTAAGATAAATTGATACAACGAACAAAAGCAATCCTATTATACAGGGAAATATATATAGACTCTCCTCTACTCTAATATATATATATATATATATATATATAAATTAAAAAAAATGCCGCCCATTATTTCAAAAACTCGGGAGTTCATATTGAAAATTAATAATGAACCCCCAACCAAACTCCAAAGAAAAAAAAAAAAAAAAGGATTCGTATTTCTTTTTTCCTTTTTTTTTTTTTTCTTTTTCGGTTGGATGGTCTAATCGGGCTTCGATGACGAAGCCAACTTGCAAATTATTTTTTAAATTTTTAGTACTTATGACTTTTTTTTAATCTTTAATTTTTGGTGGAAAAGGTTTAGTACTTGTGACCTGTAAGTGGAATAATAATCACTACAATTGGACCATAGAAATTATTTGACGATAACTTCTAAGGCTGAGTGCGTGAACTTGTGCCATGTACCGAATTTGTACTATTGCAAAGGAAGGTTAAATTCGTCATTTTCCACTTCCAAATGTTAATTTATTAATTATTGAACTCCCACCCACACACACACAATTTGTGTGTGTGTGTGTGTGTGTGTGTGTGATGACATTTATTAGTACGTTATCTAGTTAGCTAGGATTTAGTTAGTAATTACGTCAGCTAAGTAGTTGACAATAGTTTTCCTTGAGTAAAGACACATAAAAAAAAGTCATTAATTGTTATAAGACAGGTTTTAAGCAAAGCTCATGAACTCTTTCAAGATTTTAACGGAAGCTAATAAATTATTAGTTAGGGCGCCTCGTGCGATATTTCAAAATTGAGTAGAAGTGCATGCATCTGTTTTAATTTTACTTTCTACAACTAGCTACTTTAATACTCTTCTCGAATGTATTTAGTTAAAGAGAATAAATTGCATTACAGTGATTCAAAATCCGACGTCCATCATAGGATACTTTTTATTACTTTTTCTATCTTTTCTCCTTCTTTTGTATTTTATTTTTTATTTTGGTTATTTTTATAAACAGTCCCCAAATTATTTATCATGTCTCATGTTGATCCCTAATTTATAATTCCGCACATCATTCTCCCCTAAGCCTTCTTACCCTTATGGCAACATACAGTCCCTCTGTCAATATATTTTGGATTTAAAAAATAAAATAGATAATTACTGAATATTCTAATCACATGAGCTTTATTTACAATTAAAATTATAATTAAATGTTTTTAGGAAGGAAACTGTACTCCAAAATATATGTAATGATCATATTATCTTTGATCTTTCATAACTTGATACAAACTATTCAACTTCGGTTTAGTTTTTAATGGAATATCGACATAGGGGTCCGCTTACGTAACAATAGAAAAATTTTATGTAGTGTGACATATAAAATTAAAATTCATAGACCAACATAAGACTGTGTGTGTAATTCAAAAGTTATTTGTGAAAATGGCATTTTGTTTTCTAAATTTAATCCTCAAACTTTATGTCATTGAAGGATTTGGATGACAACAAAAATGTTGGTGATTCTTGTTGATAAATCCGCCTGACAAGTAATACAATTAGACAACGTCATCGAGAACAATCCCTTTTGCATAAAAAGTAAATTCAATACAAAAATATTTAATTAAAAAAAACACAAAAGTTAAAGTGGTTTATCTTCCATTCGAGACCTAGAAATTCACTATATTGTCGAAATTACAGGTAAAGTCTTGAAGTGCAACTTAGCGTTCAGGAAATTCCCGGTAATATCCTATTTATACTTTTAAGAGATGATCTTGAAATAATTAAAGATGAATGTAAAATACTTAAACTCTAAACAATTCTGGATGATAGTTATCGTGAAGCTCACAAATCTCATAAGGAATATTTATTTTCGTTGTGAATTGCATGGAATTGATATCCTGGTGTGTATTTCGCGATTCATGGGATTCAAATCAGTTGAATAAGGTGAAATACTAATTTATCCTATAATTACGTCCGGTCATCTTTAAAAAAAAAATCAGGCCAGTAATGTCTTTGCGCCTCCTAAATCAACTTTATAGTGAGAAATATTTACTAGTAATTAAAACATGTGGAATTGTAAGTGATCCAATATAAAAATTCACATGTCACAAGTCAAGACCCAGAGTCCAACTCCAGTGGACTGACTGGGTATGCTAAATGTGCAGTCTTGCCATCATCACAAGTGAGACTGGAAAGAATTGAATCTGAGTTTGAAGCATGAGAGCCTTAAGTAGATTTTAATTACTATGCCACCACCAACAGTCGATATCACGATGAAGAGAAGTATGCCGAGACAGAGAGGCACGTAACTACACTTATAATCCAACAACAATACTAATACAGGCTAATTACTCTATATTAATCAAACGGATATATTCATCCATACATAGTTTTGACATTATTAAGCTAGCGATTGATAAGGAATTTAGGATTAAGCTTGCAGATATTAAATATTAGTCTTGCTTCCCCCTCAAATGTTAAAACAATTATTTAATTAGTCATTGATCTTGTGATTAGAGTGAAATGCATGCATCTTGTGGGATCAGCTATATATCTAGTTTAATATTCTTTCTATGTCATTGTAGAGAGAGAAATTACGAGACGTGTTAGTACTGTACTTATAGTCCTAAGTGGGTTTTTGTTTAATCTTGATCTTTAAAAAAAAAAAAAAGTACAAAAATATCTTGTTCATAAACAGGTCAGCATAAGTTGCAAACCTAATCTTTGAAAAGAAAATACCATACGATCCCTTACGTTTACGATACGATTATGTGCTGTAATCAAACAAATAAGACATTTATCTATTTATTTTCTTTTCATGTAAAGAAATTCATCCGTTTGTAACGGGACAAAGCAAAGTCAAAATAAATATAGTATCTAATAATTTATTATTATATAATAATATAATTTATTATATTATATATAGCGTACATCCGACTCATTTTTTAATTTAAGCCACCAGATCATTACCTTAATGATCAGTGCTTAATTAATTACATTAATTAACTTTCAGTAACTCGAGAGTTTTGGCCTTAGTAGCATGTGAAACCTGTAATGGTTCTTTTGAAAACACCATTCATCATAAATTGTATTCAAATGTAATATGATATAACATAATATGTGTTTGGATATATTTTTTCTTATATTATATTTAAATATAATGTGTGTTTGGATTCTTGGTGAGAGAAAGAATATGTGATGTAATTAGTAAAAGTAGATAAAAAAAGAAAATGGAGAATAGTAATTACATTAGGTATACTGTTAAAAATATTTAAATATTTAAATAGATTTTGTAAGGCAAATTGCATTATATTCAGATGTAATATTGTTAGATGTCGCGTGTTTTTATAAACGCAACATAAGTAATCAAAACCTAAACTGCAAAAACTTTGTTTAGGACAAAGCATATATACATTATTCTGCATCGAAGTAATTTGATAAGTTTGATTTTTTTCCCAATTTTAGGACACTGACTATTTTTATTTCCTCCTCCACCCCGAGCGTACTTTCCCATTTCACCCAATTAAAAACAAGAGAATATATTTCCCTGAAAAAAAAAAAAAAGAATAAGAAAGAAAGAAAGAAAGAAGAGAATATATATGTGTATATATATAATACATGTACATGTAGAATGGAACATCTGCGTATCAGCTGAAAATTATATGATAAAGTATAAATCTAGTATATCTAGATGCAACTCATAAAGTGGAAAATATATAATATTCGTGAAACTGTGGAAATAAATAATCTATTTATTTATTAATAAATTTACTACTTATTTCATTAATAAGTTTATTTGTTGGTAAATAATTTTTGTACTCCTACTAAAAGAACATATTTACTCGTAATTAAATAAATTATTATTTCAAAAATTTCAAATTATGCTTTTTTTTTCCCTTTCTATAAATATGTTGTTACCTCTTTCTCTCAAAGAAATTATGCTCATATATATCTTGAACTTAATATATATATATATATATATATATATATATATAAACAGCCAAATTCCTTTTAGGATAGGCATGGGCCTAGGAGACTATGATACAAAACCACTCAGATAGAATTTGCAAATGGTCACATTGTTTCTATGTTTGTATAGTAATCCAGCTTGGCCTTTGGATGGGATGATGGGTAGAAAGTCAACAAAGGCAATTAAACCGAAAGACGTAGCGCCGATGTAAGAGAATTGAGTATAAACTTTATCTTCAATGTAAGTCTTATATATGACTCGTTAAAAATTTTATAGCAAAAACCTAATAAGAAAAAGAATACATATATGTACCCAATAAGAGATCGGTTAACTACAAAATATGTAACTAAAAACACCCGTCATAACTATGTGAAGTGCCATAAAACAAAAACACGGACCATCAAAATCACCAAAGTAGTAATGTCAAGATTGACCGTATGAGTAGCAAGTTTATCCTTCACCTAGTTATGTTATCGAAAAGCATAATAAAACTATCTTGTCAAGGAGCTTCAAAGTTCTATCCCATCTCTCAAAAAAACTTCCAAAGGGACATTCTTTCTTTTTGATTAACGGAGATCATGAACAACATGTATACAGCTAGGTTGCCTAATGAACTGAACAACAAATCAATTGCTGTGATAACGTACGTTCGGACAACTCTGCCTCAAGGATATACCAAAGAGGTTTTGCAAAACATCATTTTCAAATACGCCTATAGGTTCTGAAAATCCCAGGCTCATCTAATTCCTGGAGAACCATTAAACACGATCTATATATCAGTGTCAACCGTAATTCAACTCAAAAGGGTAGGAATACAATTCACCTCAATATTACGAGGAGCTTTTGAGACTTTATTTTATATATATATATATATATTCAATTAGTACACATCCATATATATATTCCTTGGTTTCTATAATAATTAACCAAAATGACCCTGTTTTTTGTTTTTTTTTTTTTTTAATTACCCCCCCATAAAACTAATATATAGATATTGATCACCGTCAAAGGCTAGTAAAAAATTTATTAAAAAAAAAAAAAAAAAGCTTTCAAAAAAAGTATACAAATCCAATCAAAATTGAATTCATCTATATATTTTGAAACATTTTTTTTTTTCGAAATTGAAATTTATAGGCATTTTTCTTTTACGAATCCAACCATATTCATATCCCCTTCGATATTATTTTTTTAAGAATCAACAATATCATGAGGCGTTTGGATGTTATTAGGATAAGTTTGATAAAGTCTTTCGTCATTTATTTGTCTACTACTAAGTAATTTTGGGTCCCAACATGAAATAATTGTAGATAATCTGACTCCTGCACTTTGGTCAAAAATGGCTTTGCTGGAAAGCATTACTTTGAATAAATAAATAAACATAATCGCTTCCGAAGAGGGAAATGAAGATTATTGTTTGTTTATTTTATGCAAGTCAAAGGTCGTGGTTGAAAAAGACATGGTCCTGCAGTCAATACAGACCATAGAAAGTGAATAAATATGACTTGGACGATCTAAGAACATTATAATAATAATAATGATAATGAGAGAGAGGTTTCAAGAAATACTGAAGCTTTCAAAAAAAAAAAAAATTACCAAGCAATTAAGTGATAAAATTGACTGATCAATTTTGTAGCTAGGGAATTGTTTTCATATTAAGTTTAGAATTGACATTTGAAACTTCATCTCAATTTCACGAGACTACATCTTGCAAAAAAAAAAAAAAAAATCTCAAATTATCAAATAATTTGGTATGATTATGACACATTCTTATTCCTTCAAAATCTTGAGTATCATGTTCTAATTAAGGATTTTATCACTAATAAAAATTTTTGATTATTTTTCTTAATGTCATTGCTACGTCAGTAATTATCACAAATCAATATATGAAAGACAATACTATCATGACTATTGGAGCGTAATACTATATAGTTATTAGTAAAATAATTTGACATTGCAGGTTTAGTTCAAAGGAAAATGATCAAAACCGCCATTATATTTGAAATACTTTTTATTTGTGTAAGAAGTAGTTAATTCCTTTAATCAAGTACCGATTTAATTTTTTTTTTTTTAGGCTTTAGTTTAAAAAAAATTCATATAATACTGTATTGATGGATGCAGAGAAGAATAATAGGACGAAGATCAAAACCTATATTGAAAATGGGAACAAAAATTGTCTGTCTTATATCATTCAATTTACTAAACTCAGAGACAAATTTGAAACGAAGTTAATTGTGTGATTGAGACAAGAATTTTAGTTCTCTTACATTATTTGTGCACTTGAACTATGCTACTTAATTAACATCATTGCCTATGGGCAAAATTTCCCCATGCTTCTGGCTTTTCATACTGGTACAGATGGCACGTGCTTTGAGGTAGCTAATCAAAACACTAACACTTCGATTGCATGATTAGTTCTGTGTGAAGTCATGAAAGTGACTCAAAGAATCAAATTTAGAAAATTGGATCTTCCGTAAGAATTGCTTGTTGTTCGGGTTTAGGAAGAAGAATGTGTGTCTTCTATTTCATTTGAGTTAGCCGATATTGCAAGCTACCTCTACCGGGAAAGCATTCGATCCCTTCAGGTGTGCTGGTATAGGCAAAGGAAGTTTCATTTTAGAATGAGTTTGTAATTTTTTTTTTTTTTTTTTTTGTGGTTTATTATTCTTTGTTTTCCCTTAAACACTTCCAAAAAAAAGTAAAAAAAAATTTCCACACACGACCTTCCTCAATAAGTACAAACACCAAGAAAAGGGAATTAGGCTTGCAATAATCCTAATCCTGTGGCGGCGTACATATGAACGTAATTAATCAACCAATCGTGGGACAAATTAATACGTACGTACGTACGGACAATAAATTGCTACCTTACTCGATCAGCATCGCCAACCAAAACTCTCCCACGTTTCCACATTTCCATGCACGCATGTACGCATATTTTGTTTTTTGCCCAGCATTAACTTGGTCAATTAAAACACACGTTCACACGGCTACAATATACACAGACACAAATATATATTTATATATGTGTGTGTGTGTGTGTGTGTGTGTGTGTGTGTATGCATATTTTTGTTTCTTAGCTAGAGATCATCTTGGTTACAAAAGTTTCCTTGCGATGACGGATTCCAACCGTCGGATCTGACTGATCAATTGATCTACTATATATAAAGTTGTCCGAGAGAATGTGCCATGCATATGTTGCTAACCCTTAAACAGAGACGCACGTTATAGGAATATCTAAGTTTACTAATATATTCCTTTTTTAGTTATTAGCCTAAAATAATTAATTGTTATAAGCATTTAATTCAATACTTTATATGGAAGGGAAGAAAGCAATACTACGGTCGGGAAACAAGCGGCTGAAGCGAATTAGGGATGCCAATAAGTACAGGGGGATCCGGCGGCGGCCGTGGGGGAAGTTTGCGGCGGAGATTCGCGACCCTTCAAGGAACGGAGTGCGCGTGTGGCTCGGGACATTTGAGACGGCGGAGGAGGCGGCTAGGGCTTACGACCGGGCGGCTTTTGCTTTCAGGGGTCAGTCAGCCATCCTCAACTTCCCCAACGAATTCCAATATAATTATCACTTTCACAACCACAAGCAGTACTATAAGAACGAGACGACATCAATAGTTTCCGATAATTATTCCAACACGTCTTCGGCTTATGATTCTTCTTCTTCTTCTTCTTGTTCTGCCGCTGTTAATGGGGGGCCGAGTGACGTCATAGAGTTTGAATACTTGGACGACAAGTTGTTGGAAGATCTTCTTGACACTCAATCTGATCATCATCAGGATACTAAATCCCGTTAAAATTAATTCAACTAGTAAGAGATGAGGGATTTGAATAGGAATTCTAATCGACTCGTCATTTTAAAGTGTTTTTATTCATCTTTTGTTTAGTATGTGGGACCACTGGTGTTGTTAAATAAAACGATCACTAATTTGTTCTCTTTTGACGATGCTGGGGATTTTAATTCTTTTATACGGATATATTTTATGGTTTCTCGGTTTCATTTGTACAAGATTAAAGAAACAAGAATTAATTGCCAACCTTGTTGTATTCCTCTTATGATCGAACGTATCTTTAAATTTTCAGATACGGTGAGATGATTATTAGTTGGTGATCGGCCTAAAAATCTTTTGAGGGAAGCACATCATATGAAAAAAGTAAAATAAAAGAAAGGCAAAGGTTAGAATTATTTAATGTAAGTGGGAGCACAAATGCTTATCTTTATTTCTTCTAATTTAAGCAGAAGTATAGTTGTAACTTTTTAAGTGGGTATGGGCAAATTTAAATTTGTTAATTTACCCCTCCTCACCTTACTATCAATAAAATGATCGATCAGACGTACCTAGTTGCAATCAAATGTAGGGGAAAAGTTTATTTAGGAGCCACCGCAAACGTTTACTGTTGAACTGATTCGTGAGATTTGTGATTGCTCTTTTCCCTCGCTTCATTGGCCCTCCAAATCCGCTTGAGCATTCAAAGAATAATTTTTAAATAATTTATTTCATATTTTCTAACAAAATCAAAATCTTAATGGTGCAAGTGTCCCTGTTAAGATTAATCGGAGGGATGGATTCCTCTCATATGTAACATTCTAACTAACCGGAGGTAACAAAATATTTATATTTACATATGTATGTATATATATACACATGTTTTAACATCAAAATATTTATATATTCTAACCAAACACATGCTAGTATGCTGAGATCGTAAGACCCTTTTTCTTTTTCAATAAATTTCATTTCAAGAAAAAAAAACAGTTGAAGAAAAGATTTGCATTTTACTTTAAAGTTCGTCATGCTTTTCCCAAAACCAAAAGTAACCACCTTTAAGAACGTCAACTTCCACAGAGCCTAGAGGTTAAATTTGAACCATGTAATAATTCTGCTCATTCGAAAAATTTGACTTTAGCGTTCTATAAATATGCTTGATGGGTCATGTACGTACCTTTTTGGTCGGGGACCGGACAAGTACCTCAGCCTCTTTATAATGTTGTTTCGTGCACTTGATGCATTTTGTGCACTAACAATAAACTTTATTTGTTCCCCTTCAATAAAGTAAAAACCATAATTGATTTCAATATTTACTCTAATATTTATCCATCCATGATTACTGTTATTTCAACCGTGTGATACATATTAAATGATTGTAATGAATTAGATAGTTGACCAAATAAATTTAAGATAATTAATAAGCATTGAAGTTAGAAATCTCATTAATTTGATTTTGGATAACCAACTTGTTCTTAACTTACTAACATGACTTTTTAAACTTTTTTTTTATTCAAATAAAATTTAAATATCTATTTTCCCTATATTTTAATCTCATTTTTGATATTCATTTAAGATTTTTTTTTTCAATATATTTAAAAAAGAGGTTAAGTAGCCTAATATTCTTACAATTATATGTTTTGATCAACTTTAAATAATGCCTTTTCTAACAATCTTTTCTCATTCGAAGGCCAAAACCTCAGTGTATTTCTTTTCTTTTTCTCTTCTTCTTTTTTTTTTTTTTTTAAATCCTGCAAATGCCCCCTTTCCGCCCTCATTGCCCTATGTCTATTCTCAATCTCTCCCTCTCTCTCTCTCTCTCTCTCTCTCTCTCTCTCTCTCTGGAACGTTTGTTCTCAGTTTGTTGACTATAATATATTCTTCGCTATTTTCTTTTTTCGTTTTAGAAAAAACTCCCCCCCCCCCCCTTAGAAATGCTAAACTTTACGAAAGGCCAAGTAAGAAAATAATTTTCTACTTACAAAAAAAAAAAAAGAAAAAAAAGAAAGTAAGGAGTTTACGAAATTTGATGTAAACATTTTTTTCTAAGTAAAATTAGGGGGGGGGGGGGAGAACAAAATGGAGTTTACGAAATTTGATGTAAACAAAAGTAAGAAGCGAAATTGAAAAGAATAATAGATGCAAAAAGGAGAAAACAATACTAATATGTCAATCACGATAATTTTTTCCTCATCCTAGTACACATGAAGAGTAATCGTAGTAGTAATTTTGATATTTATTATTCACTTCCAACAAAAAAAAAGAGAAATATGTTTAATTAATGATCAAAAAAATGTGGTTTTTAACTTGTTATAACAAATCATATAAAAAAAAGTAATATTAAATGTCATATCATCAAATATAATTAAGACATACACTTTTTTTAATAATTTTATCTGCGATCATGGATAATTACAAAAAGAGAATAATAATTGAAAACTCTTCTATATATGTAATATAAGCTTGTCTATAATCCTTCTAAAAAGATTATTCTTCACGGGAACATATTAATTAATTAAAGTGAGAGGTGTTAATTAATTAAAGTGCAGACTTAATTGAATTGCCTTTCCGGACTTGGACTCACAAATAAAAAAGCTATTTGTTAACCACACTAATAATTTAGATAAAGCCAGCTGATCATTATATGTGGCCGCTTTTCCTTTTTCTCTTCTATTATTTCCATTAGTATTGTTGTTATTAATTTTTAATAATGTTTCTTGAATATCTTCCCTCAGCCATTCATTCTTTTTGACTCGAGCTTTTAATCTGTAAAAGAAAGAAAATTAATTTAAAAAAAAAAAAAAAGGACAAAGCAAACAAGTTAGAAAGATACAACTTTATGTCAACACTGGTTTGCCAAATAGAAATGACTGGCTAATTCAGAAATTCTGTTTTGTCGTCCCGGTACGTTGTACTTCTACCATATACATTAACCACAAGTACATATTACAAGTTCAACGACCCAATCTAATTAAAATTTTGCATTCGAGATTCTAGTCACCACCAACCCATAATTTCATGTGCCTCAAGGCCAATTGCGCATCGCTCAATATATGTATATATATATATATATATAGTAAATGCTGATACAGATATAAATATATAGTACATAATACCTCTTCGAGGAAAACAAATATATATATAGAGCACCACTAACAAATAGTTTTTGGAACTTAAAACTTAAAAGTGTATGATTTGAACTTTATACTTTATAACAAAATCACGATTACGTTGACCACATATCCTTATTTATTGTTGTATCACCTTAAAACTATTCAGTCTATTATATGGGAGAACTTAATTAGGTGATTATATGTGACACACACACATGAGGAGCATGCAATGTTGCTCTCTTCTCTCCCTAACTTATTTTTTATTATATTAAAAATTCAGGAAAAAAAAAAGTTTCAACTGTAAAAGGAAAAGTTAGAGGATTTCCATTCTCATTAGAGCAGATAAAAATTTGTCCTATACTTTATACGTTACAAAATAGTGTCTTTTCCTTTCTCTCTTTATTGTTCAACTTTAAAAGCGCTGAGTCTAAAAGAAAGGAACAAAAGCAAATAAGTGAGTCAAAATAGGCAGATTCCCTGATTTATTATTATTATTATTATTATTATTATTATTATTTCTCTGATGCTTTCAACTAAGGCAGCGTGCAGATAAAATTAAGGCAATTTTTTTTGTAAGAACACACACAAATCCTACGAAGCATATTGACCACGAGAGTTTTTAAAAGAAGATATTTAGTAAATTTATAAATGAATCTCATTAAATTATAATTTTTTTAGATAATTATTGATTGAAAAAAAGCTTATAACAGTTATAAATCACTCAAAATCCTTACTCTCCGCTAAAATTAAGGCAAGTTGGTAAATTGGGTTTTGGGCTTGTTATTAGACTACGACTTTTTGTTTTGGACGTTATTCGCTATTCCATTCATATTTGTCGAAACCCAAAAAGACATCTGACGGTCATCCTCGAGCAAGCAAAAGCGTGGGGAACCAGACGTGTGGCTACGATCACCAATTGTATAACAGTCACGTCGTTTTATTGGAAGAAGCCTCTTGCCTTTCCTTTTCTTTTCTTTTTATATTATTTTCCTTTTCTATCTTATTTTTTGTAAAGAAAAAATGCTTGATTCACAAAGGCGTCTTCGTAGCGTAGTAAAATTTAAAAGTGACGTGATAAATAAATAAAGGATAATGCTAAGGACATCAACTCTAATCCTAATTTTTTGAGTAACAACTTATATGTCATATTTTTATTGATAAATGTAATCAATTAATATAACAAATACTTCAAATACTTACCAATAAAAAAAATAATAATTCATAAAAGTTAGGATTAAAGTTAGTGTCCCTAGTATTTTTTGTAAATAAATAATCATCTTTTTGAGCTAAAACAGTACAAATGTATTTGTACAAAATAGAATGGTTTAATAAAATGTTAAAACGATAATTTCCCCCATATATATAACAGCTTTTAGATGAGTACTACCCTTTCCTGGTAGCAGAGAGGAGTACTCTTTAATTAATTCTTAAACGGATTGGTTACATGGACTTTCATAGATTGAGAATGTGAGAACACCCAATGCAAAACAGGGAAAAATAATAATAAAACATAATTCATTTAAATACACTAATAAAGAGGAGTTCATACAGCAAGAATTAATCAATTTCTTAACTGTTTACGTGTAGGGCTAGATCAAATGCAAATGCTCAATATGGAACAATCAAAGGAAATGGATATTTAAAAGCTAATGTGAATGCTCAACATATGTGCCAATCAAAGAAAAGTAAAAATGTAAATGTCAAGCATGTGCCAATCAAGGACGGGAAAAATGAAAATGTCCATCATGGATCAATCAGAGAAAAGAGAGAATACAAACGCACAACACAAACCAGCAATCAAATAAAAGGGGGAGAATGCAAAACAAAATGGAACTTCGGAGACGATAAGAGTTAGTTTGGTAATGCTTTTGGATACTTCAAAAGTCATTTACATAAACTATGATGTAAATATTGTGTTCGATAAAAGTATTCAAAAGTCATTTGTACAAACATCAATTCATTTTAATAGTTATTTAGGGAAACTGTAATTTTTATCTTTTGCTTTTAACTTATACTTCTCTTTCTGTTAAAAGTAAAAGTAGAAATTATGTCAAAAACACGGCAATCCCAAACTAATCCTAAATCTAACTGTGGTACCACGGCTGCATTGTGTCGAGACAATAAAAGCTACTTTTTGCGACTAATTTCTAAATTTCTATCGAGGAGACTGTTGTTGCTATTGTTTTGGTGATCTATTCAACAAATTTAGGTCATTGAGCCTTCCAATGACCCTTCTGATTGCAGAAACTGCATTACTTGATGCCAATCCTTGCAGAGGGATTTGTCCTAATTTTTTGTAGGTAATTAATCTTAGAGGTATTATGAAAACAAATGGATTAGGTGATTATTGTAAAACATGTGTTTTTCTATCTCAGACGATTTTAATTAGTTGTGTCTCCTCAGCTAACAATTCATTAACCACTAAATCAACAGAAGGAAGCGGACTAGTAACCATAATGAACCCATAAATTAAAGTCCCTCAAAATCATCACGAAGGAATCGATATCTGAGAACTATACATGGTACTTGCAAACGCCTTCAGCTTGTTGGTTCTGTCAAAGCCAACTGGTCCAAAAGATGCATCATTACAGAATAAAACTTATGGATACTCATGGTCTATTTCTGGCAACCGTTTACTTTAATTCGGGTCACTCCATTTGAATGACTGATCCAAATAGATACTTTGCACATTTAAAATGGAACATTTAGATGTCCATTTTGACATTTAAACATAAACTCGAATGTTTCTATTCAAATATATAATACTTCTATATGTTTACATCCAAATGCCAATTCGGATGATGGTTTAAATGTTTATGTTCAAATGTTTTTTTTTTTCCGCTTCTCAAGCATCTACTATATCTGTCATACGAATAATATTCCCCATCCAATCGCAGACTAATAGAGTGAGCGAATTGTCTCGTCCCCCAGCCAATAAATTAAGCGGTCGTTTGGCATTCAATCTCAAACCAAAATTTTCATCTCAATTTTTATTTTTTTTTAAAAAAGTTTTTTGTCTTTTCTGAAAAAGTTTTTTGCCTTTATGAAAAGTCAACAAAAATTACTTTTAAAATTTAAAATTTCCTACTCAAACACATTCACCAAACGGACTATAAATCAATGAGTATGCACAAAAAAACAAAAACAAATGAGCAAAAAAAGAGACAGAGAAAGCCAATCTACAAAAGCCAAAATTACGCGGGCACTGTGGAAAAAAAAAAAAAAAAAAGGAAATCCTACTAAGCTGTATGGAATTTACCATCAAGACTATACCGCTGGACTGTACTGTGAAACCTATGTGGTAATTGAAGTTTTGACGTTACGCAAGATTATCCAATACAAAGTAGAGAAGAAAAGGATTATAATTTTTAATGCAATTACAGAGAATACATAATTAATTCAAATATATCTTTATTAATTAAGAAAGTAAATAATTCTAATCTTCAATATAGATTTAATATATAGTTTCCATACTTCATATGCACCTCTATCTTATTAATTGTTAACCTTGATCGATATCATCATTGATGACGGATGATTACCTATTGTATATGGTAATGCAAAATGACGTGAACAATGAACAAATATTTCGTTTAATATTTATTTCATAGTGCTAATCTTCGTTACAAAAATTGGATGAATCTCTCAATTACGCAAGCATGTATGCCAACATGTACAAATTGTCGTTCATGTATATATAAAACAACCTACACAAGCCATCGCTTTCGACGACACCAAAAAAAGGCAATCTAGGGAACACAAAGGCGGCCATATTATATTCCCAAATAAAGACGAGAGCAACAGCACTACACTACCAGAAATCAAGCCATCCACCCCAAAAAAATTTTTTTTTTAAAAACCATGAAAAATGGTTTTTTTTTTTTTTAATATGGTCAATATCCAAAAAAAAAACCACTATTATTGTTGCTGTTATTATTATTATTATTATTATTATTATTATTTCCTCATGCCATGCATCCACAGCGCCTCCATACAATTTCGTCTTTGCTTTACTAAAATGGTCAACCAAAAAGACCGCTAGACCTCTCACACGAGTGTTCTCAACCAAATATATATATATATATATATATATAAATCCATGTAGACACATATATATGGAACTTTCCTAGGAAAGACACATTCCTTTAAACAAGCATCACGTCTGACCTTATCAATAACAAATAAGAATAATATTAATCCGAGAATTGTTTTTAGCACACCAAAATGCTCTATATATTCTCCATGACATGTCACAGTGTTTTGCCATCAATTTTGAAATCAAAGTAAAGACCGACCTAGGTAGCTAAAAAGGAACATTTTGCCTTTTGCTTCTGCTTTCCTCACATTCTCAAAACTAGACAAATTATTAACTCACATGGAGGGGACTAGGAGGCCTGCAGAGAGCGATCCGCAGATCAAGGAGAGGGAAGTCAGGTACAGGGGGATCAGGCGGCGGCCTTGGGGGAAGTTCGCGGCGGAGATTCGAGACCCTTCGAGGAATGGCGGCGCGCCTGTGGCTCGGGACGTTCGAGACGGCGGAGGAGGCGGCTAGGGCTTACGACCGAGCAGCTTTTGCTTTCAGGGGTCACTTGGCCATCCTCAACTTCCCCAATGAGTTTCAGCACCACGGCCAGAGCCCTTTGGCCTCTAATTCTTCGGTTTCGGGTGCTCCGGGACAGAGCTTTCATGGAAGGGAATTGGAGTCTAGAGGGAGAGAAAGTGGTGTCATAGAGTTTGAGTGTTTGGATGACAAATTGTTGGAAGATCTTCTTGACTGTGAGAGTCCGCAAAAGAAGAACTGAAAAGAGCGCGCAATATGACTGATCTTTTTTTTTTTTTTTTGGTTGAATTTATGGATTTGTTTTCATTTGTTTTGGTTCAATTCGTTGAGAACCTTCTAATCTTTGTTGATTGTAAGAAACATTATATTTTTCCATTTCTTCTCCTTCATCGATTCTTTTACTATGCGGATTACCTACGTAAATACTCCGGTAGGTTGCTAATTGGATGGTCAGTTACATTTCTAAAGCGAGTTATTTTTTTAATTTTAATTTGTTTTAGAAATATTATTTCAGTTCTACATCACTAACAAAGTTACTATAAACCCATTCCTTCTAATAACAGGAAAGTTATAGGAGACAATTGGTAGCGTTATCTGAAAAAAAAAAAAAAAAAAAAAAAAAAAAAAAAGGGAGTAACAAGTCTCTTTAGAGTGCTAGGTCATTTGCTTGTCTTCTTTCTTTAGTTTGGCGCGGTCCTTGGTTGGCCTCTGGACTACCAACTCTAAAGAAGAAGCCTTGGGCTGCTCAGTGAAGTCTTAGGCGGTGGATTGGCGCCTTTGCAACCGGCTGGAAAGGATGGACAGTGGCCGGAGTGTGTGGTTAGGTGCCGGAGTCTGACATTGGAGGTGGTGCCGCGGCGGTGCTCACTAGTGCGTAGCTTGGGACAGATGATCTAGTGAAATCTGAACCTCGGAGGGGAGTGGCACTAGCCTTGTTTCGTCTTTGTCAGTAACGGATGGTGGGTCTTTCGTGCTGATGTGGTGGCGTTTCTTAAAAGTGGTTCTGTTCCATTGTGAGAGGCGCCACTTCTCTGGGTCCCTTTGATCGAATTGTATGGATAGGCACCAATGGTCTAACTGCGATGTTGGTGCCTCCTTTCAGTGGTTATCTACTTTTGACGAAGGCGATGAGATTTTGTCTTGTTTATATTGTTTGTCGGTGGGTTTCCTGTTTTGCTTTGTAATAATGAACATTGTTTCTCTATTTTCCGATTTTGTTTGTGTGTCTAATTTGCTTGAGTTTTTTTCTTGGTGGTATTGATGTCGGTGATGGTATAGGATTAGATTTGTGTGTCTAATCTGTTTGAGTTTTTTTCTTGGTGGTATCGTTGTCGGTAATGGTATAGTATTAGATTTTTTCTATGCGGTGCTGTGATACGACAAGTTATTGGCTTTCAATCAAATGAAGGATTCCATCCACTGATGTGGTCTTATCAAAATAAGCCTAATGTGTGCTCGATTATTGAGGTACCAAAAGATTTTTTTTCAGTTGTCAGGTTTTGATGTACGTCTTTCTTTTTGAATTTTATCAGATCTTAATTACTAATGAATCTATTGATTGAGGATTTTGTCGCATACACCATGTGATGATTTACATTGATATTTGTATGTTGTATTTTTTTTATTTTTTTTATTTTTGGTTGCTAACTCCCTAAAAAAAAATAATAAAAGAAAAGTTTAAAATCAATCCCCACCAGTAGCAGAAAGTGGAGACGTTCTCTCCTTCTGAACAGTAAGTTTGCTTGCTAAAGGTGCTTAAACGAAGGATTTGACCTTCGTTTATTTACACACAATGATGAACTTGAGGATGGTGACAACAGTGATGACCCAATATTGTATTATATTCCAAGTTCTAACCGAGCCAAAAGAAAAAAAAGCCGAAATATACAAATAAAATACTGCTTGATATGACTCAGAATGAAGAATGGCATACCAAGTCGCATTCAAGTTTCAAAAGCGAACATTGAAACATAAAATAAAAAAAACGAGAGAGAGAAAAAGAAGAAGAAGAAAGAGAAACAAAGAACATCATCAATTATTTTTTTAAGAAGCAGAACAAGAGAAATTGGTTTACCGTGGTTATTCCAAGTTCGGAAGAGAAAAAGGTGGTCAATTCAACAGCACATGGTCCCCGTACTATCGTGCAGAGGCAGTTTTCTTTGACAGTAGAATGATAATTCCAAAAGGAGAAATTTTCTAACATTTTCAATTATGGCTTAAAAGTCTTTATACGTGTCCAATCGTATCATATAAAAACTGATATAATGATTAAAATAAAAATACCTATTAATAAGAAAAAAATTGTTGAGTATCTGTAAATAAAAAGTTCCCCGTCGATTAGATGTGAAATTGGAAATTAGCTTAAAAGAACATGGGTTACTCTCAGTAATAGGTTAATCTTTTATGATGACATCCTAAAAACCCCAACAAATGGTATCAGAGTCAGGTTTTAGATATACGTGAATGTGCAAGATGAAGCCAGAAGAAAAATCGAACAAAAAATGGTGGCTCATGAAGAAATTACGATGGCCGGAAAATCCATGTAACGTGAGTCCTAACGTGATGAAGATCTTGATGGAGTGTGATATTCCTGATTTTCTTTATTTGAGGAAGATGGATCATTGTTTGAGGGAAGCTGTGATGATAATGATTTTCATTTGAGAGGAGAATTGTTTAGTATGTGTAAACAAAAAGTCTCACATTAACTAAACATGAAATTAAAAATGAACTTAAAAGAACTTTAACTACTTCTGTTTAAATTTATCTTTTAAAATGTTATCCCAAAGGTCCTAATAAAAATACAAGTCTTACGATAAGTTCTCTCTCGATTGGTCAATCAAGTTTCCAACCAAAAAAAAGAATCAAGTTGTTATCTCTTTAATTACTAGTACAAGCTATTCACATCCATGATTTCCATTTCCCAGCAATAGGAAAGCGACGTTTAATAAATATCCAACCAACCAGTACGGACGCTCACAAATGAACATCAAGAGTAAAAAATAAATAAATAAATTAACATTGGACAAAAACTAACAACAAGAACAAAAAGAAAGTCAAAACCGTGTCATTATTGAGTTCACAGCACCCAATGTTTCTAAAGGCCTTCAGACAAACCAGACACTTAAAACGTTATTTAACTACAACATCTTACACTTCGAACTCAAAAGAAATCCTCTTATATTTTTCTGAAATTGTTTTTCTTTTTATTCTATTCATAAAAATTATAAGGTTTCACAAAGCACCGGAAAGTCTAACTTGCTCTGTTTTTAATTAATAATAATTAAAAAAAATTATTCAATCTTTTTTCCCTTTGTTATCGAAATCAAGAAGATCTTCCAACAACTTGTCATCGAAATACTCAAACTCAAAAACCTGCCTCCCCTGCTGTGTCGAAGAAGACGAAGATGAAGACGACGACGATGACGACGACGACGAAGAAACAGAGGCAGAAGAACCTGCAGCCAGTGGAGGATACTCATCAGGGAAATTGAGAACCGCATATTGTCCTCTCATGGAGAAAGCGGCTCTGTCGTAAGCCCTTGCAGCTTCTTCAGCAGTGTTGAAAGTTCCAAGCCAAACTCGAGCTCCGTTCCGATTACAATCCCGAATCTCCGCCGCAAACTTCCCCCACGGCCGTCTTCTCACTCCTCTGTAATGGACGTCCTTTTGCCCTTCTCCTTCCTTGTCCGCCTCTTTATTCCTGTCCATGGCTGAGTTAAAAAAAAAAAAAAAAAAAACTGCTGTGAACAAGATGTTTATTTAACGAGTTATCGTATGATAAAAAGTAGTCTGGAGTTCGGTTTCATTTATATTGGGGGGGGAAAGGACGTGGTTTGGTAGAGGGCTTAGATTCGGAGGTTGACAAAACTTTTTGATTGTGTGAGAGAGAGAGAGAAAAAGACGCCATTCTTCAACGTGACATAAAACCAAATGCAACGTATATGGGAGGATTACAAAAGGTGGTGATGGCTTTAATTTATGGCGATTATGCTTGAGATTAGCGACTGATTGTTTGATTAATATGCTTTTTAGCTTTAATACACTTTTATGTACAAATTCATTTCAAAATCAGGATTAGATATCATAATATATGTGCATATAGATATATATATGTGGGCGTATATATGATCTGTGTGCTGACGCTCTTGTGGGTGACGTATCTATAGGCGTCTCAAAGCTAATTTTTACCTGTGTGTCAAGATTGAGTCTCAGTAAGAGGAAGGCAAAGGAAAAAGGAAGAAAAAAATCCATGTTGGTAATAAATTAAGTGCTTTTCTAAGATCTAATGAGGGGACCATGTAATTCCTGTCAAAATTTTTTTAATTTGTGAGCTACTTTTCATTTTGGGTATTCAGAGAATCAGTAAGGAGAGGTTATTAATGTCGTCACGGGGATTACGTATCCCTAATTCATCATCATTCTAACATAATCAGATTAATTAGCTAGTTGGCCATTTGTTTAACAAGATAATTATAAAAAATAAAAAAAAAAAATTTAAATATAGGGTAAGCATGAGATTCTGTGCAGACTACCAAGGCCTGAATTGGTTAATAAGGCTCTGAAAAAGACAGATTCTCAGTTTAAACATTGTTTTGTGATTTCATTAAAGGGGGTGAGATCAGCAAAGCAAAACTCTTGCGTTCGTATTGACTAACAATTTTTTTTGTGATCGGAGATCGATGATTGGGAAGACTGTTCTCTAATGTCGGGTTTCAGATTTAAAAAACGGATGGAAATCTCAATTTGGTCAGAGTATGAGCTCACATGGCTTGCGTTATGTTATTGATCAGCAAGATGATGTTTAAATGGCTAATGTCACCTTAATGATTCGATTAAAAAAAATGTCAGCTTAATGATTATACAGAATCAAATATTTATTGAAGAAAGTAACCACTGAAAACCGGTTGGAATATGTTAATTGTTTGTTGTCATGTCATAATGTCATTTTGAGCGAGTTTTGTTTGCTTGCATTTTTTAAAGGCTCTCGTTTAGTGGAGCAGATTTGGGCAAACGAATTATGTCAACTGAAATGTTGTTTTGGATGATTTAGTAAAAAAATAAAAATAAAAAGTTTTGGATGGTTAAAAAAACAAAAAAGACAAACTAGTAATTATTTTATAAAAAAAAAATGGTAATTTGAATTACCTCATTTAAAAGGGAAAATACCTCAATTCTTTTTTTCTTGTTCTTCTCGTCACATCCCTTGCACCTTTGACCTTGTGAAAGTGCGACAACACACCTAACCACCAAGGCACAATTTTTTTTCCCCCTCTTATATTGTGGTTCTCAAATGTTGTTTTGTTTATAATGTTGTCGTCGTTTTTACCTTTCATCATCACTCATTTGTATAAATCATTATCAGGTGGTTTCCGTTTTCCAAGTTGATGTCATCTCAAATTTTTGTCGTTTATGTTTTTGTGTGTTTGTGTCGTTTTTCAAGATAGCAAAGTTTAATATTAGAGAAAGAGCACGAGATTCTGTGAGGACTAAGACCTGATTTGCTACTAATTAATAAAAGCTCCTCAAAGATTGATTCTCCTTTAGAGTTGTTTATGAGATTTAATTAAAGGGTGAGATCAGCGAAGCAAAAACTATGACGTCGTTTTGACAAACGATTTGAGGTGTCAATATGTTTTTGTCTTTTGTTAACAGTGAGCTCATCTGGCCTTGGACAGTTAAAAAAATGCAATTGCTCATAAAATCAGCAAGATGATGCTTGAATAGAATGTTCTCCTTTAAACTTGTTTAGCAGCAAAGTCATACATTATTTTGACAAATGATTCAAGGTGTAATATGTTTTTGTCTTTTGTTAACAGTGAGCTCATCTGGCCTTGGACAGTTAAAAAAAAATTGCATAAAAAACTTGATAGAATGTGAGCTCATATGGCTTACGTCGTGTAATTTTATCAGCAAGATAATATTTTATCGGCTAATGTCATTTATAAAGATTGTTAATAAGAATTTAATCTTTTTATATAGAAGAAAAAGGCACTAATTTCAATGTTGGAATATGCTTAAACTTGGAATATATCCCAATAATATATGAGTTCTTGATTATCATTTCTTGTGAAAAAAAAGGGCTGACGTAACAGTAAAAAAAGAAGGTATTTTGAAATACCTCATTTTTTTTTTCCCTTTTCTTTCTCTTGTACAGTCTCGAACCTATGACCTGGTGGAAGAATGAATACACACCCAACCGCCTAGGCTATAGAGAGGTCTGTAAGGAATGCGAGCGATTTGATTTAATATAAAGGAAGAAAAAAAGGAAAGACGCAAAAAAGGTATTTTATAATACCTTTTGTCTTCATTTTCTTCTCCTTCTCTGCAACCCTCGAACCTTTGACCTTGGAATTAAGTGACAACTTAACCATCCACCAAGGCACAAAGAGGGTTGCGGTGAAACTTGCATGATGTTTCTTTAAAAGGTGCAAAAAAAATTTATCGTCTTCCAACATAAAATTTATGCTTTGCGCTAATTTCATTCATCGGTAAAAAAAAATTTATGAAAAAAAAAAAACATATTTTTAAATACGTCACGCCAACCATCACCCTTTAAACCTCAATCATTGAACCCCAGGGCCTGTAGAAGATCATTTTTCATATTTCTCTGTTCATTTCATCTTCCAAAAATAAAATATTGTCAGTTGATTACTATTTGAAAGCAATATAAAATATTATTTTTCTGTTGTCAAAACTAAAGATTCAAAGCTTTTATTTTATTTTTAGTTGGCTTGAACTAAAGTCTCAAAATATATAAGCAACCTTATTCTCTGTATATCTATCTTACATATTATTAGATTTTAGTCTCACATATATGTCCCTAACCATCATCTCACTGTATAAATTAAATTTTAGATGTTCTCACTTAATCTTATAACTCGTAAATCAATCTCACTTACCTTTTTGATAGAAACCTAAAATTTTCATTAAAAACATACGAAATAAAAGAGGAAGTTAAGCGTAATTTTATAGTCATTTTCTGTTTTTTTTTTATTATTATAAGTATCATATAATGGGTCAAGTGAGATTACTTTAATTTATTGTGTTTGTTTTTTAGTGAAAATTTTTAATGAAAAAAAGGTTAACTAAAATTATTTTAAATTTTAAATTTTAAAATTTAAATTTTAAAAATTAAAAGAAAATGTTTTAGTTCATAAAAAAAAAAATTTAGAGCACAATTTATCGTGATAATTATCTTTCTTACACAACCCAAAAGATGGAACAAATGATCGCTCTTTTTTTTTTTTTTTTTTTTTTCTTTTTCAATGTCGTTAGTAAAGTCTGCTGTCGTTGTTAAATTTTGTCATTTACATTTTTATTGTCGTTTCTATTTTTTAAGGGGCATTGTTGTTTAAATTTAGTAATTATTTATCGGGTGGTTTTTATTTTCCATGCTGATGTCAACTTTTGTCTTTTACGTTTTCGTTTTCATTTGTTTGTCAAGTTTTTGTCGTTTTTTAAAGATAACTACAATTAATATTCTCGAATAGCATGAGATTCTGTGAGGAACTAAGACATGATTTGCTAATTAATAAGGCTTGATTCTCCGTTAAACATGTTTTGAGAATTAATCACAAAGAGGTTCTATCAACAAAAAAAAAAAAAATCTTACATTATTTTGACAAACAATTTGAGGTGTCATATGTCTTGTGTTTTTGTCTTCAATTGATGCGTGTGATCGAAAATGTCTATTAAAAATGGATGGAAAACTTGGTCAGAGCGTGAGCACATGTGATTTATCGCAAGATGATGCTAATTATATGGGTAATGTTACTTTAATGACCATTTAGAATCTAAATTTTTTAGAAGAAAGCAAGCACTGAAGACAAGGTTAGAATATATGCTATTGGTATCCCAATATTAGATTTATTGTTGATTAACATAATATGTTATGTTTGTTGCTTGCATTTTCAAAGGCTCTCGTTTAGTGCAGATTAGTTATATGCTTTATTATTAATCTCTTTTTTGTTGGGCAAACGAATTAGGATTTATGTACGGGGATCTGATAAATTTAATGGTAAAAAATAATAAAAAGAAGGTATTTTGAAATACCTCATTTTTTATTTCTCTTTCTCTCTCTCTCTCCCTCTACAACCCTTGAACCTTTGACCTGGTGGAAGGGTGTCAGCACACCCGACCGCCTAGGCTAAAGGAAGAGTTGTGCCAAAGGTGTCATCAAGTAATTTTTGACCTAAACAAACGGAAATGATAACATAAGTATTTTAAAATGCGTAAACCCCTTATAATATATCTTATTAATAGAGTCCATTTTTAAAATATTTAAATATAATCAAACAACTAAAATATTATTTATATATTATAATTATAATATACCTTACCTTATACTAATATAGACTAAAAAAATTATAAAATAATATATAAAAAATAAATTAAAAAGAAAATATTACCCATTCTTTCTTTCTCGCTGGCGACTCTCCTCGACTGATAACCCCCCAACCCACCTACCACGTGCTTAGTCCCCAACGCCCTCCTTCCCTCCCGACGTCAACTAACCCCCTCCCAGCATCGACAAGCCCATTCTCCACCTCCCCCGAAGCCAGATCTAGTAAGCTGGTTAGCGTTTGGGGGGGGGTGTCGTCACTGACGTTGGGAGGATCATCGATGGATAGTTGCAAGACTAGCTTTTTTAAAAATTTTTTTTTGAATTTCTATTTTTTTTTTAATTTTTAGAATATAATATTATGAATTAAAGTATATTATAGTTATTATGAACAAATAATATCTCAATCATTTAATTATATCAAGACGGTTTAAAAATAAATTCTATCAATAGAGTATATAAATGAAACTTTACCACAGACTTGTCCTTTTAAAATACCTCATTTGTGGTTTTCTTATGCTGATTTACTTCACTACGAACCCTTGAACCTTTGGCCTTGTTCTAAGGCGACAGTACTCTAGCCATTAAGTAACAAAGAGGGGTTGTGGAAGGCTATGTACTACGTTTTATTAAATAGTTTTTTAACATTTGAAAAATCATATATAAACAAGACTGAGTAAGACGAGGAATCGGGAGTAAATTTTAAACTAGAAGAACATTATTTTGTCGTTCTTAAATTTTTGTTCCCAATATTGTTTTCGTTTTCCATCTCCTTTTCACTTCATTATTATAAATTATAACCATTTTGTCAGGTGGATTGTAAGCAATTTAAAAATTTTTGCATTCAGTTTGACTGTATAATTCTAAATATATCTTTGGGACAGAAAAAAAGATAAATGTGATACGGATCATTAAAAAATGAATTTTAATTTAGATTCGAGTTTAATAGAAAACATTTGAACCCTAAGGGGTGATTCACACAAGAGCTAAATTGATACCATCTCAATGTTCATTGTTTTCATTTTTGCTTGTTTATCAAGTTGTTGTCGTTATGTGCTATTTTAATTTGATTGTCGTTCGAAAAATACTGAGAACATGATTAGAATATGCTTAAATTTGATAGCCAAAATTTAATAGATTAATTATATATTGGCATTAGACTCATAGCATATCATATATATGGATTATGGGGGTTTTGTTGCATATTCAGATGCTCCCGTTTCATATAATAATAATAATAAAACTAATAGAAAAGAGGTATTTTAGAATACCTTGATCATATTCCCTCCTATTGACCAACTCTCTACAAGCCTCGAACCTTTGAGCTTTAGGAAAGATCATAACACACCCAACCACATAGGCTATGGAGATGTACACGCTAAATTTACTAAGAAAATTTATTTAATAAAATAATTTGGTTACGTCAACAAGATTGTAGACAAGATATTATACCCACTCGTCCCCGTATGAAAAGTCATGGGTTTGAGTCGCTAAGATAATCAAGATATATATAAATAATCTATTTTTAAAGGGATTCATATATCAAAAATTGGGGTTACAAAACTTTTTAAATTTACCTGTGTGTGTCTTGTATTATTTTTATAACTCCTGTTTCATTAAAAATAAAGAAAAGAAAAAAAAAATAGATTACTTGTCTTATGTGTGAAACAATAAATTTGAGGACTCTAAAAAAGTTATGCAAGGAAGGGGATTTTTTTTAGTGTGCATTTGATTCGCCAGTTGGGAATGAAATTTTTTAATTGTAGTTAGTTAACTTTTCAAAAACTAATTATAATTTTTGTTCACTTTTCAGAAATAAAAAATAAAAAAAAATTTAATATGTAAAAGTACAATTTAGTTGGAGTTAAAAGGGCAACCAAACAAATTTTTGAAACTCTAATTTTTGTGAAGATATATAGATAGATTTTGATATTAATCAAAGAAAACCAGATTAGTGCGGATTTCATTTTCGTTACTGTTTTTTAAATTTAAATGTGAGAGATTTGAACTTTAACTATATAATAGAATCAAATGTGAAATAATCATAAGACTGTATCTTTAATCATTATTTATTTTTGTTTTGTGTGTTCTTGTTGGTTTATTGCTTTTATAATGAAAAGTTATTAAATATAAGGTTTACTAAAATTCATTGTTTGATTAGAGAATGAAGAGAAGTTAAAAAAGGTATTTTAGAATACCTCATTTTATCCTGTTCCCTTCCTTGCCCGACTTTACAGCTCTTGAACCTCTAGCTTTGTGGAAAGATGAAAACACCCAACCACTTAGGCCAAAGAAAAGGCTATGAAAGCCATGCTCAATTTGTTATATATGGATTGAAACAAGCAAATTACGTCAATACCATTAGAATGTGGACGAGATATTATGTCCATTCAATCCCCCTATGTAAGAAATTAAAGGCTGTGATGATCAAGATATATTAATTAATTTTAAAAGGAGAAATATATATCATATATAGAATTACATACATTTAGAGACGTGGTCAAAGAATGCCTAGGGGGTTTTTCCCTCAACTTTTTTTTTTTTTTCCCTTTCTTATTTGTCAAAGCATATGTATTAATAAATATATATATTTTTAACCGTAATAATTGAGTAGATATGGATTTACTATTCTTTTTAGTAGTAAAAAACGCACCGTTTAGATGCCTTATTTCTTCTTCTTCTTCTTTTTTCTTTCTGTTGTCCTTCCTCACAACCACTACAGCTGACATTTGCTTTTTGCTTCCGACGTGCTGTACTCTTGCAAGAGTTATGAAACTTGAACTTAAAAAAAGACTATCTAATTCAAATTACAGTTTTGCCATATTATAATTATACATTTATTATTTTTTAAGTGCAAAACGTCTAGAAAGAAGAAAAAAAGAGTAGAATTTTTTTAGAAATAATAGTAAAGCGATTTGCAATTTTTTTTTAACTTCTATTGATATTGACTTTTTTTTAATGAACTTATATTTATATTTACTTTATATTCAAGTTAAATGAAACCTTTTTTATATTGAAATTACATCAATCTCAAATATGAAAATCTCAACTAATATTATTTAACAACAAATATCTCTATTTCTCATGTTAGTTGATTTTTCTTCTTCTTTTTAAAGTTTTTTTTAGTACATCATAATCTTAAATACATAGTAAATTGTAAATTTTTTTTTGGATAAGGTTTACCTTTTTTTTTTTTTTTTTTTATGAACTTTGTGTTTAAGATTTCTTTTTCTTTTGGGTTATATGCACATCAATCCCTAACTTTATTTTTAGATAATGATTGTTTGATCCATTATTAATTTTAACAAATCAATCCTTAAATTATTGATTTAGTTGCAATTCTTGGTGAAACTAAAAAGTTCTATAATTTTGAGAGAATTTATTATGCATACGGTACATGACTTAATTTGTCTTATAATTTTCTATCCATTCGACCATCTATAGTACAATGCAAAATATATGTACTAAAGTTAAAATTTGACATTTTGCTATGAACATCACTCCCCAATATAATGCTATTTTCAGCAATAGATTATGATATTTGATTGTTATTTGTTGTCTAGACTTATTAATATTATTTTTTTTTAAAATTAAGGATTACTTTATTTAAAACTTATGGTTCATTTGGAAAATACATTCATTTTATATCATGTTCGAATGTAATAGATGGAAAACAATATGTGTTTCGATATCTCTTTTATACATTATATTCAAATATAAAGTCTATTTAGATTGTTTACATTTGAAGAGACATTATGATATGTGTTGGTGAGAAAGAGCACGTAATATGATTGATAAAAGTAGATAGAAAAAGTTTATGGATGAACTATTCAAATATATTTGTATTAAACTGAAATATAAAGATACTCAAACATATATTATGTTGTATTGAAATATAATATACATCGAATAATGTTTCAAAACGCACTATTAATAATTATAACAAAATGTACATATGATAATGTAAATTTTATTATAAATTGAAGCATGTAAGATTATCTACTAAATATAATATAATCATATTTTTAATAACAAATATAATATTGACATTTACATTGTCCTAAAAGTTCAACTATAATCATTATCTCTTTTAGAGATTTTTTTTTTCTTATGTTTCTAATCTCAATTTCCTTACTAAAAATTTTAATTTCTTTACTTGTGATCGAGATTGAGTTTTGATTGCAATGTGTTTTGTTTCGTTTTTTTCATGATCAAATTTGCATGATATGTATTTTTTTTTACTAAACTATTGTCAATGCATATTTTTTTAATCTCTAAGAAATTTTATTTTTTATTTTTCATATATGATTACTCATATTCTATATTTTAGATTATTAAAATTTTAGTAATTACTCAACACGTGCAATGTACATGCCTTGATGCCTTGACTAGTATATTGAAAATTGCATAAAACCACCTTAAAAATTAAAAAAATAATCCAATCCATATCTCTTAAAGTTTTATTATGTAATTATTACCTTCCCTAATAAAACTTTTTCGCTTTGTCATTGGTTACACCATCTTTTAGATTCCTATTACATTTACTAGATTGATTATGGATTATATAAACACATGCATCTTTTTACTAATATTTTAAAATCTTACAATTTTTTTTTTAATTGGTTTAAAAATGATATTTACAACAATTTCCATTAAAAAAAAAAAAAAAAAAAAGAGGCTCCCGAAGGTTCACAGTCACGGAGGCTATTCAACAACCGCTTATCTGCAATGGCGGTCCGTCGAGCATAAGAACAATTCTCAGCTCCTCCACCGCCTCAAAAAATGAGACTTCCTCCTCTTTCTTCTTCTTCTTCATCTTCAACAAGCTCCCATCTTTCCCATCTATTGCCTCCGTTTCGTGGATTCAATTCCCCAAGGCCTAATATCAGAACTTCGATTTCTCTCCTCAGGCCAAGCAACCGCAATTCCCTTTCTTTGAGCTCGCGATTCAAGCCCTCTCGATTGGCCACAGTTTGGGCCTCTACTTCCCCCCAATCGACGTCTTCCGGTGCAGAATCGCCGGGCCAAGTCGGTTCGTCGGAATCGGCGGAGGCTTCGAATGAAGCCGTCGGCGGAGTTAGGGACGAAGAAGCATCGCAAGGGGGATTTCATGCGCAATTGGGAAACCCTAGCCTTCCGATCCCGTCGGTGGCCAAATTGAGCTTGAGTGACCAGGCTTTCTTCCTCCTCGCGTTCATCGCCTGCACGGTATATATACGTACATACGTATTTGCGGATTATTTTAGCTTCATAACTGTTCATTTTGCAAGAATAGTTTATTTAAATGCATTTTTAGAAAGCAATTGGAAACCTTTTTATGGTTCAATGGGGTTTTCTCGAGTAATTAGTAGTCATTTGAATGTGCTCTAGCACACAAGTTAAGAAATTTTGTAGGTGTTTGTTGCAGTAATGTTATTGGATTAGTTTATTCATTTGAACCAAGTTAGTTTTTTGGCGTTATTGATGAGCTATGGTTTCTATGGATTTCTGCAGACTTCGGTGGCATTTACAAGCCTTGTAGTTGCAGCTGTCCCAACGCTGTATGTAAGTTGTCTTACTCTTTTTAGATCTTAGTGGAGTCAAATGAAACGAGAAAGTCAATTTCTTGAGCAACCCAGATCTTCTCTTCGCATTTTAAAGCTTAAGGAGAGTTGAGAGAGAAAATGAATATTCTTAATTTTATCTGTTTAATTCTCTGTGTTTTTCACCCTTCGTTGTTAAATCGTGTTTGTGCTAGGCTCCTTGTAGTTAATCATTCAATGGCTGTTTCGGGAAGTTCGTCCCGTAGGATTACCTGTTGGAAATATTTAGAAACCAGAATATAAAAGCAGAAACTATAAATCGCACCTCTAGTCATAGTAAGCGACAAATTCAAAATCACGTTGTATATAATCACAATCTTCCAAATTTCAATCGTGATAGAAATATGAAATTGGGATAATTTTGGCTAGTTTGTTGATTCAAGACCTAATATCTATGTAAAGATATAAACTCACAAACTCTCTTAGAGATTAATGACCCTTATCCTTCAAATTTTCACGTATACCTATATTCTTCTGATCGAAGTAGTAAATAAGAATTGCTGGGAAGCTATCTGATATTAGCATGTGATTACAAATGTGAGGAAAATATTGAAGGACTATTATATTTGTAACTGCAAAATTAGTTGAAATCGAAATGGGCTGTAACTACTATGTAGGTGGAGATAACCTCCCAATACTCGCTAACTGTGAGAAAAGCTGTTAAGATTATGCATTTATTTGCTATATAACCTCACCTCCCATATATCTGATGTATAGATCAAGTGGGAGATTGTTAGGATGTGGGTTTTTGGGAGGTTTTGGATCAATATAACAATTGATGGTTTGGGGTGTTTACCTCCATGTTGATCTCAATTAATTTTGATTAAAAATTCTACTTATAGTCAGTCGGTCTTTTCGATAGCTGCCCATCAACTCTTATTTGTTAGCCTTCTTTGTTGTTAAGAAGACACACACACAGAAAGAAAAAAAAAAATAAAGGAAAGGAAAGAAATTTATATGTGTGTGCGTGTAAATAAGAAACTGAGGGATGAGATTTATTTATTTATGAAGGAAAAAAAAAGATAAGGGTCTCTAATCTACAAGAGAGTTTGTGACTTTCTAACCTTGCATAGATAATAGGTAATGAACAGAGTAGCTAAAATTATCTCATAGATTCATAAAACACTTGAAATATCGAAGACGATGGTTACTTCCGATGTTATTTGAATCTGATTCGTGCGTTCAATGGCTTGTGCTTTTATTGTTTGTGTTTCTGCAATATTTGTAAGATTCTAAAATTTTTGGCTCGCACTTGGTATTGGGGTCTTCAAATTGTAAGGAAGCGTCTATTTTTCCTCAGTTATGGTTACCGGCATACTCAATCTCTTTTGTGTTCTATAGGCGATGGGGAGAGCTGCAACATCTCTGTCAAAGCTAGCAGATACAGCTCGCGAGGAGCTTCCGAGCACAATGGCGGCAATTAGGCTCTCAGGAATGGAAATCAGTGATCTTACGCTTGAATTAAGTGATTTGAGGTAATTACGTCCTGTATTTCATATTGTTTCTTATTTGATTATACCTAGGCCTTTGAGAGACTTCAAATGAAATTATGTCTCTGCATTTTGATAGCCCCACCATCATTTCTGGACAGACCCAATTCAAAAACATGAGCAAGAGCTGTTTGTTTCTCCAGAAAGTCACAAATAAGGGTTAAAACTCCAGGGGCAACAGAAAATAAGACATTTTTGGGAATTAATGTAGCAAATGAATAGAATTTCTATGAAGTGTTGGTGCATATGGTTTTTAATTACAAACGGTTCTATCATCTTCTTCTATAACTAACATAACATGCCTTTTGTTTTGAACAGCCAAGAGATAGCTGATGGGGTCAGCAAATCAACTCAAGCTGTACAAGCAGCCGAAGCTGGAATTCGACAGTTCGGCACGCTTGCTCGGCAACAGACTATGTGTATGTTTAAAGCCATGTCTGTTTGTGATAATGACTTCTCCTTTGCTAACTTATTTTTACTGAGGGCTTGCCATTTACTGGTCGAACCATAATAAGTTATGGGTTATATCTGATGCAGCGATGATCGAAGAGAGGGCAAGCCTGCCTATCATCTCGTTGCAACCCGTCGTTGTTGGTGCAGCAAAGAAGACTTCTCGTGCTGTTGGCCAAGCCACAAAATCCTTAATGAATATGATCTCTCGAGGAGAATTTAGCTTTGAGAATGAAGATGATAGTGGAACTGATAGAGTGGAATGAGTTGGCTTTGCTCTTACTCATCGGTTCTGCTTGTCTGTTCATAAACCGATTGGGCACAGATTTTTTGGAAATCCATCTCCATTTCTTGAAATCGGGTTTGTGCCTGGTTTTTGTTTTTCAACTTCAAGCTGGAGATCAAACACTCCATATGTAAGCCCTTTGTGCCCATTGTCTAATACACTCACACAGTGTTCCTTTTTTCCTCACTTTTCGTTTTGTATACGATACGAGGACATTTACTAACCGATAGCATAAGAACAACCCAAATCAAGTTGGGGAGTGGTTATCCAAGATCGCCTTGCTTGTGTCTAATTGTCTTTCTGAAACACTCCCAACAATTTTTTTGTTAGGTTTTTTTTTTTTTTTTTTTTCCCTTCTTTTTTTTTTTTTAAATTTTTATTTTGGTTGTTTTGGGGGGCCCGGGGGCCCGGGGGGGGGGTGTGTGGGGTGGGGGGGGGGGGTGGTAAAGCCACTAGATCTTGTTAAATTGGGAAAGGAAAGCCATGGACCTTCAACATAAAGAGTGTGTTTGGTAGGAGAGAAAAGTGGAAGGAAGAAGAGGGTGGAGAGACTAGTGGAAGGATTTTGACATTCATGATTTTTTTAGTATGAGAGAAAAGGAATAAAGGGACTAGGGAAGGGATTTTAAATTCTTGAAAATATCATAATTTTGAACTTTCATAAATTGAAGAGATTATTGAAGAGATTTCATAACAAACAACATAAAGAAAGCGATTTTTCCCCAATTCTCCATTATTTTTCACTTAAATGATCTGTTATTCCCTACTTTTTTTTTTTTTTTGACCCTACCAAACGTACCCCAAGTTCAAAAAAAGAAATTGCACGAACGATCCATAGGGGGCCTGATAGAGAAAAAGAAAACCCAAAAGAGTGGTTTCCAACAAAGACTACTCTAAAGGATCTAGTGTGCAGCTTTGCAATTGTAGCTGGATTTTCGGATTATCTGTTTTCGAGCAAAAGTTGTCCTCAACACAAGAAACAAAACTAAACATAACAAAGTTGCGTTTTCTGTTTTTTAAACTGAGTGTTTGAGAAGTGAATTTAGTAAAGGAAAATTTTCTCGGTGCTTCGCCAGAAAAGGGAGATCAAAACTATAAATATGTATCACGAGATAACTTTCTTGTATTTTTTTAACAATTTATTAGCAAGGAGCTTTTATAGTTGTACTTGTATATAGTTCCACCACCTTACTTTTCAAGGTTTGCAAAACTTTATCTTCATAGAATAATCAAGCCCAAGAATTCCATGCACTAATTGATTGAAATAGATTCTAATTATAAAATTTTAAACTCACAACGCTTGTACTCTAAATTGCAAAGATAATAATAGACGTAACCTAATGTAGTAGCTATGGAAGAGTGCAAATATAACAAAATAAAATAAAATAAAAATTGGATGCTAACCAAATACAAATTATATCACATGATGATATTGTTCCATTTCTTGGGAGTAGAGTGTTTATATATATATATATATATATATTTATTTATTTATTCAGTTGTACCTGTCCATAAATTCATGTACTTTTTTAGCATCGGCTGTATGGGATATGAAGTAGCTCCGGAAATCTTTGTAGTGAAAGGCTCTATAGAGGGGCGGATTATTGGAGGCGTCCACCAAAGTCGCTTCAGGCTTTATAAGACTGTCGTTTGAAGGGTAAATGAACAAGGATGTTGTCGTTCGAGGCAGGCCTGAATTTGTCACCACCCGATGTTCTGCACCTTTCAGCCTTCCATTCGTAATGACCTACAAACTCATATTTATATATGTATCAACTGCATGTATAGATTTTTAATGATTTTCAGCAACTTACATATATATTTATATAATATATATTGAGATATTTACGAATTACGGTAGAAACTGTTCTTCTTCACCATCTTTAGAAAGTGTAGTTTTAACTTTTGGATAGCAGTCCAATCTATAAACGATAGTAAATTTTTGTCATGTGTTGTAAATTTTAAACGTGGACACTTATAGATCAGATTGTTGAAAATTTCGCCCCCACTGTGACTAGCTCAACATATGGGAGGAGAGGAATTTGGGCAGGAGTTTTTCAAGTTCAAAATTTAAGAACATGTTCATTTCCGTTAATTCAATATTTAAGGGCCCGTTTGGATAACAAGTTTAAATTTAAGGTTTAAACTCAAATTTTTGTCTTTTCTGAAAAAGTTTTTTTAATCTTCTCTTAAAAGTCAACAAAAGTTACTATTCAAACTTAAAAATTTCAACTTAAACTCAATTACCAAACGGGCTCCTAAAACTGCAGTTACTATCAATAATGAATAATGAAAAAGGACAACTTCTACCCTAAAAACCCCATATGTGTGTGTGTGTGTGTATGTATACTTTTAGTACCTGTAAAATGTAGCCAATGTTAACGACAAATGCATGGAGAAGAGGTTCGACGACAACCCACTGGTCATCCTTGGAAACTTGAAGGCCAGGCACATCTCCTTGAAGAAGGATGGTGATAACACTAGGGTCACGGTGTTTTGCTAATCCCAAGGCTAAACTTGGCTCCGGGCAAGGCGGGTAGTGATTAACCAACAAGACTGGGTTTTCACAAAGCTCACCTCTGAAAAACCCGGGACTTAGTCCTAATCCTTGGCTTATCATCTCCAATATCTTGTCGGCCAACTTCCTTACTTCTGTTGTATATTTCCCAACAACCTCTCTGGAAATTAATTATCAAAAGGAAAAAAAAAATTATTAAGGGAATTAAAGTACTTGATATATAGATATTGTTAACTCTTTTTTTATTTATTTAAATTTAACAGAAGCATTACCAAATAAGGTTTAAGCAATCTGCTTGGAAAGTACTCGGAAAAGATTAATTAGTAAGTTCAAACCTATATCGAATCGGATTTTCGGGCCAAAATTGCATTTGCTCCTCTAGAGGATGACAAGGGTGGACCAATGCATCTCTCCAATAATGAAGCTCCTCAGTTGAGAAGTTTTCGCTGCTGGTATAGAGCCTACATCTCTTCTTTGGATCCTTGGAACATTCTCTTGCCTTGTCTTCTGTCGGCATAGCATGGAACTCCTTAACAACTTTCATCGTCTCATCCAATAACTCTTTTGAAACTCCGTGATTTATCACCTACAATTACAAATTTCGATAAGTAGAACGTAACTCTTTTTTTTTTTTTTTTTTTTAATAAATGATGGTGACAGATATTAGTAAAATATAACTAATGCAGATAACATGCGAGATAAAAAGAAAATGCTAGATATGAAGATTTTCTCGTTTTGATCATCCGAGACCTGAAAAATTCCATACTCTTGACCAGCTTTCATGATTTGCTCCATTGTAGAAGTAGGGTCATGGTTCGCAAAATCAATCACCGGAATCGTCTTGTCCAGAGGGAAAGTGAGCTGGTCAGGCCTTTTGTCCGGCGGGAAAATGTAAGATTTCGGTAACGTCCGAGCAGTACTAGACCAGTCGGAAACCAGACTCTCCATTGGATTAAAAAAGTTCTCTTAATTTGCTGAAATATTGATCTGTACTTTGGAATGAATGAATTTCATAGAAAAGAACCTATAAATACACATATTTAAGAATATATATATATATATATTTATATGTAAAGCTTGCAAGCCATTGACTAAAAAATATTGTAATTAAATATATTTATATATATAATGCCTATAGCTACAAGCATATTTCTGATCATGCTAATATACCTAAGCTACCACACATGCATCTACAGGGTGCAGCTAAAAAGCAATGCAATGCCAAGAAACTGTGGAACAACTTGCGCATCGCTTTCTCTTTGTTTAAGTTAAAATTATTTTTTATCTTCTTTTTTTTTTTTTTTTTTTTAAGGTTCCTGGAATCGCGTATGCATGATTACATTGATATTTATTTAAAATGGAAAAAAATAATTGGAAAACTACTACGCCAGATAGCTTTGTGAAACTAGTATATATAAAATTTATGGAGTGACGTACGTATATATATGTATATACAAACAAGATATATACAATTCACTATATATATACACCTTTTTAGTTTCTTGACAGAGTCTGACTCCCCCGGAATAATACCTTCATATTTGTGCACTTGTTTTCTGATTTTTTTCAGTATCGCGAAAGAGCATTTTTATTCATAAAATTCATGAAATTATAATTATCTTTTAAGTTTCCATTCAAAGAACATAATTGGGATCCTGTCATGGTACTTGCTCTCTTGATATTCAATTTCTTTGAATTCCTATAAATTAGTTAATTTATTGATCGTTTTGCTGCAGCTAGTGGAACTCCTGATTCTTTCTCCTTATTACGTGCACAAACAATAGTGTAATTCATAATTTTCTTTCTATATATGTGTATCATTTATGTATGTACGTAATTTTTTTAAGTATTATTTCCTAAATTTGCAGCACGAGAAAATTGGATTCTAGTGGAGTTATTTAGACTCGCTCTGGAACTATATATATATATATATATATATATATATATGGTGTTAGGGTATTTAGCATTGATATGCTACTTAAACTTTGTTACCCTTTGTTACCCTTTGACAACTTAATCCCGAATTTTTACTTTTAACAATTTATCCCTTAAACTTGTTAAATTGTTGCAATGCACTCTTTTTAGTTAATATCACATCAAATTTGAAGATTTGAAATTAAAAAATTTATATAGGTTTGTGTAATAATTTTTGGTTGAAAATATGGTTTTCGGTCCACACATGCGGCGTATATAAGTTGTTAATGACTAATCTAATAGAAAATTAATTGTAGAAGGTAAGTACAACAATTTAACAAGTTCAAAGCGCAGTTAACCAAAACTAAAAATTTGGAAGACACGTTGCCAAAAGCTGAAAAATTTTCGAGACGTTAGTTCTAAGTACGCTATTCATGATTTATAGGCTTCCGTTAGTTATTATGCACTTAATTAATAAATGCTTCGAAAAAGTCGTTTTTGGTGAGCAGACCGTTCCTTATCAGTAATCTTAGCCAGGAAGAGGTAGGCTGAACTTTTCAAATATCCTCAAAGGATAAAGAAAGGGACCTAACTATAAAATTTTTCAAACTATTAATATTAAAAAAAAAAAAAAACCAGTAGTCAAATTCATGCAACAATATTATTATTATTATTATTATTATTATTATTATTATTATTATTTTCACCGCACGTATAGACCAACAAATTCAGATTTTAAAATTAACTTCATTTAATTGGAGACAAATAAGAGAAGAAATTGATATAAATGTGGAAGACTTTGATCAATTTGTTTCATGAATTATCTCGCTTAACTGTCATACTGCCACGTAAAATATATATTTGTTTTTGGTTTTGGTTTTTGAACAAAGAAAAAATAATTTCTTTTGTTTGACTAATAACAATTCCATTTGTTGCGTGCAATTCCAGATAAGGGTTTTTCATTTTTCCTGTTGGAAATAATAATTAAATTTTCTGATAAGTAAGTTATTATTATTTTTAATCAATTAAAGAACTTTACTAAATAGACGCCACCATTTAATTAAGAAAAGAAAAGAAAACCAAACTACAAGTCTGCATCAAAACATTGCAGTTAAGACCGACTACTTTTTAATTATAAGATAGTTTGACAATGAAAATATGTATATCTACTAATTTGATGCTTAAAATCAGCAATTATCTTAATAATCTTTTTTTTTTCCCTTAATCGAAAGGTCTAAATCCAAATTGTCAACGGGTTCTAACCCAATAAATATATAATAAACTAAAAAATAAAGGGGAAAAATAAATTAATGAGTTGGCAGGGAATACCTCAGTCATATGGTACACCGTTAGTCATGGCCATGTTCATTGTCTTTGAATCGATTATGGAATAAATTTTTCTTAATTGACTAAATAATATATATTTGAATAGACAGTTTACCAAACGATGCTTAAAAATAAAATAAAAAATAAATAAAATAAAATAAAAACCACTCAGCCAACTGTTTTTAGAAATTTCCAGTGCATAAAAGATTAACGTTGTTTTAGTTGGTTCGGCTATAAATTGCAAGTGGCGTTTGATCTCTTCAATTGCTTTCCATTCTGTGAATTATTTTCCTTTTTATACAGGCTGATGCTAAAGAACATGAACATGAACATGAACATGAATTATTGAGTTTTTCATGAAAGAAACAAAAAGGGAAAAAAAAAAAGTGTTTTAATTCTGGTATGTTTTTCCAAAAGACAAAGCGAAAAAAATAAAAAATAAAAAATAAAAAATCAATCCTGATCAATAGCTTTTGCTATAGTTTTCAAAATTGTTTTATATCTTTAGCATCAAGGTATAGACAGTAACAAGGGCTTCTGAAAGAGAGGAAATTAAGAAAAGAATCTCTTTTCATGACCAAACAATGTCGAACATGGCCAAAATGTGACTTGTAATTCTTAAGAAAACCCTTCCGAGTAGATTTTAAATATATACTAGTGCTTCAATAGGCCTTCTGTTTCTGTCTTTTGGTGTCGTTTCTTAATGTTGAAATCGATTTTCTGGTTCATGACTTGGGGTTCATTAATTCTGTCCTCTAATCGGTTGTTGTCGTTTTGGATGTCATTGTCTTTTCTTTAAGCGTGGTTAGTGTTGTAGTTTGTCAAGTTAATGTGGATTTTCATTTGGTGTCGTTTATAGTTCATCTATCATCATCCTGAGTCCTGATCATCTATCGTACTTGTTTCTGTTTTTCCCATTCATTCGTTGGGTTATGTCGTTTACTCCCATTGTCGTTGCCTTATAGTTTGTGTCGCTTTACAATTTGTTGTCGTTTTTACTTTCATTTTATGAGAGGATTGTAATCAACGGTCTACACTAATGATAGCTGTTTTGTTAAATGCTAGTTTTGAGTGTAAACGTGCTATATTAAACCCCCCCCCCCCACAAAAAAAAAAAGTGTACGAGTGCTGTTTTTTTTTTTTTGGTCGTTTACGGTAGCAAACAACCCCCGTTAAACGATTGTTGCCTTATTGAGTTTGTAGAATACTACAAGTCGTCTTATTCAATCGTTATTGTATTTGCTGTTGTTTTCTACAACCATTTGCTGTCGTTTGTTTCTAACTTTGGCAAATCCGTATGTTGTTCTCAATTTCGTGGGGGAATAAACTTAATTTCCCGACTATTAAAGTCAATAGAAATGAATCATGATTTGCTGCGATTCTTATTTTCCAAATCAGTTGGCTGAAAGTCTATTTGGTTGTCGTTGTTTATAACATTCATGTCGTTTTCTCTGATTTTTGTCGTTTCTTTTTTAATGGCGTTCACTGTAGTCCATGTCGTTCTCTATTACGAGTGTAAAAATGGAAATGGAATATTTTGAGAATAAGGCTGAACTGCCTAGTCAATTTCCGAAAATTAGTTTCCTTGTTTTTCTAGATAGATTGTTTAGAGTACACTAAAACGAGAGAGAGAGAGAGAGAGAGAGAGAGAGAGAGAACAAAACTGTTTTCGGTTATACTTATTGAGCAGTTAAAAGTATTTCCTTGTTTCCTTAAGAAAATATAAAACTTTTTTTAAGTCTTGCAAATAAACTCATTTACTTATAATTGTTCTTTTATTGTTCGTATCTGTTCCAATCAATGTCGTTTTGACAAACATTCATCGTTTTTGCTTGACATGCCGCAAAGATCAACCTAAAGACCACGACACTTTTTTTTTTTTTTTTTTTTCCCTTTTTTCTTCTGTGGGTAAGTCGTTGGTAAAATCTAATTTATATACCCTATCAGTAAAGTTTATTTTTAAATCGTCCTCATGTAATCGAACAATTAAGATATTATTTTTGCATAATAACTGTAATGTCCCTTAATTCATAGTATTATATACTAAAAATAAAAAAAAATAGAAATCCAAAAAAATTTAAAAAAAGGTCTTGCTTACCATCCATTGGCAACCCCCCAACGTCGGCAACGCAGTCGAGGTGCTCCCCCAATGCCGATGCCCCCCAAACGCCGATCAAATATGGCTTCGGGGGGGGGTTGGGCTTGTCAAAGTTGTTGGGGGGGGGGGGGCGCGATTGGGGATTGAGCTCATGGTAGGAGGGGCAGGGAGGAACAACTTTGGGCTCACGGCACGCGGAAGGGGGGGGAGGGGTTTGTCGGCATCCAAGGGGACTGGCTCGTCACCGGGGAGGGGCGTCAGCCGGGAAGGAAATGTGTAGTGTTTTCTTTTTTAATTTATTTTTATTTATATTATTTTTAAATTTTTTAGTATATACTAGTATAAGATAAAGTGCATTATAACTATCATAAATAAATAATAGGTCAGTCATTTAATTATATGTCAATGGTTTAAAAATGAGTTTTATCGATAGGATATATAAAAAGGGGCTATCGTATAATTACCCTTTCTTCATGATCAGACTAGATAGGCACAGAAGCTGCACTTTCTTAAATCCTACTAAAAGCACCACAAAATATTTCCTCAACTAATTAGTTGACAATTAAAATAAATGTACTCGAGACCAAGTTAAAAGTCCAAAATCAATAAAAGTAATGTTCTAGACGGCATTAAATATTTGAAGAACTCGATATGTCGTTGGGTTCTACCAGATGGGAATTTTTAACAATTAAAAGTTCATAAAGTTAGCACGACTCTGAGGCCAAAACGGTGACCATAAAAGCACTAAACCATTCAAATGTAATGGACCAACCTCCACAGAAAATCAATACAAAAAAATTGCTTTCTCTACAATCTCGGCCTTTCTGTCATGTTTCTCATTCTCTTCAGTTTCTAGTCTCTTTTCGCATATCCACAAAAAGAAATAGAAAAAACTCTTTTTATGTCACTTTTTGAAAACCTTTTTTTTTTTTTTTAATAGTATGGATATCATGATTCTCACTTATTAAAAAAAAAAAAACCCTTCAAGTTTTCAATCATCCTTCCCTTTCCACAGCCGAGTGGGTCATAAAACCATGTCTTAAACTTATTATCTTGACAACTACCTCCCAAATTTTAATTTTGAAAAATTATCCCGTGAACTTGCCAAATTGTTACAATCTATCCCTTTTAATTAATTTTACATTAAATTAAAGATTTAAAATTGAAATATTTGCATTAAGATTTGTATTAGATTTAGAAATTTTTTATTGAAAATTGGTTTTTATATCTTCATATAAGACGTACATGAACTTTTCATAATTAATTTATCTGAAAATTAATTTAAAAGAGGTATATTGTAATTATTTAGCAAGTTCAAAAAGTAAATTATCAAAATTAAAAATTTAGGAGGTGAGTTATCAAAAAATAACAAGTTTGGAGAGCATTAGTGCTAAATTTCTTTTTAACTTTTGATTAAAATACATCTTTGACTTCTAAGTTCTATGTCCCTTTATTTTATCCCGCTTGGTTTTTTCTGTAAGCTCTCTCTCTGTCTCTGTGTTCTTGTCTTCTCTCTTCCTCGAGCCTTTCTTTGGTCAAAATCTTGTATAATCAGCACACACACACACACACACACACACATATATATTTATATATGTCCATGAACCCTATACACCAGTAAAATAAACACCAGTTTGAGCTTATGGCTTCAAATCACAGGCATTTGCAGTACAATCCTGGATTCCAAACCCTCCCACCGATCAAATCCCAGACAGACTCAACTCACCAACCGGCTTTTCCCATTCTAGCAGTTGCTCTACTGAGTATAATGGGCACAGCTTTCTTGTTAGCTAGCTACTACATCTTTGTGGTCAAGTGCTGCTCAAATTGGCACCAACTCAATGCCCTCAGAAGGTTTTTCATCTTGATCAGGTCCAGACAAGATGACCATGACTCCTTCATAGCTTTGTCTCCTGCGATGTGGAACCGCGGGCTTGATGAATCGGTCATTCGTGAACTCCCGACCTTTCAGTTCAAAGGAGGGGAAATGGAAGAGAGAAGTGTGTTTGGATGTGTGGTTTGTTTGAATGAGTTTCAAGTGCAAGACACTCTGAGAGTTCTTCCTAACTGTAACCATGCATTTCACTTGGACTGCATTGATATCTGGCTTCAAAGCAACGGTAATTGCCCACTTTGTCGGACCAGTATTGCCGGTACTATTCGTTACCCGATTGATCATATCATTGCACCGAGCTCTTCGCCTCAAGAGCTTCAGCTGTATTCAGATAGCCTAATAGGAAGTGACGACGATTTCGTGGTGATTGAATTGGGTGGCGATCAAGATGGAGAAATGTTTCCACAAAGGCAACAAGAGGGATCAAATACCTACAGAGAAGGTCAGGTGTCTAGAACTCATTCTCTGAGAGAGACGGAGCAGAAGGTGAAAGCGAAGAAGTGCCACCATGTTTCAATCATGGGAGATGAGTGCATTGATGTAAGAGATCATAAGGATGATCCGTTCTGTATTCAGCCTATAAGGAGATCTTTCTCATGGGATTCAGCCACCGATCGCCAGCTCCACTCGACGGTTCGGGAAATCATTCAGAAGAACAGGAGGCCTCTCAGTGAGGTCAGTACTAGCGAAGAGTGTGATGGCAGAATCCGAAGGTCTTTATTCCCGTTTCGACTTGGCAGAAGTTCAAGGAATGCAGTTGTTCCTTTTGAGATGTAATGTGAAAATGCATATTAATTTTTTCATCTTTTTTTTCTTTTTTTTCTTTCTTTCTTTGCTTCAAATTTTCTGACTTGGGGTTTCTTTTTAGTTCATAGTTTTGAGGTGAAAATCCTGGAATTGTCTTCTTGGGCAGTTGTGGATATTCGCATAAGATGAACCAAGTGTAGTACCATTCACTTGGGTTGGTATTTTAGACTAAATGAAAATAGTCGAGAGAAACTGAGATTTTGCTAAGAGATAGGCTTTGGTTTTGGAATCATGAGTTTGGACTGTTCTTAGTTGATAAAATTGTATCAATTTGGTGTTGGCTTCCTTCTTAATGAATGAGAATGATTACTTTTTACTTTCCTTCCTAGGAGGAGTTTCAATTAGGAGTCCAGGTCTGTTGTACCGTTTTCTTGTCTCAATGACTACCTCACAATAATATTTTGATAACTAATCAAATCGTTTAAGAATTTTTAGTATTTGGCTAAATTATAAAATTCAGATAATATGGCATAATACTATCCGGGGACAAGCAATGAGACAGTAACTCCGGAATAGCAAATTTCAACTCTTTAGTAGAACATGGGTCGGTAAAGCAGCCACCCTTGAGGGACCCAAACCGGAAGTTAAAACGTGAGAGAGAGGGAGAGAGAGAGAGATCTCCTTGGGAATGATCTCTTGTTCTTGTTGCTTTGGGGCAATTATGTGAATATAGGTGACATATCATTTTTAAGCAAGTTTAATAATGGCATAATATTTTCACAGCTTCAATTAGAAAATCTAAGTTTTCACCAAGCAAGCATAATTGAGAATGATATAAATTTTTTTTTTTTTTTTGACATTTCAAGATAATTTCAAGATAATTCAGAATGGGAAAGCAGAAAAGCAAAAGCAGAAAGCCGATATTGCTTAATTTGCAAGGGAGGTGAGAAAATCATTACAAAGGAAATGAGCAAAAGTAGTGTGCATGAGCAGAGCCAACATCATTATTATAATGTCTTTCAATGTGAACATCATCAAAATATTCGAAGTGGATACCAAGTCTTCATTATTATACTCGAACAGGATTTCCCTACCCCTGTCAGAATAATTGAAAACCGTTGTCTCGCAACAAGTATATATGAACTTGAGTAATCAAAGTGTTACGTAAAATTGATACATACAGACATACTAGTGTAGAAATTCTTAATACATTACTAATTTCGGAACATAAAAAGATTCCAAACAACTTTATTGGCTTTTAACTAACAAAAAAAGTAAAAAATAGATGTAATCAATGCATGTGTACTAGATTAAGGGGTCGTTTAGAAGCCGAAAACATTGTTGTTGGTCATTTTTTGATAACGGGAACGAACATCAGGTTATGACCTCCTGGCAGATGCACTAGAATGGGGCAAGGGCAAGGCCTTTCTAGGAAGCTCGTCATTTACATGAGCTCCAAGGGCTTTTTTCTTCAACAGTTCAAGCATTTGTCGGGCTTCTCTTAGTTCATCTCTCGCACTTGGTCCATGGTTTTCCCAAGCATCAACTACCTGTTGCTGAAATTTTATCGCTAATTCGTAGCTGCGAAATCCAACAAAAAACTTTCAGGCTTTGCAGATATTTGCGTCCAGAACAAAAACACAGGACTAAACAAAAACATTTAGTACAACAGGTCATCTTGACAAATAGCTACATAAGGACGGGATTTACTTGCACTTTCACGTATTTCTATGGAGTTAGATTTGAATAGATAAAATTCATTTTGTCAGTGAGAGGAGAACTACAGGACGAAAAAAGATATCTTTCAAGGTGCTATTAAGTAGTAAGTTAATTAACTAATACTAACATGGAATTTAAAATACTAAATATATTGTCTTAATTTACATGGCATTTGAACAAATAAACATAGGTTGCTTTTTAAACAAAATATCTCAAGGGAGGAAAAATTTGCACTTAAACATGTAAACAACATGTTTGTCAAGCAGATTAACAACGCTAATGCAACTTTAGTTAGCAATGAATTAAAAGCTTGTGAACCAATAAGAGCACCATATACTGAAAATTAAGTGCAAAAAAAAAGTAGGAAGAGTACTCATATCTCACCTTCCCACGCCATCGTATGCTTTTGCAAGGTTGTGACATGTTTCTATTGAATCTGCATGGTGAGGACCAAGTGAGACATCCAATATGTCCTTTGCAACTGCAAACATCTGTGCGGCAGATTGAGGTCTGTCTAGCTCCAAATATGCTGCCCCCAAATTGTTGTAGATATACCCGATTCCGAAATGTTTGGAACCAAAGCTCTCTTTCAACCTCTCAACGGCACCCTCCAAGTAAGGGATGGCCTGTTGGACCTTTCCAGTCAACAGAAGTAGCCACCCTAATCTGGCAGAAACACTTCCTTCCGTGTGCTGCTCTTGTGGAAGTTTCTCGAGTACTGTCAATGTTCTCTTTAACAAAGAAATAGCAGTTTCAAACTCATTCATGTTCTCATACTGCATCGATATCTCAGCATAGGCATCAGCAACTTCCAATGGAGAACTCCTCTCCTTCTTGTCAAGGATTCCACAGGCAATCTCCAGACACCTCTTTGCGTCCACAAATTTCTCCTGGCTAGAAAGCGCTTTCCCCATCGAAATAAACACCAGTGCCCGTGTATGGCTCTCCTTATCTGTCTGATTGACAACAGCCTTCAATGTATTAATAGCCTCGTCATATCTTTCCAACGCAATCTGCATATTCGCAGCATCAATCTCAGCAAAAATCAAATCAGAACTAAGTCCCCAATTCTTCAACACTCTTTGTGCAAGTCTGTTCTGCTCCAAGGCCTTCTCATGCTCCTCCATGCCAGTATAAATCACCCCAAGAAGCCTCCTATCATAAGCAACCTCAACCGAATTCTGCCCCAACTCTTCCTTATGCAACTCCAATGCCTTCACACAAAAAGGCAACGCTTCCTTGAAATTCAAAACTGACGCATACGCTTCCGCCACATCCCGATTTGCTTGACCCAGTTCGACATTCTCATCCCCCAGAGTCTTCTCCTTAATCACCAAACACTTCCTAAGATGTTCAATAGCCTCCTCTCTCCTTCCCATAGCTGTCTTAACATTGGCCATCACTAGGTGGACCGCATGAAGCACCGGTTCAACATCCTCGGCACTGAGACCCTCTCCCTCTAACTTAACCAAAATCCTATTAGCCCTACTAAGGTACCCCAAACTATCATTATACTTATTCAAGCTCAAATTAACAGAGCCCAATAACTGTAAAGCCATGGCAACGGGCAAAGAAGGCTTACCGTCGTTATCCAAAGTTTTGAGGGCTCTTTCGGCGAAAGACAAAATCTTTTCAGGGTCTTCATCTTCTTGGTCAAGTTTGAGGCCAAGTTTCAAGGTAGCTAAACCAAGTTCCTTTTCCTCAAAAGTACTCTCCATGGCTTTGAACGCCCTGAGCATTTCCTCAGGGGTTTTCGCCGACTCGAAAGCTTCTTCGAGGTCGGCTTTTTCCTTGGCTTTTCTCTGCCTTGAGGACATATTCTGAGGCGGTTTCTCGGCCAGGGTGGCGATATTCTGAGATGGGTTTGCTTGAAATGGAGTGTTTTTGAAGAATAAGCCATGGGTTTTTGAGCAGGGTTTAAGATGGAAAGGTGAAGCCAGAGAAGATGAAGATGAAGACGATGCAGAAGACGAGCAAGAGGAGGCGTCGGAAATGAAGTCTCGGGAGAGAATGCCGGGGAAGGATTTGAATCTGTGACGAGAAAGATGTGAAAGAAATGAGACTGAAGCTTTTTTCATGGTGGATTTGAGAGAGAATTCTGGGGAATTTGGCAAAGTTCTGTGCTTTCGTTTTGTGTGTTAAACCCTTTGCAAAACCCTGCAATGCGGAAGCGCTAGAACTGTTCCGATACGGTGAATTTTGGTTAAATAACGCGGAAAAAAGAAAGACCCGAGTCTTCTTTTTTTTTTTTTTTGGGGGGGGGGGGGGTGGAATAAAAAAACTCAGTTTTGGTTACATGTTTGATTGATCAATCAACATCTGTTTTTACCGATCTCAATCACTATTTAATTATAATTAATCACTACCAATAAATGATCGTTAATCAGTTTTCTAAACAAAAAAACAGATCACTTTTATACATAATTAAATAAATGTTCAGAAACTTTCTATCATTATTAATAAGAGAGACTGTGGTTAACAACTACTGATGGAGTTTTTCTTAAAGAAACGTTGAGATTTAATCGAACGGTTGAAATGTTGTTAATGTGCCATACTTATCATATATTTTATGTCATATTACCATTCCTACTCCAAGTCTTCTCCGTCACTGGCGACCTTCTTACCACTGGCGACAGCTCGACGCTGCAGACCCACCCCCTGCCCCCCAGCCCCAGACCCCAGCCCCAGCCGCCCCCAACCCAACCCCGGCCCCCCACACCCCAGCACTCCCCAACCCCCCCACCCCCGGCCGGCTCCCCAGCCCCTAGCTCGCCCGGCGCCCCCACCCTAGGTTCCCCTCCCTCGGCACCTTCCCCGCATGCCCCCTTCCCCCACCTACCCCCTTCTCTTTCTTCCTTCTTCTTTCTCTCTTCCCGGCCCACGCCCCCCCCCCACACCCTCGACGCCAAAAGAGAGAGAGAAAGGGAGGGATGAAGGGTCCCCGTCGAGGGTGGGGTGGGGGGGCTCGGATAGAGGGGAAGAGAGAGCGAGGGGTTGGGGGTCTTGTCAGGGGAGGCCAGGGGAGTTGGGGGAGGCTGGGGGAGGGGGACCTGGGGTGGGGGCGCCAGGGGTTAGGGCCGGGGGGTCGGTGGGAAAGGGCTGGAGGGGTGCTGGGGGCCGGGAGTGGGGGTCGAGGCTGGGGCAGATGGTTGGGGGGTCGGGGGTGGATTGCCGGTGTCGGGGCGGTCATCGAGGTCGGTCGCTTGCGACGAAGAAGACTTGGGTGAGAAGGGCAATATAAGATAAGGTGCATAATAAGTATGCTACACCAACAATATTTCAACCGTTCAATTAAATCTTAACAGTTTAAAAAAAAACTCTACTGATAGTTATTCTGGGAGAGGCTCTATCACGGCTACTCCCTTTTATTAATAGACATTTTAAAACTTATCGTGTCCAAAAAATTTAAAATTAGAAAAGTATATATGTTAAAATATAATAATTCACCTATCACTTGAGCTGATTGGATAAAATAATGGATAAAATAGAGCAAGTTTCCTAACCTCTACTCATCTTTTTTTTTTTTTTTTTAAACACATTCCTTTAAGTCAAATCGACCACAAGAACCTCTATTCATCTTTAAATTATGTATGACTCGAGAATTTGAATCTCAATATGATTCACAAACAAAACGCCAAGGGAGAAGGCCAAACTAGAAACAAGTCCCAACAAACTAGGGAATATATCTCGAGAGTGGAATGGGAATTCAGACTTGATGAATTAACCTGGGAATTCTTTTGTACAGAGTTTTAGAGAAGCTTTCCCAGATTCAGTTTGGAACCGGGGTCACCCTCCACAAAAGCGAGACCTGAAACCCCCTATTCGAAAATATTCTATGTTCATCATGAATTTATATACACCAAAGAATGCCAAGAGTTTCCTAAACGAATAGAATATTTTTAAAACAAATAAAATCCAGTTCTGGAAACCCATTTGCATATACACCCACCTAGTACCCTAACAGCAACAACCTCTTGAAAAAACTAGAGGGGAAGCAAATAATTTATAAAATGATCATACAAAGCTCGGCGCTTCTGGATCTATTCGTGGAGTTTCTGGAGGTTTGCTATAGATATCGTCGAAATGAAGATTAAAGTCTCCGGTATCCAAGTCATCCATATCTATAGTATGGGACAACTTGCTAGAGTTTCTCCAGTCCAAGTGCTGCTCTTGTTCCTCTGACCCTCTATCCGAGAAATTATCGTAGTAGTTGCCAGGAGCCTGGCGGTTGAAATCGGGAGGCTCGAGAAAGCTGGCCTGTGGCTGTTCGCCTTTCGAGCCACTTCTTGCCCACCAATGACTCGGGCGTGCCAGATTGCCAAATTCCTGATTCTGAAGAATACTCTCCCTGAAGTAAGGGGTTGATGTAGAGGCCCCAAGATTTGGTCGCGACCGATGATCATAAGGTTCTTCCCAGTAATCTTTGTATCTCACATCATTCCGTATCAAGTTGGATGGAATCGTATAGTCTCCAAATTGTTGCTCAGTTGGTTCAGTTAATTCCTCCAAAATGTCAGTTGTGTGTGTGGTTGGTTGGTGTGGGCGTGAGGTGTAATACCAGTCAAGAAGATAGGGGTGATTCTTTTGATCTGCATCAATCAGCCAGAGAGAACCCAGATGATAGCCAGTTCCAGGACCATATTGTGGCGCTATATCTCTCGAAAACATGCTGATTCTGTCTCCATGACCCCTTAAATTTGGGCTCCCTCGCCACATTCTTGGAGGAGAATACACAGGCTGAGTTACCTGTCCGTGCAAATTTTGCTCCCTGAAAGTTCTAAGATTTAGAAGGAACCGCTTTCCCTCCGCATTTGGTTCCCATGAAGGATAGGTACTCTGAAAGCTGCAACAAAAAATGATGGTCCATAAGAATCTAACTTGGGAAATGAGACTAGCTTTAAAAAGCAAAATATTTGAGTGGTGATTGTGGGCTAAAAAGATACGGTTCTTTGAGAAAGAGCAGGAAATATATCGGAACAGCTGTGGAAATATATTCCTTTTTTTGGACGGGGCTCCGAAGTGTAGTAGCTCAGGATAACTAATGCAAAATATGTTGTAATGAGATATCAAGGAAAACAGTAGAAGGTCATTTTCCCAACCATTAATAAAGTCATGCAAGTACATGTAAATCCCGTCATTGCTGAGATTACCTCAAGAACGATTTCTCCATTTTCCCCTGAGAACTCCTCTCAGCACGACTTGCATTGTCAGGTGATCCGTACTTGCTATTGCCATGTTTTTGAAAATCAAAGGCACTAAAGCTGCCACAGAAATAAGGAAAAAAATAAAAAGAGTAAATCGCCGTAGGAGTTGTCAGAGTCAAGGTAGGAAAAAGCCACTACTCGATAATCACCGGTGACAAAATTTTTAAGAAGATGACAAATTCGTTTATGATGCTGGTAGATGTGAAATACTAACCTGCAAACATGACCAACGCCTTCCACATGCTCTGTGAAATCTGCAATGAACTGCAATATATCATCCACCCGCTGCATAATTAAACTTTGTATTAGCACATAAGAACTACCATCCCGATGCTCCAAAGTTAAAATGGGTACGAACTCCTAAAGAAGTGATACCTTCGGGACGACAAACAAAAGCAAGTATGGAGTGAGGAAAATTGAGGCCATCTCCTCAAGTAACATCATTCCAGTATACTGCATTAAAAAAAAATTGAAGTAGCTAGTAAGGATTTTATAAATGTCGAGAAATATAGAGACCAATTACGATATACATAATGATAGCTCCAACTACTTCAGTTTAACCATTCATATAAGTCCATATTCACTGAAAAGTTTAAACGAGACAATTAACGAGAAGGACCTGAAACAGTGTTTCAAACTCTAAGCGGACCATCTCGGTATTTTCTTTGCCACGCCATGACTTTGGCATGTAATGTGTGTGCTGGACCACCATAGACATGGCTCCCTCCGGGTCAAGGACCAGAAGCTCATCTGTGACAGCAGCCCGGCTAATAGCCGTTATAGTTCCAAAAACAGCAGCATACCAAAACAAGTTGCGACCAAATATCTGCAAATTTTCAAAATTAAACTGTAATTAAGAGCAAGGAGGATTATTATATAAGAGTTGAAAAGTCATCAAGAAACCACAGGCGTATTACATGACCCTCAAGTAGGGATTCCTCCAGAAAGGCGATGATGATCAGAATAGCAGCAAAGCCACCAGAAACAAAAGATATGAACTTAGCGATAATAGAAATGATGGGAGAAGGAAATTGCTTTAAGAAATTTGATGCGAGTATCACACTGCTATTGATTCGATGCTTGAACAAATGGTCCACCTGCAATACCCACATTGGTAGTATTTATGAAACAAAGACAATAACAAAAAAGTAAACAAATACAAGCAAAGACCAACTAAGAAAGAAACAAAGCATAAAGCAAAACCAGCAAACTTGAATATCACCGTGAAGATATCAAATATACAATGAATATGCATGCCAGCACCAACAATCCAAAGTCATTTTGGGCTACGGAAAGAGCTTAAGTAAGATGAGACCAAAATTGTTACCTCATTGAATTCCCGTAAAATCCACTTTGATAGATTTGACCATCTACGAGACGATGCAGTGCTTGGATGGTTATAGAACTGCTCAGCATGCCTAAGGAAGAGATACACCAGCATGAAAATGACAAGAAATGGTGAAAGAACAAGCATCGTGAGGCCTACTACCATCAACCTTTTCCTTAAAGTTCGTGGATTAGATATAAAATCCCTTCTAACACAGAAGTTCCTGTTCCAAAAAATTAAAAAATTAAAAAATTAAAAAACAATGAGATTACTGAGGTATGCTAGCTATAAAGATGGCATCAATGTCCTGTGGACATATGTGGAAAACTATAAGCATTAATTAGAACTCAGAAGATGATTGTAGATGCCCATAAATTCGTGTCCCAACATACCGATCAAACATGCTCTGCAAGACACACCAATTTAAGGTCCATTCAAGGGTTTTGGTCAGTATTAGACAATGCCTCTTTCCATTTGAGCTGAATTTGACAGTTGGACCAGCCCCCGGCACCCATTGTGAGATAGGAAATGCAAGTATTCCCTTGTTGATCATTCCAATCAAGTAATTTTCCTTCCGCATTAGCCGCATCACCACGTCATGAGCAGAGAGATTCTTAACTACACAAAGCCGTTCTGAATTCTGTAACTGCACCACTTTTTCAAGAATCGTTGCCCACGGCATGGTTTGAATTTCATTGTCAGTTACATGAAGACTGCAGGAATACAACCTTGGTTATGCCATTTTCTCAAGGAGATAAAATTTAACTACAATGCAATAAAATACAAAGCACTTCTAATTCAGAGAAGGGTTGTATATCAAAATCGCACACACACCTGTTGTAATAGAAGTGACGTATTCCAAGAGTTTCCTTTAACTGAGCAAAAAACCTCAAAAAGCAAAAGACCCAATAAATGGAAAATATGCCCAAGTAAACCACAATGATAGCTTTTGAAAGTGTTAGAGGGGTTAATGGGTGCAAATGAAGGGCTTCCTTGGCAAGATCACAGGGCTTAATTCCAGACTCAACCGCATCCATCCCACACTTCGCATTACGAAGACCATTCCAATCAACAAATAACAAGAAAAACCCTGAGAAACAAATTGTGAAACCCAAACTCAGAAGCTCCACTATCCATTTTATGATGATACACCAAAGCCCTTTCTCGCAATAATAGCTGTAGAGCCTTTCAAAGAACAGGTCCAGATCAGCAATTGGTTCCACATTCAAACTCTCACCATTAAGAAGCCCCGAAGGGCTCTCACTGCCAGGACTTGATAGTACCTGTCCATAGTTGGAGAGTTCAATCTCAGGAGGCACATCCTTGAGTAATCCTTCTGACAAAGATGATTCGCCATGCCACCTCCACTTGAATATGCCGCGAGAATTGGCACCTTTTGACCCGTTGAACATCATTTACAAAGACTGACTGTGGTCAAATACCGCCAGTCCATTCCCCAGGAAAAAAAACCGAAACAGTGCAAATTTCTGGAATGATGAAGAACATCAAATAAGTCCCTCATAAAAAAAATTTAAATGCAAGTGGAAAAAAGAAAAAAAAAAAAATCAACCATTACAATGGGCCAATTTGGTATGCTTTTGGAAATCCCAGAAGTCCTTTGCACATAACACGATTCGAGTAGTGTATCTGGTAAAAGCATCTACAATAACTTTGAATAGACACCAATGCACTTGTCCAGTTACTTATTTGGGGAAGCTAAAATTTTGGACTTTTTCTCTTGCTATTAGAACTTCTTTCAAAAGCACGACAATCTCAAATTAGGCCTATATTTTTTCTTTAACGTTCTCAAATTTCCACCCAACGACTGAATATTCTAAAAATAGCAAAAGGGTAATATAAATATCAACCGAACCAAACTCACAATAGGCAAATTAAAGGAATTTGTTCGCAATAACTAGATACATTCAGACCTACAATGCAAATATTTCAGACCTCTCACACACTTCATTAACCAAGAAAATCTATTACAATCATAAGACATACTTTCAGGAAAGTATTAACAACTTCTCTACAACATAATATTACCTAATACTAATCATATGTTTGGGTTCAGAATCTTAAGCGCAGCCATTTGACTACGGAACTAGATTGTTATATAAATATATATACATTATATCAGAAAAGGAAAGTAGAAAACCCAAGAACCCTTTAGATAAGAGAAAGGAATTCTAAGAAACGAACGGTTAAATAAAACCCACATTAAAATATATATATATATATATATATATATTCTCTTTTCATCGTTTATTTATTTATTTTGTTTCAGAACCGCACAGAGGGAATAATAAGGGGATAAAGAGAAAAAGGACAAACTTTACCTCCAACCAAGCCAGAAAACACAAGAGGGCGTAATCAACCACTTCGCCAACAAGAAAGAACTTAAAATCGGCGACTTTCGGAGATGCCCAGAAACGAATTCAGCTCCGAAACCGAATAATCTCAGACGAAGAGGAGATTGAGTAATTAAAAAAGAGAGGGGGGGGGGGTGGGGGAGACCAACCAAATTGGAGTTAACAGGATATTTCGATCAAACGACAGGGGAGAAATCGAAGAAAGACTAGGTTGGGTTACTGGTTGCGTGGAAGGAGGAGGAATTTTCTCTTAGTTTTTATTCCCTCTTTTTTTTTTTTCCCTTCCCCAAATCCAAGAAGGCTTTTTGGGTTTTTGTTTGTTTCAGTTCTCTTTTTTTTTTTTCTCCTGTGTTTTTCCTCTCTTTTTCTTCCCCTTTCTTGTTCTTTTTCTTTTTTCTTTTTTCTTTTTTTATTTCTGTTCCCTCATAGGATTATACAATGTTGGAAGCCTGTTTGGGTTTTTGTTTGTTTCGGTTCTCTTTTTTTTCCCCTGTGTTTTTCCTCTTTTTCCTTTTCTTTTTCTTCTTTAATTTTCTTTCTTTTCCCTAATAGAGAAGGTTATACAATATTGAAAGGAGCCGTGAAGACGGGTGAATTCTCTTTCGTTTGAAAATTGGAAACCTCTGTTTGAATAGAGAAAAACAAAGTTGAGGGTTTTTGGTTGCAATTTTTTTTTTGAATTTTTTTAATTTTCTTTTGCTTGGGTGACGTATAGAGTTGCTCGGCAACACTACCTGACCTGAAGAAACTCCGGATTAAATGACGAAGATGGGCCTCATGTTAGTGTTAAAAGCCCATCTTGTTGACCCATTCTTTCCCTCTTCCCTGTGTTTGGGCTTCAGAGTTGGGCCGTTTGTTGCAACTTTGTTCAGCCTGAGTTCCACGGAAAGCAAAAGGGTGAAAGGCGGAAATAGCATATTTGTAGAAAGAAAATAGCATAACATGCTTAAAAAATTAAAATATCCCCAAAGTACCCCTGACCTCTCATCCCTATCTCTCCATCGGATATTTACTTATAAATACTTGGGACCCGGTTGGTAAATGAGTTTGAGTTGAAAATTTTAAATTTAAATAGTAATTTTTGTTGACTTTTTAGTAAAGACAAAAAATTTTTGAGAAAAAAAGACAAAAATTTGAATTTAAACCTTAAGTTTAAATTTGACAATCAAACCAACCCTCACTGATAAATATGATATTTACATATAGATATGATATTTATTTGAAAATATGGTAATTACTTGTTAATCAGATATTTATTAAGAAATATTTACTAGTTAATTTGACATTCACTAAGAAATATTTACTAGTTAATTTGACATTCACTAAGAAATATTTACTAGTTAATTCATATTTATAAGTAAATTCTGCATGTACACTACATTTAATATTTACTAGGTAAATTTGATATTTACAATGTATTTTAGATTGTTAATTTATCTAATCAAATCCGGTTTACAATGAAAAATACCACATTTCCGTAAAATATCTTCTTTTTCTAATAGTTACACGAAAATTCAAAATCCAACCTATTTCCCATTCCCATCCACCCTCACTGCTTGCCGGCGGCACTGTCGCAACCACCATCGCTGTCAATCACCAGATCTGCCGGAGTTTTTAGCCAAAAATATATTTATATATATGTATATATCAGATCACGAGCCCGAGGTGTGACGACGTCTCGCCGGAGACAACAACATCGCGAGAAAGATCTCGACGGCAGCCGAGAAATTGCAAGAGGCTTTGCGTGGAACTCGTCGTCGCCGAAAAAAACAAATGCGTCGGCGGATAGGGAGAAACACAGTAGCACTGCGTCGCGTGGTGGTCGCGGTCGCGATCTCCTCACCGTCGCTTTGTCTGTATTGTCACCGGCGGTACCTCTCCGGTCGAAGATTGACGAGAAAGAGAGGTACAGAGAGGAGAGAGAGAGAGGGAAATAGGTGAATGGGATGCAGAAGGAAGGCGAGGGGAATGAGAGAGAGAGAGAGAGAGAGGGACAAATTTTTGTTGTTGGGAGAGAAATGGGATTTAAATTAAAAAGGGTAAAATTGGAATAAAATTATTAAATTCATGTTATAATTTACTATGTTTTGAAAATATGCTATTGTTTACACAATTACATTTAAAATTGTTACTTTGGTGTATTTTTACAAAGCAAAACAGGGAAAAGTATTAAAATGATATAAATTTAGAAATCATTATATAATATGACATAAAATTAAATTAAAATTAATTAATATTTGTATTATATTGATAGAGAATTAATAATTTATATCATATTAATTAATAAATGAAATCATCTGATTATTTAGGTAATTTTCTCAAAAAAAAAAAACCCTCTCTTTTTCTTTTAAATAAATTAAATTGTATGGCATTTTTAGAAGTGTGATTTTGAAGTACTTTTGAAGTTATCAAATTTTTTTTGGATAAATAATAGGATATTTTTTATGATAAATTCTTAGATGTTCTAATAAATAATTGGATTTTTTAGTAAATAATTAATTTATTAATAGCACATTTTTTTTATGTTGATAGCAGATTTATGAGCATAATTTTAGGTTAGAGAGAAAGAGAGGGGGGAGGGGGAACAGAGAAGAAAAAGGAGGAGTGGTATTTTAAATATTGTGGTAGAGTATAAGGTCAGTTCAATTTATCGAATGATTATATTATATATCATATTATGTTTATCTAAAATTACTTCATAAGCCGGCGACGTTTCCGCAGCCGGCGACCCAACCCCGACGCCAGCGACCCACCCCCGGCCGCCCCCACCGCCGCCACAGCTCCGGCTCCCCCTCCCCCGCCGGCAGCCCCTCTCTTTCTCTTTCCTTTCTCTCTCTTCTCCTCTCTCTCTCCTCCCCCGCCAGCGCCCCCCTCCCCCAGCCGCCCCCACCGCCGGCCACAGCTCCGGCTCCCCCTCCCTCGCCGGCAGAGCAGGTCGCCGGAGGTGGCAGAGTCCATTTTAGCATTCTATTTGTCTGGGGTTGCGATCGTCCAGATCTTTTTCTTCCGTCGTGGATCTAACATCATGATGGGTTTCTTAACGAGCGTGAACCACCCACATACCAGGCTTGCCCATTCACCACTCGAGAGAGAAAGGGAAGAGAGAGAGAGGAGAAGAGAGAGAAAGGGAAGAGAGAGGGCTGCCGGTGGGGAGGGGAGCCGGAGCTTGGTCGGCGGTGGGGCGGTCGGGGGTGGGTCTCCGGAGTCGTCACCGTGTGAAAAGATTTTAGGTGACATGAAAATAAGTAGTATGTTAACCGTTCGATTAAATCTGGAAAAACTCTACCAGTAACTCCAAAACCTAAATACAGAAATCTGACGACTGAAACATTGATAACTTGCAGGTGTGAAATAGACAAATAAAGTAAAGTAAAAAAAACAAAACAAAATAAATACCACGTGACATTGACTAGATCATCAGATTGGCAATCAAGTGACGATAATCTAACTGCCACGTGATAACTAGGGAGGTGATGGCCAAAAAACACATTTTTGCTCTTAAAGAGGTTATAGATTATATTTTATAGCATTTTTATAAAGTGAATTTGAATTGCAATAAGTTTTTTAAAATAATATTTCTTTTAATCAAATGCAGGCAATGAAGAATCCATCGAGGAATCTCAACTCCTTGGTTCAGAAGCAGCAACGTTGGGAAATTGATTCCTACTATTAATTTAATTGAAGCTAGCGGATGGCACGCTACGGCTTTGAAGCTGATTTGGTCAAATAATCGATATTGTGCACATAATAATATTAGGACGATTCTCACATTTTACATTGCAAAATTATATAATAATTAAGCGTTCGTTTAAATCGTTAGTTGGAGTTAAAATTTTGAAGTTAAAGTTTATTAATCATTTAAAAATTAGTTATAATTATTGTTGAATTTTTCGAAAAAGACAAAAATTTAGTTACAAAAAATACAATTTAATTAAAATTAAACTAATGTGTTAAGCAAAGCCTAATTTTTTCTCTGTTGATTGAATATTATAAAATATTTGTTGTACAAGATTATTATATTAATATTGTGCCTTGACAATATTATTTTTGAAGTGGAAGAATTTTATCTTCTAAAATGTAATATCATGTAGTTCGTGTTGCTATTGTTGTTTTTTCCTTTTCTTTTTTAAAGTTTGTAGATGGTTCTAAATCAATGTGAATAAACCTTAAAAGAAAAACTAAACACAAAAATAAAAAAGAAATCATATAAAATTAACATTTATTTACGAATCAGAAAAAGGAAGAAAATTCACAAATAAGATGAGCTCCTTAAATGTTTAAAAAAAAAAAATGTGCTCCCTAAAAAAATTTGACTACATAATTGGATAATTTATTGGGGACTAGCTCCCTAAAAGAAAAAAGTATTAAAAAATAACAGATATCATTATATTAAAAAAAATTATATTATAAAAATAAATACAAAACTCCTATAAAAGTAACTCTATATTGTTTTTTGTTAATTACATAATTATTCTTCTAATTTTAATTATCTCTCAATTTATCAATATGTTTTCAGAAAGCACAAAATTATTTTATCAATTTAAAAACTTATTTTAATTTAATTTCTCATGTACTTTCTGAACAGTAAAAAAAAGACAAAATGACTTAAATTAAATTGTTTACGAATAGTATTTCATACACATAAAAAAAACATAAAATACTTTTAAAATTTTTCTTACGGTAAAAAATTTTTAAAAGTAAATTTGGTCTAATAAGGATTTATTTGTTTGGTCTAATTAAAGTGTATCCGTCTTTTTTCCTTGTTTTTTGGTTCACAAAATGTGCAAATGATGAAATTGAAACAAAAATTTCAAATTCAAAGAACTCATTTATGGTATCTAAACAGAGAGGTATTAATTGAAAACTAATTGGGCTAATAATGAAGTAATCACTAGAGCCTTTTTTCTAGCAAAAAAAAGAAAAAAGAAAAAAAAATAAAACTAATTAAAGTTATAAAGTTTGATTATGCAATTAACCCTTTGGGGATTTTTATTTTTCTAACTTTCGTTCAATAGAACTAGGACTCCGCCAGGTCACTCCCCAAACAAGCGCCAGCTCAGTTTAGCGGGAAGCAACGGATCTTTTTGGCGGGAAGACACGTGGCCAGAAACCCTGCGATCTTTTTCCCGCCACGAAACCCCCGATATATATATGTATGTATGACCCAAACCCTCCGTATCATTTCTCAATCCCTTCGAAATCTGCACTTTCCTTTCTCTCTCTATCTTCTCTTCTCTCCTTCTCTCTCTCTCTCTCTCTCTCTTCGCCGTGAAATGAGCTCCTCGGAAGCGTCTCCTTCAATTCCTTTCAGATCGAAGAAGCCTCTCGGCTCTTCAACCCCAAAGGCCGAAGCCCTAGATCGGAATCTGCTGAGCTCCCAGACGCCGGAGAAGCCTCCGCAACTCCCTCGCCGGACTCGGAACCGGAATGTGGCCCTGTCACTCAGTGAAGTGAGAGAGGCCGCCAAAAGCATCCGCCAATACGATCGGAATCGGAATCAGACCGACCGGATCGCTTCTGCTAAGCTGAAGATCGTCGGTAACCCCGATGATGAAACCGTCGCCGGTCAAAAAGTTGCGGCTAAATCGAAGAACGAAGCCCTTGCGGGACCTAAGGTTCCAGAAATGTAAGATCTTTTGTCGAGGTTGTGGTTGTATGAGTAGATTTTTTTTTTTTTTTTTTGGCTGTTGGTTTATGCCAAATTTTAATCTCAATATTCTGATTTAATTGGGGGATTCTGGCAGGTACGAGATTCTGTGCGATTTTTTCAACAGCTTGGACAATTCGATTCGGTTGATCCGGCTGAAGGGTTCGACGCCGACTTTAGCCAATATACGCCCGAAAGTCGAGAGTTTTACCGACAGGTATCTTTAATGTCTATTGGTTGGTGCTAATTTTTCTGTTGTTTCTATTTGTTTGGTCCTTTTTTGGTAGCAGAGAAAAAAAATTGGGTCTTGAAAATTCTCGACTTGCATCTTGCATTCTTGATTTGCTTTTGAATTTTGGTTCACAGCAGGTTGCTTGTACTTGTGGTCTACGATTTGTTAACTTCATTTTTAATGTTTCCAGGAGATTTACACTTAAACACTTGGCTCAGTTGAAGTTTATTTTACCTGAGGTGATTGAGATGAAGAGGACTCTAGTATTTGATGAGCGGACAAGTTGTATGAAGCCAGATCTACACATTAGTATGAATCTTGAAGCAATAGAGAAGGACGAGAAGTCAAAATCTGAAAGTGGGAATCTGTACTTGAGGAGGGTCTTTCGTAAACGGCTTGCAGAATTTTCAAGATCTCATCCCGAGGTATATAAAGATTTGCCTTTAATATGTTATATTTGTTAATCCACTGTATTCAATGCTAATTTGGGGAATCTCAATGCATTCTTTAGGTTTCAACACTTAAAATAAGGATTAAAAGGCTGTAGTTCTCCATTAAACACGAATTTTACAATCACATTTAGCTGCGTTCAAGGTATTAATTCCTGATCATCTAGTTAGGCTGTGAATAATTTCGTGAGACCTGGAAATGTTCATGTTCAGAGGAATTTATTTGAATTCTTTGTTCTTAAACTAAACAAATTCCATTGATTTGACATTTCAAAAAAAAAAAAAAATCAAGTTGTTACCTTCTACCAACAAAGCTAGTTCTAAGTTTTTGCCAAAACAATACTTCTCTTTGTATCAAATCAGCATTCTTTCTACTGCATAGTGTTCTCTTACCTATCATATTCTCAGAAAGTTGTTTGACCTTATTCAGGGTTGTGAAGTTCCGGAAGAAATGTTGCCAGAACCCTTCAATGGTAAGCAAGGCCTGAATTCAGACTCGAGTAGAATTCCCCATCAGCTGATCAAGCGTGTGACGGGATTCCCGAGGAAATGCAGCCGGTTTCATCAAGCAAAGATAAAGTGCCTGACTCAGTATCGGTTTCAGAGATGTCATCTGAGGCACCTAAAAACCAACAACCGGCAGCAGCATCTCATCTGTCTCACTCTTTCCGAAGGCTCTTTTCTGAAAAGCCTAGAAGCAATGAAGTAGAGACCACTTCCCAAAAATCAACCAAGCTCCCCTTCAAACCTCCAGTTGATTCAGCTACACACTCAAGTGTCAACACAGTTTCCTCCAGTGAGGAAACCACTTCTAGTCAGGTCTTTGGTCCAACAAATGCAACTCCAAGCAAGAAGCTATCTGTCCTTAAGACTGACGAAGATTCTCCCCGAAAAAAAGATAGTTTACAGTCGACTCCTGCGAAAATGGCGTTCTACTCCTGCAAGACTGATGGCTGTGACACCTGCGTTGTGTCCACCAAAGAGAAGTTATATGAGCCCAGAGGTTGATTCGTCTAGCACATCAAACAAGTTGGTTAGACGTCCACCCGCACTAGATCACTGAAATTTGACAGTCCTGTGAAGAACAACAAGAGTAGGGATGAAGACCTTGATGCTATTGGCTCGTCAGTTGATAATGACATTCTTGATATTCTTCCTGAGAATCTTTTGCAATCGGTATGTCCAGTACTTGCTCTTTTTTATTTCAAACCAAAAATAAGAAGTAAAAAAAAAGGAGGGGAATTTAATTTTGTTTCTCTTAACAGATAAGAGATAAAGAAGAAAAGCTGCAGAGGAGCGGATCCAGCTATCTCAAAAGCAAAGAGGCGAAAACAGATGATTGCCTGCCTGCCTAAGCTCTTCAATATGATCCATTTCTTATTTCAGTCGATCAGTCGTTCTGTTATCACAAAAGAAGAGCTTATGCATAAGATCCTCTCAAGCCACACTGCTATTGTTGACAGAAGTAAGCCATAATACAAGCTCATCATTCTCTATATCATAGGTGTAGAAGTTTTTCTGAGCTAAATTCTTTTGCTATTTTTGTTCAGGCGAAGTTGAGGAGCAGCTTAGCTTGTTGCTAGAACTGGTTCCGGACTGGATTTCTGAGAAGTCGGCATCTAGTGGGGATTTGCTTGTCCGGTGAGCCTCACTATGCTTGAATAGATTATTTTTCAAACATCAAGATGACATGCTTTAGATATTTAGAATTGCCTGGAAACTTTTACTAACTGGTCTCATTTTCTGTTCTTTTTTCTTGCAGAATCAACAAAATGTCAAGCCCTGAATCAGTACGTGCACGACTTGAAGAAGCAAAATGAGCCCGAGCTGTTAGATTTAATCACAGTTACTGTAAAGATGTGAGGCTTGTTTACAAAAAATGGTTTATAGTTTATGGTTTCCCCTTTTGGGTGTAGAGTTCTGTAAAATTTTTTGTTAACTAATATCCATGTGAAGTTAATCTAGGAGGCTGGAGCCTTGTTCCAAAGATTATATCATGTTGGAAGGTTCATTGTCATTAACTCAAAAAGAAAAGTGTTAATTTTAAATTTGATCCCCAAACAATCGGCTTGTCTTATTTTGTTCCCTTACAACTCTAATAAACGTAACAAAAATTCCTCACAAGATTATCATGTAATTTTACTACTTTCTGTAAATATTGTCCATTATCATACAGTCACACAGTCACGTGACTTGTATGCATAACGGACAATTGTTTGGCTTCTTAATCATAACCGCCTAGGCGGTACATTCAAAGGTTGGCATGCTAATTCGACAATCAGTCATTCTCAGATTAGATACCTGCTCTCTAATATGATCAATTTGGAGAAGAATCCTATGGTGCTTTGTGAGTTTCGCCACACAAGCACACACATATATACATACATATATATATATATATATATATATATCTTACAACGAGAAAGATACCGGGCATTTGCCAACAGAAGCTGAAGAAGGTTAGAACGTTGGGAAAGATAAAGAGGCAGAAAATGAGACAAAAAGAGCTGCTGGAATTTAGAACGCCGCAGCACCCATCACTGGGGACAAACGACTGGGGTGGTGCTTCTCCTTTGTTGGCAAGAGACATTCCTAAAGAATCACTTGAGCAGAGATATCAGAGGCTCTACTCGATTCGCACACGTGATGAGATCTTTCCAGTTTTTGAAGATGACTTCAACCAGCTGGTGCCTGAACCTCATGCAGAAAAGAACGAACACCTCGCGACGCCTAGGCGCATCACCATCAGAGGACTTTTACCAAAGTTAACGTTTCGAAGGAAGGAGAAGGTTGTCGAGTTGGGTTCAAACGCAAAGAAAAATAGTTGGTTCCCTAGATTGGATCCTCATAAAAGGTGGCCTCAGGGATGGTGTTAATTATGTTTCATGAATCTCAAACATTTGGAGCCAGGATCAATACCAGTTAACTGGAGAAGACATATTAACTAATCCACTTGATGCAAGAATCAATTTCTTGTGAAAATCGAAAGTTGTGTGGCCATATATTACTTTTGTTTATATATAACGCCTTCTAACTTCTTCTTCTTCTTTTTATTTTCATTATAGAGTATTAGGGATGCAGACTATTAACAACTAAATCCTTTAAACTTTAATCTATTGCACAGAATTAGATATTTCTTCGAACTTTGTTATTTTAGTAGTTCCTATTAGAGTAATATTTTAGGAAAAACGTTGTTCATCATCTATCTTCACCCAAGCCAACATTTGGGATGAATAAGACTCCTCAACCTTTACAATATATATATATATATATATATATATTCCTTTAAAGAAGAAGGTTATTTTATAAGAATATTAATTGTCGTACTATGTTTATGTCATTTCAGAAATGCTATTGTGAGATTAGTAGTCCTAACACGTATCGTCGTTTATCGATGCATATGGCACATTTAATTTTAGTTTAGTAAAAGAAAATGTTGGACTTGCTAAGAACGGCAAATCCCAAGTTGGCCACTTGTGTTGTTTTCAAAACAAAACAAAACAAAAAACTATTAGGACATCTTTAACTTGAAAACGACATGTCGTATGATACACAACTTGATGTCGTCTTCTATAATATACACGTGTTCTCTGGGACGACAAACAGCATGTAACGTACTTTTTTTTTTTTTTTTTGAAATTGGCTTGTCTTTTTTCAGTTCATGCGTTTCTCCCCCTACCAATTTGACGAAAAAACGACATGTCGTTAACCACATTGTCGTGTATGCTTAAACTCCATACATTGTCGTTTTGTAAGACTAATACATACACACACACATATATATATATATATATATATAGATGCGTCTCGGTCTTTACAAGGCTTATACACCTCGTATGCTTCTACAAAAATATATTAATATTTTAATAATCACGTTATTTTTATATTAACATCTCGTAATCACGTTAGTTTGACCAATATCCATCTTTGTTGGCGTTAGGCTCCAAAAAAATTTATAAAATAAAATAATGGATTAATTTAATAATCACGTTATTCTCATTAAAAAAAAAAAAAAAAACATTATTCACGTTTAATCATTAATGCAAAGATGCCAACTTACAGAAAGTGATTTTAATTGAATTTGGAGATGGTTGACTTGTTTGTTTGTTAACAATCAACCAGATTAGCACAGTGGGTATATGCTTTTGAAGCAAATAAAAAATCCTTAATCTGTTTTCCCTTTGATCTTCTGTTATTACTTACAAGTGATTGCAATAAACCAGTGAATTTTTTCCTTCAAATCAAAGTGAGAAATGGAGAAACTCATGTCGATAAGAGACTTGAAATTCGTACCCGAATCCTACATATTGCCACCCGATAGTAGACCCGGTGACACCAAAATTCCTTTCTGTAACACCATTCCTGTTCTTGATTTGAAAGACCCCACTAATCTGGTTCAGCAAATCATTGAAGCTAGCACAGAATTTGGATTTTTCCAGGTTTCAGATTTTCTGATTTCTTTATTTTTTTTTTCCTTTTTTAATTGAAAGTTCACTGACAGAACTATGTATGGAAAGCAGCTGACTAATCATGGGGTGGAGGAGAAGCTATTGCGAGATGTATCAAATGTGGCCAAGGAGTTCTTTGGTTTGCCTGCCGAGGACAAAGCAATTCTCTTCTCTGATGAGCCGAATAAAAGTTGTAGGCTCTACACAAGCATTGACTATATGAAAGAGGAGGTGCATTACTGGAGGGACACTTTGAGACACTCTTGTCATCCCTAGAGGAACACAAGCAATTTTGGCCAGAAAAGCCTGCTCAATATCGGTATCTGATTTTCTGGTTTTTCGAACTAATATCGTAGTTTTTGCACCCACTTTTTGCATAATAACATAACATGTTTCATTGATTTCTTCTAGAGATGTGATGGGGAGTTACTCATTTGAGGTGAGGAAGCTGAGCTTGTATCTTTTAGACCTGATTTGTGAGGGATTAGGACTTGAACCCGGATACTTCCGAAATGAAACTGATCAGCTCACTGAAGTTCAATTTCTTGCCGTTAACCATTATCCGCCGTGCCCGGATCCTAGCCTGACCTTGGGATTACCTAAACATGGTGATTTTAATCTGATAACTATTCTTCTCCAAGAACTGGATGGTCTTCAAGTCTTGAAAGATGGGCAATGGCTTGCAGTTGAGCCTCTCCCAAATGCATTCATTGTCAACGTAGGCCACGCTTTACAGGTGCATCCCTGTGTTCCCTCTTTTAAATTTTTTTATTTTTACAAATAATTTCGATATAATGCTTCTCGTGACGCACAACGGACTTTTAGGACAATCTTTATCTGTAGAGAGATACAAAGAAACTTCATTAGGTGTGTTGGTTTTGTTTTCACTGTGTTTTTGGAAATGTTTCCGCACATCTTTTGAGACGCGAAAATTCAAACGTTTTCTAAATAGCTTTTGTTTAACAAATGCTTTGAAAATGAAAAGGAAAACGGAAACAGAAAATGGTGAAAATGGTTTTTGTGAAGGAGATCTTAACACAAGCTAATTTTGAGCTTTTTGTCAATGGTCGGAGGCTTCAGTCTAACTCTACATTTCAACATTTGCTTTGCAACTTGAAACTACTCCATTGTGTTTTCCTTGATTTAATTCTTCATTGTTGATGCAGATTATTAGCAACGGGAAGCTAAGAAGTGCTGAACACAGAGTTGTGACGAACCGAAAGCTCGCCCGGACAACGATAACCAGCTTCATTGCTCCTTCCTACAGCTGCCAAATAGAGCCTGCAAGAGTGCTTGGTCCTCCACTTTATAGAGATTTCACCTACAGAGATTTTATTGCCTCCTATATAACTGATACTTACCAGAGAAATCCACCACTTGAACGCTATAAGCTCCAACGTTAGAGATTAAAATCTTCTTATCAAAAGAAAGCTCCTATTTCCATTTATGTAAACAAAGAACGGTTGTTTTATAGCAGACTTCTTCTCCTTTTGGTTTGTGATCATCAGTGCTGGTTGTATATCTGCTTTTTGTGAGTGTGATTGTGATTGTTAGTGTTTCTGGTTAATAATTCGATGATTAGCTGTTTCTTTGCTGATTTAACCGCTTAATGTTCAATTAGGAGAATAATTATTCTATTTAACTGCTTAATTACTATCATAAACATAAAATATGCAAAGCAAAAGATCAAATACGTATGACTTCGGAGTAATACGTGTTTAGGGCGCGTCAAACACAGATTTTGAGTTTCCAGTTCATGGCGTTTCTCTCTGGAAGTTAAAACAAGAGCGTGTAACATTGTAATTCATACGACATGTCGTTTATGCTGACTCTATATGCATTGTCGTTTTTTCACGATTATAATTATATATATAAATATTTTTTTTTTGGCACCCACAGAATAAGTAGTGATTATTAACAATAACAATTGCAGCGTTCACATTTTCTTAAGGTGATGCTTATTAGAATACAAAAATATTATGGGCCTACCTTTTTATAGTTTGGATTAAATTGATAAACTTACATATATAATGTTACAGTTGAAGTTCTTGAGTTGTCTGCATGTTTGGAGAATTACCTCGAATTTGTATGTTCATTTTGATTAATAAAATATTTTCAATCACAAAAAGGAAATAAATTTAAATATAAGATTTAGAATTTATTTATTTATTCGACAGTTGAGAATATAAACTCTATTATTTGAATTCTAATTAGATAAGAAATTATACTTAGACTATGTTTGCAGTTACTAATTTAAAGTTACTTTTGGGATTAGAGTTATTTTCAAAGTTCTTTAGTATTTGTTTACTAGAATTTTGGAATACTTCAAATTTGTTTAGAGTTTTGGTTATTATTTGGACTTAAAGGTCCATATATAGAGCAATCTTTAGAATACAAATCCTTTATTATTGAGTGTGAATTCTTCTGCCTCTTCTCTCTCTATGTTTGGTAGAGCGGAAAAGAAAGAAGGAAAGAAATGAGACGAAGGAAAAAGTTGAAGAAAGTTGATGGAGTCAATTGTTTAGTAAAAAGGAAAAGAAAAGGGAAAGGAAAACAGAGGGAAAAATATTATAACAAGGTCCACTTTTTTATTCCCTCCAAAAGTCAAAAGTGAGAGGAACACTAAAATCTACCAAATGATTACTAAGGGTTTGTTTGGTGAATGAGTATTGGAAATTTTGTTTTAATAATAATTTTTGTCCCTGCTTTTAAAAATATAAAATTTTTTTTTCAAAAAGACAAAAAACTTTTTCAATAAGAAAAAAAAATACGATTTAGTTGGAGATGAAACGGAGAACCAAACAAGGCCTTTATTTTTTTGTCGTACTTTCATTATACCAAACAACATAAAAGGAAAAACAAAATCTTTTTTCCCTTTTATTTTCTTTCCCTTCAATTTTTCTTTTCCCTCCTATTTTCTTTCCTTCTTACCAGACATAGGCTAATCTTGGTGCTAGCTTTGTCATCTTTTAAAAAAATCTTCAGACTTTTGTGTTTCTTGCCTTGCGGAACACGCAACACCAATATTGGGTACGTTCTTTGCCTTTTCCCTTTCTTCCCTCTGATGTTTACATTTCTTCTGGTTTTTTAGGCTTTCTTTTTTCTTCTATTTGATCTTTCTAGAAACTTGATCGATGTGAATCATTTATTGTTCATCAAGAAATTAGGGCTCAGTGAGTCCGGACTTGGGTTCAATTTATTTCAAAGAACAGTTACCTGGAATAGTAACTACAGCTAAGAAATTTGTTGTTAGCTTCCAGAATTCGTAATTTAATTATGAATTTTATATGTATATATACACATTTTCAATTTATTTTTACCTGTTTGGAAAGTCAAAGCATAGAATTTTGGGCATTTAAATTCAAAAAAAAAAAAAGGGTTTTTTTTTTGAATCTTGATATCTTGCTTACTCTCTGGAACTTCTGAGTTGTTTTTTGGTCTTACATTGTAATCAGTTTTCTAGTTTGACTAGATTTTGCAGTAATGGAATCTTGTAATTGTGAACAAGTTTTAAATTAGTTGGTATGCTTATTTATCATCTGTGGTTGGTTTGTAGTTGCATTCAAGTCCCGGGAAGATCTGAAAATGCAGAGGGAATTGAAAGAAGCGTGTAAAGCCGACTGTGCTCCCGCCGGGGTTGACGAGGATGGAAACGAGATCAATCCTCACATTCCCCCTTGCATATCCATTGCACCTTGGTATTCCGAGTCCGGGAATGTATGTGCCTTTTCTTTTCCTTGTCCAATTCCTTGTTTGCTGCTGTTGTCACTTGTACTGTCATGCCTGCGCATGACTTGTAAATGTTGCAACGTTATGCTCCTGTTTTGCATACCAGGGTTTAAAACTTAAAAGGATTATGAAGCGGAAATTGGAAACGAATTGTACCAAGTCAGCGAATGACAGAGGAGTGAGATTTTCCAAGGGGAGAAATGCAGGAAAGGTGCATGTGACAAGTAAGTCGACTTGATGGCGATACTTGCTTGTCGTTTATTATGAAACTTGTTTGCTAGTCTTTTATGTGAGGAACAATGGTTTAATGTTTCCTTGCTTTCAGCTGTGGAGCCATGACACACAATGCCAAGTCCTGCACCGAGAGACCCGCAAAAGAGGAGCAAAGTTGACAAAGGCGCACATCTTGCCCTGGACGAAAAGGTAGACTAAGTGGAGCTTGACTATGAGGGAAAAAACACGATCGTTGGAATGCATATGATTCTTCATCCTATGCCCTTGTTACTGAGAGACATTAAGCAAGGATGAAGCTCGGAAGAAATTGCTGAAGGAACAACCTAAGAAATTGAAGGGAAAAAACAATTACCAAAATCGCAAGGGAGAAGAAGAAGTAGAAGAAGGAGATAATGATGGTGACTTGAGGGTGGATGAAGCCAAAGCTGATGAGAGCAAACAAATGGATTTTGCAAAGGTCGAGAAGCGATTGCGTACAACAGGTGCTGGGAGCACCGGAACTGTCAGGTAAGGATTCTTGTGGATTGACATCTTTTTTTCTGTTGACTGTACGTCAATGTGAGTAGTGTCTTCTTCAACATACGTATTATATTTTAGAGATAAATGTTGCCTTTTCTTTTGCTTGCAGGAATCTGCGTATTCGTGAAGACACTGCAAAATATCTTCAGAATCTCAATGTCAATGCTGCTTACTATGATCCCAAAACTCATGCGTGAGGACCCTCTTCCAGATACAGATCCATACGAGAAGTCCCATGGAGTAAGTGCCTTTGAAAATTTTCTATTGGATGCATTTTTTGTTTTGGTTGGTCACAGTCTGTTAGTGTATTTTCTCTCTTACTAAACAAGCTGCAAAATTCCAGGGTGATAACCAATACAGAAACAGTGGTCAAGCTTTGGAGTTCAAGCAGCTGGACACACATGCTCGGGAAGCATTCGACATGGGACACGATATTCATATGCAAGCAGCTCCGTCCCAAGCTGAGCTGCTTTACAAGAATTACAAAGTCACTGAGGAGATATTGACGTCCCGGACAAAGGCCATGTTCTCGGAGAAATACGGCAACGCAGATTCTGAGGAAGAGATTACTCCGAGAGAACTATTACTAGGACAAATTGAAAGAAGAAGAATTTGAATATGATTGTGCCGATAGGATCATTAAGGGGAAGAGGTTATTCAGAACTTATTTTTTGCAACAGATTTTCCCGCACATTTGCTTGCCACCCATTCAACATCTTTCTGTTCCTTGAGGATTACGTTTTCCCCCAAATGTGTATGTCTTTGATCTAAAGAATTCAACTGTTCTCGTCATAGTAGGAAACAATGAAGCAAATTCAAGATTCAGGTGTCTAGCAATGTCAAGGACTATATTCCCAGATGCATATATATATGTATGTATGTATGTATGTATGTTGTTTTATACAGTCCCTGTATTGTGCGAGGATCAAAATGTAACCAGTTATTCAGTTTTTAATCTTTACCAATGTTTTGTACATAATGATACCTCTGAATTTTAATTGTGTTTATTGTTTTATCATTTTAGAAAACTTGAACGGGAAATTCAATTCTCCTCTCTATTTAAATAACAATAAAAGAAAATTATCGAGAAGTCTTTTGCTTGGCTTTTGAGCAAAATGATCTCCTCTCTAAAGAAGCACAATCAGAAGTCCTCATCTAAGATGTCTCAAAACTGGACTGTTTGGTCAGACCAGTTTTGTTATTTATTTTTTATACATTGCTAGCTGTTCAAGGATTTGGGCACACCAGTTGACATAGGTTCCCACATGCCGATGCTAAAGCATCGAAGTGAATCTAGCTTAACGTTGTAGCTCCCTTTTTGTTGGCATCTAAACAAAATCCTTAACTTATCGTCCTCGTTTTGTCTCCTTTGGGTTAGGGGCAATGCTGATACAGTAGTGTATTTAACATTCTGAATTACAGATCACCAAATATCGCCGCTGTTTTTTGTGGGGTATTTCTTAAGTAACATGTTCTATATCGTAGCTGCCAAGGCGGTACATCCAAGGTTGGCATGCCAATACAATCACTCGTTCTCGGATAAGATACTTGCTCTCTAATATGGTTAAAACTCTTTCAATTTGGGAGAAGAATCCAATGGCGCTTTGTGATTTTCTCCATAGCTATTTATATCCTACAACAAGAAAGATACCGGGCAGATGACAACAAGAAAGAAGATGATTAGAACGGTTAGAGAGAGAGAGAGAGGAAATGAGGCGAAAAGAGCTGGTGGAATTTAGAACGCCGCAACATCCATCGCTGGGGACAAACCACTGGGGTGGTGCTTCTCCTTTGTTGGCAAGAAACATTCCTAAAGAATCGCTTGAGCAGAGTTATCTGAGGCTCAACTCGATTCACACACGTGATGAGATCTTTCCAGTTTTTGAGGATGACTTCAACCGGCCGGTGCCTGAACCTCATACAGAAAAGAAAGAACATGTCGCGATGTCTGTTTCATGAATGTCAAACATTTGGAGCAAGAATCAAATACAAGTCAACTTGACTGGAGAAAATAAATATATGTGTGTGTATATATGTTTATGATGCAAAAGGGTCGTTGAATTATAATTGTTGCCACAATTTTCGGATAATGAGACATTTTAATTCCTTGATTTCTTTTAAAGATGCGATGGGAAGTTGCTTAGTTGAGGTGAGAAAGCTGAGTTTGTATCTCGTGGACATGATTTGTGAAGGATTAGGACCAGAACTCGGATACTTCTGAAATGAAACCGAACTCACTGAAGTTCAATCACTTTTAATCTGCTACAACAAGTTACTATTTCACATATTATTTTGAGCAATATAGTTAGTTTTTGGTATCAGTTTTGCCTAACTAAAGCAAATCTTTACATGGACTAATTTTTAGCTTTGATCACGTTAAGAAGCTTCATTGTCACTGTAGACTACAGGCAACAGGAATCGCCGAGAACAGGAAAGCTTGCCCGAACATCGGAAACAAGCAAACTAAACCTGCAAAAAGGGCTTGTCAAGGACTTCAATCTGGCGCTATAAGCTTCAACCCAAGAGATCATGAAAGATTCTTTGAAAAAGAGTCCATTAATGCCGAAAAACGATTGGTTTTACGGACTTCTTCTCTTTTCAGTTTAGTGATCATGACAAGGGTGAATTTTAAGCAAGCATTGGTGGCCATATGTATCTGTCTTAACACATTGGCATACAAGAAAAACACACGTTTTATCTGTAGATATTGGTTGGTAGGCTCTTCAAAAGAGTCATTTTCACGAGTGTGAACGCTTTTGATTGTTAGTGCTTCCCGTTCATAATGGGATTTGCTGTTTCTTTTTGGTGATTTAACTGCTTAATTACTCCCAACCAGATAAATCCAATTTGAGGGGAAAGTGGTCCTTGTTCCTCCGGTAATCTAACAGCAATTTTCAACTTCGTACCAGAGAAAACAAAAATGGATTAGAATGGAATCATATTTTCACTCTCTTACTCTTGAGATCTTGACAAACTGTACTAAGTGTCTTTCCCACTTTACTCCTAAACTTCGAGTTAGCCTCGCTTAACATCTTTCCTCAGAATTTCCATTAAAAATATACGAAAAAATAGGGGGTTAAACACCGTCCTATGGTCTTTTTTATCATTTGTTTTCTATATAAATTGTAACAAATGAATTAAGTGAGATTAATTTCCATCCTTTTTTATCTATTTTCAACGAGAATTTAAATGAAAAGGGTTAAGTAAGATTAATATTATATTCAACTAGCAAAGTGAGAGTTTTTAAAATTTTGAATATAAATGTAGGAATTACCTTAAAATTATGAGAACACGGGTTAAGTTGATATAAAAACAAAAATAGTGGCTTTTCCTTCTTAGAAGGATTTGTATAAGTAGTTAGGAAAGGAAAGTTAATGTTAATTATGATTAGATTATAGTGGTTTATCAACTTTGAGTTAAGCTAATGAATGACAAATGCCACTAAGCCCACCTTATCTCGGAAGTGCACAAATTGGATTAAATCACAAAAATCTCACCAAAGTTTTACTTGTGGTTAGAAAGCCTTCTGTACCTTCCTTAGTGGGTAGGAATCACTTTTTCAGTACAACAAAAAGCTTTATTTATTAATTTATTTTATTTATATATTATTTCTTAAACAACGTTAAATCCTCTTGACTTTCTCTGAATGACAGTATCATTTAGGATTACATGATAATTACTGATTTGGTCAAATAGCCTACTTTGTATTAATCTAATTCGTAAATTGCAATATTATTAATTTCATTAAAAGTTTAACAAAGTAACTTTTCTAAAGCTAGACGCATTTCTTGGGGTTTGAACTGCTGTGACAGCATATTGCAATTGCTTTTATGTTTTGAGGATTGTCAATTCTTATATAGATCAGAACAACATAAACAGTTAATTTTAATTTATTTGTCTGTCTATACATGAATTGCTTTTCATAAATTTGGAAATCTTTACTATTAGAGTCGACTACTTGACTGGTACTTTAATAAGCTGTAAATGGAAACCAAAAAAGAATAATAATAATAATAATATATAAAATAACGCAACATGGGTAGTAACTATTTTCATGATCACGACAGTAAATCATGACTTTATACATATTTCATTTAAAAGCACTTTGTAGGAACTGAATTCTTAGAGAAAATACTTTAAAAATTATAATACATAAAGAAATATATAGCATGCAAAGTGTTTTCAAAATATGTAAGCTTTACATATATGTATATGTATATAAAGCGGAAGTTTTGATTTCGCAGGCCATATTGGTGCCTTTTTTTTTATTTTTTATTTTTTTAAAAATATATTTTCCTGAGATCTGTTGAGTACTACGTGACTTGGCTTGTAAAGTTGAGTTCAATCAATGTAATGATGAATTTTGCATTAGTTATTTGGAAAGTTGGTTAATCCGCACAATTTAAATTCATAACCATCATTGGATTCTCTCCATAGCTTTGATTTGTTTGGGCCACAGTGTGTCCACACTACCTTTTTATTTTTTTTTTATTTTTTTATTTTTTTATTTTTTAAAAATGAGAAATCCACTTTCTTTGTGGCTATCGAAATATTGTCGTTTATTATATATTTTGAAACATACCGTGAAGAGCATTCTCTATATTTTTTTTAATTTCATGTTAGAAACCTCTATGTTTGAAAAATTTTGATCAAAACTCAAAAGTGTAACGAGATCACTTTAACTACGAGCTTTATGAAATTAGTCAAAATTGAGCTATTATGAGTTCTATTAAAGTGATTTTTTTTTTCTTCTCTCTCGCATCAAAAGTTTTGATTAAATTTTTATCAAACGAGAGCATAGGGAAGTACGGACATTTCTGAAAACACAAAATTACATAATATTTCGATAAAATATAAAGGAGATTTAGGAAAATTTTTTTTCAAAGGTGTAATTCTTCTCTCCTAACTAGGATTATCTTATTCAAGTAATGGCCACTGCTGTCACACACACAATAAACTAAACATATTGGATTTGAAATGGGCTTTGCCAAATTCACGCCCATCAATATTGACTGAGAGAGAGAGAGAGAGAGAGAGGTGTAGAGAGAGAGAGAGAGAGATCAAAGCATTACTCATGACGATGAAGACTAAAGAGTCACCTCCTTAGATTACAATGTTAGAAAAAAGACAAGCTACAAAATCTGCTTAATATGATTTTGGTTCCCAACTGATACAGGGAGAGAAGAAAGAGTAAAGAGGATCACAAAATTCATTTTAAAGGGGGGAAAAAAATGGAAGAAGAAGAAGTCACTTTTGGAACTTGAATGGCGAGTTGAAAACTTGGAAAAATTGGTCATACCCACAAATTTTTTATTATAAATTTTGCTGAGTTACATATGTCTTACCTCATATGAGATCGAGAGCAATATGATGTTATGGGATTTCTCTAGATTATAAATTAGACCAATTTCATTTTTCCCTTTGAATTTTAGTTCTTGCTATAAAATGCCACTCGAACTTGAATTTTTAACATTCTTTCTCTCTGAATTTTGAAATCATTTGTGAACCCCCCCCCTCCGACTTAAAATTCTGACTGAAAAACAGATATGGTACTCGTTGGAACATGAGTTGAAGGTATTAAATGTGAAATTGTAAAGTGACACTCGTTGACAACACATGTGACACTCGTTATCCTTATTAAATGTGAAATTATGAAGTTACTCATAAGATAGAGATACAAGAAAAAATGACAATTAGCCGGGTGTTTGGTTTCAAACAAATTTTAAACTAAATTGTACTTTTTTCATCATGATTTTTGTCTTTTTCTGAAAAAGTTTTTTGTCTTTTCTGAAAAAGTTTTTTGTCTTTTCTAAAAAATTACTATTGAAACTTAAAAATCTTAAACTAAACTCATTCACCAAACACCCCTAAATATTTATTATTTTAATCTAATTATAAAAGTAAGTTTATAATTTTACATTTAATATCTTAATTCATACCTATTAATGAGTGTTACGTGTATTTTTCCGTCAAAAATTTAATTGAAAGGGAAATTCATGAACTTTTGATAATCTAACAGGAAAAAATGTTATAATTTAAATTTTAATGAGAATTTTGGGACAAAGCTTATAATTGGAAAAGAAAAAGTGAAATTTCTCCTAATAAATTTAATATTTCCATTTTATTTTAAATTTTTTTATTTTTAACAAATAGAGAAATCATTCTCCTTTGTCTCTTTGTATTCATGACCCTTCTCATTCTCTCTCCTTTTTTTTTTTTTTTTTTTTTTGGGTGGTTTACAAGTAGGAAAATGACTTATCATTTACCATCAATAGCTCAGCTAATTCATGCACAAGATAGTTGACTTAGTTCAATGGACGGCAAGTTCAAGCTAAGCTTCAAAGAACATAAATTCCACAAGAAAAAAATTATTGATTCATCAAGAAAAAAAAAAAAAAAAAAAAGAGCCGTCTGCAGCACTATAAGAGAAAAAAAGATAATGATCAAATTATTGCATTTTCGGCAATTCTGAGTGGCCTATATATAATTTGGTATTTTGACCTATGAAATCTTTTAGATGACAACTACAAGGCCAAATGGACAGCAGACTTTTTTTATCTTCTAGTAAGTTTCCAACCAAGTTGTGATTATTATTGCAAATATCGATAATTACAGAAATTTTTTGATTAATGGTGTTTTATAGTCCATACTTCAACGTAGTAAAAGTTAAATGTTGTAATAATTATAATATAACATTATCATGACATGCCATAAAATAAAGTAATAAAATTGACAGAATTTTGAACATTTGTATTCGTAATATCAATGATAAAATCTTTTCATGATGTAATTTGTAACTCTTAAAAATAAAGAAACGACAAACGAGAGACAGTAAACGAAAAATGATAAATAAAATTTATGATGATCCTTGCTACATATGATATTGATAGTGAACAGGGTAAAAAAAAGATGATAATGATCATAATAAATTATTTTTTTTAAAAAAGAAAGGAAACACTCACTTAAATTACTTCCGACAAATTGAATCTTTTTGGACTAAACGAACATGGGTAGGTGATTGATTTTGATAATTGACCAAGTTATGATTTTCTTTTTCTTTCTGCTTTCTTAACCTTTCGTTTTTATGTGTTTGTTTGTGTGTTTGTTTGTTTGTTTCTCCTTCATGAGTGGTAATTTGATCTGGATTCCCCCATTAATTCTCGCAAATTGGAGTATTTAACAATAAAAATCCCACAAAAAAACGAAGAAAAATGATTAGAAATCACTGACAATAATAACATAAGATCACACTGTTAAAACAAATTATGGGATTCGAGAAATGATGTCTAGTAGGTGCAACGCAAGAAAGGCTACTTCATGAATATGTCATGCGAACATTGGAACCAAAATGAATGACTCTTTCATTCTCTAACGAAAAAAAAAAAAAAAAAAAACGGTGTATGGAACCAAGCCAACCAATCTTTGATAATTTTGAATCATAATCATCTTGATCAAACTACCACCAATAGATGAAAATCAGATGGCTAGAAACTTTCCTTTTCCCAAAACATAAAGAACAAGAAAAACAACATTTGGGAATTGCAAGGGTGGGCAGCAAAGTATGAAAGGGAACATAGGAACAATGAGGGGTGAAAGGTGTCACAACTTTGGGACAATAAAATCATTGTGAAAAAAAAAGGGTCCATTTTTTAGGGAGGGAGGGAGAGAGAGAGAGAGAGAGAGAGAGAGAGAGAGAGAGACTCTCAAGAGAGAGAGACAAGGGTAAGTTTTTGATTTCGGAGGTTTTGAAAGAGTTCGGATCTGTTATTTTATTTTTATGTCTCAAAAATTTTCATCTCAATAGTGTTTTAACAACTCATTAATTTGTTTAAGAATCTTTCATATTTAGTAGTTTCTTTTATGTGGTTAAATTCTTAAATTCATATGATATGACGTAATATTTTTTAAAAAACAACAAATGAGATTAAAAATTCTAGACAACAGATCTCCACTCGTTATGAAAAGGGAGAGAGAGAGGATTCTGTTCCCTCCATGAAAAATAAGAGCAAGATAAGAAGCAAATTCCACTCTTGGGCATCATGTTGTTGGCCATCAAAGGACACCACCTAGAAAGTGTACTCATAGCTCAAAAATTTTTGATTTGCATAAATATTTGCTCCCAAAATCAAATCAAACCCACCCAAATTTCCAAATCCAATTTAGTCCCTTCTTCTAATCCCAAAAGAGTTTTTCTTTTTCACTATTCTCTCCTCTCTCTCTCTCTCTCTCTATGCCTTGGCCTTTTTCATATTTCACACACACTTCTACGCTAACACCACTCCCACTATCAAAGAAAAGAAAACACTCCAAAAAGGGGTATGCTTCTAGAGTGCACACGATGCGCAGGATAACAAAGGATAGTTTTTTTGGGGTGGAGGGAACACCAAGATGAACAGGTGCGCACTGTATCGCCGGCGCAAGTTATAAATTTTTGTCCCCAGCCGAAAAAAAAAAAGAAAAAAAGCTAAAGTGAACATAGCGCCAAGGTAAACTCGTCTATATATAAAGTGTTTACCTCCGATTTCTCTCGTTTTTCAGTTCACACCAAAATCTCTACTCTCTCTCCCTCTCTCTGCAACAGTTTTTGCCTTTTTGGCCATTGAAGCATTCTCTCTCCTACTTTCTCTCTCTCTCTCTACTTTCTCTCCTACTCTTTCTACTGTTTCTCTCTCTAGAAAACTATTGAAAAGCTGCATTATTTCTCTAATGGCAGTGAGTGCTCAAGGCCTTGAATTTCACTGATTTTCTGTTCTTCCTTCGAACAAACCTCCGATAAACCCTTAGATCGACTATTCTCGTTTGTCTTTTGTCGAATCCGAATCGTTCGTCGCTGAACTCTCTCTCTCTCTCTATCTCTCTAATCACACATCTCCATTTACAGGAACGATTGGTAACGAAATTTCTTTCCTTTTTGGTTCATCCATGTCGTCGGATATAAGCTAGATTTCATCCCACAATTCTCGTCGGAAGCCGTTGAAAGAATTCGTTTTTTCGTTTTTTTCCCCTGCTTTTGATCTCCAATTGGATTTTTCTCGCAAGTTCATGGCTAACTGCGGAGAATGTATTGGAATTTGCTGTACTGGAATCTTCGAGCGTAGAGCTGACACTGCTAGATTTTGAAGGATCGTCGAGAAAACTGCGGTTTTCCGGTGGGGGTTCGTGGTTAGTTTTAGCGGGTGAGGGATGGGCACGGATAGTCTGCTATTACCGACGGTGGAGCCGCCAATAAAGCCGCGAGCAGGGTTACGGAGAAAGCAGGCGGGTAGAGGATCATATAGGGGAAGTTAGGGCACGGTTTTTTTTTTTTCTAGGGAAAATTGAGAGGTGCGGATCTTTTTCAATTTGGGGGGGATTTTAAGTTGGAAGAAAAAACCCGGTTTGGGTATTGTTTAGTGAGATTTTACAAAGCTTTAGAGAGAAGATGGGTACTAACTTGCAGCAAATACTTAGAAGCCTCTGTTCCAATTCCGAGTGGAAGTACGCCGTCTTTTGGAAGCTCAAACATCGCGCTCGAATGTGAGTTTTTGTTTATACTTTTGGTTCCTTTTCTTTTTCTTCTATTTGCGTATTTGTTTAAAGTTGCTTATTTCGTTTGCTACCGAGAAATGGAAGAAATGGGAAATGAAAGGAAGCAAATTTTGTATTTATAGTGGGTTTAGTTTATGAGAAAGTATAATACTTGTTTCTCTTTCTCGTTTATGGATTAGAAAATGTGCTATTTTCTTTAATTTTAAGATGCTATAATCTTGCAGCATGTGCATATTTCGTGGGAAATACTGGATTTGATGTTGATCTTTGTTTGTTGTTGCAGGGTGTTGACTTGGGAAGAAGTTTATTATGACAAGAGTGAGCAACATGATTCTGCAGAGAATAAGTGCTTTAGTAAGAAACTGGAAAAGTTGCATGATGGGCTTTACTCACATGATCCCCTTGGGTTAGCCGTGGCTAAGATGTCCTATCATGTGTATTCTCTAGGGGAAGGGTAATTGTCTCTTGTGACTGTTTTATATTCTGAAATCTGTATGACACCATATTATTCTTGTTTTGCAACAATCAAATGGTCTGGACGTTACTTTGCACTGTTTCCAAAGCAACCTGCGTAATTATCATCAACAGTAGCATAAAATAGAAAAACTTCTTATTATAGTAAAATAAAAAAAGTGTGTGATCTTGCAGGATGAGTTTCAATCCTTTTCTTTTTACATTACAGGATCGTTGGACAAGTGGCAGTGAGTGGAAAGCATCAGTGGATCTTTGCTGATAAGCATAAAATGAGTACCTATTCGTCATTTGAGGTCAATGATTGTTTTTCATATTCTCATTCTTGACATGTAAAGTGAACAATCTATAAATATGTAAACAAGCTGAGCACTAATGAAGATTCCTTTGGGTGATTTGCAGCACTCTGATGGGTGGCAAAACCAATTTTCTGCCGGGATCAAGGTATGCATCGTTCCTTTCTAATACACACGCGCATATGCACAACTATGATATGAATGTTTATGCAAGTGGAAATTGCTGAGAACCTGAGACATATGCGTTAGTTATGAGATTTAGAATGAGGAGTTTATCATTTTACGATTTACCTGAATAACCGAGTTTTTTGATTGGAATAGTGAGGCACATTTTGTAAAGACGAAATCATGAAGTACAGTGGAACAGAATGTAGTGATAGTTAAGTTAGTCATTTAATTGGCTAATGAAGATGATTAAGTTAAAACCACAACCTCAGTAAAAAGAATAGTCATATGGTCAAACATGGCGAAACATCACTGCAAATTTTAGTATGCTACTGGGTTGTCCTTGAGCTGCATCTAATCAAAGAGTTTTGGAATATTCCTAACTGTGAAATTGATTATATGTGGTTAGTATGCATATGTTCAAATTACTGAACTTTTGAATATAAATAATTTTACCTTTTTTTTAATTCTATTTATTTATTTTATGCTCGAAGAAGCCATTTCGGTTTAGTAGGTTTTGACGCCTTGTTGTTTATTTGCGTTCTCAATAACTGCATTATCAACATATAATTACCATTTTTTCTTTTCATCATTGTTTCCACAACATTTTCTTTACACATTTGTTAAAGTGGTTTTCTTGTTCTCTCCCATAGACTATTGCTGTTGTAGCTGTTGTTCCACATGGGGTTGTTCAGCTTGGATCCTTTAATGAAGTAAGTTTACTTTTTTTATCTTGCATAGTTTGAAGTTGCGCATCATTACTGACCGTATATCTTCATTCTGGTTTCTGATATGCTTCAATATTTAGGATCATAATCTGTTACTTCGATCATTTACAATTTTTTTTTCTTGTTTCTTTCCCAATGAGGAGCAGGTCCTCGAGGATATGAAGCTGGTTAATCATATTAGAGATGTCTTTATGTCTCTTCAAGATTCTTCAGTGGGACATGTTTCTGTTCCGATACAGTACAGTATGAATAGTTCAGTAAATTTGGTATCTCTCTCTCCCTCTCTTTATGTATATTTATATTTATATTTTTGTGTGTGTGTGTTAGTGTGTGGCATAGGCGTACCCCTATGTCCCCTAGGTTTGTGTACCTGCCTGCAGGGCACAAATTTGATATATATATATATATATATATATTTTTTTTTTTTCCTCCTTAATGATAAAACAGAAGTGCATGAAGCATTATTATGATGCAAAGTATCTTCTTCTTCTTCTTCGTGTTTTTTTTTTTTTTTTTTTTTTTCCAGCAAGACGTACCTTCAAAAAGTTTCACTTCAGAGGTTATTCCGGATTGCTTGCACAATTTCGACAAAACCTTAAACGGAGAAAGGCCAGATATCTGGTTTTCCATTTTTCCATATTTGGGGAAAGACAGTGATAGTCCTTACGTTTTATCAGTGCCTAATAATTATCAGGAAAAGGCAGTTGATGTTGTCAATAAGCGTGGAGGACTTGAGTTTTCCTCAAGTGGGCCTGATGAAAGTGCCAAGTTACTTCAATCTGAAACAAACATCCTCGAACTTGAGCATCACAAAGCGATAGGCATGAACCTGCGTGATAACTGGAAGTGTGGAGGAGAGATTGGCGGTTGCAAAGATGCTGCGGTGGGTTCAATCGAAAATGTTAATCCATTGTTGAATGGTTCTGTTACGGGTGATGTTAGTTTATCTAGCGTTGTACTTCCAGCTGAAAAGGTTGAAGTTGATTCTGCGCACTTTTCTTCAGACCTTGTTGACCCTGCTGTTTGCGACAGAGTTAGGTTGGGCAGTGTAGATTATTACCAAAATGGGGTGTTGCACGTAAGTGAACCCTCAGATTCTAAGTTCCAGAAAGATCTGGAAAATCTGGAGTTTCAAACCGAGCTAAGCCACATGGACACATCTAGCACATCTTTAAAGTTCCCTGCTGGCTATGAGCTCCATGAAGCACTTGGACCAGCTTTTCTTAAAAATAATAAGTGTTTTGATTGGGAGGCAACTGAAACTGAAGGAATGGCTCTTGAGATTCCCGAGCATATGAGCAGTAGCCAGTTGACTTCTGACTCCCATCCAGAGCATCTTCTAGAAGCAGTAGTTGCTAATGCATGCCAAAGTCATAGTGATGTTAAGAGTGAAAAATCATTTTGTAAATCAGTGCAGTCTCTGTTGACAACTGAAAAATATCCCGAGCCTTCAAGCCATACCACTCTAATTACTGAGCCATCAAATCACTCAATTGGTCAATCCTCCCTTGTAGGAGAGGACACAAAACACTGCTTGAGCTCATCAGGTATTTGTGGTGTAATGTCCCCGAAAGGGTTTTCATCAACTTGTCCAAGTGCTTGTAGTGAGCAGTTTGAAAGGTCTTCGGTGCCAAACAAGAACAATAAAAAGAGGGCCAGACCCGGTGAAAATTGCAGACCTAGGCCAAGGGACAGACAACTGATACAAGATCGTATCAAGGAACTAAGGGAGCTAATACCTAATGGAGCAAAGGTAAATTTCTCATATCCTTATTCCTCGATGAGTTCTGTTCTTTTACAAGTTGCAGTTCATATTAACGTAATTGTTTTGCATTCACACGTGTTAAAAATTTCATGATATTTGCTCAGTGCAGTATTGATTCACTGTTGGAGCGCACGATCAAGCACATGCTGTATCTGCAAAGCATATCTAAGCATGCTGACAAGCTAAACAAATATGCCGATACGAAGGTACATGTTTTTAGCAAGGCATTATTATATCCTTATAGCCTTCCGGTGGTTTATTAGCAGCTTATTCAATTTTAATTGAAGCTGGAGATGCTCATTTTGAAGGCTATGCTGTGAAACTAGCCAGTTTTCAATAAGATGTCTAGTACTGCATCTCGACTCTTGGCGATGTTTGACACTTAGTATAAAATCATATTCTGTTTAATGATGTGGATCTAGTTCTTTGTAATTTAAACTGCTAAATACGCAGTTGTGTCGCAAGGAAACAAGTGTGCTAGAATCCTCGAACTATGAACGGGTTCAAGTTGGGCAGTGGAGGTGGGAGGCAATCTGAAAGTTTGTTCAATCATGGTGGAGAATCTGAACAAGTGTGGGCAGATGGTTGTAGAGGTACATTCGAATCATATATGAAAATTATGGTTATTCTTTATATGTCTCTTATGTTGTTTTACCCCAGAAGAGAATATGCATGGCAACTTGGTTACGCGAATAACAACACTCTGTCGGCTTTATTTCTTTTGTAGATTCTCTTGTCTTCTTTTATCCGTGCTCAGTATTGCAAGTATTTTGACCAATTTGTGCAGATGATGTGTGAAGAATGCAGCCATTTTCTTGAGATAGCCGAAGCTATCAAAAGCCTGGGTCTTACAATCTTAAAAGGAGTAACAGAAGCCCATGGTGAGAAGACATGGATATGTTTTGTGGTTGAGGTAGGATCTCAAGGTTCTCAATATCATATCATAAGACGACATCTTTTCAAGTTTGAATATTTAAGTTTTTGCATGTAATTTCATTAAAAAGAATAAAAAACACCTGGTGAATGACATGACATGGCATGCATAATCATGTATAAGAGTTGTAGAAGTGCTTCAATTTCTTAATATTTTGCATCGTTGCACCGAACCTGGTCATTTCGTTACTAACCATGGAGCTAAATCTGAAATATGAATATACGCAGGGACAGAGCAACAGCAGCTTACGCAGAATGGACATCCTGTGGTCGCTTGTTCAAATATTGCAGCCTAAGAATGCAATGTAACTCGCAACGGTTGGGTTTTCCTCCTAGAGACTGTCATGTGGCCATTTCTTTTTACCCCCTCCAATTCTTGTGTGTGTAAATCATTTCGGAATTGTTTGCGTTGTTTGTTGCTTTAGTTTGAAGATGTCTCTCCTTTTTTTCTTTCTTTTTTTTTTTTTTTTTTGATCTATTTCGTTTTGGCAGCTGCTCTCTCCTTGAAATATGACTTTTGTTTGTTTGGAAGTATGAATTTATAGTCTCTAGTTCTGGTGGGCTTTTGTTAGATACGAATGATAAAATTGCTGGAGCCATTTCAAAGAAAACTTGCCCACCTTGCTCATAAGATAAATAGTTTCTAGTTCTAGACAGGGAGTGAGAAAAAAACTACTGTAAATGTGATTCAACTGAGAGTCTACTCCTTTTTTGTGTGTGAAAGTGTCGTACCGTACATTGCAAGTCGATAACAGTTCATTGGAGTCAACTTTGGACGTTACATTAGTTATTTTTATAAAGCAAAATGTTAGGGATATGAACTTTAATCTCAAATCTTAAATATCAATTAATTTAACGTGTGGTTTGTCATTCTTTTGTTGGAAAAATGTTGTAAATGCCTCCTGAATTTTGTCACTAGTGTCATTATGCCTCTTGAATTATGAAATGTACTTACTATGTTCCATGAACTTTAATATGTGTGTTAAGTTGTTCATTCAGTTAGTTGTCGTTAGTTTTTTTGTTATTTTTAGTGTCAAATTGCTTCCTCAATTTTACTTGTGTCAAAATGCCTCTTGATCTTTGTATTTGTGTTAAAATGTCCATTGATCTTTATTATTTGTATCAAAGTTTTTTCCGATCTTTAATATTTATGTTAAACTGACTAATTTATCTTATTTTATTTATATAAAATTGTATAATTACTTAAATTTTTTAGAATAAGTAAAAAAAAACAATTTTTGTCTATCAAAGACAATGTATCTTTTCTTGACTTACTTTATTTTTTTTCTTATTTAAATTTAAATTTCCATTCATTTTGATTTTCTTAAACAAAAATAACTACATAATATATGTACATTATTTTATTGTCTTACTATTACAATTTTTCGTTTAATTACAATTGATAATATTATATCAAAATGCAAACTAATTGTTTTTTAAATTCAAAAATATAATTAAGAATGTATATCAGAGTAAATTTATAATATTTATTATCATTATGGGTTTAAACAAACATATGAATGAAATTCATTACGATTATGATTTTAAATTATGTATGTTAAGTAAATTGTGTATTTGAAATGCAAATCTTACATATAAATCTTACCAGTTATGATTCTGTATAAGTACATCCATAATCTAAATAAACTTGAATTAAATAAATAAAATAAAAAAAGTTCGTTAAGAAAATATGTATATCACGTTATTATAATAAAAAATATATATTTTTACTTGTTGTAAAGGGTTAATAATTATTCAATAATTGTATAATATTATATAATTAAAATAATAAATATGAGGTAGTTTGATATAAATATTAAAGATTATGGAGTATTTTAAAAAAAATATTAAAGATCAGGGAGCATTTTGACACAATTGTAAAGTTTAGGGAGCATTTTGACATTAAATATAATAGAAAAAGAATGGTAACTAACTGAGGGAGTAATTTGACATACATGTTAAAGTTCAGGAGGCATAATAGATACATTTCATAGTTTATGAGGTATATTAACACGAGTGACAAAGTTTATGGAGAATATAGAACATTTTTCCTCTTTTTTTTTTTAGATATTTACAAAGTTGTCACATTAATTGATTAGATCAACTAATGAAAAAGCGACATCTCAATATTTAAAAATTAAAATTAGAGTTATTGTCTTTAACTATGTTTTTTTATAAATGGCTTCTGAACTATATATCAGGTCTCATTATGGTTCTTGACATTTGATTTTACACATCATACTCTTTTAACTTTTCTTTTGTTACATCAACAACTCTCTTTATCAATATTTTGTAAGAAAAAAAGTTTGGCAAAAATTCAATGCATTCTCATAATCGCATGAATTATATTTATAGATAAAGTCATAATTAAATTTTTTTTTATAAAGAAATTATATTTTCAGCATATATATATTTCAACGTAAATTGTACTTTTATCAAATATATTTTTACAGGTATATTTTCTTTATAAAAACTAATGTTTGCATTGTTTGAATGAGTTTAATTTCTGCTTTATTTTGTACGGAATACGAACACAACGGCCATTTGCATAAAAATAGAAAAATTTAAGATAATCTCATATGAAAAAATTAAAAATCTCATACCAACATAAGACTTGATATACAATTCATGGGTCCTTGATTTGAAACGAACGTTTATAATAATTGTGTCCCATCTTTTGAGTCATTATTTTAATGAAAACGGTCCCAAGGGAAGCCAAGTTTATTACGTTCCAATAATTGCCATGGACAATTGTCGTTTGCCTCTTTCTTTCAAAGTCCGCCGCAGTTTCCGCCACCCCCCAGCGTCGACTTTGAAGACATGATTTCTTCTCGTGAATGGAAGAAGAATCTGCAAGCCTTCCATGTGATATGATTTTGGATGCAGTCTTTCAACGTTTAAACAACCGGGATGACTCCAACTCAAGCTTTTTTTTTTTTTTTTTTTTTTTCCTTCAGTACTACGTTTTTCTTTTTCACGACGCCCATTTAGATATATATTTTTTTTATTCCGGTAGAGTTTTGGTTCCTTCCAATATTCCATTTTGAAGCTCGTTTAAAAAAAAAAAAAAAAAAAAGAAAGAAAACCTTCTTTGAAAGAAAAAAGGGGGTTTCCTGACCATTCAAAATTTTTGACGTTACCTAACTCAACAAAATATAAAAATAATGATAACAATAATAAGATGTTACCACTAATTACTAGATGATGTCTTTTCCTTTGCTTGTTTTGGGACTGTTTTTGGCGTATATATAAATATCGTTCTACATTTGTCAAACTTGCTCGAAATAAAAGATATGGTAAAAAATTCCGAACCGACTGGATCGTAAATAGTGATGCATAAACTATAAAAAAAAAAAAAAAAAAAAAAGGGTACATATTCGGTTAAAATTTGAAGGCTGGTCAGTAAAGCATCCACCGAGTTAATTAATTAGATAATCTCAATTCTCATATATACTTTGTTGAGCATAAAGGTCCCTTTGGTGGTGAAAGCAGAGTAGAAGACTAGGTGTATGAGATACGATTCAAAGTGTGTTACATTTTCTTATTAATTTCTCTGGAGAAAAAAGGAAAGAATATTGTAAATATACCATTAAAAAATACTTACTATATATATATACACACACACATCTATATTTTAATAACAAAATAAATGACACGAATCACTTTTATTTTATTTGCTGGCATTGGGACCCTTCTCTTTGTCAACCTGAAAATGTCCCACGTCATACAGGAATTCCCTTCTTGAGGATTCTATTCTTTAAAAATTTTGGAATTCCAAAGTTTTTCATATTAATAATTCATGGCTGTACTCTCGCAGAAGATCAACCTCTTAGATGTTCTAAAGTTCATTGCGCCTCCTCTTGTTCAAAAACTAAAGTCAGATTTTTGGCTCTTGCTGAATCATTGCATTTAACTTTGACTTTGACTTTTCAGCATGAGGGGAAAAAAAGACTCAAAATCGGCCTACAAAAATATTATTTCATCTTTCGCTTCTCAACCTACACTTCTCGATTTCCAACGGCATCAAATCGATGATTTTAATTATTTGATTTGATTTAATTTGAATTGAAAAACACTTTAGACCGTTTCATTTTTAACCTATATAATAAGAAAAACATGTTAAGTTGTTCGTCTTTTCATCTTCTAAAGAAAAATGTTTGAAAGCACCACATGAATGAGACACATTTTCTAGGTAAAAAGTGGTGTTAGGCACCGGCCAGTGGTGTCATGTCAATAGATATTAATCTAAGAGGAATGCACTTACCCATTATGCGTCTTTTGTCAACACCCTAATCAACATCCAAAACAAAATTAAAAACTTAACCAAAAACGTAGGAATTATAAGATGGTCGGTTTAGTATAGCTTCCTTTAGTACAGATCATTCCTTTTTTAGAACTGATAACCATAACACACATAACACCATTACACTCATCATCTATATGCATATATATATGTATATATATATAAATTTAACACACTAATATTGCAGCTTAAAATGAGGAAGGGCCGAGTTGCCATCAAGACCCTTTGATTTGTAATAAGCAAGATATTCGTAAATATTGGTTTCCCTGTACTTGGGTGGTTCCTCCTCCGACAGAAACTCTCGAATTGGGCCGTACGGTTTCTGTCTGTGCGTCGCACTCGGATACATGAAACATGCAGCTGACATCCTCGGACCATTGCTTCGCGACAGCACTCTATGCTCCACACTTTTGAACTTGTCGTTCGTTATCAGCTGCAAATACAAATCATATATATATATATATATATTTATATATTTATATACATGTTGTCATTCATTTCTCCAATTTTCCAAGCTGATTAACTCATGAAGTTAAAACCGATAAGTAAAATTGTAGTTTTTAAACCAAATAATAGCACCTGCATGAGGTCGCCGATGTTGGCAACTAGAACGGAGTGCAACGGGGGTACGTCAACCCATTGATTCTGCCGGAGGACTTGGAGGCCGCCGATATGGTCCTGGAGGAGTACCGTTAAGGCGGCCGGGTCGGAATGCTTGGTTGTGCCTTGAGTCAGATCGGGTTCGGGACAAACCGGGTAGTAGTGGCACACCAGAGTTTCACTTTTCATGCACTCAAGCTTTGCTAAGTAGTCTTTTGGAAGCCCTAGCGCCTCCGAAAAAAACTCCGACAGCATCTCCCGCAGCTCCACCATGTGTTTCATGTACTCCTGTACCACCTGTCTGCTCACCGAAATAATATTTTTAAAGTACTAGACAAAACTTATGTTGTGAAAAAATCACGAGCTAATTGATTGAAAAAGCAAGCAGCGTTGTTAACATTAAAATATTTGAAAGTTACCTGCAGGGTGAAGGGAACGCCTCGGGTTCTAGAGGACCATCCTGGAAATCAAAAGCCATGGAGTCTCTCCAGTTTGCCGTTTTGGACACCAGCAAGTCTCCATTGCAGTAGTACCTCACTCTCCGCTGAGGGTCCCGAGAGTACCATTCCATCTTCATCTCCTTAGGCTGCTCGTGGAATTGCCGAATGCCTTCCAACATGCCGTTCAAGACGGTGTCGGGAACTCCATGGTTAACCATTTGAAAGAATCCCCACGTCTCCGAAGCTTCGCGGATTTCCCTGACTATCTCTGCTCTCCGGAAGCAGTCCTCATGTCCTCCAAGATCTATGACCGGAACTCGTAAGATTTCATCGCTAGTATTGCGAGGCGGTGATGAGTCTGAGAGGTGATTCTCAGGAGGATGGATAAGAAACCTGGGGACTTTAGTCACGCCAGAGTCCACAAGCCCTTTAACTCCTGCTTTTGTGTCATCAAACTGCTTCACCTCTTTCGCTCTGTCGTAACCGGATTCATCTTCGACATCAGGCCTTTCGGTGTCGGGAGTGATTTCCATCTTAGCTATGGTGGATTTGGGGAAAGGAATTCGGTTCTTATAAGAGTTGGAGGTGGTCATTTAAAAAAAATAAAAATAAAAATAAAAATAAAAATAATAAAAATAAAAATAAAATAAAAATATAATGATAAAAAGATGAAGATGCCCATTGTGAATGGAAGATCAGATGCCTCTGATTATTAAATTGGATATGAATATTGAATTGCAATAAGTTAAACAAAAGTCCAAGATAAATGAGATACCCACTTTTTGGCATTTCTTCCAGCTACGGCCATGTAGTCTTTTAAGTGTTGCCACTCAATAATGTCATTTATGTCAGTTAGAAAGGAAAATGGCGTTTCCTTAGGATTGTCTGGTCTATATAAGTCATCGCATACGTGAAAAAAGCCAGTCTTGGCATGGTTTTGGCCTATTTACAACACTAGTTGCCAAAAACGGCTCTGCAGAGTTGCAGTTCACGAAGTTTGCGTTCTTTCTACCCTGAGACCCGGTCCACACTGGCACGTCTTTCAGCTCCAGAATACCGATCTTTCCAGATGTGAAAAAATCCAGCTAGATATATGAAGATCATGTCATCATGGCCCCAAAGGCGTGTACCAAGTGGCAGTGGACTTTGTATATATCATTTCGAGTGGTGCCCGCCATCATATATTAGTAGAAACTATCCCACAATATAGAATTTAGAGTCGCTTTCTGTTAGTTGTGATGCTTAGTATCGGTGGTGTTCTCAACTATTTTTCTATGATAACGATATGGGTGAAAGGCCAACTAGATGTGTTCAAGCCAACAAGTGATGCGTTTAGATGGTTTTTTGTTTTATTTATTTTTTGAATCTATGGCACGCGTTAAGTTTTACTAAGAAAATCGATGTATGTGAAAACTACAGACATCGCAGGCGACACTTGACTTTTACTAATGATCTTATCTCGTGTGGCATGAGATGGGACCTTCTATTTGCCCACTAGATAGGGAAGTAGCACTTATAATTGGTTACATCCGACGCGTGGGTGGTGCATGTTGTACTTATTTATTGTTTTGTTAATATTCTCCCTTTGAATTGTGATGGCAATAGCTTCAATCAGTTTGAGACCGACTCCCTAATTGCACGCTAGTCTACTTTTATTTTTTATTTTTTATTTTTTATTTTTCATATGTGATTCACTAGCGAAAGAAACAACCTCAGCCGTTGATGAGATGAAAGTAGTTAACTTTTAGTTAAAACTATTTCAATAATTTAGCTACATTTCTTTTTCATCCAATTGCTGACATAAGCATGGTGCCTTCTGAAAAACGGAATGAGATTGAGCCGGGAAACAAGACGAGTTCATAAGCTCTCTTTCACTTTTGTTTTAACTTCCTTTTCCCTTGAGTTGGGGTATATTTTTGGTGTTAGCATGGACCTTTTGTCCCACTAATATCATTCAAGAGAAACCTAATGCGACTAAACAGAAAAACTTAAAAAACAAAAAAAAACAAAAATCATAATATCCAAGAAAAAAACACCCCAATGAAAGCGTTAAAGGAACATGCAGCATTAAATTGTTCAGAATAAATTTCATAGCCAAATAAAAAAATAAAAAAAATAATGCAGGCACTAATCCGTACACATAATTACCTGTTAACTAAGACAAAGTTTCACAAGCAAAACAAGGAATCCCCTCCAGACAGTTTTTGTCTTGCTAACCTTCTTCTTATGTTTCCTTGGAGTGGAGTTCTTCATCCCTATATGAAGAATAACAACGCCCCAACAAGCGCCATATTCTGCAATGTTTCGGGGCAAAAAAAAAAAAAAAAAAATTTAAAGATGTTCGAGCTGAAAACAAACCCCAGGCTTACTAATTAGTGGAATTTGAAAACAAAAATAAAACGAAGACGAAGAATAGAGAACAGCAATGTACGCTTTTACAGTTTTACCTGAGTAAATCGGATGAAAAGTCGAGTAAAGTCTTTCTCCGTACTGTCATACTCGTAGAAATTATTAAAAATCGGAGTAGCAGTCATTTAATGCAACAGCTGCAGTGATAAAGAAACAGAAATATCAAAAAAAAAAAAAAAAAAAAAAAAGAACTACGTATATGGTGATGAAATGCCAACCACGAGTCCCAAAGACATGACAAAGACACGACAAAGACACGACAAGCTTCCCCATAAGATCTTAAGAAAAATACAAAAGGCATGCGCAAGTCGAACACAAACCAAGAGATAGGCTCCAGCCTCCAAGTAAGCTGCCAAAGACAAACAGGACACCTCCGACGCCCTTGAGAGCTATAGCCGCGGCAACGACATGTTTAGTCTGCACGTTAAAAACAAAAATTGAAAATCACGTAACAATTCATACCAAGTCGGACACGTTATGTTCCCTCTTTTACAGTGAATCTGCTAGATGAAAATCAAAGGCTTGGCAGCATCCATTCGAGTTTCGAATAATTAAAATGTTTTAAGGCCTTGCTTTATCTTAACCATCTTTTCCACTTCTAGAAACATCAACGGTGTTACCAAATAAAGACCTAAGTAAACTGGTGCTAAATAACTGTATTATAGAACATAAAACACAAACACAAATTTATGGCTTCCACTTTAATAAGATACATGAAAATAATATCAAAATTTCGAATTTAAGAGTTCCTATTTAAATCCGTTATCCTTCCGCCCACCGAGCTAAAACATTAAAAACATATATTTGTATTATTGTCCCTTTTAACATCTTCTGACAAACACATCATTTGTCTCACCACTTCGTTCCAGAAAAATTATCTTATATATGCAGAATTGGCTATTTAGTCACGTGCTAACATGCGTGTACGGGAGGGAGAGAGAGAGAGAGAGAGAGAGAGTGATCATATCTCACTTCAGTTTCTGACACATCTGTATGCCGACACGGGAGTGCAGAGAGAAAGAGACAGAGAGAGAGAGTGAAAATGTGATCTCACTTCAATTCTGGCATCTGTATGCCGACATGGGAGTGCAAACGGACTGTTATTAAGACATCAATCTTTGGCCTGAGAATCTTTGCAATTGGTGCCCCATCAATTCCATATTCATTGAATCTACATAACGAAATATCAGATATTATAAATTACATATTCAGAATAACAATTTAATTAAGAAGTGGCCTTCCAAACCCAGAAACGTTAAATAGTTTAAAAATAAAATGGGATTTCGACATATATAATTAAATAACTTAATCTTATCAACCCAGAAAGAGACAAAATTTTTAATGGCAAATAGAACGAAGCAGATTGTTGCTTCTCAATAGTTAATTAACCCCACTCATGAATGTAAATTAAAAAAAAAAAAAAGGGAATTCAAAGGTAAAAAGTTAAACTTTTTATTTATTTATTTATTTTTTCAAGGAAACAAAGTTTGAACCTTGCCAGGCAAACAAAATGACAGAAAATTTAGATCCACAAAAGCTGATTCTAAGACTGTCAAACATAAAGTTCAAACCTTTAACATGCCAGATCTACAGAAACGTAAATTTACTCAAGACCCAGTTTTTAAAATACAAAATAGTGCAGAATTATATACCAGAAAAATAAAAGAAATAAGAAGATAAAAAAAAAAAAAAAAAAAGAACTAACTCTTGATAAGCAGAGAGTATGAAAACCGAGAGGAAGAGGACTCTCCCAACAAAGGAACCAAAAGCCATTCTTTCTTAATGTTTTTCAGACAAGAAGATCAAGTGGAAACAGATGGGGAAGAAGAAGGAAAGGGTATTCTGGTCCAAAGGAAGATTCTTTTTCTGGCGCTTCTTTTTTGAATACAGGGCGGGTAACACTGCTTGCTTTTGTTAGTTTACGGAAATGCCCTTCAGTTAATATCAACTGACTGTAACTTTACTCAGGTAAATAAAGTAGGGGGCTTTCGAAGGAAAGATTTTCAAATTTGAACTGGACTCCTTCTGATTGGTTGGCGACGAGTGAAGTGAACGTGACAAAAGAACGAAAAATCTGCCTTGTCGGCATTGTGGAAAAAGACAAGTTTTCTTTCAAAAGAAAAAAATAGTGGTACTGCTTACATGCACATATTTGAAATTTCATAAGAAAGGAAAAAAAAAAAAATTTATTTCATAAGAAAGGTAAAAAAAAAATTTTTTTTTTTTCAGAATTAAAGAAGGACAAATATTTTTTATTTATTTTTTCTCAAAAAAAATTATTTTTTATTTATCTATTTTTATATTAAATAAAATATTTGAAATCTTCGTTCACTTCCTATGTTAAATTCTCTTAATCAAATACTTTAGTCTAATAAACGTATCATGTACAATAACATAATATAAAGGGGGCAAAAGAGAAAAAAGAAAAAGTTGAAAGGGGGCTTAAAGGGGCTATATATATGTGAATTTATACATAAATATATAAGTTAAAAAGGAAAAAAGAAAATGTTTAAAGGGCGCTTGAACTCCCTAGAGTAAGGGTGACAATACGGGTCGTGACACGACGACACGATTCAAAAACGACACGAATTTCGCGGGTTCAGGTTATGAAAAATAGGGGGCGGGTTAATTTCGGGTCACCCGAAATTGACACGGAAAAGAAATGGTCGTGTTCGGGTTGGACCCGCAGAACCCGAACACGACACGTTTTTTTTCGTGTCAATTTCGGGTCAATGTTCGGGTCAATTTTGTGTCAGTTTCGTGTCAATTTTCAATTTCGGGTCAATTTCGAGTCAATTTCGTGTCGCGGGTCAAGTTCGATTCATGTCGTGTTTGTGTCACGGTTTCAAGTCATTTTCGGGTCGTAAGTCGTGTTCAGGTTTGGAGAAAAAAATTTCGACATGGCTTTAACACGACACGAATTGCCACCCCTACCCTGGAGCCTCTTTAGCTCCGTCCCGGTTGCAGAATTGTCCTTCAAAATAATATAAATTGATTATTATTTTAATTATAATAGATATAGTTTTTTTTTTTTAATCTTCTACATATAAAATGTCAAAAATTTAAATAAGAGGACACAAAATATAAACATATCTACAAGAATGATTTTTTTATTTATAATTATCTCATGAGAAGGGAGTTAGGGAGAAAGAAATACATAGCAGTTTTACAATAAATAACTAGAATAAATAACGGTTTCAAAAATATTTAGAGTATATAACACTAAATAACAAAATTATTACACAAATTAAATATGTTATTTACCTGATAAATTTATTATTTAGTTCAAATATTTTGAAATCTTTCTATTCAATTTTTTTTTATTTCGTAAAAATGTTGAGGGGAAAGAAGTAAATGGGGGTTTTTTCTTTAGAAAATAATTAAAGTAAACAGTATGTTTTCAAAATATTTGTGGTGTACAGCAGATTTTGACAAATAAATGATTTATTTAAGTGAAAAGCACATGAATAACACAAATTTAAAAAAAAATTATGCCAACATGATACACAGACTAATACTAACATAATATGATACAAAATTAAACTATAGTTAACTAAAATAATTTGCATCATATTAGTAAAAAATAAAGAATTTATGTCAAGTTGGTCAGTATATATATATAAAATGATTATTTAGATAATTTTCACTTTATTTTATATCAGATTTACTAGATAAATAATTTGTTTATGTAAATATTTCATTTATCTAATAAATTTTAATTTACATAATAAATCTATTATTTGCTCCAAACCTTTTTAAAACATGTTATTTACTTCGATTAATTTTATCTACAACCATGCAAAATGGAACTACAACTTTCAATGAAGATGGGACAGGCCCACGTAGTGTTGGGCCTACTGTAGTTTCTGTAAACGAAGTTCCAAAAGCCCATAATGGTCCAGGCTTTAGTCGGCCCTTTAGGAGGAAGAACTTGCATGCGTGTGACAGACATGCTAGAAGTCTTGCATTCAGGGATGAATTTACATTTAAAAAAAAAAAAAAAAAGGTAAAAAGTATCTCAATTTTCATTTCAAATGTGAAATTTGTGTTTTCTTTGTACTCCTAATTCATTGTCATCTCATGTATTTTATTCTCTTTACAATTTATTGTCTAAAATGCCATTGTTTCAAAACCTCTTGACATATTTGACATTGTTTTTGGATAATAGGACTCTAGTCGAAAATACATGTCACACAAATTTGATCATGAAAAGAATAAAACAAAGCTCACTGAAATCAAAAATCAATCTCGATGAAAGTTAAGGAAATTGAAATTTTTAGTTAGGAAATTGAGATTAGAAACATGAGGGAAAAAATCTCTAATGTTATGTTTGTTATTGAAAACTATGAATATAATACATTTGGTATATTATCATATATACTTCAATTTATAATACAAATTGTGTTATCACATGGATATTTTGTTATGATTATTAATGGTGTATTTTGAGACATCATTCATTAAAAATTTTATACCAAGATAATGTAATGTATGTTTGAGTACCCATATATTCCATTTTAATATAAGTATATCTAAACAGTTCATCAATTTATTTTTCTATCTATTTTTATTAATAATATCACATACTCTGTCTTTCACCAATATACATTAAAATGACTCTTCAAATATAAATAATTTAAACACATATTATATTTTAATACAATATATAAAAAAGATATCCAAACGTATATTGTATTCTATCTATTACATTCGAATATAATATAAAATAAATGTGTCTTCCAAACGAATCATAAATTGTTGCAAATTATTAAAGTGATCTTCAAGATTTAAATAAGTTAAAAAATAATAATGTTAAAAAAATCAAGACAACAATTATTAGAAATTAAATATCATAATCTACAATTGGAAGTAAATTGTATTGGGAGTGATATTCATAACCGAATATCAAAATTTGACTTTGATACGTGACTTTTGCATTGTAAGATTCTCAAGTGAAATAAGGCAAATTAAGCCATGTGCCGCATACATAGCGAATTCAATCAAAATTATTGAAAGTTTTTAGTTTTATCAAAAATTGCAACTGAATCAACAACTCAGAGATTAATTTGTTAATTAAGAATTTATGGATCAAAATGTTACCATTTAAAAAAATTAAGAACTGATGTACGCATAGTCCAAATAAAAAATAAAAATAAAATAAAAAGTTCATAAAAAATATAAGCACCAAAACGTGATTATCAAAAAAAAAAAAAAATCTACAATTAAGATTAGGATGTATTACTCTAAAAACGATTAGGATATATTAAAAAACTTAAAAGAAGTAGAAGAAAAAGCGGCGAGAAACTGACAATTTTAATTAAATAATATTAGTTGGGAGAGGTGATGTTACCGGCGTGTTTGGTTTCAAATCAATTTTAAATTAGATTGTACTTTTTTTATCATGATTTTTGTTTTTTTCTGAAAAAATTTTTTATCTTTTCTAAAAAAGTTTTTTATCTTTTTAAAAAAGTTACTATTAAAATTTAAAAATTTTAAGTTAAATTCATTCACCAAACATCTACGTAGTAATTTGAATACAAAAGGTTAAAAAGCCTTAAATGCCACCGTGTTAAGATACATCCTCCCACACCCAATTAAATTCCCATATCAGATTTAAAAAAAAAAAAAAAAATTCAATCGGCTAACAACTCCGGTGGCCTTGCGGTGGGGGGTGGGTTTGGCCTCGACTGCCATCCGAAAATGTGAGTTCTAAACGACAGCCGCCACCCACGGCGGAGGGCAATTCGAAAGTCCATGAGATTCGGCTGTTCGGAGGACGATGGCATCTTTGTTGTGCCCTTCCCGCCGTTCGATTCGGAGATCCAACACGAGCGCCAGCCGGCATCCACAAGAGAGCGCGTTCACCGGCTTCGACCACGTCGCGATCTCACCGGCGTTGTCCAGAAACTGGCGATCACCTCTGTGAGTTGGACAACCGCACTAGCTCGCGACGTCGGCGACCGGTTTTGTGCAGTGAGGTTGTGGCGGCATCGGCTGGGGCACGAGATCTGGCTTGGAGAGGAGTCCGTCGGTGAGGAGAGCGAGGTCTCCGAGTTCCCTCTGAGGTGATTTTGATTTTCTTAGACAATAAATCATACGTGGGAGGTCTAATTTCAATTTGGTACTCCTCCATTGATTCTTACCATCGGATCTTTGTCAAACGGTAAATAATATTTACTTCATTAGAGGGCAAAAGGTACGTCCCCCACCACAGAATTGGCAGAAAAAAAAAATGTTAGAAGATCTCCAAACTCCGGAGTACTTAGCTTTTGTTCATTGTTTTAATTGAAATTGAAATTTTTTATCTTAATTTTTATTTTTTAAAAAAATTAATAAAAATTATAATTAATTTTTAAAAAATAAACTAATTACAATTTAAAAATTTTATCTCTAATTAAGGAATCAAATGGATGCTCAGTAGTCAATGGATTTGTTTATGAGATAACGTAATAGTTCTTCTTCTTCTTCTTCTTTTTTCCCTTCTTATCTCTTTCTTTCTTTTTCTTTTTTCTTTTTGCTTTTTTGGCCGCTGGCAGAGTCGATCGACAAATGTAAAAGTTGAAAAACTTATTATATTATATATTATTAGTATTATTATTTATTATTTATTATTTATAAATAATTGAAAAGAAATGGTCAGATTATTACGGTGGTCTAACTTTCGTTTCGCATTCGGCACTTCATCTATATGTATTTTATATTTCAACACACAAAACAATACACGTGAAACATTTATATATCTGTATATGTATATACACACACACATATAATTTAAGCAAGGATAGTAATTAAAACGGAAAGAACAAATTGAACGTGCATAATCTTCTGAGGCCGTTTGATAATCGCCATGGAAGTCGTCGTCGACGCATATTATGACAGAGCAAAACAAGTGGAAGAGTTCGACGAATCAAAAGCCGGAGTCAAAGGACTTGTCGACTCCGGGATCAAAAAGATTCCCAAGTTGTTCATTCACCCTCAACAAAACATCCTCAAACAACCTAATTCCAACCTATTAGGTAGCGTTTCGAGTCTCCAAATTCCAGTCATCGATCTCCAAGGTTATGACAACGACAACGACGGCGTTCGGCGCAGGGAGATCGTCGACGAGTTGCGGTCGGCTGCGGAGAAGTGGGGGTTCTTCCAAATGGTCAATCACGGGATTCCGAAGGCTGCTTTGGAGGGAGTGTTGCAAGGTGTCCGGCGATTTCATGAACTGCCGAATGAGGAGAAGAGCAAGTGGTACGATCGCAAGCCTACCAAGGCTGTCAAGTTTTTCAGCAACGGTTATCTCCAATTGTCTCCGGCACCAGCGGATTGGCGGGATACCCTGACCTGCTATATCGAAGCTGAGAAAACACTGGATCCCAAGGAGTTGCCTTCAGTTTGCAGGTACCATATATGAATAATTAGTGAATTAAACACAGCTTTAGTCCAGAGAAATTTTATAAATTATATATCATGCAAACACTTGCTTGTAGAGAGTATTTATCCAAATGATTCCATTAAATTTTATACTTTAATTTGGTACGCACTATTTGTTTAAGGAGCAATTACAAAAATTCCTTAAAATTATAGCTTTTATAACACTATACCTCTTCAATCTCAAAATGTAATCATTTAAAAAAAAAAAAAAAAGTCAAGTTAAAATTTTTAACGGAAATGACACATGTTGCGCAAATGGTGATTATTATTAAACACGCTAGGAGACAAAATATAGTAAGGATATAGTTCGAGAAGAACTTTTGTAATCAATCATAGATCAAGGAGAATTTTAGCAATTAATTCATCAATTATTTTCTAGTACTTATCAATGACATGCTTATTAATTTTTTTTAATTCTAAATATTGTTTGAGTCTGATCTGATTTGACTATTATATAGTAGTTATTAGTTTCCCCTATTTCTGTGGTGAGCCCTGGATTAATTAATTAGTGTCATATATGTGCACAATCGATGGAGGATTTTGTAATTAAGTTAAAAATGCAGCAAAAATTTGTTTACTTTCTTATGGTTTCTAATTACACAGGCAGGAGATCGTGGAGTACCTGAAAGGGATAGAGGGGCTGAAGAAGTTGATATCCGAATGGCTGTCGGAGGCTCTTGGGCTGAGCAGTGACTTCTTGGAGAAGCAGAATTACATGGAATCTGAGCTGTTTGTGGCTCACTATTACCCTGCCTGCCCTGAGCCTGACTTGACTTTGGGTATTTCCAAACATTCAGACCCATATATGCTGACCCTACTCTTGCAAGACAACATCGGTGGCCTCCAAGTCCTTCATCATGATCATTGGGTTGATCTGCCTCCCTTGGAAGGAGCAATCATAGCCAACATTGGCGACTTGATGCAGGTTTATAAATATTATATATATATATATGTATGTATATATGAGCAATTATGAATTAGTATAGTAAATTATGTAAACATTTCTTACTGTTCTATTCGATAAGAGGTTTCTCTAGTGTAAAATAAAATGAGCAAGACGCAACAGTAATCCAAGAAAACATAACATGGCACATGATGAATGCAAAAGATCTATATTAATCCTTCGTGGATGAATGCGAAACATAAAACATAACATTAGTATTTGGAAAACTTAAATTTGATTCTTAATTTCCTTCATTGCTTCCTTTTGGAACGAGGAATCAATCCTCGTCACCCATTATAAGGTTTAATATCAGTCATAGGCTGATCAAGGTTAATAATTTGGAGAGATACAAATTATTGCACAAGGATTTGCATATATAGTTTGAAGTGATCATAATCTTTTTCAACTAGATTTTTTTTTTAAACGTTGAAAAAGATCAAGAGCTGTTGTTGTTGTTGTTGCTTCTCTTCCCTTATACCTTTTTACTTTTTTTTTTTTTTTTTAAATTCCTATTTATATATTTGTGTTGTAGATAATATCGAATGACAAGTTCAAAAGCGTGGAGCATAGGGTATTGGCTACTAAAGGGGTTGGCTCTCGGATTTCAGCTGCATGCTTCTTCCATCCAAGTAGTTCTGCAGATAATAATAATAATTATAAGCTAATTGGACCGGCAAAGGAGCTTTTGTCTGAGCAAAATCCCCCCAAATACAGAGAAGTTCATCATGGTGAATATATGGCTCACTGGAAGTCAACAAGATTGGATGGTCGCTCTGGTCTTCCTCCTTTTAAGCTCTAACATATTAATATTCTAAGCTTACGACAGAATATTGTGTATTACTCTTCAATTTCATGGGGCAAACTCATTCATTCCCTCCTCTTTACTAAATCATAGAATTGGTTTCTGTACGTCCCTATATTATTAGGGACTTTTATGGTATAATTAATCTCTTGTTTTATATTACCAGTTGGAGTTATTATTTTAATGGTTGGATTAAATGATCAATGGTATATATGATATAAGAATAGAACATATTTGTATTGAGTGTTGCAAATTTTTTGAGTGAACACTCCTATATATATCAGATGGTTAAAAGAAAATAATCCACTAATTGAAAAGCAATTTCTACCGATAATGTAAAATAAGAGGTCTTATTATTAAAGCTCCCATATTATTAAGGGTTTTTTTAGTGAGTAATCCTAAATAACCTGAGTGGAATGGAGCGCTTCCTACTGGGCAGTCAGTGAAAACAACTAGGTTCATTTGTGCAAATAAACAATGAAAATAAGGATAAATTGATCATTTACTTGATTGATTAAAATATGATGAGTGATCAACCTGTTAAAAATCCAAATCAATGATAAGTTGGGATAAAAACATAAAATATGTTTAATTTGAGGGGTCGTTTATCCAATTTTCTCAGGACATTAAGATGGACATGGTCTAACCCGGGGAAAATTGTAGAAACAACCTTTAAATTTTTTCAATGATAAGTCATGATCTTTTTGTTTTCTTGTTTTTGTTTTTGTTTTTGTTTTTTAATGTCGCTCTGGTTTTTTAGTCAGCACGTATCATCTTTATTCTTGTTGGTGTAAATGTTTCTTTTCTTTTTTTCTCCTGTTGTTATGGCTTGGTTTTTTCCTTTGTATGTCATATTTTGCTGATCGTTGTCGTTTTCTGTCATTTTAGTTGTCGTTTTTCCATTAGATGACGTTTTTTGGTCAATGTCGTTTTATGTAAGTTGATGTCAAATTTAATTATCTTTTTTTTTTTTTTTTTTTTTCCTTTCAATGCGGTGTCCTCTATTGCCGTCATTATCGGTTTATGAAATCATTTCAATAAGATATTGAAGTTGTCTAACGTAGTGACTAGTGAGTATAAATAATGCTTGCATTATATATATATATATATATATATATGTATATATATCTTTCTTCTGAAACTCAAGACTAATAATGCGGGTGTTATATGGTAGTTTAATTGGCAGTTTCTTGTTTTCATTAAGCACGAGTTCGGCGCCCAAATGAGCTGTCTAAAAATTGTCTATTTTACAAGTGTTGTTGTTAGAGCTGCATCGCAACAAGTACATATGTGTATATAAAACTGTATTGTTAATAATATATATAGCTCTCAATATGAGCTGGCCTATCCGTTCTATATATTATTTTATCTTCTCTAGGTAAACGGTTCCTACATATTCCCGAAAATGTTCATTGCATATGCTTCTTTTTTTATTTTTTTATTTTGGGAGAAAGTTCATTGCATATACTTACTAATTAATATATACGTGACAACTATTTTTTTTATTTTTTTATTTTTTGGTTGAAACGTTACAACCATTTTATCTCTCACATCTAATAGCAATACTTGATAATTTATTTACAGTAGTTGGCTCGGAATCTACACTACCACTTAAACTTTGCACTGTTTTCTCAATATAAGATTCCCGATGTACAAGCTTGAAGCTACAATTTTCTGATTAATTGCTCAAACACTACATATATACACACATATATATTGTTTCTTATACACTCTCAATAGATATGGAAGTTGTTGATTGTAAGCGCAGTTCCTTTGATTATGACGGGCGAGCAAAAGAAGTGGAGGAGTTCAGTAAAACAAAAGCCGGAGTAAAAGGACTCGTCGACTCCGGCGTAGCGAAGATTCCCAGATTCTTCGTCCTTCCGCCGGAGATCTTACACAAGGCATCCACAAAATCCGGCACTAGTACTAGTTCCGTAACTGATGGTGCCAGTGAACGAGTTAAGGTTAAGGTTCCGGTGATCGACCTCGAAGGCTGCACCGGTCCTCGCCGGGCTGAGATTGTCGGGGAGATACGCGCTGCCGCAGAGGAATGGGGTTCTTTCAGATGGTGAACCATGGGATTCCGAAGAGAGTTATGGAGGATTTGAAGGAGAGTATTAGACGATTCCATGAGCAACCAAACGAGCAGAAGATGAAGTGGTACTCCCAAGATGTGTGGAAACGAATTAGGTATTACAGTTATGGATATCTTCACTCATTCGCGCCGGCGAATTGGAGGGATTCACTGGCTTGCAATTTTCAGGACCATCCCATAGACATGGAAGCACTACCTCAAGCTTGCAGGTAACTATGCTTAATATCCATTTTACTTATTTTTTAGGATTTTTTTTATACTTTTATTCGAGGTTTTAAAATTTTTTTAAAAATGTTTTTAAAACAAAAAAATTACACAATTTGAACTAAAGCTTTGTTTGGATTTTTAATTTAAATTGTACTTTTTCATATCAGTTTTTGTTTTTTCTGAAAAAGTTTTTGTTTTTTCTGAAAAGTCAACAAAAATTTTTAACTCAAACGGTATTTTTTCAACTTAAACTTATTCATCAAATGGACCCTAATTGTTTTGTTGTTTTAATATTATAATGGTTAGTTTCTAATTGTGAAGGGACATGTAAGTAAATTTACGAAAACGCATTCTAATTTATGTATTTAAGTAAACGAATGGATGATGTTTATAGTGATTATGGTTTTGAATCCTAAAATCAAGTAAACATCTTATTCTGACCCTAAAATCTCATATTGAATCCTATATGCCCATTCCAATTCTTACATTCTAATTACGCGCGTGTAAGTAAACATAACATTTAAGTAGCCATCCATTGAGGACCTAAGTAAAGTGATAGGTGCTCGAACAATATTTGACAAAGAAAAAAGTGTTAGGTTTAAGTAGAACATACATCACAGGCTGAAATGTGAGACTTAAAGTTTTCATTAATCTTTAATAAGTAGGAGACATAAACCCTATATTATGGGGGAAAAAAAAAGGAGCCCATGATTTGTAATGATTTACTAGAAAGTCCTGAATTTTTTTTTTCTTGAATTAAATCTTGGAGTATTAATGAACAACAAACCAGAGTTGGCATTTCATGGCATTAAGTAACAATTGTGAATTTGTTGTGTTTTGCAGAGGGGAAATAAGTGAGTACATGAAATGCGTGGCTAGATTGAAGGAGACTCTCAGTGAATTGTTATCTGAGGCTTTAGGACTTAGAAGCGACTACCTAGCCAGCTTAAATTGCATGAAATCCCGGCTTTTACTATCCCACTATTATCCAGTATGCCCAGAGCCTGAGCTGACTTTGGGTGTTACAAATCACTCCGATCCTTATTTCTTGACGATATTGTTGCAAGACAACGTGGGTGGTCTGCAAGTCCTCCACCAAAATCAGTGGGTTGATATACCCTACTTGGATGGTGCTTTGGTAGCTAACATTGGCGACTTGATGCAGGTAATTGTGCAGATGTGAACTCTAATGCTGTTAATATACATGTATATATATTTATATATTTACTTAGAACGGAGATACCAACTTTAAATTGTCACTTAAATCAGATGTGAAATTATTGTTAAAACCACTTTTTACACATAATTAAGAGTGTAGATATTATGTGTCTTTTCAATGACTGATGATATATATATTGTTCTGTAATTGGTATACCTACTGCATTTTTTTCTTCTTGGTTGAAAATAGTATGTTTACTACAATTGACTGATTCAAGTTCGGAAAACGAGTCTAGTAGAATTATGTTGCAAGATTAAAAAAAAATGGAATATTAACAGTAGTATTATATAATTTTAAATCGTCATATTATATAAAAATAAATTAAATATATAGGTTAATGGATTTTGGTAAGATATTATTGTTAACATATGCACAAAATAGTGGGTATTGTTTTGTAATTTGTATTAGTTAAATTTTACTCAAAACAAAAAATTCTATTGCACCAAAGAAGTATTTGTGTGTGTAACAGGCAGCTTTCATCACAAGTATTTATGTGTATTAAATTATTTAATATGACTTTTATTGCTCAAAAAATGAAAAGAATTTCCTGTTTATTTAGAAAATAGCACGAAAGTTTAAGTATTTTTAATGGCATCGCGTATAGATACTGTACTTTTTTTTTTTTTGGTGTGCTAATTATAGCTACTACACTTTTCAACATTAGATAAAGTATATCAGAATCAATTAATTAGTAAATCTAATAATTCAGATTTTACAATTTCGATAGGGTCCTTTTTTTTTTTTTTTGACAATCAATCAAAAAATTCTCATAAAAATTTTAGATGAGAAATGGGGAATTCAAAAGAGCAATCTACTCACGATATAGCGGGTTCCCTTGATAAGATGTGTGCAACGCATATTAGACCTACCAAATTGTGAATACAATATTATGTAAATACGATTGATATCCCTTACCTTAATCCAATATTTTAAAATCAAATTCAAATGTTCTTACAATCAGCATCTTCCTTAATTAATATTAACCATTTTCAATTTTTTTTCTTCTTCTTGTGTGTAGATAATAACCAATGACAAATTCAAGAGTGTGGAGCATAGGGTGTTGGCAGGACGGGTTGGGCCAAGAGTATCGGCTGCATGCTTCTTCTATCCCAGCACGGCTAACAGTTTTGAGCCCTACGGTCCGATTATGGAGCTCCTCTCTGAGGATAACCCACCTTTGTATAGGCAAGTTCACTACAAAGAATATGCCTTTCTATATTTGTCCAAGGGGCTGGATGGTCAGTCAGCCATTCCTCATTTTAAGCTACATTATTAATTATTTCTCATATATATATATAAATATATATAGCAAAGTACGTCATGTAAGATACAGGTCTTCCTCTAGAATTTGGACAAGGAACTTTTTAACTATGGTTGGTTTGTGATTGTAACATAAGATATTAGTTTCTCAATAGTCTGATATATAGTTGGTAATCATGTATCGAATTCAGACGGTTACAAAACTAATCAAATCATTGAAAAACGGTTTATATTAATAATACTAATAGGAGTGGGGTGATCTTTTATATATATATATATATATATGGTAAAAGCTTTCTTGAAAATTGGATTTTGAGATAAATTCTCCAATCATATCCGATAGACCCGTAGTTTGATTTTTGCTCTTGCAAAGAAAATTTTGCAATAAACTACAACATAAAGTTCAAAATACCAAAAAAAAAAAAAAAAAAAAAAAAACCCTTACACGTATCCTATTGAATAACAACGAACTTCCAAGCTTGTGGAAGAATATCGTGTTACCAATTCTAACCTACTGTGTTATTGAAGGTAAAACCGATCTGTTAGCAGTGGTAAGCTACTGTGGAAGGCCGGTAAGCTAATTGTGTTGTTATAAACCTTGTTATAAGAATAATGTGGATTACTCCAAGTGAGAAACAAATTTGGTGGAACTAAATTTTTTAGTCCTTTTCTCACTTACCATTTGTTGTTAAAAGAGAAAAGCTTTGCGTAGCAATTTTTTAGTCCTTACCATTTGTTGGATCATTTGTTGTTAAATGATCCAATTATATCCCATACATTGAATTTTTCCATTGGAAAGAAAAATAAATTAGCACAATAGAAAATTCATAAATATCAAAAATACTTCTAACACGTATCACATCAGATTACCAACGGTAACTCGCTGCCAACCTCCATTACTGCTTGTAGAAGTATATCGTGTTACCAATGCTAACCTACCGTGTTATTGAAGGTAGCGCACCGTATAACTGAAAGTATCCTTCTGTCACTTTTTTAAGGTGAGCTTATGCATTACTTTAATCCTGTTGTCATAAATCTTATGAGAATAATGTGAAATATTCCAAGCAAATAATAATAATAATAATAATAATAGCAATAACAATAAGACGGTGGGACCAAAATTTAAAACTTTTTCTGGTCACTTGGCATTATTCATATTCAAACAAAAAACCATAGCATAGATATTGCACTTCAGGCCATAGAAACCATTTTCTATGGAGCTGTCATTAGAAGCTTATTTGAGTAAACCTTTGAGAGACAGCCACTACTTGAAATCTCAAATCCACTTGCAAGTTGGTAATTTCAGTTTGCTTTTTGGCTTAAATTTGTCCACTTAAAATGGTTTAACCGATCCAGTACTATTAATGTTTGTGCATTTGCCGAGAGAGCTTTTTGAGACAACTTTCTTTGATGCTTGTTAATTATGATTTTGATGCCTCTTAACTAATAACATGTTGGGTGTAGATTGTAGAAGCCAAAAATGGAAAATTGTGAGCGCGAGAAGGAAGTAAAGCAGTTCGAAGAAACGAAAGTCAGCGTGAAAGGCCTTGTCGACTCTGGGATTACCAAGATACCAAGAATCTTCATCCACACCAGGCAGAGGAAAACAGTGTTGATCATGATCATGATCTCCAGGTCCCCATTATCAATCTCGAGGGCTTTGATTGAGGTGACAGGAGAAAGGAGATTGTCAATGGCGTTAGAAATGCAGCTGAGACATGGGTTTTTTTTTTTCAGATGATCAACCATGGAATTTCAGTTATGGCGTTGGAGGAGCTTTTGGAAGGTGTTTGACGATTTTTCGAGCAGCCACAGGAAGCCATGAAGGAGTGGTACGCTTGGGATTTTTGGCGTCAGTTTCTTTATTTCAGCAATTGAAAGTGTCGATTCCAGCCAATTAGAGAGCGAGTTTGTCGTGTACATTCCAAGAAGATGAGAACAACTTCGAAGCACTACCTCAACTCTGCAGGTAACTAGACAGGAAAACTTGCTACAGTTCCTTTTTTTCCCCCCTTTTGTTTTTGCAGAACGTGTTTCACATCTTCACTCAGCTCTTATTTGAAACTTCATTTTTATTTTAAGTTCTATTGGGTTTGAATGAGTGGTCAATTCGTTGTACCTTTAGAAGTCTAGTTCGGAACGTTTGTAGTGTCTTAATGGATACGAAATTATTTTAATTTGTAGCTGAAGGGGTGGACACACCCTTCACCCTTTGGATCAAATTTATGAGTAGAAATTTATGTGCATGTGTTTGTTGAGTTGAGAAAAACATGAGATTGGATATTATTGCATGGTATTTACCACTGATGTCCTCAAACTTACCATTTTTTTTGACAAATTATCTCCTAAACTTCTAACCGTAATTTCACACTTAATTAGCATAAATTGTAGAGAGAGTCGAAAACCTTATTCATAGTCGCCAAAACTCTCTTAAATGAGCCTACATTTAATTCCATCTTTTTCTCATTTTCTTCTTAAATTGTGGGTTCATATCACGACTCCACGTATTGCTGATGCTTCAACAGAAGGGAACAAAGGAAGTATTTCAAATATGCAATCCAACTGAAAAACATACTATCAGAAGTGCCATCCGAAGCACCGGCACTCAACAGCGATTACCTTGCAAGCAAGGGATGCTTCAAAACTGTGTCAATATCAGGCCACTGCTTACCCCTTCTGCCCTGAGCCAGATTTGGCCATTGGCATTTCCAAACACTCCAATCCCAACTCCTCAACCTTCGTCATGCAAGACTGTCATGGTGGACTCCAAGTTCTTCATCAAGATCATCGGGTCGACGTACCCCCGGTGAAAGGCGCTACAGTAGCAAACTAGGGTACTTCTTGCAGGTACTTCTTCCACTTCTTCATTTTCCCTCCAATTTACATATCAAAACATATTAGATTGATTTAATTATTAATTTGTCGATTAGTTCATTAGTAATGACAAGCTCAAGAGTGTAGAGCACAGAGCTTTGGCTAATGCCCTCGTATATCGGCCGCGTGCTTCTTTAGACGAAAACCCATTTGGGCCAACAAAGAACAATCCTCCTGTTTACAAAGAGACAAGAAGATGCCATTTCGGGTCTTCCTCTGTCGGTCACTATGCAAAATTGTGGTCTTGTTAATCGTCTTCCAGTCACCAAAAGAAAAAACCTTTTCTTTTCTTTTCTTTTTTTTTTTTTGGAGAACCTTTGTTTCTGTTGTGTTATTATTTGATATAGCGTGTCTGTTACTGTCAGCAGAACCTTTCGTGGTTCCTCTCATCTTTCTGCTTAAAAACAGAGATAGGCACAAGACTAATAATCAAAACGAACCAGACAAATAAATCAATTGCAACAGAGCTTTCACTCTTCAGAATTGCTTTGATAAAGACGAGGTCTTTTTTTATGAGAAGAGAGGGAAAAAAAAAAAAGAAAAACCAAATAGAGAATGATCAGCTAGAGCTAATACATAAACTGCCATCATACTGGCAATCAAACCAATAGGGAAACAATAATCATCATCTCATTCTCAAGCACAAAAACTTCATAAATTTATTCCAAAACATCCAAGGAAAGAACCACAGAGAAACCCAGACCTTTGTTTTGGCCAATTTCAGGCAAAAAAAAAAAAAAAAAAAAAAAAAAAAAAAAAAAAGGAGAACGATCAGCTAGAGCTAATACTGATTGTGCCATCATAGCGGCAATCAAACCAATAGGGAAACAATTAATCATCATCTCATTCTCCGACACTACAAAACAATGCTTTCATCAAATCAAAAAATTTAGATTTGGGAAAAGAGAATGGCTTATGGTTTACCAATTGAAATTATTTGCTTGCTAGGGCAAGTTCCATAACCAAAAGATGAGAGTTAGAGCGGCGTACTGACCTGCAGGGGTGAAACCCTAAAGACATGGGAAGAGAAAAGGGAGGCGGCTTCCTTATATAGGCACACAATAGGCCTCTGCAAGAGTAGTCTAAAATACCAATAATGCCCTCACAATTTTTCTTATGTAACTAATGGGCCACTTTAATCACTTCGGCCCAACCCACCACAGGCCAGATTAGGTTGGTAAATAATCCCTTTTTTTTTTTTTTAAATCTTTTCTATTTTAATAAATAGTTTATTTTTTCAGGTAAAGAGTCATATTTATTTATTTGTTTATTTTTTGAAAGAAGAGTTATATATACACATATATTTAGGAATTTGGGATCCAAACTCAATATCGTACTATAAAAATCGGATGTGAAATTACCACCCTATAAAACATAGAGTTGTATGTAATGATACTATAGTAAATGATTCCACTTAGGGAAATTATAGTAAATAATCTTTTTACAAAATAATTAAAGTAAATAGTAACGTTTTAAAATATTTAAAGTAATGTTTAAATTTATTAAATAAATGAAATATTTATTAGATAAATAGTAAATTTATTAGGAAAATAATATATTTACAAGATGTAAATAAATCATTTACATAATAAATAATTATATCAAAATGAGATTTATTAATTATTTAAGTAAATAAAAATAAATACATATGAGATTCATCGATTATTATTTTATTTAGCCAGTAAATATAAATCCTAAGTAAAAACAGTCATTTTCTTAGCTAAAAGAATTCAAAGAATTTATAATTTCATATTAAAAAACGGTTTTATTTTTTCTAGTGACAAAATTGGTTAGTTCCCAAATTAAGTTGAAAAACTTGAAATACCAACAATGCCCTCAGGGCGTTTCTTGCTGCTGACTGGGCCATCTAAATGTTCGGCCCAACCCACCAAGAGACAAAATCCAAAAGCGCAACCCATTTCACCATTTCCGTTGCTTTCGGCGCCGCCGCCGCCAATACGCACGGAGGGAGAACAACCGCCTTAACAGGTTCTCTCCTTGAAAATCCCCCCAAATCTCTTTCTCAATCTCTCAACAAGAAATGGCTAATCAACTGGCCAAGCGTCTCTTCCGCAATTTGTGTAAGAAAATCCTTCTTAACTTTCTTGACCTCTCTCTGAATTTGGATTTTTTTTTTTTTGGCTTGTTTATAGATTTTTGTCCCTCTAATTTTCTAGGCGGTATAGAAAATTTTGCGAAGAAGCGAGAATCTTGTCAAAGTTTAGTCTATGGAGTTGTTGGGCGATTTTACTCTCAACAAAAGGAAGCAAACAAGATTGAAGATGATGCAGTGAAGCAGGAAAATGGTGTCTCCCACGTTTCTTGGAGGTCTAAAGCTGAGAAGAAGCTCGACAAAGATTCAGGACTTGGTAAATACACTTCTGACGATGAAGATTTACTCGGTGATAGTAAGTGGAAGTTGGAGCTCGCTTGGCTCTCCAAAGCTCTTGAACCGGCTCTTCAATTGTGTAAATGGGCCCTCCCAACAGGTTTGTTCATGTCCACCATGATTCTTCACAAAGCTTTTCCAATAAGAAAGTGGGAATCTTTATATGAATTTAGTGATTCTGTTGTTCAAATGTAAGGGCCAATTAAAAATTTGAAAGATTTTATTGTCTTCATTTGGATGAAATGGTATCAATGTTGTGGTGTGTTTCGTGGTCATAAATGCCGATTTGATCGTCAAATCCACAGGAAGCGAGGGAGGAAATAGATCCCCTGCGACCACACGATCCGTTTCGGAGATCATTGCAAGCATCCAGCGGAGTAAGATTGGAATCCAGGATTGGACTTTGAGTGATCTGACCATTGGATTGTATCTTTTGTATCTTCGTCAAACGGCTGCACAGTCGATTGAAGATGTTAAAGGCACTCAGATCTCTTCATATTCGATTGTAATTTCGATACCTTTTTCTATATTTTATTTGCGTGTGGAATAGAGGGTGTGAATCTAGAAGATTTGAAATCTTGTAATGTTCTTATCAGGCATGGTTTTGTGTTTTAGGTTCAAGACCTTATTTACCACACCGAGTTAGCAAAAGGTTCTTATAAGGATAATCCTACAAGTCTTGCAAAATACAGCATGCTTCGAGAAAGCAATGTATTGAAATTTGTTAGGAATTCCAGTGTGATGAGGCCTGGATATTACATAGGGGTTGATCCTCGTGAGAAACTTGTGATCCTTGGCATTCGCGGTACCCATACGGTCTATGACCTTATCACTGATATTGTTTCTTCAAGCGATGGTGAAGTCACGTTTGAAGGCTATTCAACTCACTTTGGCACAGCAGAGGCTGCTCGCTGGTTTCTTAATCATGAGATGGAAACCATAAGAAAGTGCTTGGGAAAATATGAGGTGGTCGACATTTCAATTTGTTAATTTCTTGCATGGTGTTCTGTTTTATGATAAGTTTGTCCCTCCTTTAGTTTCTATTGCACCCGGGTCTTTCATTTCTTGCATGGTGTTCTGTTTTACGATAAGTTTGTCCCTCCTTTAGTTTCTATTGCATCCGAGTCTTTTTTATTGTTTTTTATTGGTTCTTTGTTTCACCTGAATTTTTAGTTATTGTTGGAGTGAACCTAACTCAATAACAGGGATTTAGGTTAAGGCTAGTGGGTCATTCCCTCGGAGGAGCTACAGCTTCTTTACTGGCAATAATGTTGCGTAAGAAGTCACTTAAGGAGCTGGGTTTTAGCCCTGATATTGTTTCTGCTATAGGGTACGCGACACCACCTTGTGTCTCTAAAGAACTTGCTGAAAGTTGCTCCGACTATGTTACGACTGTTGTGATGCAGGTTAGAATTTTTCATTTGATATTTTTTAGCTAGTTCATTTTTCATACTTCTATTTTGCTATATCTTTCTCTTATTTTCTTTTTTGCAGGACGATATTATTCCCAGGTTAAGTATAGCCTCTCTTACACGGTTGAGGAACGAAATTCTTGATACTGATTGGTAAGTAAATATATGGTTATCTGAAAGCATTTCACTCTTTTTGATTTGGTCATCTAGAAAGAAGAGGCATGTTAGGGATAAATGCAAATTGCTTTAACAAAGTTTGTCCTTTTGATCTGTTCATTCTCAAAAGTACAAGTTTAGTTGAGAAGGAAGATTGGAGGAGCGTGATTGATTTGGTTACAAACGCAAAGCAAGTGGTATACTCGGTTCAAGATGTAGCTAGGAGACTAGCCGATTACACAAAGTTTAGGAGGAAAGAAGATTTGTCTGCCGAGCCCGCCCTGCATCATGCTCAAGGTTGCAAATATTTCTGTTACTATGACCAACTCTGATGAATTAATAAAGAGTTTGACAATAATCTCATGAATCGATATGTTAAGTTACGCATGGGTTTGCATTCTTACCTTACCAAAGTGTTGTATCGGTGTCTGTGCAGATAATCTCGTTGAAAAAGAATCAACTGATTCTCCAGGAGCTGCTTTAACCTCAAAAACGGTATCCAAAAATCGTGTTGCCATTAAAGATGGAGGATCTAACCGTACTGTGCCTGAGGAGTTATTTGTGCCAGGTTCTGTCTACTACCTTAAGAGGAATTGGGATTCGCATACAGGAACTAGCAGGGAGTTTTTCACACTCTGGAAGCGGGATCCAGGCGAACATTTTCAGAGAATTGTGCTTTCAAGCAACTTGATATCAGATCACAAATGCGATAGCCATTACTATGCTTTGCGAGATGTACTCAAAGGTTTACCAGGAACCGAAGATGAAAGTATATTCAGATAATACAGAAGCAAAATGCTCTATTTGAGCTACCTCTTTGTTTATTTGAATCCCTTTTTCGAGTATTTGTACAGTACGGCAGTTGTATCGTTCTGCTTTTATAGTCATCCAATGGTGTGACATTTTTTTTGTTGTATCGTATTTATCATGATAATAAAGAAAGAAAGAAATATGCTCTTGAAAGCCAATATTTAAAGGCAGCTGCGTGTTAAAATGACCGGAAACCAGAACAACGTTAACATTACTTCTAAACGAAGAGACAATGAAAATCTTCACCCTACTGCAACAAAAAAACGACGATATGCATAGAATCAACATTATTGACGACGTTGGGCCTATTACTATGGAAGCGACGTAGAACACAATGACTGAGCGACCTAATAAAACGACACAGCTACAAGAAACCGAAGCTAAATGGAAGAAGGAAAATTATTCACTACCTTCTAAAGTATTCATGATATGAAGCTGAAAAATATAACATTATAAGGCATAAAAATGTAAGAATAAAGTAGTCTCTTTTTTTTTTTTTTTTTTTTTTGCCCTGATATTGTGGGTAAGAGAATTCAAACTCTACACCTTCTAGTGAAGTTAAGTTTGGAATTACCGTTAGGCTATGCATACAACTACAATAGAGTAGTCATTTTATTTTTACAAAATGTACAAAATTTGAATTCTTAGTAATTCGTTATATTTATGGTAAAAATCTTCATGATGTATGCTATTGTTCAAATGAGAAATTACTACGAAAGAACAATAGGTTGAAGAACCACGAAAAATTGGAAATCGAGAAACAAGAAAATTAGAGAACAATTTATGAAATGCAGTTAAACGTTGATAAGACAACAAAGTGAAAGATGAAAGAAAACACGAACAACATTATTAAAAGTTTATAACAATAACAACGATAAGACGAAAAACTGTACATTTGGGAAAGAAAGCATTTGTAAACGACAAGTTGAAAAGCTGACCGACAAATTAAAAACAACAATTACTAGGAGACGACCAAAAAAAAAAAAAAATCTATAAAATATACTGGTCATAATTAGTATTTTAAACTCATGGGATGGAGTAAAGAAGCTCTAAGCTAAGAGAGGGGGATTTGGCCCTCCCAAACCGCGTAATGATATGGAAAGTATTTGATGGCTTGTTTTGGTGAAACGGTTTAACTCAAATTAAACTGTATTTTTTCATCTTAATTTTTGTCTTTTTCTTAAAAGTCAACAAAAATTATAACTAATTTTTAAAAAGTTAACCAACTCAAACTTAAAAATTTCAACTCAAACCGTTTCACCAAATAGACTCTTAGGGTTGAAGCTAGTAATCTATGTATAGCTTAAAATGGATGGGTCTCTTAAAGCACAATAAATTTCAACTCTAACAGCGTGTTTGATAGGAGATAAAAATGAAAAGATGGTCGTTTGATGGAAGAAAAAAGAGTATGGTAAAGATTAAGAAAGTGACTCTAGATTCTTCAAAACACGAGATTATCATTGAGATTTTATACTAAATATTATAAGAATAATAATTCTTTTCTTTATTCTCTATTTTTCACCTAGCTGATTTATCACTCGCTCGTTTTTATTTTATTTCATTCCTACCAAACATATAAAAGGTTAACGCAATTTCAACATTTGTTGCCGAATAACAGAATCTTCGAGGCAAAAGCAAGAGTGGGGCGGTGGCGTAACTAGGTTCTGTTAATGACATTATGCTTTCTTTGACCTTAATGATATATTCACTATAATTGGTTTTTTTTTATTACAATATTTTAATGTCTATCAATATTATAATGACAACTAAATTCTATCAATGACATTATTATCATTAAGGCCGTTTAAGAAAATTGAACCATTTATAAAAACTACTTGTGCATCTCCTTGTAGACAACTAAATTCCTTGTTACATTTTTTCCCCATCAGTATTCACTAAATATGTGAGTAATCACCTAATAAATTCAAAAGGTAGCCTCTGGAGCAAATTATTGGGGAAAAAAAAAAAAGGAAAGAAAAGAGAGAGACAGAATATTTTTCCGGCAAAAATTTCATGAGTTCAACACTAGTGACAACAAGAGAAGAAGAGAAAAACCATAGGATCTTTGTATATTTAAAAATCATGATACAGAAAAGTTTTTGTTTTGTTTTGTTTTTCTTAAACATAGGGTACAAATCTAAAAGCTAGTAAGGGACAAGTAGCCATACAAGGCAGATTCACTTTTTTTTTAGAGTAAACTTAGAGTGGGAAAAACTGAAATCAAAGAAGGTAATTCCCGACTTGTTAAAAAAAAAAAAATTATCATATTCTTAAGATATGGGGTCCGTTTGGTTCGTTAGTTTGAGTTGAAATATTTTAGTTGTAATAGTAAATTTTTTTGAATTTTCAGAAAAGACAAAAAACTTTTTAGGAAAAAGATAAAAATTTTTTAGAAAAAGATAAAAAAAAGTACAGTTTGAGTTGAAATTAAATGATGAAGCAAACAAGCTCATGGTGTCTTTCGGTTTGAAAAACACGCTTGATCTCATCTCGCTCTCTCTCCTACCAAACTTCCTCCTGAAATGACAACCTGCTGTCTTTTCGTTCTTCTTTTTTTCATGAATATTGTTTGTGACTCCGAACGATCAAATCAAGTAGTAGTCCTCATTTTTTGGCTAGACTTTGAACTTCTGCCTCCCGTTCAAACTACATTAAAAAATTTATAAATTCTGGCAAGCAAATTATGCCGGCATGCAAAACAAATTTAAGAGCAAGATTTGTACGTGATCGTTTGAAAAAGAAACATTTTTTCTTATGATTAATCAATCATCACGCGAAAATATAGGCAACTTCTATATCTGTTCTTTTCCTATTCATGATGTCGTCATGAGATTAAAAATTGTGTTTGGATTTTGGACAGCTTCTAGGGTAAATGGTCTCTCGTACTTGAGGGTCTGAAATCAAATAACGGAGCTAGTCTACTGTTTTAGTAGGGATATATATATATACTAAATAAGAAAATTTTTATAAGGACTTGTATATAAATAAATGAGAAAAATAAAAAATTTTAAAAGGTAAAATTATTTAAAAAAAACCCTTAAAAGCTAAACCTGTCACTCGGTCATGAATGGTTCCGCCAATGGTGAGATCTACGATACAATAGTACTACTTCCATATATATCAATTTGATTCTTGTATATGCCACCATGATTCTTTTTTTGGCCGTTGTGTTGTATAACACGTTTTCATGAATTTTCTATTCGTAATTTCATTATCCTCTTACATAAGACGGGCCATTTTATTCTTCAAACTTATTTTAAAATTTAAACTGATAGAACTAGGGATCACAAGACCAATAGAAAATAATAGTGGGTTCTACTCTTGCTTGAACATTAAAATTGGCATAATTTACTAAACTGTAGATTCATGATGTATCATGTATACTACTTGTAATATGTCTGTGTATATATAAATGCATTATCGGTCCCATATAACTGGGTGTCCCCTTGACTAGTCATATGGACATTTGTGCGTGATTTTTTTTTTTCTTTTTCAACATTATTTCATATGTGATGAAAAGCAAAATAATATTCATCTTTTCCCCCCCTTTTTTTTTAAATAGTGAGAGAGGACAATTAATTATCAAATTTAACAAATACATCTCAATTAAATTGACACTTATTTATACAGATTATATTGTTTCAACTTCAAGATCCTTTGTTTTTTTATATATAATTATTTTGAGATTTTTGTTCATATTCCTCTTAAGTTATAGTTTGCCCAATTAAAAAGAGCATCGATTTTGTAAACCATCATAAATTTGACATGTCCTTATTACTTGTTTTTTTATTTTCTTGTGTGATTCTTAGGGTCCGTTTGGTGAATGAGTTTGAGTTGAAAATTTTAAGTTTCAATAGTAATTTTTGTTGAATTTTCAGAAAAGATAAAAAACTTTTTCAAAAAAGATAAAACTTTTTCAGAAAAAGACAAAAACTGAAATGAAAATTTTAGTTTGAGCTGGTGTTCTAAACACCCCCTAATAATAGATTAGGAACAACACATTGATATACGTGAAGAAAATACAATAATTATAGGAAACCCTAAAATGAAACTCTCTTTATTATTATTATTTTTTTAAACTATATTTATCTTTGATATTATAGGGCAAATTGCATATTAATAGTAGTCATATTCACAATTATAGACCACAATCTTGTAATTAAAAAAAAAAATTAATACGTGGCTTTGTCCGCCAGTATAACCCAACTTGGAGCGCAATTATGACCCCTATTTCATCGTTTTGCAATTTCTCCTACTTCAACTCAACACTCCACATAGTTTTAAGCATTTTCAAGTTGGTAGTGACGTGGAAGTTGGCTCCTCCGGGTCCCACAGGTAAGCGTATAGTGCCCACACGTGTGATGATCACAGTGAATATATCTAAGAGCTACAGTTTTCTTCTACTAATAAATTTTTTTGAAAATTAATATATAATTATGTATATATAGGTATATAATCTTTTGATTAAGCAAAGAAACATTCTTAATTGGCCTGCAGGCTATGTAATTGCACTTGACCCTGGGAAAGTTCTAATGACGTATTTTATATAAAAGAAAATATTAATTTAGAAGCAAACTCTCAATGGGGGGTTTCTTGGGCTTTGTTGAGGACTGCTGTCCTCTACAATTATTGGACGAGATGTTTAGTCTTGACACCGTGTTTTTTGCGTTAGAAATAAATAAATAATTAATTAATTAATTTATACTTCTGTCCACTTCATATTATGTAGCCTGTGTTTTCAAGGTTCTGAACAGATCTTTTCTCTTTTTCCATGTTGATCTTTTCTTTTTTAATGGTCGATAATATGAAGGTTGAGATGGACATTGATATCAAGACCTTATTTTAAATTTCAGATTATATATTAGTTGTAGGTTGCAAAAGATGTTATTAATTAATATAACCATTTTTTCGATGGGATAAAAGAGATTAGACACCGAGGATATTGTTTTAGATATGAAAATAAAAATGAGAATTTCTTTAGAATGATACTAATATCATTTCTAAACTGTATGTTTGATTTTGTTTTTAAAGAGATTGGTTTGGTATAAGAAAAACATGAAATTATTTTTGAGTATGTTTCTGAAAACATGTGTTAATGTAGATATCGTTCGAGATGAAAATAAGAAAGAGAAAAAACTTGTAGCTAATTTTCATTTTCTTCACAAAATCATACTATTCTCGACCTTTTTTTTTTTCGTTTATATTTCAAAATAATTACTAATCAAATGCGATTTACAAAATGTTTCATTTTCGCACCTCAGAAGACATATAGAAACATTTCCAAAAACAACAACAACAATACCAAACACTTCCAGATATGAAAGAGAAAAAAAGAAAAAAAGAAAAAGAAGAAGAAGAAGAAGACGGTTAGTGCATGCTTATCCAGGGTTCAAAAATAAGTCTGGCAACTACATTAATTGTAGTTAAAAATACCTTTAGCTCTGCATAGAAGTTAATATATATATATATATATATATATATAGAGAGAGAGAGAGAGAGAGTAAAAGCAAATCTAGTTAACTAGGATCTAGAACATGCCTCGCACTAGTACCAATTATTATGCTGTAATTATCAATGATGCCGCAGTTGGAGTGGCCACGCTTGTGTCAACTAAAGACATATATGCACAATATGTACACAAAGGACAATAGAGAACCTGAGAGAGAGAGAGAGAGATCAATCTGATTCAATTAGAGTTCATCCAACCACTTATACCTAATTACCTGTTATTTTATCAATTAATTAGGTGACCTTTCCCATTCATTGGCTTTTTGATTCATTGGACGTCATGTGAGCGCATCTGCACGAACATCTAACAATTGAAGTGATCGGTAAACCCACGTCACAAAAAGATATTTACAAATTAATACATATATAATATGAATAACGAAAGTTTATTTCAGATAATTTAAGATAATTAGTACATCCCTTCTTTCCTCTTATAACTATGCAAGACTAATTAAAGTTTTTATCTCTTCTTCATTATAAGCATTCTCGTCTCCAAAAATTAGCTTGAGAAGTAAGGCTTTTTCTCACAATTTAATTGATCATCGATCCTTCCCTCAATTAATATGGGATTACTTCAATAATCTCCCATCACACATTAAGTTTGAGTCGGATAACCATCGACTCATTTCTCTCATATTGGGCTAAGACTTGGCGGTTAACTTAGTTTTGATATCAGTATTGAGTGTTATTGAGCCTTCTCAACCTCAAAAATTAGCTCCATAGGTGAGGATCTCTCTCACATTTATAAACTGATTACTTGTCCATTTTTCATAATCGATGTAAGATTACCTCAACACACTCTTATGTGAAAAGTATTGTTTAGCTAAGAGGGTCCCCTTTGATCGACCATAAAAGGTTAAAAAAGAAAGTATAGACACCTGAGATAATGGTGTGCTCTTTTGAGATTAGTTGAATCTCAACTAATTAATTAGTCTAAAGTGGGTAATTATTTTAGTTTGACACCCTTTAGTTCACACATAAACATACCATACTGTGTCCAAGATCACTATTTTCCCTTTCATTTCCTAAGTGGCCAACAAGTACACTTGTCAGGGGCTTTCACCCGATTGTCGTTACTCCAGGCTAAGTTTTATTTAATATTTCTTATGCATCTCCACCAGTTTTTGGCTTTTGCTTATTATTATTTTTTTCTCAATTCATACTAGCATTTTTATTTTTAAAAAGCAAAATATTTATTAAAGGAAAAGAAAAAAGATCCTAAAAAACGAAGAACAGAAAAGGCATAAAAATAAAAAGAAAAAAGAAAATTAAACCAAAACCAAAACAAACAAAGCAATCTAGAAGAAACCCTTTAAGATTATTATTATTTTTTAATTTTAAAACCCTTCCCATTCTGAGTTCTAAATGGTGCGTTTTCTAAATTGGAATTTTTCTAATTTTTGCTCAAAATATTTAATTTTATTAATTTCTCTCAAACATCGAAACAACAATCTCGGCCTTTTACTTCACTATAATTAGCACTTTGGTAAATGTTTATTATTAATTCCACGATTCACTTGCATGAGCTCTATTTTTTATATTTTATTATCATTTTTCAATTGACATTGATCCAAAGCACTTCACATTATAATAATTTGTATATAGAAGACGTCTCTTCACTGACTCCTGTTTCTCTCTCGGCTTGCCAAGCGTGCTATATCTATTCCAATTATCGTTTTGTTTCGGTGAGGAATATTCTTTGCATATGTTTGCCTCATCATCTCATTTCAACTCAAACTGTATTTTTTTTTGTCTTTTTCTCAAAAAGTTTTTGTCTTTTTCCCAAAAAGTTTTTTGTCTTTTCTGAAAATTCAAAAAAATTTACTATTACAACTAAAATATTTCAATTCAAACTAACCAACCAAACAAACCCTTTATCTCGACTAATGTATATATTGTGTGTGTTATATATATACACGCACACATCAAGTAAATTGGTATAGTGTCAATCTAATTGGTCACTCTGATGTTAGTTGTCCTCTTTACACCAATTATAAATATGTATATATATATATATATATATATATATGCGCGCGCGTGCATATATATATCATGTAATTAGCTGCAATGAAAATGGAGGGACTGTTTTTGGAGTTGAACTTTAGGATTTTTGACAAGACTACTCTAGCCTCTTAAATGGTGTAGGCATATACCCCACTCAATCTAACAAGGAGTTCATGAGACAAGTTCCTAATTATATGAAAAAACATATCCGGCTGTCTTCTGAAGCCAAAAATGTTTCCCAAAAATTACTTGGGTTGATCTCAAACTGCTTTTTTGATTGGTCCATGAACGTGACATGTGAACTTAATCAACTTGACTAATTATAAATTGTTTGTTTCATTTATTAGGGTCCCAATAATATTAACAAATATTGGCTTAGCTGAACTTATCGAGCTCTGCTAATATTAAATAATAAGTGGGGGCATGACATGTTCACTAATGTGACATCTAAGCATTATTTTTGCACCGTGAAAAATAAATACATAAATAAAAACAAAGTTTGGCAAACTAAGACAAAAGAGAGAAAATGGACGTACTATTTACAGGGCATTATAATCTCCTTACCAGTTTAGTCAAAATTTCTGTTTAAACTAACGAAGCCACTTTATGCTTAGGTTTAGTTTGGAAAACTATTCCAAACTTAAAATTTTCATCTCAGTTTTTGTCTTTTCTGAAAAAAATTTTTTCTTTTCTGAAAAGTCAATACAAATTTACTATTAAAACTTATAATTTCCAACTCAAACTCATTCACCAAACGGACCCTAAGTGAAGACACTCAATTGTTGGAAATGTAATTTAATTTTTAACTCCTAATTTCTTTTTTCTAAAAATTTCAATTGTAGTCCCACTTTATATATATATATATATATAAAAGAAGTTATAATATTCGTGCCTAACTTAATAATGATAGAATATAACTACATTCCTACTTAATATTTAATATAAAATTATATTTACTTTTTTTTATACACTCTATTCACTGAAAAAAATTTCTGACTCCGTTATTGACTACCATTAAAAAACTAAAAAGCGAAGACAAGGTAAGATCAGAGTCATCTACACGCAAAGGAATAAGCAGATCGATCACTAGATATGATTTTCCATTGACATATAAATGCTGATCAAATGGCATCCCTCTCATGCCAGCTGTTTGCTTGTTCAACTTAGCGCGTCACATGACTGCTTGCCTTATCTTCTCAAAAAAAAAAAAAAAAAAAACTGAAGTTGTACTTTTTTATAATAGTCGTTTTGATCAGGGCTAAATTAACTAGAGGTTAAAAATTATTTATATTGACAGAATCAACCATGAAAGTTAAATTTGGTCGGAAGATTGGAAGTTAATTTGCTAATTTCAGTTTAACTTTTACAGTAAGAATATATATATATATATATATATATATCTATATCTGAAACACTCATAGACTAATTTCCGGATCTAGCTAGTTCAGTCTCATTCCCTCAAATAAGATTCTGTATATATATATATATATATATATTTATGATGAATAAATTTCAAAAAATAATTTTTAAAATAGACCAAATATATACCAAGCAAATCAAAATGGGTTTGGTTTGTGTCTTTGTGATAGCTCTTTTGTCGTTCGAGGAATCTTATTTGAGAATACAAAATTTGGGTCTGGAAGGGGGTGGTAATTAAAGAATAATAAAATATTAAGAAATAATCAAATCTGTATCCCATTAAGGGAACCAATTGTAATTAATTATTCATAATTTGTACCCTCACTCGTTAGTCTTTATAAACCTGGGGGCTAGTGATGCTAATCAACAGATTAAAGCTGAGAAATTAATCATCAAAGCGAAAAAAACCAGCCACCAAAAATATATCAAACCCTAGCTTGCTAGCAAGATTAGAAGATCATAAATAAGATGACAGGCTCTGGTTCTCCCTGTGGAGCTTGCAAGTTCTTGAGAAGAAAATGCGTTAGAGGTTGCGTTTTCGCGCCTTACTTCTGCCATGAACAAGGTGCCGCCCACTTTGCAGCCATTCACAAGGTCTTTGGGGCAAGCAATGTATCTAAGCTGCTTGCTCATCTCCCTGTCAGCGATCGTCCCGGAGCGGCGATCACCATCTCCTATGAAGCTCAAGCTAGGCTCAAAGATCCTATTTATGGTTGTGTTTCACATATTTTTGCTCTTCAACAGCAGGTATAAAACTGCAATTCGAGTACCTTTTAAAATTTGCGGATTTCTGTGTAATAGAATTGCTGCACACTGCTGCATGTTTTCGATAATTATTCAATTCTTTAAGGAAAAAAAAAATCAAACAATATGAAAATTAGACGAGATCTAAATGTTTTCTCAAAAGAACGAAACCAAAAATACAAAAATTAGTTGATGTGAAATTATTGTGCTAGTTAGGCATTTTTTCATATCTTACGACAAAATTTTCGTAGAAATTTTTGTTTTGTTTAGTAAAGCCATATCATTTTTTTTAATTTTGCATTATTAATTTTTACCTATGTTTTCATCGTACTTGTGAATTTGGCAGGTGATAAATTTACAGGCACAATTAGCTTTGATCAAGGAACAAGCAGGAGCTCAAGGTTTTCCCAATGGCTCCGCCGGTGTAAACCCTAACGAGCGGTATTATAACAATGGAAGACTTTATCAGCAAATAGAAGATATCCAGAATTGGTTTCAATCAGAAAACTCCAACATGGTGCCACAATACAGTCCGAACCTGACGAGTGATCAATCCTCAATGATGCCGCCGTATTTTGAGAACAAGCCAATGGCGGGTTCAGACAACTCTTCTGGGAGCTGCGAAAATTCCACCTTTGCAGAAGATCAAAATGCCTTGTATGGCAGGTTTGATGAGGCTTATCACTTCATGTCTTCATTGGACAACTTACAAGCAGTCAACAGGCAAATGGGTTTTCCGGAGTACTCCGACGACTTTCAGTCAATGCCTTATAGCTATACTCGGCATTCATGAGAAATATTAGCTAGTCAGGCCGGCTTTTGCTCGAGAAATCGATATGTTATATAGCTATGAAAAGGATTTTTCCAGAATAACTGCTAAAAGTACTTTGAAACAATGGATTAGCAACTACCACTAGTAATTTGTGGCCTTTAGAAACCCTAGAAATGGGCATATACCGTTTCCAAAAAATGTCGTTACCTATAAATTTTTATGATCGGTTCAGCACTCGATCGAGGCTACATGCTACAGAAAGGCTAATTTGCCATTCATGTAATCCAAAACGCCATATATCCTCATTTCATCATTCTTAGTAATTATATTTGCATAAGCTTGATTGCTGTAATTTTGTGTGTGGTAATGGAGCGGATACTGATCCGGTTTATGATCAAGATTAAGCTAATCAGTCTTAATTTATAGTTTGGATCCAGGAAATATATCAAATGGATTATGTTCTCTTTAAAAATATGTTCAACTTAATCGCATATGTATGTACAGATTCCCGTACACAAATGGAGTTCTGTTGGCCAGCTGTTTAGCCAGGGAATATTAGGCATAATGAAATGAAAAGTTATTCCAGACCAGATACAAATAATTATAATATAAGTGTTTTTCTGATCTTTTGAGGTTTATGTCATGTGCTCTGTGGTATATGTCGAATATCTCTGGCATTCTGCCACGCTATTACCTGATCTCGGCACAACTCATATTGAAACTGGAAAGATCAAGATTAACATATTAAATATATATTTAGTTTATGTAACGAGGAGATTAATCACTTAACGTCAGTTTATTGATCTGAATTAGCGAGTTTCTATTTTTATCTATTTTTAACAAAGATTCTAGTCAAAGATCAAAAACAGATTGAATGAAACTCTTTGTATAAACTCTTTGCGATCATATAATTAACGTCATGAAAAATATTGAAGCAATCCTCCCGAATTCCTTGTTTAGTTTAATCCACTTGAAGATAAATTTTTTGGTGATGTACTAAACTTATATGAAGTTCTTTCCAAGGACAAGGTCTAGGCTAATTACATGGGAAGACTATCGGCAATATATTCTGTGTGAATAAATTCTTTGCTCAGTTTGTTTTTTGTTTCTATTTTTTTTTTTTTGGGTTTTCAAATCATGAATATGTTTCCCTTCATTTCTGAAGTCTTCGTTATATATATATTTTTTTCCTTTTAAGAGTTGAGAGCCTGATAAATTAGGTGGGATGTAGTTAATGGATATTAGCTGTTCTCTCTTCATTAGAAAAATGAATATGTTTATAGTTGTGTGTATGTATATGGTCATATTATGAGCTGTAGATATTTATAGTATAGTGTAAATAACATTGGAATACTTATTAGCAAACTCACATGATGATCAACTTAACATTTGATAATTGAGGTTTTAGGTATAGAATCTTTTGAACATCAACTTTGTACATCCATACATATATACTTGCGTTTGCCTACAAACCGTTGATGTACTTGGTTATAGCTGAATTAATTCACAAAAGAACAGAAAATCTCATTATCAACAAAAAAAAAAAAAAAAGGAAAATTAGTTTTCTGAGCTTTCAAGGTTCAGTTACATGACCAAATTAAAAAGAAGTCCAGAGATAAAAAAAAAAAGGTTGCTTTCAGTCAAATGTAAATGCTCGACCCTTCCTATACTCAAAGAAACAAACAAGACTGCATTCCCATATTGTATAAATGTGATACATATATATATATATATATATATGCATATATATATTCAACTACAGGTTAAAAATTGGTCAAATAACCTTCCAAATTTGGTTTTAACTTCTATTCTACCTTTTTCTGGCTAGAGTTCCATTCGGTTCTCCCAGATTGTCTCCACCATGTGACTAACTTTCTTACTGCCAAAGTCATCGAAAACTCCCTCTCTCATCACAATCATATATATATATATATATATATAATCTTCACAAACGAAAAAACAAAAACAAAAAAACCGTCTCTTTCCTAATAATCCAGCTTCTTTAATTTAACCCTCCTTCGATAAATGACAAGAAATAATTTCCCTACAATATAAACGTAACATCACCCTTGCAGCTCCTTGTTATAAGGGTTGGACTTTGAAAATTTGCCCCCTCTTCAGACTACATTTAAAATTAAACAAACTTATCAACCTAATTATTATACGTATTCATTCTGGAAATGAGAAATTAAAATAAATTATTATTTTCTCCTGAAAATGAAGTTTTCATTTTATGTTTCTCGATCGCCAAGCAACAGTTTTTTTCACTGCCTTTCTGTGTTTGTCAGAGACGAAAGCCAATGTTTCAATGACCAGAGACCAAGTCACTTTCATTAAGCATCAGGGATGGCCCTATCTCACCTATATATCACGAACTTAATTAACTGACATGATCTTCTATTGGATTTTCAAGACTCAAATCTTGTAGAAATTCGTCATCCTAATTATTATTTTCCAAGTATAGTACATGTGTATACACACACGCATATATATATATATATGCACACGAGTCTCACGTTAAGACATCATTGTTTGATAATAGTTTATGAAGTACTATTTAGAAAATTTTATATAGATGTATTGTGCACATATATATATGTGTGTGTGTATATATGTACATGATGAATTTAGAATATATATATATATATATTTTTCTATAGTGAGAGAAGGGGAACAAAGAAAACTTCGAATTAGTTATCTGGTAATCATCTACACACGTGCAATGGCCCCATATGCAACCTGGGTGTCGGCTTGACTGGTCTATAGAAGAAACACATTTGAGCAAACATTTTCCACCAATTTTGTTTCTTTCTTTCCCTTCTTTTCTTTAATTAATATTACCAACCAAATATGTCTGAACTTCCTCTTGATTAAAATTTAAATGTGGCAAGAGATTAGAATTAATTAGTCTTTTCGATCTCTCCCTCTCTGGGAAAAGGAAACTTTTTTTGTCTAATTAATAAATTAGCTCAAGTTTTTGGCTGATTCTTGTTTAATTAACTAAACTTGTGGTGAGAAAACCGAAAAAAAATTAAACAAAGGACAAGATGGAAAATTGCAAAATTATCACCTACTATAACTTGCGGTAGGTGATGATTCTCAAACACACTAACTTATCACAACAGAAAAATGTACATTAGAACTAATTATGTATTTAATTATCCCCAAGTTATATATATATATATATAATTTCTTGTGTCTTTACATGAAACTTCCAAAAGCTTAATTAAAAAAGACATGGGGTGTTAATTAAGTAATAATATGTAAGGTTATTATTGACCATAGCGTTGTTAGTTTCCCAGTTCCATCACTGACATTTTTGGCTGGCACGACATTCCACATGAACAAAAAAAAAATGTGATTTAAAGAAAAATAGAAGAGCATGACTCCAGTTTTATCGTTTTGCTTAAGTTCTAGGTGCTGATGACGTGGATATGCTCTCGTGGGACCCGCAAAAAAAAAGGAAATTTAATAATGTATTAAAAAAATGAAAGCGGCACTCGTGCGGCGTGTCAACATCAATTATGAGATGCCGCATTATCATTCGCGGTCCCGTTTTTCCATTGGGCACGTGCACTGCACCGCCAATCCCAATGCATGTTAAAGATATAATATTAATATTTTTACGGCTGTGTTCCTCCACTTTTGTCCCTTTACCTTTTTTTTCCACCGAGTACTTTGTCCTCTTTTGTTCATCCATCTATCGTCCTTCATCTTTCTTCTTGACTTGGCCACTTCTTTTTTTTTTTTTTTTTTTTTTTTTTAAGATTATTGGTTTCATTTTGATCCTGGGTGGTATTGTTTTGGAAACATTTTAATTTAAAAGAAATCTCAAGATTTTCAATAAAGGTATTTTTAAAATAGTGATTGTTTTACAATCACATAAAATTAGAAAAGAGAAAGACAAAACAAAAAATCATTTTCATTTTTTTATTAAGAAATTGGAAAATAAAATAAAATTGTTTTTTTTTTTTTTCGATTTTGTTTTCTAAAACTTATACAAGATTTTTTATAAACATACAAACCACAATTTTACTTTTTCTTTGACCCATTTTGAGATACTGGCTAGCTTTCAGTATTGTTCATTGTTTCTAACTTTTAACCTTTTGTCGTTTTTGTACTCTTTTAATACACTTATCCCAGTTGATAACAAACAATCTTGTGAAACATTATTCTCTAGCTTAATATGTGTTAGAAAAGTGTGTATATATATATATCTAGTTAGGCTAACTCAGTCGATGAGAAGGAAAGGTTTAGAGTCTTCTAAAATAAATATGTAAAGTCTTAAAAGTTTTCTTTGAAATTAATAAATTGGTCCATAAAATCCTATAAAATGTATATTTATTTCTACAATTAATAGTGAAAGATGAGTTAAGAGAATCTAAAACATTTTAGTTAAGTTGACATCCTTTAAAAACTTCATCTTATTCTAAGTCCTCAACTTAAATTTATTATTTAAAAAAAAAACTATAACTTCTATCAAAATAGAGGGTTTTCTGTGAAAATTCTATTTAAGTACTAGTTAGTAATTGAAGAGAAGGTAATTAATAAGTTTTTTTTTTTTTTTTTTTAAAGAGAGTTAAGTAATTAGGATATTACAGGTCCAAGTCTAAACCTTGAGAACTTAAGAAGAAAAAGGTTAATTAAGACCTTGAGAACTTACTAAAAGTGTTCTCAGAATCTAACCCGCATTTCTTCGAATTAAGAGTCATATACTTTAAATTATAGGCTTGCATACTAATTATAGGACGTGGCGCCAAATGATTGGTTATTGTAAAACAATATCTCAAGTAATAGATAATAAGACGAGCTCGTTCAATGAATTCAGAAAAGGTCCAAAAGTCAAAAAAGAAAAAAAAAAAAGTGGTGGTTTATAAGCAGTTTTAAAACCTTTTTATCCTTAGTATTAGGGAACATATTTGTCTCACGGACTTGAATTATTTAATTATAATAAAATACTGGTTCATGGTACAATAACCAATAAGGATGGATAAGATCATAGAGAATAACACTTAATTTCATTTTTAATTGGTCTGTCAGAAACTAAATAAAGAATCTTATCGCGTAGAAAATTGTAGCCACATATATAATGCTGTCCGTAATTTTTATTTGATTAAAAGTGAGCTATATTATAAGATGTTTACCGTACGTTTTGTAGAGCATGCGTTGCACACATCCCACCACTATTTAGCATTGTGATAATTTAAAAAAAAAAAAAATTTGGTGGCATGGGGCATTATGGATGAACAATATATAAGACATATTCATATCTTGGTTTTAATAACTAATTAAGTAAACTAGTTGGAAATTTATAAGGTTAGGAATAAATGAGAGACTTGCGAATTATTTGCGCTGGTTTAAGTTGGAGTAGTTGGTGTGAAATGTTTAGCATTTGTTTTCCCTTTCGAACTAGCTATAGTTTGCTTTCCTCTCTCTCTCTCTCTCTGAAGAAATTTAAAAAATGTAATTTTTGTTTTCAATTTAATATATTCGGAGGATTTAGTGTGAGACGAGAGTTTTTCGTGAATATCAATTATATTGAGATGCAAAAGCTTCTTGATGTTAGTGTTCTCTCTTATGCGGAGCCAAAAAAGAAAGGATTTGAATCAAAACTTAGTGTGGGATGAATTTTCTGAAACATAACTAAGATGTTCTAGAGAATTGTTATGATAATTTTTTTTTTTTTCCTCATCACTTAATAATCTTTATATGGAATGTAAAATTGGAATCAAGATGCGAGGTGCTAGCACAAAAGTTAATTTTAGATGATTGAATACCTCAATCGATTGTAGAGATTCTGTTAAAAAGATATGTTTGCTCTCGATCTTTTGTATACCTGTTTTGGTGTCTTGTTTTAGAACTTGGTACATTTTTTCCCTTAATTCATTAAGCGTTTTATTCGAGGTTTTTTTTTTTTTTTTTGATTTTTTATTGGAAGAAGTCCTGGTTTGCTGTAGATTGAGGTCCTGCGGATCATTAATATTGGTCTTTGTACTATTGCCTTGATTTAGCTTTTTTCCTCTTTTTCAAAAAATAAAAAATAAAAGTTAATTTTAGAGTTATACGCAAGAATGTCATAAATTTAACACTTTATATTATGCCCACTATAACAATAGATTTGATAATTTTACCATTTCATAAAATTAAAATTATCAACCTTAATGTTCGACTGGGTAAAAATATAAGGAAATTCAAAACATAGCTCTCCACCTAATTTTCTCTTAATTTTAGCATGCGTTTGGTATACTAGTTTGGAATGAAAATTTTAAATTAAAATTAGTTGACTTTTCAAAAACTAATTAAAATTTTTGTTTACTTAAAAAAAAAAAAAAAAAAGGACAAAAAACATGAATGAAAATTTTGGGTCCAAACAAAGACTTAGTCTTAGCGTCTAAACATGTGCATATGTTTTATTTTGTTTTTCTTTATTAAATTCTGGCAAACAAAGAGGTAGGTTTTTTTTTTTTAATTATTATTATTAAATAAACAAGGAGGCAGTTAATTCTGAAAAATTATATCTGAGGCATGTTATTAACAACACGTTATGTTTCCCCCAGGTAAAAAAAAAAAACCACGCATGCATTATATTTCTAGTTTCCGACATCATGCATCTTGCTGAATATGCATATCCATTTATATAGTACGACCTGATGCATGCAAATGGGAAAATGCCTTTATTTATTTATTTTTAATTTTCTTTAAAATAAATTATGAAAGACCGGGATTACGCTTACATTTTTAAGATGCAAATTAGGGGTTTACTTTTTTTCGTCCAAGCTTAAAAAGTGTACTTAAATTTTCCTTTCAAAAGCATATAGAAAGGTTGAATAGATGGGGTTTTTTGTTGTCTCCTCTTTAAAAGATGAATTAATTGGACTCATCCAATATGATTAATGTCCAAAGGCAGAATTAATATAACTATATATATATATATATATATATATTAATTTAAGAATCTCTTTAATAAACATCCCTTCTTGTCTCCAAAATCTATATTCCTTTTGTAAATTTCCTTTGCTCTAAGTGGCCAACAAATACACTAAGTGGAAGTCATTCCCCATTTCTGCGATAATGGCTGCCAATGAGGTCCATGGCTCCATGCCATGCATATATACATATATATTATATTATATGTACTCCTCTTATTGATATATACTTCCAAATGTAACGTCCAATCTAATTGTAACCATATACGTGTAACACTGAAATTGGAAAATAATTTCAGGTATATTTATTATAGTTAGGCCCTCACTTTCTAAACTATAAATGCACATGTTTCTACAGTACGAAGGATAAATTAGTATATGTTCTAAGAAGTAAATTCTATTGCAATTTGTGCATATAGTTGGTATTTGTTTGAGAATTTTGGACAAAGTGGCCTACATAATCGCTAGAAAGGATGGAAATTAAACACCTCGCATACATACATGCATACATATATATATATATATATATAAATTAGCTTTCATCATCCCACCTTGTCTATACAAAACATTGCCATTAACAACAAGTATATTTATGTTCCTGGTTGTGCTATGAACTTATTGTGAAAAGAGGAAATAAATATAAATATACGTATATAAAGAGAAATAGTTGGAGTGTCATTATTGAGTTTGGGACGTGGGACCAAAGTGCTCAACTTTGAGAGGTCTTCATGTTGGCAGCTATGGGTGACAGGGCGAAAGTGATTAGCAATAAGATTATATATAATATTGGTTTAATGCATATGTTTATACAGTATTGCTCGACAAGCCGTGACCTGCAAAGCTTAAACAAATTAAAGATTAGAAAAAGATAAGTATTAGTACTGTTTCTTCTCTCTCTCTCTCTCTCTCTCCCTCTTCTTTCTCTCTCTAATACTATATTTCAGCTTAGCGGTTCACTTGGTTTAGTGCTGTGGCCTGAGTGCTGTATTCCAGTGTCACTATCTTTTGTTTCGTTCATTTTTTCTTTTGGAATATATGCCTTTTTCCCCCCCCTCCCTGTACGTGTTCTAGGTATTGGTTTATTTAAGTTTTTGATTACCTGTACTTAATCACTATTATGATTCCAATAAACAATCACGATATATATCACTACACAACGTTATTAGCGCACTGATTAAGTACAATTAACCATCATCAGCTGATTAATTAATTAATATAATCTCTGACTAGTGCATATTATGTTTTTAAACATTAATTTCATCGCTAATTAAGGTTTAATTCCCTGAAGCCTCATAGTCTTAATTTTAAGTCATGGCCAGCTGGATGGATCGAGAATATAAGTTTAACCCTTTTTGACCAGAAGTTAATATGATCAGTATTTCGTTGTCATTGTGATACAGGTAATTACGTGTCTAATACAACTAATAGGGTAGGCGATTATTTTTGGTCGCGTGCGTGTGTGTATATATATATATATATATATATATCTGTGGCATACGTTTGCTGAAGACAGCAAACCAAATTTGTCAAATTATTTGGTAATTAAATTGATATCTAAGCCTGCTTGAAGATGGTCAAAATAGGTTATTATCATCATTTTGTTCCTCTTTATTTAGTACTCTACTGAAAGATTGCTAATCGCCAATGATCACGTAGTCAAACAACATGGGATAGGATACGGTGAGATTTGAGTTTGAAATGACGCAAATTCTATTCCGCATTGTGTGTATATGTACAAAAAAACTATTAGTTTATTGAAAAAAAAAATGTAAGATTATTGTTACATTAATAGATTATATTCTTTACATATTAAGATAACTAAATATTAAAGCATTTCTAACTCCTTCAATCTGAATTATAGATATCTTAAAAATGCTTCCAAGATTTACTTGAACTAGTGTATATGGATAACCTTGAAGGGGCATGGTGAAACAGTTCGCACTTGGCAAGTTTCACACTAAAGTTTTGTACCTAATTTTCCATTTTCGGATCTATCAAGTGAAAAGTATATTACCTTTGCTGGGCATGTCTAGAGTTTACAAGTCAAATTAAAAAAAAAAAAAATCAAGTTGTTCTGAAGGGAGAATGTCATCTTTTAAAATCTATACATAATAAAATAGACAATAATAATTAAATGGGTTCTAAGTTAAGTAATGTGAATGATGAGAAGGGATAACTAACATCAAAAATAAGAAGAACATCTCGATTAGATTGGCATGTACTCTTTAGAAGAATCAGGTATAATTAAGATAGGCATCGCCACGAGAGGGGGGAGGGGGGGAAGAAGAAACCTATACATGTATAGTACGATTTACATTTTTCCATATGACTATAATCTTCCGGTAATAATTTAGCCCCGCATTCTCCTAGATTCAGGTAGATTAAATCAACCACTAAATGTAGTTGCAGTTATCACATATAGGGGGCTAAAATACATCTTGATTTAATTAAGAATATATATGAAGAGCACATAAATCCAATCATAAAGCAAAGCACAAAATTGGGTTTGGTTTGTGTTATAGCTATTTTGTCGTATAACAATTTCAAACGGAATCCCATTTCAAATCATCAAGCAATTTTAAGATGGATGGTGAGATGGTTTTGTCCGCTTATAAAAAAAGGCAAAAAAAATAATGAATTATGTAGCCCATTTAGGGAACCATAAGTAATTAAGTATTCAATATATGATCTATATCACCCTCCTTCTGGTACTTATAAAAATGGTGATAAACTTATAATTGAACAAAGCAGAGAGAACAAAAAACACAAACAAAAAAGCATACAAAAAAAATATAAGAAAAAAACCTCTCAAAACAATCATCAATAAACTCAAGATGACAGGTTCTGGTTCTCCTTGTGGAGCCTGCAAATTCTTGAGAAGAAAATGTGTTAGTGGTTGTATATTTGCACCTTATTTCGGCCATGAACAGGGTGCGACCCATTTTGCAGCCATTCATAGGGTTTTGGTGCAAGCAATGTATCAAAGCTGCTCTCTCACCTGCCGGTGACCCACCGTTGCGAAGCAGCGGTCACCATCTCCTACGAAGCTCAGGCCAGACTCCAAGATCCGATTTATGGCTGTGTGTCTCATATTTTTGCTCTTCAGCAACAGGTTTAGTTACTTACCCTTTGACCTCAAAGTTTCCTAAAGTAGTTTATTTCTAAAGATAATTGAAAAACCCTAGTTACTTTTTCATTTTATTATTTTGTTTCAATTGACTAAAGCTTTAGGTTTTAATTGACTCTTGGCAGGTTGTTAACCTACAAGCACAATTAGCCTCTCTTAAGGAGCTCCAAACGGCTCAAAGCTTTACCAATGCGTCGGGAACAGGAAACCCTAATGGGAAATTCGTCGGAAAAGTTCCTTTTTCTCAATATCCCCGGCAAGATTTCCATGGATGGTTGGATTTAGAAAGTTCAAACGTGTTGCCTCAGTTGAGTTCAAACTTGAACTATGAAAATAAGGCTGTCAATCCAAGCCCTGTAGGGAACAACTCCGCCCAATATTCCCTAATCCCTGACGAGAATGTCTCGCATGGCAGCTTTGAGGAGGCTAATTCCTTTTCCATGTCTTCTCTTGAGATTCAACCAAACAACAGGCAGTTATGGGCTTTCCAGGATTCCGATGAGCTTGAATCATTGGCTTTTGGTTATCTTCAGAATTCATGAAAAGGGCAATCGATCGTGAGTGCAATCTCGGTTTTATATCGTCAGTGAAGACGACCTTTTTCAATTTTTTATCGCTGTTGTTGAATGCTCTGAAACATGCACTTTTTTTTTTTTTTTTTTTTTTGTTACTATAAATAAATTAAGCTAGGAACCCTATAAATTTTTATACGAATCATGGAAAAGGTGAAACCCTATCTTAGTCCACCCTATAGTTTTTTCTTTAATCTAGTGTAATCTCTGAAAAGGGTAGAATAATAACTGTAATTCTCTGACTGCAGAGTTATCTGTTTTTTTTTTAGCCCTAAAAAAATCCTTCACTAAAAACGAGTTGTTGTCTTTCTTTTCTGTTAAAATTGTTTTCCCTTCGTCGCCTTATATATGTATATATATTGTGTTGCATTGACAAATATTTATAGTCTTCTTCTCTAGTGAAATATGGTGCATATATACATATATATACACACACATATGTATATCTCGTGACATGCATATATATATATATGCATCTAATAATCATTTACTTAATTAGAAGACCATTTCCATTGAATGAGATTTCAGAGCATGGCTTTTGTGCATGCAGGTTTTGCGGACAATGTTCAGTTTTAATTCTGCTAATTGCTTACAATTTTTTCTTTTTTCTTCTTTCTGACGAATAAGCATATATTTTAAATTAATTAGCAAATAGCTTCAATATAATAAATATATATATATATATATATGAAGAATTTGTGGTGTGATCAGCAAAATGAGGGAATGACATTGGGAAGTTAATCTAGCTGAATTACTCCAAAAACACGTTTGCATGAATCTATCTATCTAGCTATATCAATACCCATATCTACATCCATATATATATATATATATGTTTTTATACGTGTGTGTATATTTTACATTAACTTTCAAACATATATGTACACCTATATACATATAGATGCACTATGTATATATCCTTCTAATTTCTGATTCAAAGTAAGCCGATTGTGATATCGATTCAAACAAAATGACCTCTTTCAAGCATTTTTGTTGTTTAAATTTCACAGTGAATTTATTTATATATTCCCTCTCTTCTAACTTCTTACGCTAAAACTGTATGTTAGGGACAGCTTATATAAACTTATATATAAGAACGTCATGCCCGAAGATCAATGAATTTGCACTTTGTTACATGTGAAGTGATTATTGATTAATTATCTATATTGGTATTGTATATGTGTTTGTATATATATGTTACACTTCAGGCAAGAAAATATTTTACAAGAACCATTGATATTCAGAAGAAATACTCATCAACGTTTTTGCCTAGTCTTCTAATAACACCGCTTATTGTAGAGAAAAACACCTAAAAAACACAAATTTAGAGACTATTGCATTAGTATAACACAATAACTTAACACTAGATCAATTTATAATGTAAAATTAAACTGAAGTTAACTAAAATTCGTATCATGTTGGTTAAAAATGAGGAATTTGCTTCATGTTGGTCAATATATAGATGAAAAAAAAAAAAAGGTTATTAGCTAAGTTTCTCTTTATTTTAATATGAAGACATTCTATTCATTATATATGCACACACATATACGCACATGTGTGTATATTATATGTATATGCTGATTGTGGTTTGGTCAGATTATATCATAATGTTATGCATAGAGACTCGTCTTTGGTTTTAAGTTTATCTCCTTAACTCAGAAATGAACCAACTGTCCTATTAATGATTTGTTATCTAGCTGATAACTAGTTTATGTGAATTTAGTACGAGTAACACTAGTTTTACCAACTCATATATATATATGTATGATAAGTTGTCATCTTTTTCATTAGTAAATATAATCAATTGATACATCAATATTTTAACATTTATCAATAAAAAAAATAACAACTCACTTATAATATAAGTTAGTATTTAAAAGTTAAGATTAGAATTGATGTACCTGATGTTTTTCCTTTTAGTATTGTTATGCACCTCTTTACTTCCAAGTTGTTTTGGCACTGCTTTTTGCTTGCCATATATTGATGCCACAGTACAAATGAAAATGGATGTATTACTCTGTCTTCATTACTATATATGTAATAACTCATTATATTGCTCAACAATTGCACTACTAGTCGAAATTAGTTTTAGATATTTATAGGAAATAATTTCAAGTGGCCTTCTTAATAGAGGTGTTTGTACATACAACAAGCCATCTAAGACTACATATAATGTAGCTAAAGGTTTGTGCATATATATATATATGTGTGTGTGTGTGTGTGTATAAAATGAAGTGGATATATAGTGGTCATCAGAGCATTTTGACATCCATTAATTATATGGGAAAAGCAAAGTTAAAAGGAATATTGATATTGCTCATTTACGGATTACAAAATGTTCTTGCATTAAACATTAAAGTTTTTCATGAGTTTTGGCCATGAAAATTGTATAGCTGTACAGATTTTTACTTCAAAGAAATATTTGTTTTTTAGCCAATAAAGTTCCTTACTTTGCGCACGGCAAAATATGTTCATTGCTTTTGAAAGAGAATATGCTTTCCATATAAGTTCAATGGAAGTTCAATCATTCTTTCATAAACAATGTCATTGTCTGGTGGAGAGAAACCTGTAGTCCTCCTCCGTTTCTATATAATTATGCTGCCACTTTTCGTTGCCTTGAAATAACAATTTACTTTATGCTTGCGTCCAAAAATGTCAAACCACACAACGAAATACATTGAACTCAAGAACGTTTCTTTTTTAAGAAAAAAGTTAGAGAAATTCCAATCTCAACCGTTGATATTTACAACTTATCAATCTGGATTGTACAACCTTTATCCTTTTGGCGGACTCCTTACTTTTATGGTCGGCTAATTCGTATGCTATATTATCGTGCTGTTCTTTAGTTCAGTTCCGATCGTCATTTTATTCATATCAATCTTTTCTGATATTATGTCATTGATGAACTCACCTCCTCTCATAGTCGTTGATGATTTTGCCACATCGTTTCGAAAATATTGTATTTTCTTTAGTAAGATCGACTACACACTTTACTAACTTCAAGGTTATATATGCGCACATGATTAACAACCGAATAGTAAAACAATGTTATTAAGCATCTTCAACGGATTGCTAAATTGTTCTACTGATAAATTTTGACGTTTATGTGAAAAAAGTACTTTTTTAATAAATTGTTATTTTTATGTGAAATTTACCGCATACTAAATTTGATAGCAAAGTTTCTAACAAATATACTAATAAAAAAATGTTAAATTTAATATTTGATTGTTACTGTTTGGTGTCTCAACTTTTTCATCCAATATGTGATTTTTATTTTTAAATTATTTAAATACTAAAACTTTACTTTTATGAATTTCAAAGTTCGATGACAATGATAATAGGTAATCATAGCGATACATTGAAATACAAATCTTAAACATGCTTTTTTTACCTTTTAAAAAAAATATATATATAGCATTGATTTTGACGAATACATTGGAGATAGTCTAACAAATCTGGTAACTAGCCCTAATTTATTTACATTTTTAGGAAATTTATTAATAGATAAGTCGTTTATTCATGCGACTCCCAAAATGGAAAGAAAAATACATCAAAATTGATTCAACAATCTGTAAACTCGTATAAAATGAAAAGATGTTTCGCTCTTTTTAAACCTCGACTTACTATTATTCTACTTTATGCAATTTACCTTCTTTTTATTTTATTTTTTATTTAGGTCGATTCATTTAAATTACCTCTAACAGCCTTTGGCTATTCATCCTTCTTTTTAGGCTGCTGAGGAAATAGTAGCAGTTGGAAGTGGGAAGTAACAGAATCAGGCCCATTTAGTTTCGGTCTATAGATTGAACAAAAAGCCCATAAACGGCCCAAATGAAATTTCTAACTATCCGACCCCTTCATTTCGTATCCAGTTCTTTCCTTCTTTCTTCCTTCCTTACTTTTCTTTTTTTTTTTTTTTACCTCTGAAGAGGAATAGGAAGATGTAAACGTACAAATAATGCTTCGCATCAAATCATCAAAATTCAAATATTAACAATGTGACAATTAACCTCTTAAAATACAACTAATAACCATAAATAAAGTAAAATTTATATTTTTCTTGATTAATTACATACATCCTATTTAAAATTAGTGAATTGTTACATAAATTAGTATCTAATATTGATAAAACTTCTTAATATATATATATATATTAGTTTGAGAGTTGGGATTCCAACTTTACTTTTTATAATAGGTTTAGGTGTGAAAAATTCATTTTGTTAATCCATTAAATATCGTAGTGAACGAAATTTAAAAAAAAAAATGATAGGGGAAGAAAGGATCTTGCACACACAAGTAGCTACTTTCTCCGGTAGAAAAACTAACTAGGGTTTATTACTTTTTTTTTTTTTTTTTTTAAAGGATGAAAAGTGAGTTTTTCAATTGTTAAAACCCAAACACGTTGATGGGGTTGGATATAGCCATTCTTAACATTGAGAGGACAGAATCATATAACAAAACTTTAGTGAACCATACAAAAGAACTGAAAAGCTTCCTAAAGCATACATACAAATACACTCTATTTGGTCATTTGCAGACAAAGACACAGCACACAGCTCAATGATTTGAAATCATATTAGACCAAAATATTAAAAGCGCTGCAATGACCAAACCTCTTTCCTTTTTTTCCTTTTTTCCTTTTTTTTTTTTTAGGCATTTCTCTTTCCATATTTATATATCACCACGACTAGTTTTTAGTAGAGTAGTGGCTGTTATATTGTAGATAAAACAAATAAATAAATAAATCCCATCTCATACGTCACTAGTCCCAATAATCTGATGCCTTAGATTGCACGTGTGGGTGTGTGCATACATTTTCATCGGTCAAAGTTTTGTTCATCGATCCTTTGCAAACACCAAAAAATAAAAAATAAATAAATAAATAATAATAAAAATAAAGAGAGAGAGAGAGATTGGGTCCCTGATCCTGCTTAATTTCCCTGTAAGCTGAATATCCACGATCAAAATCTCCTTTACAAATGTCCTTTTTTTTTTTTTTTTAATAAATTTCCGAGTCATTTCCTTTACTCTTTATGGTTCTTAATTAATTAATGTAAATTAATGCCTAATTGTTCATTACAGAAAAAGCCAACATGGCAAGTATTATTATACAACTCCTTAAATATTGTCAAAAGACAATAGTGATGCTCAACACTACAAACTAAAAGAAAGTCATGAGATAAAAGACTAGTTTTATTAGTACAAATATTTTTCTTAAACTTGTGTACCTTTTAAGAAAGAAAAGTAGCATTTGTCACAGTATTCAAACCCATTTGTAGAATGCATTTTTAAGTAGAAAACTTTTGGCAATTAGGAATTAGTGACCGACCCTTTATCTTTTTATTTATTTATTTTTCTTTCCCTTTTTTTTTTTTTAACTTAAAAATATAATTATATTTAGTGGGTACCACTGTAGTACCAGCGTTGATCAATACTATCTTGTCTTCTTTTTCAGGTTCTCTTTCTCACTTTTTGGCGACAACTTTATCTCCTTGAACTCACATTCAACTAATGATCACTCATTACTCATTTAACAAATGGTTCTTTGGGGAATAATTGCCTTTTTTAGGTTCAACTGATGGAGTACTCCAATGGGGAATCTACATATATATTAATAGACTTCCGTTTAACACCTAGATTCAAATCCACTTTTCAAACTGTGAATTCAAATTTTCGTGAACGAACACTGTAATAAAAAGTTCAAAAGTAAGTTTGAATCTAGATATCAAACGAGAGTTAAGAACATGTTACGGACCCTGAGTCTTATAATCTCAATTTCTAAATATTATTTTTGTAAGACTTCAGATAATATCATATCAATTATAACTAAAAAAATTACATATATAAAAAATAACATGACAATCCTACCATTACGTAATTTGATATTTCAAAAATTTAGATTAGAATTAGTGTCTTAATCGTATACCATCACAAATTAATTCTTTTCAGAGGCAAATTTTATATTATTAAATAATCTTCTACATCGCGATTGTTTAATGCCAAAGAGCTGGATGATAGACAAAGTGGAAAGTGGTTACAAGCCGCTTGACCAACTCGTTTAAGTTTTTGTGCCACTGTCCATGGGCTCGAAGAACATTGATGATTGAATATTTCAATGCTGCCTTGACTAAGGATATTTATTCTTCCCCTTTTATTTATTATTTTTTTCAATTTTTTATTCTACATTTAATTAATAAGATGGTTCAGCTTTCAAGAACCCAAATGGGCAAAAGTCTTCGTGTGGAGCTAGAGATATATCGATATCACCCAGCTAGTAGCTGATCATAGAGATCAGAGTGACCCCCCTTATAATTTAATCACACAATTAGTAAACCAAATATAGCCCTCTAGCTTCCTAATTAGCTGTATCTTATAGTTAATGAGCATCAACATCCAATTAAAAACGATCTTTGGATAATTTTTTATTTAAGTATTTTAAATTATCATTCTCAATCTGTACATTATTATTATTATTATTATTATTATTTAATAGTACGGGACTTATGATTCTTATTATTAAAGAGAAACGAAAACACTCATGAAAATCATCAAAGCACTTATCTAAACCTCTGCTCTCTCTTCCACTAAACTAGACCCACGCAGGGTAAATCTATACATTGATGGGTTTGAATGGCATGCAACAAAAGGAATTGTATGTAGCACTGTTGTTTGTAAGATCATAATACACACACACGCACACACGCGCGCACACACACACACGTATATATATATATATATATATATATTACGTGGTTGAAGTGTAAGTATTGGAAGTACATTCAGAAGGTTGATTATTATGACGGGCATTTTTACTTCAAAACCATGCGAATGATGCTGTAATTTCTTGTCCTGTCGTTTTTTGGTTTGCTAATAATGTTGTAATATCTTGTCCTTTACTTCTTTCATTTTTTGTCGTTTTCTACTCCCGTAGTTAAATTCTTGATTACATGTGCCTAATTAACACATTATTAATGGAGCTACTAAATCATTGACTATTTATTTATTAAAAAAAATGGCGAGGGAGAATAATTAAACAAAAAACAGGAAAAAAAAATGGCAATTTACTTCAATCCTTTCTCAACCCGAAAATGACTCAGACTATGCATAGTTTATATATATATATATATATATGAATGCGTTTGAAATTAAAATTGATGAAATTATAATATGATTACAGGAATGACTCGTAAAGGGATTCACTAGGGCGTAATGTGGTAATTAATATTAATTAAATTGAATAAATTGTCCGATCGTGGAGGGAAAAAGAATGTTCTGGAAGATTCTGAGAGGTATATATAGGATACTGATGCAATGATGAGTTTATTTCTCTAGGCAACAAATTAGTAGGAAAACAAGCCTTATAACTCGGATAAATTTTCTCAATTTTCTTTAGATTGAGGAACCAAACAATTAGCTAATTAACTGGTTTGATGAAATGTGGAAATTAAATAAGGGTCTAACCAATGCTGCAGCCTTGTGTTTCCAATCAAGGGAACACTTTGTCTGCATACAAGAATACAAAATCATAGTTAATGATAAATTAAAATTTTAGATTAAGAATACTGATGTTAGGTGAACCTACTAATTAGGACATAAACCCAAAACACGTGTGGGTCCATTGGGTAGTCCCCTCATGCCATGTTTGCTTTTAACAACAATGATAACATTCACTCTTCCGATCCCTAATCCCTATCTCTTTAAGATTTTTCAAAGCAAATAATATCATCATGTCAACCTAGCTTGCTAGGGCATGTATCCCTATGAAAGGACATATTATGAACCTTGTGGCTTAAGGATATGCTTAATCGAAGAAACTATGAAAAACAAAATCTAGATCCCTCTAATAAGATTCCATTTATTTGTTATTTTAAGGGTTAACAAAATAATCGAGGGGTTTCAAGTGAATTTATTTGCATTATTTTATTCAGTGTTACCAATTGTAACGTTAGAGTTAAAAGCATGAGTGCAATTTATTTATAATGAATTCTCGATGTAAGGACATTAAATTGGAACCAATCATGCACATTAATTAAGAAGATTAAAGATTAAACAAAGTCTAGGGATTCTCGTGTTCAAATATATTGATTAGGTTTACTTCTCTCAAACTTATCTTAATTGCAAGGACATTTCACACTTGAAATTGGCTATTTTTCTCTAACTTGATCAACCCAGTTTCCTTTTTTTTTTTTTTTTTTGGTGAGTATAAGAGGATCAGTGAAGTTTTCACGCTCTTCTAGTGTTATTTCAGTAGTCTACAGAAACCACTGACTCAATGACAAAGGTCCTAACCCTAGGTTTTTAATAGATAACAACTCTTAGATTTTAATAGCTGCATCCAATGGCTGGACATTGAGTGGGTCAAGTAGCCAGATTCCAAAATTTACTTTAGGACATGTCAGACGAATGTAAGGCCTCTATTATTGTCGTTCACTAAAAACTATATTATCATTTTAAGCAAAATAAGCTAACCCTATATATGTAACTTACTAGTACCACTACGTGCCAAAGGAGATAGAATTAAATAAAGTACATCGAACAACCTTCATAAAGACGATAAATATCCCAATATTTTATTTCCAACCACAGAGAGAGAGAGAGAGAGGTAACAGTTAAGCTTTGATTGAAGAAGAAGGAAACGCCTACTTTTGACTCATGAAATTGTAGTAAATTTCCTAAAGATCATAAATAGCTAGCTAGCTAGATATATATATATATATATTATATATATATAGGGCTCTCGGTATGTACATTCATCTGGAGCACAGCTCATCCTTCTAATTAATCATCAATCACAATCATGCATATCTTATGATGATCATGATGGTCATGAGGATCATGGTGGTGATGATGATTATGATGATGATGATGAAGATTTAAAGCTAGCTAAATATGAAGTTAGTTCCTCATCATTCTAAGGGCCAAAGCTTGAAGCTCACCCAAGTCACCGTTATAGGGTCTCTTCCTAGAGTTACAATTAACTGCAAAGAAATCCTGATGATCTGACGATGATCTGCCGCTTTGTATCTCCTGATTAGCGTTCATTATCACATCATTAGCGTTGTAATCAACCGACTCCATTGAGCTCTGCGGAGAAATCGGGTTCATATTGCTGTAATTGTTCGGATAGTTGATCGGAAAGTTGTTCGCCGTTACTGAATTGGTGTTGACATTAACAACATGATGATTTCCTGGCCACTGATTCTCCAAGCTTGAACGTGAATGATCAATTAAGTTTTGAGCAAGTTGAGCCTTTGCTTGCATCAGTTGTGCTTGCAGACATGCCACCTTTGAATGACCACAAAAAAAAAAAAAAAAAAAAAAAAAAAAAAGAAAAACGGAGAGAGAAAGAAGAGAGAGAAAATCAGAGATATTGTTTCCCCATTTGTATGACACAGCACAATTACAATTTCTTTATGTAGTAAATTAATGTGAGAAATTAATGAGGGTTTATATGAGATCACTCGTAAAACTTCGAAGACCTAACAATGAAAATTTTCCGGTTACAAAAATTTAAAGCAACCCGGTTCAGATTAACTCAGCAGGTGGGAAGGGAAAGATTTAAGTAAGAATTCTCAAATTCGAAACCTAATAGTCATTAACCCTGTTGAAAAAATTAATACAACCCTATTGAGCATTAACTAAGAAGGGAGAAATGTGACACAACACGACGTGACACGAGAAAAGGCACAGATTGAATTACCTGTTGTTGAAGGGCGAAAATGTGAGCGACGCAGCCATAAACGGGGTCTCTAATCCTGGCTTGAGCTTCATAAGCAATAGTGACGACGGCCTCGTAGCGATCAGGAACCGGTACGTGCAACAGCAGCTTGGACACGTTGCTGGCGCCGAACACCTTGTGAATGGCGGCGAAGCGGGCAGGTCCCTGCTCCGAGCAGAAGTAAGGGGCGAAGATGCAATCGGAGGCGCACTTCCGCCGCAGGAACTTGCATGCCCCGCAGGGTGACCCCGTTCCAGTCCCGGACGACGCCATGGTGATAATGATCAGTTGTAGTAGTACTAGATAGAGATATGAAGGGGAAAAAAAAAAGGGAGTACTTGATAGAGATAGTAGAAAGTACTAAATGTGTTTGTTATAAAAATAATGTGTTCGACCACACGAGCACACTAGGAAATGGTGCAAAAAAAATGAAGAGAATATTGGGGACTGGTGGGTGAGTGTTAGTGACTAGGCAATGTGGGAAAGTTAAAGGGCAAAAATATTGAGGTTAAGTAGCATAAAAGTTGGGGGGGTTCTTCTTATAAGGGCAAAAAGTAAGAGGAGAATGGGGAACATAGAAGGCCCTTTGTGTAGGGTTCACAGGGAACATTTTTTAATGGTTTAGACCGACTTTCAACATTATTTAACAATTTCACAAATGGTTCAATTCAATATGGGGTTTGATTTTGAATTTTCTACTTTTTCTTCTTTTTCTTAAAAAAAAAAAAAAAAAGAAAGAAAGAAAAGAAAAGAAAAAAAAAAAAAAAAACTATTTTTGTTTGCTTATTAGAGGGGGGCCGGTTTCTAGTGTGTTAAATATATATCATACCGCCGATTGATCGCCGCACCTGGGAACTGGTGATTTGTCGGTTTGTGTGGAAGAATTGTTTGAGTGCCTTCCGCTGGTAAACGCCTACCGACAACCGCTATTGATTCGGACAGCTTCACAATTATATGTTTTTGAGGAAAACATTTATAATGTGTTGATCAGGACAATTTTGGATCAGTTGCTGATTAATTATTCATGCCAATCAAGAAGATGATATAAATTGCTTAATTTTTTTTTTTTTTTAGTTTGTGTTAATTTATTAGGGAAATACCACCTGATGGTCCAAAGCCCTCTTGGAGGGTTCTCAATCTGATTAAACAAATTTTTTTGTGACGAGTTTAAGATACCCCCAATCTTATTAAAGCTTAAAATTTTAATGGGATTAATTCTAATTTTCTAGATTAAGAGTGAGCATCTTTAGTTTTTCACATTGGGGAAGGAACTCGTGCGTTCGTTAGACTCCATTTATCACATAAGACAAAGGGTAAACAACTCAAAAAGTGGCAACAAAATTGAGCCCCGTTTTTTTTTTATATTTAAAATAAATGAGGACATCATTTTCACAAAGCAACATCAACCCTATTTGCACTTGAAATGAAAATATTTGTACCCTTTTCACCACTGACCTCAACAAGAACCATACTATATATTATTTAAGTCCCCAAAATAGTATTAACAAATATCAATGGCCATTGCCTCTAATCAATGGTCTTTCTGAGATTTTTTTTTTTTTTTTTTCCCACATAGAAGTTAATGTTATTAATTATAAAAGAAAACCTCTCTGGTTTCAAACCTAAGGCCTAATATTTTGAACTCAGTCTCCCGCTTCCATCCGATGAGTTAGTTGTAACGGGGTTTGGTCTTTACAAGTTTTTTTTTTTTTTTTTTTTTTAATTTTTCCTTACACGCAAACACCCATTATTAATTTTCAAAAGAAAACCTTCTAAATTTCGAACTTGTAACCTAATAGGTTGAATCAATCCACCCACTGAGCAAGCCCCAACGGGATTAATTTAGTCTTTACAAGATTAATCAGTCTTCTAAGCCCTCCTTGGAGATTGACGTAACACAAATATAATCTTTTCCACAGCACAAAGTAAATATTTAGCATGATTCAAGTTGGTATTCTGGGAAGATCTTTAAAGGTGAGACTTAGATTTTGTTTGGTATTCAAGTTTGACTCTAACTAAATTTTATTTTTTTATCTCAATTTTTGTATTTTTTTTAAAAAGTCAACAAAATTTATAAGTAGTTTTTGAAAAGTCAATTAACTTCAATTTAAAAATTTTATCTTCAACTGACAAATCAAACACAAGCTTATTAAAAATGGGGGTATTTCTGGAAGTCATGGATGAAAGGAGAGCTCAGCCACGTCCTATGGATCGAGAGAGAGATAAGAAAAGATATGGTAACGTAAAAATTATAAGAAGAAGCCAAAAAGAGAAACTAAAACTGAAAGAGGGAGGGTCGTCATCTTTAACCAAGGAAAATGGCATCTTGCTGCAGAAAAGTTACGTTGTCATGTCATGGTTTTTTTTAGCTGAGTTGCGCCGCTAAAAAGGTACAAGTACAACAACAACAGAGAACCTTCCTCGCCCAACCCGTGAATGAACGCCAAACTTCATAGGAAATACTACTTGATGCAAGAGCATGCTTGAACTTATGAGCTTCTTTCTAGGCTTGAGTCTCGAAAAAGTGCATGAACATATTCATTGAGTGTGCCTATGTAATATAAGGATCCGAACAGATAGTATTTAAAAATGAATTCCCAAGTCTAATAGTGAGTGATATTTAAATGAGTTGATTGCACCTCTCTTATCAGTTTTAATTTTGAAAATAATGATTACGTCACTCCTATATTACTACTAGTACAGTAAGGACTTCTCTTTTTCCATCCCATTCCTACCGTGACATAAGATTGCATTTATTTTCAATTCAATCTACGATCACCCTCCACGCCCATATCAAAGCTGGCAAGGATATAATAATTATAATTTTTATTATTATTCTAGTCTATACCGCTAGTTGTTCTCCTTTAAAAACAGAGTAATTCATGTTACTTAGCCTTTTTTTGTTAAGATTTTTATTATTTACGATAAAAATAAAAATTACATGATTGCAGATAACTCCCTTTTTTTCTCATCAGTTTTTAACAAAAATTTTAATGGAAGGGAATACGTAACTTATTCAAAGTTCATGGGTCAAAGTAAGATTTTTAAGTTTAGAGATAAAATGAAAACAACCTTAAAATTTAGGAACATGAAGGAGAATATTTTTAATAATAATATCTATCACTGTACCTAAGTGAATTTTACCCACCAATGGCTATTAGAACCACTAAATTATCATTAGCTTCAATATTCTTAAAACAGAACATATTCTCATGACTTGCAAATTGAGTACCTAAAGTTTTTTTCAATAAAAAAAAGAAATCTAATTGTTATTTTCAACCTGCAGAGCTGACTGTGTTTGTTCACATGAGTTCTCCACAAAACAGGGATGAAAAATGGGAAGGACCATGGAACAGCCACATACAGCATGACATGTGTACATGAAAAATCCGTAGCATTGACTAGCCAAAATTTAGATGCAAAAAATAAGAGGGACGGGAATGTCATTTGATTACAAATTTTGTAGTATTTTAATTCACACAAACCCGATTCGTTTAGAGTTTCCCATTCTAAGATATAGAGGTTCACATTTCTGGACAAATCCTTGTAGTTTCATACATACCTAGAGAAGAAGCCAAGGAAGCATGCATTTACAGTGACAATCAAGCATAGTAATGCATTCCTAAGGCATGGGTAAGAGGAGGAATTACAGTGACAATCAAGCATAGCATGCATTCCTAATGCTACTGAAAATAGTTCGACAATTTTGGTTTCCATAGTTGGAATTCATCCTTTACATAGCGAGAAGCAAAAGCTGAAAGATCTCCAGCAAGCCCCAAAATGAGATCTTATCCAGATTTTGTGAAATGCAGAAGAGAAATACCATTTGAACTTCGCAATACACAACCGCACTGTACACCATCGACAAAATACTGAACGTCCATTCTTGACTTCCTCCTTACCTCTTGTGATGAAACCGCACCTTCAACAAGAATTGCATTTTAACCTGTGCACATAGTAGCATTTCAATTTAGTTTTGTACCACAAGTGCATTTAAAAACACCACAATCGAGAACGTCCATGATTTATCATTTCTGTTGGTCACAACAGGCATCATCATTTGATATCTGTAAAGAGCACTGAGCTATTGCAGTTTCAAGAACTAGCCTCTGCTTCTCTATAGAACTGATGAAAACTCAGGCTGACATCTATAGTTTTAACGGTTAATAAAGCTTTCCTTTGATACATCAATAATTCATACTAAAGCTTAATAACTTTCAATTTGTTGTTTACAGTCAAATGGTGGAATTTTGTGGAAATATTAGAGAAAACTAAACATTGACCTACTGTGTAACAGTATCATAATTAATCCCACACAGATGTGGCAAAGAAAAATTAAGCAAGCAAACAAGAATACCACTTGGAACTTACTTGAGCAGTATTATAAACAATGTACTCGTTGTACATCAGCTCAGAGGCCCTGATATTTGATCCCACTGGTTTTCCAGCAGGAACAACAACATCATCCCTCCACTTAACATATTCTGACTTCTGAGGCACCTTCTTGCCAAGTCCTTTTGTGGAATGCTTTCCTTCGGGAGGTTTATCCATGTACTGAATGATATTAAGATTCAACAAGTCAAAAAAAAAAAAAAAAGAAAAACAAATTTAGAAAGAAAATTGAGTTTGAAGCAATGCTATGAGCTGAAAATTCCCACATAAACCGAAGTAAAGAAAAGTTCCGATTTTATTTTTATCGAGGGTAGCATCAAAGTAAAAAAAAATTGGACATAACAGAAGCAAGACCGCGTAACTTATTATGCTATACAGATGCCAGGTTACAAGTATCAAAATTGAAGCTTCTTTGAACGTATGCAAGGAATCAAAATATCAAATTGTTTGAAAAGCAAAAGAAAAATATATTATGATTAACTCCAGAAATACACATGAACAAACAAAAACTATGAAGATCGAGTTCACCTCAGCCTTTCTGAGCTCATAGACCTCTCCTAAGGCCACTTCACTTAAAATCATGAGACCCACAGGATTATTCCTATCAGTATAGCAATACTGAGCACTCTTACTGACAAGATCAGCAAAATAAATCCCCTTGCCAAACTGTAAATTGAAAACGAAAAGGAAAAAGAAAAAAAGAAATAGAATAAGGAACCCATAAAAAGCAGACAGTGCATGTTAAATTCAACACATGCATAAAGAGGCTAAGAGAAGACAAGTGAAAAGGAATAAGAAACAGAACCATGTAACCAGTAGCTGGAGCTTCAGGAGGAGCTATTCTCAGTCCCTGACTAAGGATGCCCACAAAGTTTGTCAACCGAGAACCTGGAAGATAAAATTTTATTTTTTTCATTTCGACTTCTGACGTCAATCTCAAACTTATAACTTTTTTTCACGTAAAATGTTTGCAAACAAATTACCATGCCAAAGGAGCATTCTATTGCCAAGATTTTGTCTGTAGGGACTGAACTTATCATGCTCTCCTTCCCTTTCAAGTGAAAAGACTTCCTCAAGTTCAAGACTCCAATCCTGGGGTTGTTACAAGATTCCGAATACATATGAATCGAATACATATGAATAGAAAATTAGAACTAAAATTAAATCACGAAATCAAAATTCTCAGTACTGGAAAAGGATTTTAAGGAAAACCCACTGTGTGAGTAGGAGCATGAGTAGTGAGAAGATATTTCTCGATCAATCGGTAATCTTCGCTGTCATGAGGAAGTGGAGCAATATCACATCTCAGCTTCTTGTACTTATCATCAAGAGAGTCGTCATTATCAACATCAAAACCAACTAATCTTGAAGCAATTTCAATGTCCTGGAGAGCTTCTAACATTTTCACCTGCCAGGGAGTACCGAAAGAACCATATCACCCTCTCTTCGAAAAATGACTTAAGCAGGCAGACGACAGATTTGAACAGATTATTTGAGTCCATTGATATCCAAATTCTATCTTCCACATTATTTTATTAAAAAAAGAAGAAGAAGAAGAAGAGGAGGAGGAGAGGAGAGGAGAGAACAGATGGACTGAAAATGTAACAATAAAAGGAAAACGAACTATAAATAGTACTACGTACCTTTGACTTAAAATCATCCTCATCCCTAATGACATGTGGATGTATGGAAGGGATAACAGTGAAAAACCGGTTGCTAGCATCAACAATCAAGCTTTCTTTAATGGAAGGATCAAGAGTACTGCTATTTAATAGATTCTGAAGTTCAGTCAAAGCCTCAAATCCTGGATAAAGATCAAGAAGAAAGAAAATCTAATTATTCATCATCACTTTTTGACTTTGTTAATAGGGTAAATCGTTTATGCTTTTGAAACATCAGAGAATGGAAACTAAATAGTTGTTTTGATGCGTTACCTTTTTGGATATTACTTTTGCTCAGTTTTCCAAGTGGCATTTCGGACATATTGATCTCAAATTCCATCATGGCAGCTCTGCAAAACTTATGCCTTAGTCTCTTATACATATAAATAAAAACAAGTAAAGATTTTTTTTTTTTTTTTTTTTAAAGGAGCAAATAAAGACAAACAAAAAGGTAAAATTTTCTGTAGAACCTGTATGTTTCGACATTGAACAGCATATCCATCAGTTCTGCTAAAGGAGGAGCGAGTTTGCTTTCTTCCATTGTCTTATTTTTCTTTGAGACTTGTTTGTTAACCCCATAATCCTAAAAACTCAAAAATTAGAAAAATGACCACCAATATGCAAGAAAAATCATTTTGGAAAACAAAAGGGAAAAGAAAATAGCCATACGATATCCAAGGGGAAAAATCTGCCTGGTTGCTTCTGGAAATTATCTTTTTGTTCCCATGCTTCCCATGGATTTCCAGTCTTCTCAAGGAATAAGCGTTTAAATTCGGCGACTGCATCGGATTTTGACATCTCTTCTATTTTGTTTCCTCCAATTTTTTCATTCCCCACTCGACCCCATTTACGGAATACATAGCAATCAGAACTCTTATCATCTTGGATAATTTGGAGGATATAGTAACTTTATATGGAAAAAAAATAACACGGTTAAAATTGGTGAAAGCGAATAACTTAAATGAAAGTGAATGGGAATTGCAGTAGAAAATGGTCCAACCTAAGATGAGGTTAAAAGGAAGGAAAAAGAAGGATGGCACCATAAAAAATGCACCTGTTGATGCCGGTTGATAAGTCGGACATGCTCAATGTTGTATTATAGATACTTTTCCCGTCCTCAAGTATGTGACCGGAATCTTGCATACCAGAGAATTCATTTACGGCACTTCGTCCTTTCACTCTAACTGTTACCATGCTAGAGGACTCACCAATGGCTTCCACCTTGTAAATATCAAATGGAAGCTTCTTCTGCTTTTTAAAGCAATCAACCAGATAAGCCTCCCTAACGATTGGTAGTTTCATCCTCCTTTTGATGAAAAAAAAGGAATATTTAAGTTAAATGAAAGGAATGCCAAACGGAAGTCATATTCAAGACTAGCAAGCAAGTTACGCATCTTCACCTTGCCTTCCTAATCTCGGCAAATTGGTCATCCACTGATCCACTCACAACGAAACAGTTCGTATCTGCAGTTTGGTTTGGTGTGAAGCAACTAATTATACATATAAGTCAACAGTACTGCAGCCATGCCTTAGAAGTAGTCAATTGATTTAGGATCAAATGACAGCCAAACAAGCACATACCTTTCTTGAGCTTAGCATGAACATCTCCACCAGCGGCCTTAATTTTCCTCTTCCATTCTTCCTGCAAAACCATCCTCAATGGAAAGCATGAATATGAAAGATTATAAAATTTCAAACGAAAATATGATCTCTGCGCATGACAAAGAAAGTGTACGTAGATAAATGACAAGGAAGGAAGATCACACCATACCATGGTCTCCTCAGCTAATCCTGAAAACGCAACTTTCAAATCTGCCAAGCGATCACGATTGGATGATTGAGATTCATCATTAATAGCTTGGCTCCCGCAAGGACTGGTAGGTGGAGGCAGTATCCGTGCAGGTTTTCCACCCTTTTGCGATTTAGACCACTGCAAGGAATGGGGTAACCTTGAGTCTTTGTTTCCTAGCCTATGTATGCATGAGTCTCTAGGAAAGTACCTTGCTAAGATATTGATTATCTGTATCTTCTGGGACTTTCCACTTTGCTTTAAGACGCTCTGGTTCACGAGTGGAGAAACTACACTTGCTCCAAGCAGTTAGGTAACCATGGCACCGATACATGCCAGCAGAATAACGAAGACAACCAGAACAAAGGGGGCAGCTAGAAAGTGCTCCAAACATCATGCCATCAGCGCTAAAAAAAAATTACAAAATAGAGTTACATCAACTTAAAAAAAGAAAAAAAGGTATTAGAAAAATCCTAATAAGTGAACAACGACTCTTATATTATTATTATTTTTTTAATGTGAAAACAACATAAACACCTTTACAACCTTTGAAAATTAAAATAGAAAAAGAAATCGTGATAAATTACCAGCGGTCACGCAAATCAAGCTCAGATCCTGTCGAATCTTGACCGTTTGCGTCGAGCATTGCACGCAACTCAGCTGTTGTGACATGCTTTTTGAGATCGTCTTTCATTGTCCACAGTTCTTTAGTCTGGGCCTCTAGTTTACTGTTCAGATCAGTTGCTTTTGGGTTTTTCTCGTCCACTTGATTATTACTCTTCACTGGTTGACTCCTGCTTGTTGATACATCCCCAACAGCTTTTGCAACTTTAGCCTTCTCATCATCACCAGTATCCTTTCTTCGTTTCGTACCAGCTTTGGTAGATGACTGCTTCAGTTCTTCATCTCCCTGAGCCTTGACTTGTTTGCCTAAACGACCAACAAAGGTAAAAGAAAATACAGCTGATCTTCCCCATGGGTCAGGAACAAACACATATTGAAACAAAAGGAATTCCATACCGCTTTTCACACTAGAAGGAACCTCCTTAACCAAGGACCGGACAGCCACCTGATCAGACATCGGGAGGGTCTCCCATCCGGACAATTTCTCCACTTGGGTAGATGGAGATGAGCCCATGTAACAGTTGGCATGGTGCCAAGCCAAGCCCCTAGCTCCTTGACCCTCAGGCTTAGTCGATATACGAACCTACCAAGTTACCAATAAAACTTCTATAAACATTGATATTCATCAACACACAAAAAGTGTGAATTCCATTGGGACCCACATTCTTTTATCATTCTTATTAGATAGTAGAAAGAACATTGTGACATTTTGTAAGAACTGAAAAATACCCAGACGATAAACAATGGGGAAACAAAACTGAACAAAAGCAATCATTTTGGATTCTTTTTTCCAATCCTCTGATATAATTATTGACTAAAATTGGTTCAACTAATGTTGGGTTATCTTAAAATCTTCAATATAGTCCAAAGACATCAAAAAAGGAAGATTATTTCTTGGCTATACCAACCTCTCCTTTAGAGATTTTTTGAGTGCAGGTCCTGCAAGTGGCACGAGAAGTTTGAGAAACTTCAATCCCACATTCCACAATCTTCACAGCTTCTGCTTTTTGGGGATGACCACAACCACCACCACCACCACCACCACCACCGTTGTTCTCCACGTAACTCCTGATCCTTTGCTGGTCTTCCCACCGAAGTTGCTCTATGCCCTCAACATCATCAACGCTAAAAACAGCCCCAGAGAAATTGGAAGTTAATTCCTTGATTGCAAATTCGTTAAGTAATCAACAACAAACAAATCGAAAATCACATACGATTTAATCTGCTTCGCCTTCGTCAGAATGCAAGTCGCATGGTTCCACATCTGTTATACATATATATACATATATATATAAATATGTATATAATCAGTATCACATTTCATTCAAAATGAAAATTTCGACAAAAAGAAAGAATTTTCAAGAGAAAGAACAGGGGGAAATGGGGGAAAGGAAGAGTGTAGAGAGAGAGAGAGAGAGAGAGAGGAGAGAGAGAAGAGTACGGGCATGAGGCCGTCGAATTGGGTGGCCTGAACCATTTTGCCGAGGCGGAGGACCTCCTTGCCAATGCTGCTCTTGCAGGTCTTGCATGAAGACCTCGCCGACTTCGCGTACTCCACTTTCCATGGCTTTTGGTTCTCAAGCTTCGCCATTTTTTTCCACTTCTAAACCTTAACCCCCCTCTCTCTCTCTCACTCTCACTCTCTCATACACACTCTCACTCTCTCTCTATACACATATATATGTGTATTATCGTGTATCGCTCTGTGTGGAAAGCAGTATATATAGGTACCTGTATGCCTACCTGAAACAAGAAACACACAATAATTTGGGGAAGGCAATACCCAAGAGGTGTGGGTTTTTTTTTTTTTTTTTTTTCGATTTCGAATCTTTTTTGTCGAATCTCTTCGTTTATCTTCTCCTATAAGTTTAGTTTTTTTTTTTTTTTTTTTTTACCCCTTCTTATTCTTTTTTTGGGTGGGGGTGGGGGTGGGGTGGGGTGGGGTCTAAAGACTGACTCGGTGAGTGAGGGTCTGTGACAATCGGAGCTCCAATAGCATGGTAAATTAGTAAACCCATTTTTGTCTGATAGCTGTCTCCTTTATTATGGTTCTAGTACCTCCGAAGACCCGACCTGTTTACGCTTCAAAGCTCCATCCTTTAGTTCAACCAAAAAAAAATAAATAAATAAATAAATAAAAACTCCATCTGAATTATTGTCTAATCATAAATTACAAAAAATATCTATATATTTTCTCAAAGTCAACGTCTCAGGGTAGAGTATGATTTTCGTCTTCGCTTGTTCAAGAACGAAGTTAGGGTCTGTTTGATAAATGAATTTAAGTTGAAAATTTTAAGTTTCGATAATAATTTTTATTATTTTTTAAAAAAGATAAAAAAAATTTTCAAGAAAAACAAAAAACTTTTCAGAAAAAGATAAAAATTAAGATGAAAATTTTGAATTTAAATTCACGAAACAAACGAGATCTTAGTTTTGATGCTGACGAGAAGCTTAGAACAAGCTCGAATGAGATAAAAAATTTTATTTACAAAATAACTTTGGAACAATAAAAAATAATCAGGATTTTAGAAGGTTGTTATATTAAAATGAAAGAATGTTATTTTATTGCTTTCATTTTTTAAGGTTGTCATTTTGACAACCAGCTTTAAAAAAAATTTTTTTTTTGACATTTTGACAAATATTCCAAGAAGGTCTAAAAATTCATATGAGCATATTTCAGTCCTTGGTGGACAAAGTCATCTCCCCGCAGTGGAAGGCAGTGGAAGGCGACAAGGCAACTAACAAGATAAGGTTTATACTTTATAGGTTCATTTGAAGCACATACAGTAAACTGTGGTTTTCTTCTTCTTTTTTTTTTTTTTGGGGTTTTTTTTTCTTAAATCAAAATTACTTGTCACAATTCATATATTCAAGTATCTACCGTAAACTCAAATTTTAAAAGATCATAATTTTGTTAGTTCAAGTTCAAATAAAATGATTTTTTTTAGTTGTATAGAATTGTACGAGAAATGAAACAATATCGATAATGATATATATATTTTTTTCCAGATATATTTTAAGACTTTACATTCTTTTACTTCAAAACAATTTGTTTTTCAACTAAATACACATTTCTAAAACTCCAATTTAAATATCTTCAAAATTACATCTCCGAAACCTCCTCCAAATGGGTCCTAAATTAGCAGGCTATAGGTTAAAGCGATTCCATGCATCATCATCATCTTAAATATACTGCCATTCCAATTTTGAAGCTTGAAAATTAATAAAAATTGGCCACATCATTCTTCTTTGTGTTTAGAATTAGTCATCACACTAATTTTGTATTATTGAGAACAATAAAATCATATAAGAAAATAAATAAATAAATAAGAATGAAGGATATTTATTTTGATTCACCTTGACACATTCAATATAACAATTACATTGCATTAAGTCAGTGTTATTATTTCTTATGATAAAAAATGGACTTATAAAAAAACTGATGCATCTTTCAAATTTTTTTTTTCTTTTAATTAAGAATTCTATCTCTCTGCATCAAAACAATAATTAAACTCACAACCTAATACTTTAATAAGCCAATGTTGCCTTGTAGTGCTTCTCTTTCTTATCCTATACTTTGAATTAAACGATAAACACGAGGTCCAGTGATAACTAGATCACTTTTTCTTATAAAAATAATAATATATCAAGTTAACACATTTTGCGTTAAAAAAAAAAACTATACATAAATATTTTAAACGACGATAACTAAAAAAGGATAAAGGCTACAGAAATGTTACAAAACGCCACAGAAACTAAAAATAAAAACAGCAGAAAAGCAACAGGACAGAATCATTTTGCAATATGATGACAATAAAACGAAGAAAATGTCTTATGAGCCCGAAGGACCGAGACAGTCACAAATAACAGAAACGCCAAAACTTTTAGAACGCAACAAGATTCCAAACGACAAGCAATTGAAAAAGGATTAAACGAGAATACCATTAGAAAACGACATCAAGTTACAACACCGTAATGACAATAACAAACTACAGATAAACAACAAAGTTTAGCCAAAAAAATAAACTACAGATAAAAAACAAAATCCAAGTATACAACGGATATTTTACACATCAACCACAGCGACAACAATGTGCGAACTTACAGGTGACCTACCACAGACGACAGTTGAGAAAAAAAACGACAAGATTTATAGACGATTGATACGACAAATACAACATAACCAAGGAAAACAACAAAAAATACTAAAATGGCGAAACCACGAGAACAGAAAAAGCGAAAACAACTTGAAACATACAGCAACGATCAGCACGAGGAGTCTCCTCTAAACGACAACAATTGAAAAAACAACAAACGGATTTGAAAACAAGTTAAACAACAATAACAGCAATAAACGATAGAAAATAAAACGACGATAAGATCTGAGAACTTTGACAACTTTAAATGACATGATCTAAAGAATAAAATGAAAAATAACAAAACAAAGAATGTCAAAACAAAAACTACCACAACTATCAGTGTGATAGACTCGTAGAAAACGGCAATAGCTGGCGAACGACCAAAACATTTAACAATAACGACACACACGACACAAACGATATAATTTTAAAAAACAACAAATAATTCACAAGAATGATGAAAATTTGGAGAGGGAACGACAGAAACTATACGAAACAAAATCGTGAAAGAAAACAACTTAAATGGACAACGACAACAACCAGTTTTAATTTCTTTGCGCCTATTTATTTCTTTTGCTTAGTCATTAAGAAACGACACTAGCATTTTAAAAATGTCCCAACTAGGAAAACAACAGACTCTTAGCGATATGATAATATCTTTTGAAACAGCATTATTATATTACAAAAATCACAACCAACTGAAAACATTAAGTATCATTTGACTTTCAGGTCCAAATCTTAAATTTCCATTTCAATTTTTATTTTTATTTTCTAAAAAGTCAATAATATAACTAGTTTTTTTAAAAGTCATTTAACTTTAATTTAAAATTTTCATTTCAATTCTATATACCAAATGCAAGCTAAATAAATAGACAACAAAAAGTGACAAAATTTTTTTTTCTTTCAATCTGTGACATGTATCTTTGTTGATTACTTGATTGTCCGTTCATTAAAAGAAACGACAATGACGTTTAGAAAACGTGGAGGGAGGGGATGGTAAAAAAAAAAAGCCAAAACGTTAAAAAAAAAACGACGACAAAAGCTAAAACTAAAAATTAAAATTAAAAAAGAGAGAGAGAGAGAGAGAGAAGGATGGCAAAAAATCTGCGTGTAGTTTGCTTTGCGCGTATCCTTTTATGTTATCAACTTATCAGGACGAAACTCGAAAGCACTTTCTATATATTAAAAGAAGAAATGCGCTTTAACTTTTTTTTTTTTTTTAATTTCTTTTATTTATTAATTTTTGCATGATTTCACCCTTCCTCAATACCTGCCATGAGGCATTTTTTAAAAATTATTTTCTTTTTTTTTTTTTTTGCTTTGCTTTGAAATTTGTTTGTCTATTCTATAGACAAAAAATGTGTGTGACCCAATTAATATTAAGAGAAGCGAAACTAATGATAAGAATGTTAACAGAAGGCTAAAAGAATGGAGAATGTTGTTCGTATCCTAAACTATCATTATCCTCGTTTTTAAATATGCTTAAAGTCATTCCCCATGTCCGTATTCATATTTCATCAAATGTGATTAGTATTTGAAATTAAAAAAATTTAACACAAAATTAATATTGTAAATAAAAGCAACGAATGCAAGACAAGCATATTGAGACGAAGACAAAAACTGGGAATCTTTCTCTCATCCCTCCAATCCCTGATTTATGATCCGTTTGATGAATGAGTTTGAGTTTAAAAATTTTAAGTTTTAATAGTAAATTTATATTGACTTTTCAGAAAAGACAAAATTTTTTTCAGAAAAGACAAAAAACTTTTTTAAAAAAAGACAAAAATTGATATAAAAATTTTAAGTTTGGAATGGTTTTCCAAATAGAGTCTTAGATACAATATTGTTTTGTTTGCTATTTGATTTTAATTCTAATTAAACTGTACTTTTTCATATTAATTTTGAAATTCAACAAAATTTATAATTAATTTTTAAAAAGTTAATAAATTCTAATTTAAAAATTTCATCGAACAGAAATAATCTCCATTTTTCATCCCTATTTTCATTCCCGAATAATACCTCATTCACCATTTCATTCGGAATATGTCTTCGTAGAATCGAGATATAATCATCCGAAATTTAAAACAACAAAAGCCTTTCATTAGACTAAAAAAATCATCATTTTTGTAGTTACAAATATATTTTAATAATAAATTTACACGTGACTAAATCACAAAATGCGAATTCATCCTCAAACTTAAAAAATAAAATAAAAAAAAAAAAAAAAAATCGTTGTTTAATTTCTTTTGATCAGTTGATCTACCGTCTAAATTTTCCGCGGACAGCACGTATTAAATTTCTTTGCTCTTTTATCCTCTGCCCAAAGCTATTACGGCTCCTTCAGACGCTCACTATATAAATCCGAGCGCGTCATCCCAGTTTTATTCCTCCTTTTTCTTTTTCGTTCTCTCTCCCTAAGGAAACGAAGATCTTCAGCTTCCCTCCAAACAGGTACTTGTCCTCTCTCTCCATTTTTCCCTCACTTTCCCGACCTTCAGTTTCTTTCAGATCTGATTTTCTCTGATTAATCTCCTCACCTTTCTCTTGCTCATTTCCAGTTTATTTTCTCCACTTTTCTCTTAACTCTCCCCGAGATCGATTTTCTTCTCCTCACTGATTTGTGGTTTTTTTTTTTTTTTTTTTTTTTTTTTTATTGTTTGCAGCTAATCAGACCGGAAGATTTACAAGCTTAGGGTTTCGAATTCGATTATCGGAGAGGAGATTACGCTACCTGTTATTTCCCTCGAGCCATGAATTCTAGAAGGTTTGTTCGACTGTTGTCCTATATTTCGGTTTAATTTTATGTGAATCGCCAATTTTTCTGACTAGCGATTCAGATCTGTAAGAAGATTAGTAGCAATTGGACGTGGTTTAATGCGTGATTTGTGGAGTTAATACCTTCTTAGTATCGCTAATTAGAGTTGTTTGGATTAGTGTGATTGTTAGTTCTGAATTGGTTTTATCTAATCTTGTACTTATTTTTGGAGAGGAAAAAAATTTTACGTAAGGTTCTAACTTCGTGCTGTTGTTGGCTAAACCATTGATTAACTCGATCTGCATTTCATTTTGAAATATTTGCTATTATTTGGTTGTAGTTCGTTCAGAGTTGAGAATTATTTGATTGCGGTATTGATGATAGAACAATTGCGTCAACTTGGTTCCTGGTTGTCCTTGGTACTTTGTCAAGTTTGGTTTAGAAATTCTTTTGGGACCAAACTCAAGTACAAGTTTAGACTTTAGTAAGTTGAGTTGTCATGTTGGCTTCCAAAGAAATAGTTATAGGATACTAAATCTGAACCTGCTTTGATGTGCGAAGTACGAGATTCAAGTTGAGTTTACTGATTCCGAATTTAAAGAATCTAAGATAAGTTCCATGATAAAAGGAATTTAGTTTCACCAGAACTGAGTTCCAAAATTCTACTAAGTGAGTTTACTAAACTATCAGAAATTAAACTCCTACCCCTTATTATATCAAGGAATTGGAATAATAAGAATAATTGCTGTCACGGAAGTACCTTTGTATGGAGAAATAACTTAATTAAAGTAAGGCCGTATGTGGTAAAGAGGGTTATTATACCACGTATATGTACATACATGTATATAAGTATATATATATATATGTATATATATGTTTTTTCCAAGGAAAAGGAACTTAACTCTGTAGGTTTGAGGTAGGATTTAAGTTCCCGATTGTCAATATCAAGGTACTTAATTCCTGATTTGTAGGTAAGAACCACCTATTTAATTCCTGAAAACAAAAGTAAACTTTATAATTTGAAATCATGAACTTAATTTGTTTTCCTAAATTTGAATTCCTAGTTCGTAATACCTCATATTACTTGGCTACCCTACTCTAGTTGTGTAAGATAGGTAATAGGTTACCAGTTTAATGGCTAAGCTACCTGTGTAAATGGTTGCGGCCAAGTTCTGCTTTGAGGGTGTGACTGTACCAAAAGATATTATGATACACTAAAGGTGGTAGATGATACACGCTCTCGCCCTTATGTGATTTTTGACCTAGTGGAATCGGGGATAATTTCACTTAAAGGTACATTTACGATGTGATATATACCCTTGTTTGACTAGGATAACATTCATGGTGCTTCAACCGAAGACCTGAAAATTTAGATCTCGGTGTGCAGGGAACTTCGTGGTAACAGAGCTGCCCTTTTTGATGGCATTGAGGAGGGTGGAATTAGGGCATCATCATCTTACGGTTCCCATGAAATCGACGAACATGATAATGAAAGAGCAATGGAAGGATTGCAAGATAGAGTTATTATGCTGAAGAGGGCAAGTAACTTTTTTTGTTGTTAATATTTAAATTTTTTTTTTTCCCTTTTAGGTTTTTGATGGTGCAGTGCAATTTTGACAATTTCTGACTGGTTTGCGGATGCTTTCATTATTAGTTGTAAAACGAATAACAACGTTGTCTTGCTGTTATTCAGTTAATCTTTTTATGTGTTTCTGATCTCAGAGTAGATGATACCAATGCAATTTAAGCTACTCTATTCTTGTTTCATTGATTCCTTTGAAAAAAGGGCACACCACAATTTTGAACTCTTCTATCTATATGGCATTCAAAAAAGAATTTATAATGGTGATATGATGACAATTTAACACTTCTACCATCTCTGGGAATTGAGGTAGTGTAATGATTGTCAAATTTTCACTCAACTATGCGATCGTTTAGTTGACAATAATACTTGACTCAAATCCTCAAGGAACCTTGGAAGATTTAATAGGTTGTTTCTTGTTGAGAATAGTAGTCAAAGCTAGATTAAACAGCATTTAACTACCATAACCTGTTAGTATGTCGCAATGTTTCTATTTATGGGCATTATTATGTCCAAGAAAATTCTAATGCATGTTATTTCAACAGTTGTCAGGCGATATACATGAGGAAGTTGAGACTCATAACCGCATGCTAGACCGAATGGTATGTCTCCTGCCATCATTTTTCTTTTCCTTGTTTTCTCTTGGTTTTTCCTTATCGTCGCTCACATTGTCGTGGTCCTGTCCAGGGCAATGATATGGATTCATCCAGGGGAGTGCTGTCAGGTACCATGGACCGTTTTAAGATGGTAAGTGGTGGCTATCAGCTAAACAGTTCTATTTCTATTCCATTACTTCTTTCCTGCAACTCCGGTTTGCAAATTTTTCGTTCCTTCGGTTCATTCACTATAATGAACATCTTTCTTTTTCTTTTAAATCTTCAGGTTTTCGAGACCAAATCTAGCCGGAGAATGTTTACGCTAGTGGCATCATTCGTGGTCATTTTTCTTGTCATATACTATCTCACTAGGTAAACAATCCCATGCTGGAGTTGATACAGCTACTATGCTGATGTTGAAGCTGGAGAGAAAAAAACACTTTGCCTATTCAATTTCTATCAGTGTTTACCATGTGCTTGTAAGCTTATCCTGCTTGTCTCTGTAAAGATATTTCAATGTATCAAGTGGAGGTGAATGCATAAAAGTTGGGTGTCAAGTTTGTGCTGTCAGTCTTTCTCAAGTCATCGCCTACATTATACAATATACGCTTCTTCTGTAGTTTCGCTGGGGACTTCTTATCGGAGATTTCGATTCTTTTTGAGATATATATATATATATATATATATATATATATGGTTAGCTGCAAAGTTGACTGAAGCTTGAGCCTACTAAATTATACCGGAAAAACTACTCTTAGTTCCAAGCCTACCAAATAGTCCCGAAGCTCGCTGACTCGGGGCTTAGGAACCCTTTTAACGCGGTTAAAAAGAGGGTGTGTAACGGGACTGGGGAAAACGCTTCAAGGGATTTTGAAGGAACATCAATTATCTACGGTAACTTCTGTGTTTTAAAAAAAGAAAGTAGACAACACTGCTGTTCATGTTTGGTGGTGGCCGTTCAGTGACATTTTTGGTTTCTCTCCCCAACCGAGTTGTACTGGGCAAGGCAAATATGCAAGAGTGGAGAATTTTAGCTCCGTCAATTTCGGCAAAGATTATCGCCTTAAGACTCTAATTCTAAGCTATCTCCTTAATTTATTTGTTTATATTTCTTCTTAGGGATCCTTAATTTGTTTATTAGATGCTGTTATGTCTGTGGGGCACACCCAAAAACAGCAGTGGGCCATTGCTTATAATGACTTTGAAATTGAGAGGAGGAAATTAAAAAAGAAAAAAATGAAAAAAGATACGATGATGCATGCACCAGCCGGGAATCGAACCCGGGTCTGTACCGTGGCAGGGTACTATTCTACCACTAGACCACTGGTGCGGTTGCTTGTCTGTCTTTTTGTTAGTAACTTAATAAAGTAGATCTGGAGATTCTATTCTCGCAACATTAAGTTCCGTTGCAACATCAGTCAATAGTTTATGAAAATTATTCTCAGAACACTAGTGGAGTTGTTTCCAGCGGCTTTTTGGTCTCTAGAAATATATGTGCGATTTAGAACCTAGTAACAATGGATTAGTCTATACTCTACATTGCGTTTGTTTGTTTGTTTGTTTTTTTTTTTTTCAAAAAAAAAAAAAAAAAAAAAACCATATTGGGTTTGATAGAGGCTTCAAGCAATGCAATTTCTCGTATATGGTAGACACTTCAATCTCAGTTCATCATACAAGTACACAACATGCCTTACCAATTGGCCCAATTCTCTATTCCACACTAGTTGAACGTCATTTGTTTATACAATAAGGAAAAGTCAGAACCCCTTTTCACTCGTTTCTTGATTCGTGCAAAGGAGTCATGTGTATCTGTGTGTGTATGTGTGTGTTTTTTTTTTTTTTTGTATTGTAAATTATCGTATATGCCTGAAAAACATCGATTCTTTTTTGAGAAAGCACTTGAATGACATAAATTAAGACTATTACATTAATATTATATAAAAATATAATAATATTACACTAATATGATACAAATTAAACTAAAATTAACTAAATTTTGTGTCACGTTGAGCAATAATGAAAAATTGTATCATGTTGAGCAATAGATAAAAAAAAAAAAAAATGGTTATTAGGTTTTTTTTCCCCCCTCAATCGAACTCAATCCCAAACTATATTGGTTTCATTGCCAAAGAGTAGTCACATGTCCAAGTTAATCACCTATCCAGAAAACTAGATTTATGTTTGAACCTCCACTCAAAGTTGGAGTTTTCCAAATCTTTTTTGTCATTTTTTCTAAAAAGTAAGCCAATTTCACTATTACATCTTTAAATCTCTCTTAAAAACTCAAATCTTAAAAGTCATAACATTCTTATTTCAAATCGAAATAAGATTATTTTTTATATTTTATATAGAATGACAAAAGAGTAATAAAACAAGATTTATATTACTAATTTTTTTCAAACATATTTAAAATTTTACTATTTTTAACTATTATAATTCATTTTTAACCAAACACACAACTCTAAATATTTATTCTTTTCAAATAAAAAAATATTTTCAAAATTTCAATTGGAATATATGCTCCAAACGTCCTCCTATAAATAGAAAGGGGTAAAAAGAAGAAGAAAGACAACATGCTTGAAGTCGGCCGGCACACAGTGTTCTTATCAATGCATGCAAGGCCAATAGTTGAAGACCAAGTCAAGGATCTTGCTAGATTTATACATTTATACAGATACATATATATATATATATTCATTTCTAATTAAAATATTGCTCCAAGATATATCGGGATTCCACAGTTCATTAAGAAGAGGAGAAGGTGAAAATATTTCTTATCTAGCTCGTCCTCTCTTCATCTTGTTGTCGATTATATTTTGTATATAGAATACTCTCAAAAGCCTGTACTGGAACTTTTCTGTATGTATCTGCAGTTGTGTCATGTGTAACCATAGCACTGATTTCATTTTCCCAAAAAGCAAAAAAAGAAAGAAAGATATACATATATATATGTGCGTGGGTGTACGTATAAATGGAGAGAGAGAGGGAGAGAAGAAAAGAAACTCTTAGGTTGCTTAAGTTTTGCAACTTGAAGACAAACTAATTAACCTTGTCAAAAAAGAAAGCTTGTGAGTTATCTCAAACTAAATGTACGTTGTTATTTTGTTTGACATATTAGTTTAATTTTAACTAAATTATATTTTTTAGTTAGATTTTTATTTTTTTTTCTAAAAAATAAACAAAAATTATAATTAGATTTTTAAAAGTCAATCACTTCTAATTTAAAAATTTTAACTTCTAAGTAACGATTTAAACGTACACGATTATGTAGTTACATACATTTATTTGGTCATTTATTTAGGCACTCGTATATAAAAAAACTGAAGCTTAATTCCATTCCATCTAAGAGAGTTGCCTATATTTGTATGTATATCAAGAATCATTATTCTTAACAAATTTTTTTTGAAACAGGAAGTCTCTAGATTTATAGTAATCGAGCATAATGCATGTAAAACATTAATTTCCTTTTCATTCAAATAGGTGTACGTGCATTACATGTACCTATAGATATAAATGTAATATATCTAAATACCAGTTTAAATAACCATATCCAACATATCATTAAGTAGACACTAATAGAAAATCTTGAACATAATAATGATAATAATTCTTCCACGCAAATAAAGAGGTTTGGACTTAAAATATGGTGAGGCAAGACATGCAGCATATATAAATATAAAAAATTGTAATTAATCTTCAAAAACGTATAGTGATTATAATCAGTACATGTATCGACCAGATCATTAAATTTGATACCAAATGTGCATGTAAGTATCCAGTTTCTCGTTAATTAAAGACGCTATGTTAAATTTCATAACAATTTGTAAGTACATACTCAAAAGCAAGTACTCAGCAAAATTATATGTCCCATTATCCCCAATATATATATATATATATATATCACAAAATGGTTTAGGAAAAACTAAATATAACATTTTAAATCTCATACATAATCGATGTTTTGCCAGAACATTGTAATGATAGCTAATTAACTGAAGAGCTACATATGGATTAGTTGCTCTCTAGTCAAGTACAACAAATTCATACATATGGGAAAATAAATCTCGCAAACATATATACATCCACTGTATGTATATATATATATATACGTGTAAATGATCCCGATCTATTTAGCAATTTGTTAGTTTCAGTACTTGTACTTCTATAGTACTGTGTAGAGGGGGGAAAATTGGAAACTCCAATCACAACAAAAAAGAAAAGCAACTTACTCAATTTAATCAAGAACCCTAACTAAAAATTGAGGCTATAGCTAGACAGATATGGGGAAGAGACAATTTAGTACCTTTTCCCTACGAATCAAACATACTTGAATCATACACCGTTGATCTTCCATCATGATCAGATCTTGCTCAAATGAAAATTTCTTTGATGATCATACTCTCTTCCAATATTTCTTCAAAATAATCTTACTTGAATTTCCATTCCTAATATCAAATATCATTATCATATAAAATCCCTCCTCTTTTCCACAGAAAAGCGAAATACAGAAAACTTATAAACAATTATAAAACAATACACAATTCCAACAACATATATATATATATATAGAAGCTCTTACACACATGCACATTTATATAATACTATGGATCATAACCTAGTCGAAGCTCCAAATCCACTTCCACATGATGATCTCCACCACTCATTTTCTCTTCATCATGATGATGATGATCTTCTTCTTCTTCATCTTCTTCATCTTCTTCTTCATGATGTGACATACCAAGTCCTAAGCTCAAAGCAGTTCCTATCCAATTCTCTCTCAACAGATCGATCTGCGAATCATGTACCGAGGGTTTGGAAATAGGGCTACCCCAATTAGTACTTGTTGCAGGATGAACATACGTTTGATAATCTAGATGTACCTGATGATTTTGAGGAGCTGATGATGATCTGGCGAAGTGCACTGGCGGGTAGCTTTGGATTGGGAAGGAACGAAAACTCGAATAATTATTATTCCTAATATTCTGGACCACTAATTTATGATCAGGCCGTGGCTTGCCTCTGTCTTTGCGATGGATATTCATGTGTCCGCCCAACGCCTGTGCCGTGGTGAACCCTCGCTTGCAAAACGTGCACTCGTAGGACCGGCCTAACCCCGAGTACTCGTCGTTTTGATCCGATCGATCGGTTTCGTCGCTGGAGCTTTTCGAATCTGATTCAGCCATGTGGTTGAGGATTTGGAGAAAGGGAAATTAGTTAGTTGTGATTAGAGCTTAATTAATATAATTTACTGGGAAAAAGAGTGGGAATTTAATAGGAAGAGGAAAAGTGTTTGATATGAAGAGGGTGGGAGAAAAAAGACAAGGAAACGACATAGGCATTATCTAAGTGGGTTTGTAGTGAAGGTGTTGTGAAAGAGATAAGTCTTTAGAAGTTTTCTAAGGAAGCTATTAGGTTGTAGCCGGCTTCTGCCTAGTGGATCTTTCTTTATGATTGCGGACAAACGTTTTATCCCTTTTTCTTTTCTTTTTTTTTTTTTTTTTTGTCTTCCCTAATTTGTCTCCCATTTGAGCTAATTTTTCTGTTTTCATCTCCTTTTCCAAAATAAAAAAATAATAAAAAATTCATCTATTTAATTTTAGTCTTTTGCCCTCTCTTCTCCTTGTATCAATGATTATATCACAGTAGCAATATAGTTTAATGATAATTTTACATTAAAAATAAATAAATTATACCTCAGATAATAAAAAAATAAAAATAAAAAAATAAAATTATACCTAAGATAATATCATAATTTTAAAGGTTCCCACCCCAAATTCATAAATAAAAAAAATAAAAAATTATACCTCATATTATGCATAAATATATATAATTGGTTTGTCGTGACTGGATTCTGATCATTTTCTCTATTTTGTTTTTTTTCCCCGTATAATATGTAATTGATTATTTATTATATACATCCACTTTACAAAGATTCAAATTTGGGGATATTCCCCAACTTTCAACGAAAATTTGGTGTGGTTGCATGCAATTTTTTTTTTATAAATTTTTTGTTGGGGTACAATTAATTCTTTTGCTGTTTTTTGCCGTCCCATAATCACGGCAATGAAAATTTATTCCAACAACCACACAGGATGCATTTTATACCTGGTCTTATACGAATAGAATTCAACTCTCCTAACACGTCCTTCCAAAACCAAAAAAAAAAAAAATACTAATACGTCATATTTTTGATCCGTTCCTCAAGTTTCCAAATTTCAAATTAACCAAGTGACCTTAGGAGTTACAGAAGTAGTAAATCGCCACTTGTAATTTCAAACTATATATAGCTAGCTTATATTATATCACTTTTCTGTATCGAGTAAAACAAATATGGCATGCATAGCTCCCACTACTAGAATATGCACCATATTAATTTTAATATCAATTTTATTTAATTTTTTTTTTTTTACATTTAATTCCTTTTCCTAAAAGATGGTAGGTTTTACCAACTATTAGCAAAGACTTGGTCAATGTTTTACAACGTGAAAACAGATGATTGGCCGCCCTTAATTTTTATGAGCCAACACCCGTCATGGCCTTTGTAGTATTTGAACCGCTAATTAGGAAAATTAGTAAATACTTTGTTAATCTTAGGTGAGAAAAAAAGTAGTTTTCCACGATCCCAAGAATATAAATAAATAAATATATATATATATATTAGGATAATATAGTACATAAAGTTCGCTGATTGATAGTGAGGGAAAGATGAAGGAACCTTCCTAATGATAATAATACGGTGAGCGAGAAACAGGCATTTTTGTAGCTTATACTTGTCCTTAAGTACTCTAAACCCGCTTTTTACACCATAATCAAAGGTCAGTACAATCATCTTTATGTCATTACAGTAGTCAACATCGTTCTAATATATATAATTTTTTATACAACGCAGTGGACATTTGTGTCCCTCCCAAAACAAGAAATAAAAAAAAGGGCAAAAAGAATATTAATCATGGGTCTGCCTTGCTAAATATATCTAATTGATTCTGCGTTCTACCTAATGTGTTTGTGTTATTCTAAATACTTAAATCTTTACGTATTCTTCAAGATTTGAAGTAATTATCATAGGCTCTTCATCTTATGACGCAATTATGTGTGAAATAATAATTAAAATATATTATGTTAATCAATCAAAATTGATAATTAAACGGTGCTAAACCTAATTCACCTTTTATGTTAAGATAAAGAATTCAAATCATGTGTGACATGAAGTTAAAAGTAAAAGATTTATAAACGATTATACTCTATGTGACTATGTAGAGGTGTCTGTGGTATTCCGTTTAGACAATTTCTAGCGAAATTCCCAACCGAATTGGGCTCATTAGTTTCCACAATAGGTTGGGGATTTCTAGGGTTTTTTAAAGAAAAAAGAATCCATAATTTGTAATGGTCAACACTTATGCGTTTAATTAATTTGTAAGAATCTACTTTTAAATTTTCATTTCTTTTTTGAAATTGTTCCCCTAGTATTTTCTAATCAATAAAAATTTCCTCATGTTTTTCTAATAACCCAAAATCCAACTTGGTAGTTATTTTCAGGCAAAAGTAATTGTGTAATTATAAGCCAGTCTTTCAAAAAAGTTTTTCCGCATAGTTATTTTAAACATAATTAGTTAATTATTAGAGATGAGTTTTGTGTGATTAGAAAACAGATTAATAATTGACTTCGTCATATTAGAAAAATAGAGAAGATACTCTCAATACTTTTTAAAACACGAAGTAAACTGTTCTTGTATATTTCGATTGAATGACACATAGGGGGTTATGTCTTTGTTATTACATATATATATATATATATATATGTATATCTACTCATATGCAGGATGTCTCAGCAAAAACAAACACGTTATGTGTGCGTATCAGGTCAAACATCAAATGCATCAGGCAGGTATATATAAGAATATATCGCGGCTTGATTGACAAAGCTAGCTAGCTCATATTCTTCAAATAATATACTGATAATTTTTCATTGCATAGAAAAAATAGTAAGTTGGTTACTTTTTCTTTAGTGGAAACTATAAATCTCTTTTGTCACTATTTATAAATCCTTTTTTTTTTTTTTTTCTTTTTGCGCTAAATAATTTATAAATCCTTTTACAATGATATATATAACTACGTCGTATCTTTATTGAAAATTAACAAATAGATAAAAACACAAATGTCCCTGCTGTAAAGGAATAACTAATCATAATATACATATACACACACACACATATGTTGAACAACATTATATTAACATTGGGCGACAAAAAGATCAGCAAATAGTGGTTGATCAAAAGTATGAATAGACAAACCAATTCATCATCGACGACCAAATATATAATATTAATTAGGCCGCAATCGAATTTGGTCTTGGGATTATAATTTAATGTTTTTCTTTCCTTATTTAAAATGGAATAAGTTGAAAATAAGGTACCGAGTAGATTTTGAATGATCAATAATTTGCTTTAAACTTGGAAGAGGAAGAGATTGGGACGACAACAACGTGAGTGTTGGGAATGATGGTACAATTATTCAACAAATCAGTCTGTCTCTTTTGTATTTCTGAGTCATTATTTGCATGAAGTGAAAAGTCTTTCCATTAATTCGTCGCCTTTCTCTGCGAATTAATGAAAGTTGTTATATGGAGCTGGTTCCAATTAAAAGGATTTTTCAATTCTACTTAATTTTATTATTCTAGCTAGTATATGAAACGTGTCTAGGTACGTTCTCCACTAGAAACAAAACTAAATTAAAATTATATCAGGGTTTAGATTATAGGTTTAAAAGGTAAATTCAAATTTTGTGAGAGGAATTATTATAGAAAATTTTCTTAGCTAATACGTTAATCTCAAGACGGCGTGTCAAATAAACTAGATGAACCTAAGTATAAATAAGTCAAGCCGATCGAAGAATATTTTTGACATTTGCATCTCCAAGTATATAGATATAAATATGAAGAAATATAAACAAACTATAGCTCTTTTTCATATTAAAAAAGGCTATCACAAAATTCTAAAATAATAGTGTAAACTTATTAGAAAATTATGAAACGCGCGTAATATACATACATGTACATAATATAGAATGATGGATGAATAAAAATAAACAATTATAGGGGAGTTATAACATGATGTAAAATTTTTTACCCCCTACAAAGGCGACGTTTTTTTTTTTTCAACTCTCTTTTGTTAGACTAAATCCTATACAATGGGTTGTATTTTGCATTCTTGCACCTATGATCTTCTACACCATAGAGATGCAGTCAGATGGTAGAGAAATTTTACAACATCTATAGGGTAAAGCAACCTTATCGCATTGTAGAATTTCTCATTTTAATTTTTTACTTGTAAATAACCCAAAAGTTATAGGGATCCTACTTTAAAAAATGGATAATTCTACTATGAGAATTTGTAACTTTTCGCCATTGAGTAAAAATTTTTGACCGTTCGATTAAATATGGACGGTTAAGATTAAAAAAATATACCCAAAAATAATATAATCTATCACATTTGATTATTTATTTTACAAAACATATCAAAAAAAAAAAAAAAAAAAACCTCCGCCGAACTCGTTGACCGGGAAACAGAATCTGGGAAGGAGCTGAGGGAAATTTTCGAGCTCCTCCTCGTGTGTGAGACAACCGGGTGGGTAACACTCTTCAATGAGTTGGCCAAGCTCAAGATGCCAAATTGAAAAAGAATCAGAAAAATGCATTAGTTCAGGACAGATGCCAAATTGAACAAAAGTGCTCCTCATTTACTTTTAAAGAGAACGTAGAAATCAGAAAAAAAAATTTAAATTACGGAACGCCCTCCCCCGACTGGCAGCCACCTTCATCGAGCCACCGTGATGGCTCCCGGAAGAAACCGGTGAGGCCATAGTGGAGATGGCCCGGCGTTCTTGATCCTCGGCCGCCTACCCCATGTCGCAAATGGCGGAAGAACGCTCTCTATGTCGATCTCGGTGGAGGCACTTGAAGCTAAGGCGGCGAGGGGGGAAAGAAGGATCGAAGTGTCTGGTGAGGAGATCCTTGAGTGTGGAGAAGGTGGAGGTGGAAGTGGAATTGGAATTGAACCTAGACCTCGCCATTAATGGATCCTCCTGAGCTTCCAAGTCGCCGGCTTCTTTTGCCGGAGTGGTGGAGCCGCCGTGGACGAGGCCGGATTGTCGTTATTGGCGGGTGAAGATCCGTGAGGTTTGCGCCTCGGCCTCCCCACGCCATCGCCGCCATTGGAAACTCGCCCATTTCGTGTTGACTGCCGAAGGAAGTAGTTGCAACCCACGGAGGCGGAGCGGTCGCGACGCTCGGAGACTATCCACGTGGCTCTCCGCCGTTGGTCGCGACGGCGGCTGCCTCCCAGGTCCCTTCTCCGATCTTCGGGCCGGTGCGTTGGGTCGTCGGTAGTTTGAGAAATACTTACCCGTATTCAAATATGAGATTTGAAAAAAAAAAAAAGAAAAACTTTGGGTGGATGTTTGAGAAAAATGATTTCATTAGAGCAATTACGAAAAAAGTATTTTTTAAGGGCCTATTTAAGAAAACAATACTTTAAAGGACCATCGAGAAATGTTTAAATAGGGATCTGTTTGAGAAAAAATATTTGAAAGGGCAAATCATAGAGAAAATTTCATTGAGAAACACTTAAAAATACAATGTTTCTTTAAAATAAAAAATAAAATAAAATATCCACCAAACAATTGTAATTATGTGCAATTTTTAAGGTTGAAGTAAAAGAGGCATTCCCTCTTCTAATCTTATATGCATGGTTTATGGAAAAAACCAACAACAAATAATGAAGCAAGTAAATTTGGGTTCATCCTTCGGAAAAAAAGAAAAAAAGAAAAAAATGAAGTGTTCATTAAAAGTTGAACTAAAATTAAAATTGTAACTGCTTGAAATTAACGATTTGAAGAAAGGAATCAAAATTGAAAAGAGAGGGACGTTGTAAATCATGAAAATTTCTTTGTTGCTATATGAAATTATTTTCTATGACCTCAAATAAGGGAATATTACTGGTTCAAGAATGGAAAAGAAAAAAAAAAAGAGCACCTAAGGCCTAGTTTTAAAATTTGGTTTTATATGATCTAATGATAATTATATATTTGACTCTATTATTATAAATTATAAAGTTTGAATTTCCCATATTAAATTGATTAAAAAAAAAGTAATATATATATATATATCCATTCCCTAATTGATATTTGTTATCATCCTTCTACGTAACAAGGAATCTTTTTACATATTGAAGCTATTAATTTTTAAAATTTTTTAATATGACTAAAGAGGATTCAACAAAACAGGTTTAGTCTTGATCTAGAGCCTGAATCACAAGACGGCCAACTGAGTCAGACTTTTGGATTCCAACAACTCCTCTCATGGCCGGTTGAATCAGCCACGTACGATATTTATTATAACAAGTCCATATTTAATACTTGCTAATTAATTTGATTCTCTAGCTGGTTTTTGAACTTTGACCCAGACTATACTTTTTTTTTTTTTTGGTTTCCTTTTTGCTCTGAACTATATTCTGGGTCGTTAGTAGTGCCCTTTATATGTTCATTCCTTTGGGACAATAATATTTAGATATATAGTCAAGATATTCCAGTACTAGCTTCTTGTTGTTCTTATTGTTGTTGTTGTTCTTCTTCTTCTTCTTTTTGGTTAATTATAATAAAAAGTTAGTTCTTAATTTATTCAATTTAAATTATATATTTCAAGTACTAGTTAGCGCCTTACTAGAAATATAGAGGTCTACCTATATTTAGCCAACGCAACTAATTATGTTCATCAAGATTAAAGAATTAATAAAGGTATTCAATTCCTATATCTCCTTATTCACATCTTTTTTATGTTTTTCTAATAATATCATGACACATCAATTAAAAATATATATTTAATTATAATATCATATTACATCACATAAAAAATATGTTAATTACACACGTATCATAATATTATTAGAGGGATAGAAATGAAGACACAAATAAGAAACCAAATATAAAGGAATTAATATATAAAATACTATATAAAATAATATATAAAGGAACCAATATATTTCCATTACCAAATCTTCAGAGCATATATAAACATATGTGATATGTGTACAAGCATTTAATACTATATATAGTTTATATATACGTATACACGTTTACGCCTTTTTAGTTTAAAAAATCCATGATAATTGAGAAAACTAATCATTAACTAATTATATAATGATGACGAAATATGATTGTCATAGGCTTAGCCTGAATATTTTAGTCATTGCAACTGTATATATTGAGTTATTGATATATATATATATATATATGTTCGTTTTGTGTGAATATATATATTTTATACAACAGATAACCAAATAGAGTGAATAAGGCAAATCAACAATATGGTGAAGTTTAAATTTTGAGGATAAATAAATAAATAAATAAATATATATATAAATATATATATAGCACTTCAATGTTATTGTCATGGACTAGACAAAGTGTATCTCGTATGATTGTATATATATAGTAAAAGGTAACGTCGCTAAACTTGTCTACGAGAAAATTAGCAAGATCTGCAAGGACTTGAAAGCAGGAACGACACATGCATCTTTTCTTCAGGGAAACTTCCAATAAAACAATCAAAAAGAATTGGATTAATTTACGAATGCCCTTGAACTATGTATCCTGTTTCATTTTGCCTCTTGAATTATCAAAATCGTTCATTTTGCCCTATGAATTATACAAAACCCTTCAAATTACCCCCTCCATGCAATTCTGTTTTACTGATGTGGAATATTATTAAAGATTAAACAAATTTATTTTAAGGTGTAAATCTCAATTAAAATAAAAACAAAAATAACCTCCATAAAAATAATATTTTTTTCTCTCTCGCGTTCTCTCTCTCCATAAATGTTCCCTCCCCAGAAATGAAAATGAAGACTCAGGAGAACAAAAACCTAGAAAAGGAAAAAGGAAAAAAAAAAAAAAAAACCCAAAACAATACATGTACAAACAACTACATAATGGATATTCAGAAAGGGAAAAAAAAAAAAAGGGAAAAAGAAAAAGAGAGAGAACTCTGAAAACCCAAGGTGCCGTGTTGTTCAGGTTTCACGTCGCGGCCAGGGGGGAGTGCCGTCGTAGGTTGAGCTCTCGTTGAGGAAGGAGGATGGACGCTTGATTGGGGTGGCGCAACGGATCTACCGGCGGCGCAACGGTGGACTAAGGTATGCTCGTCACCCCACCCACCTGCAGATCTCTCGCAGCACGTGCAGGGGCGGCACTCCGGCAGCTCTGAGTTCGCAAGGGTAGGCGACTGTAGACTGGCGAGTGCAATTGCAGGGAGGGGGAGAGAGAGGGGGGAAGTGAGAAAAAAGGGGCAGCGTGACATTTGACTTAGGAGATTAGATTTTTTATTAATATTTTTTAATTACAAGGGTTTATGTTTTTTAATACATTTAATTAATTTTTTAATGTATGACACATAAGAATATTGTTAAGTTTATAAACCGAATTGGATGGAGGGGGCAATTTGAATGATTTTATGCAATTCAATAGACAAGATGAATGGTTTTAATAATTCAAGGGGTAAAATAAAATAGTATATATAGTTAAGGGGGTATTTATAAAATTAATGTAAAAGAATTATCACAGGTGGAGGAATGAATTAATAAAAGGCAATGCTAAAGGAGCTTAGGAGAGTTAAAAAAAGAAAGAAAGAAAGAAAGAAAGAAAGTACGGGCCTAGCTAAATGCCTGAGGATTGTGACGTTCGCCGACCAGCCTATGCTTTGATGCCTTTATCTCATGCCCATCTTTCTTTCACTAAAACATTTAACTTTTTGCAGGATTTTTATTGTTTTGTAGGCCCCGGCACGACCATTTTTTTCTCCTTCAAACTTAACCTTATGTGACCTTCATCTCAACTTCAAATTCTCCCATAGGCAACGCTTCATGTCAAACGCCTTTGTGAAAAGGCACTTATATTTTTATAAGACTAACGACCTTTATTATTGAAATCATTGATGTATAACATTTTTATTAATACACAAATTTTACATTATCAACTTATTAAATTAGTATCATATTATACAAAAAATTATACGTTGTTAGTTTATCAATTCTCCTAAAAACTTATATTTCAATATTTTTATATTTTAACATTCTTCTTAATGTGCAGGCCAGACAATGGACAAACATGTGAACACATATTTATTTGAAAGTCTAATACAAATATTTAAGAATAAACCTGAAACATACTGAAGGCCCAACATGTGAATGATAATAAAGATGTTCATGAGTACAATTGCAGGGATTTGAACTTAGAACTTTTCGCTCTGATACCGTGTTAGTTTACTAATTTTCTCAAAAGCATAAGCAATTAAAAAGTGTGTCAATACTAGTTTTATATTTCAACACATGTAAATCAAATCATAACTATACATAAATATCTAAATAAAAAATTATATATTTATCGACATATACGATCTTAGCACAAGAGACTATTTATATATACGATCTCAACACAATATATATATAACCTCAATTTATCACCTGCCATTCGGCATATTAATTCACTCAGCTGAGAGCTCGGAATTTTGATGTTTACGTTTTTTCTGTCATTTAACTTGTTTTGGTTGGCATTGGACAAATCATTATGTGGGCTAAATAAGGAAAGGTCATCATGACACGACTTTCTGGGGAACATGCAAAAGCTCAGATGTTGGGAAATGTAACAAAAGAAAATTCCATTAATTCTCGAGACCCAAACACAACTTGTATCAGTTTGATCTTTTTCCTACTTTGTGTATAAAATGTATAGGACAAAAAACCTTGTCTAAGTGCAGAAAAAATATTAGCATGAAAAAGTTGAAATGTTTTGTCCTAAATTTTATGGAAAACAACCTGTCTTTCTACGTTTTGTATGATCTGATTCCTGCTGTTCTGTTCTATATATCTATTTCCCAAGAAAGTGACGAAGAAAGTAATAATGAGAGCCGGTCCATGAGAGGGTTAATTGAGAGAATGAGATGGGTTTCCAAAGATGGCAACATTTTGTAGTTTCTATAGAGAACAATCACAAGATACACATCATCAGTAAATATCATCATTTTGGCTCTCCAAGATCATCATGATGATGTAAATGAACTCTCAGACGACGTACGGATCCAACTATATATTAACCTAATAACTATATATTACAACCTTTAATACACATATCTATATATATATATATATGTTATGAATGGATGATGTATATGTATTACTAAACCAAAAATAATATATATATATTTAAAACAGTTAAACATGGATGGAAATATGGTTGTCTAGTGATAATTTGACACTTGAGTTTGAATCCCTTCTCCATTAAGTTAAAAAAAAAAAAAAAAAAAAAAAAAAAAAAAAAAAAACATGAGAATCCAAGATTCGACCAAAAAAAAAAAAAAAAATCAAATGTTATGATCGCATATTAACAAAAGAAAATTGCATGTCCTGCATTAATGGATCAGAAAAGCTCATGTCACATAATCAAATGTTTGATCATTTAATAGGTACACACATATTCAAAGTAAAATTTCAAACCTTCTAAAAACCATCTTCTAGTGCAATATTGCAAGTGGGTTGGCTGAGAAAGGGAAAAAAGAGACGAAATGAAAATTACACAATGGTAAATTAGAGATATGGATCTAATTAGCTAGCAATTTAGGAACTGAAGAGAGCTTATCAAAGTTAAACTTTATCACTAACTTGAGCAGTGATTTAATCTATACATTATACCTAGAAGTACCCAAGTCGGAGCTCCAAATCCACATCCTCCTTTTGATCTTTGAGCAATCCCATCTCCAACTCTAACCTAATAAAATTGCTTTTTTCCGTCTTCAACGTCTTGAAATAGTCATCTTTCGGAGAAAACCATTTGAGATCTCCATCCTCAAAAGCAGCTGCTTTGCCTTGAGGAGTACCGATGAAAGGAACAGCAGTGTTGCTCGGAGGAAAGTCGAATATCGCCTTCATATCTTTCTCGGTTGATGAAGCCAAGGGATCGGGTAAAGATAAAGAAGCTAGAGGAGGACAAAGCGTGGAATGAGGTGTGTAATTGTGGGATAAGAGCTTGTCATGTTAGCTGCAGACAGAGTTGCTGAAGACGACGATAGCGAAGAAAAATTGTAATTAGGGTTAGGGTTTTGGAAGTTAGGACATGATTCTGAAAGGCTTAAATTGTGTGGGAAGAGCCTCAACCTGGCTCTCTCTCTCCTGTGAACATTCATATGACCCCCAAGAGCTTGAGCAGACTTGAATTGTCTCTTGCAAAAGCTACAGGCGTAATTCTTCGCAGCCCATGGCAAATCACACGAATGGCCGTTATGATCGGAACCGATCAAGTCAGTGCAGTTCCATTTTTCTTTGATGATCTTGCCAATAGCACTCAAGTTTGATCTCTCCATGGCACTTGTTGAATGATTAGAGACAGGATATATATATCTATATATAAATATATTTAAATATATATAGCTCTCAAAGGTTAAAAATAGAGATCTACAGAGAGGAGAAGAGAAGGGATGGGAAGAGAGTTAAGAGCGATGAGATAGAGACCTGGTTTTTCACAACAAAACCAAACCGACCAAAGTATACTAGATTAGCAAGAAAAAGGGAACCGTGTGTTTATTATACTGCTTCTATTTTTGGATACTACTTTTTAGAAGCTAGTGTTTTTTACTTTTGCCAATTTGAGAAGAGGAAGAGCAAGCTTTCTTTTTTTTTTTTTCCTAAAAAAATATTCGGAAAGATGGGTTAGAGTCCAGTCACTTCAGAAAACATGGGGAACTAGCTGCCTGTGTCGTGTGCGTTTGCAGTGTCTGTGTTTATTTTTATAGGTATAAAGTACTGATATAGTGATATATGAACTTTGACATACACGCACACAACATACGTATGCTTGTGTCAGTTTATTAGGAGACCAGCCTATATAAAAGGCATGTTTTTGAAGAATAAACTTATTACACGTTTAACTATCATGATCAGAACAAATTGAATAAATATGAAGCTAAAAGGCAGAAGAATGCTTCAGTAAATGCAGGTGTGGTGTCGTACTGATTACAGTAATAGGTTTTCTTGGGTTGAATATTACAATAATAGCTGTTATTAGATTTGATATGACACGCCGATAGAATATGGGTGTACTGTCATATCTAAGCCTGTTTTCTGAGTATAGGTTTGATTAAGGTTTTTTTTTTTTTTTTTTAATTTTAAAAAAATTCGAATTCAACTTAGGGAGAGTTTGGTGGAGTAGTTTGAGTTGAGATTTTTAAGTTGGAATAGTAAATTTTTTTGAATTTTTAGAAAAGACAAAAAACTTTTTGGAAAAAGACAAACTTTTTGGGAAAAAGACAAAAAAAATTTTGAGATGAGATGAGATGAAATGGTGTACCAAATGAGGCCTTAGATTTTTCACTATTTCAAAATCCGCGCCACACCCATTTTTTCTTTCTACCAAACATTTCTTATTACCAGAGACAAATAGAAGTGCTCTCTATGATTATTACAAGTTCGGGTAAGCGAGTGATGCTTAGGATTACTAGTAAAATGTATATGCCTGATCTAAGATAGAAAGCCAGAATGCATTTATTTAAATCTGTTAATTCATTTTTGAGGTCTTGTCGAAGTGACATGAACAGACGTAATTGCAAATTTAAAATTCCTGTTTTGTAGTCGGTATTTTGTATTGGGAATATTTGTCAAAACGATAATCTCAAAAATCAAAATTAACAAAATAACCTTATTTCATTTAAATATAGGAATGATTGTTTGAAAAACCAGTTATTCCTTATCATTCTCAATTGTTTTGAAGTCATTTTGCTAATGTAAATTTTTAAAAGAATATTTAACATTTGTATTGACATACGAAAAATGGCAAGAAGACTAGTACAAATTGCCGTCTAGGCAGAGAAATTGGTGGATCAAAACCTCGATCTTATGACCTTCTTAATATTAATATAATTCATCTCTGAAGTTACATGAAGCATTATGCAGCGCAATTTGCATTGTTAAATTCACTGGCAAGACAAAAAAGTGTAGACCCAAATGAAAGAATTTGAAGCGAGGCTTCGAGAAAAGCTCTCTGTTGATAAGTTTTGGCAGCCTTTTCCCAGGGCCAACACAACAGATTCGGTGAACAAAAATAGAGTACAAACCTATACAATTCACTACACTAGCATTGGCTGAAATCCCTACCTAATTGAAACTGTTGATGTTCCTACGACAATCTCGCAAAGATATGTGATTGTGCATTTAAATCTAGGTTTCAACTCTACTGTGCCAACAGGAGCCAACGTTTTTCTAAAACTCATGTAGTCTCTAATTGAGCAAGAATATATATATATATATATATATAGGGCAAGTGTCTCTATATATATATATATATATATCTAATTACAACAGTTTCTATCAGAAATAGTCATCAAAAGCCCCCTCCTTGTCACTTTCAGATCCTGTCCAAACGAGAACACAATGCAAGGCACTGTTAATAATATTAATTTTATTATTGTTACAGAAGACTTGAACTCGGTCGCAATCATTATCTAGAATCCAATCATGGAATGACTTTCTTTTCTTTTTTTTTTTTTTCTTTTTATTGTCGTGTAACTCTCTCCTTCCCTAGAGATCCTTGGTCCTTTTAGATTTTTATATTTAGTAAACAAAACAATATTCAATTACAAGTTGAACTGACCTGAAACATCACCTAATGAAATATCCTGACCAGCCAACTGGAAAGAGTTCCGATTGCGAGAAGAAGAGCCTGCTGAAGCCGGCCGGGCTGGGATGGAAAAGGTGAAATCCGAGTTTGTCAATGAATTTTCTGAGCTACCGGATGTGGCTTCAACCTCCTTAATGTTAACACCTGGCCCTGATACTGAACTTGATTTTGATGCAGTATGCAAGATCGTTTTCAGCTCGGAGAATTGGCTTGACAAGCAATATATCATCCTGAGACGCACTAGATCATATCTACCATTAGTAAGTGATTCTGAGAGATTTCAGAAGATAGAATAATTAACTAGTTTATTCAGTTTGAATGTTTCATGTTGTAACTTGTGCTAAAAGTTTTTTCATTTCCCTGTTTTCTAGAAAGTTTTTTTTTTTTTTTTTTGACCCAAAGGGCTACCATAATCTCATTTCTTTGACCGAGAGGCCAACCAAATCTTACTTCTCTGTGTTTATTAGATACCACATTTGGTTATCTTCTAGCACATTCAAGCAGAAAATGAAGATGAAAGATTGCAAAAGAGTGTTATCCTTAAAGACGAAGTGCCAATACTACCTGTTCAAAGAATCCTGGAGTTTATGAACTCTTCTTTCACTTTCTTCTAATTTCCTACGTCTTTCCTCATTCGATTCCTGGGCTTTTACATATTTTGTTTCATACTCATCAGCCCGTTGTCTTTCCGCATGCAGCATGGCCTGTTTAAGAAAAGAGTTTGCATAAGTTACGTAAGAGCTTGAAAATACCAAGGAAAAATCAAAAGGTCGGTAATAATTGGCAAAACCATGCAAGCTTTAATTGTGGCTATAGAAATATGAGTAAAGCGCAAAATGCACAAAAGAGTGCAAGAAAGCAGGAATGAAGTGGATAATTCCCCTATTCCGCTACATAAATGTGAACATGCTGAAAATAACTTAAACTAGTTGACATTATCAAAAGAAAGACAAAACATAAATAACTGGTTGACATGACAATAATCGAACTCCAAGCCCGAAAATTCGCAACTATCTGATCACACCTTTAAAACTCCAATCGTATTGTATGAGCTTATGCTACTATCGTACCCATTATTATGCATACTGAAGGACAGCTATACTCATAATTTCAACATTCAATAACAAGAAGCAATACATCTTTGATGGATTAATATGCCAACAATCATTTACTTTTTTTCTCCAAGTTTCTCTTTCCCTTTAAATACACGTTTTTAGAAATTGCAACATACATCTACTATTAAGATGATTCTGACATCACACAGCTTACGAAAGAAGATGGGACATTTTAGGGTAGTTTTAATCATAAAGAACTTTGTCTGCAATCATTATACCTTCAAACACTTGACTTCAGCTGTGAGGGACTCGATTTCTCCAGCATCATCAGGAGACTCAGGACTGGAGGGTTCTATGCTAGAAGGAGAAGATGCTTCAATTTCTAGCTGAGCAACCTCACATTCAAACATAAAATCTGTTTCATCATCTTTACTAGGATAAGATTGCAGGGAACGCTCCAATGTTATTGCCTGTTTTTCTTTTGCTTCATCTGTCTGCAAACATTTTTAGTTCTGTTAAAATTCCTCAAAGAAACTACATAATGCACAAGCTTCTAGGCTAACCATACGTCCACCTTGATTTGGTAACAGTAACTTTCAAGTTAAGCATTTGGCATGACGTTTCTTTTGTCAAATTTGTCCCACCTCCAACTGCTGTTGAAGAATTTCTCAAGAGAAAATGGTTTTACTTGTTAATTTGTTATTGATTTAGAAATATCCTCGCAAAGAAACTTTAGTTATAGCTCTGATATCAATAGAAATTAATCAGTCGTGTCAAACAGAGCCAACAGATAGCTTCCTAAGTAAGAAACGTTATAGCAAAAAAGAAAGAAAACAAGAAACGTTATGGCAAAAAAGAAAGAAAACATGTTAATTTTGCACAAGCTCCTAAAGGATAATTATGTAAGAACGTGATACACTAATGGAACTGAAAAAGTGGTTGCCATATATACTACTTATACCGACCGTTTGTCGTTTGCTAAAATCTCTACAGGCATTTCTCCCCCTCCAGCGGCACTGATACATGGTTGATACTCTTTTGAGCTTCTGATAATCTGAAAAGGCTCTATGACAACGCCAAGAGGCCTGCTTTTTTTCTTCTTGTCATTCTTTGAGAAACATAAAACACAACAAAGTAGATGATAAAATCCATAAGCTAGGTAATCACCTGAAGAGTAACTTGCCGCCCTATATTGCCTTCTATATCTGAAATCATCGCGAGAAACCATTCCCCGTAAACCAGCCTGCAATACAACTGCAGATGACTTGATTTTATGGAAGTCCTTTCTGGCCACACACCTGCGTAGATTCTTCTGAATTTTAACTGCAGAGATTTCTCTTTTTCTACTATTACATGATTTGCGAGCCATTTGTCCTAGAAGTCCAAGCAATAATAAGTTAGGAATTCAGCATAAAACCAAATCCCAAATAATGCAACAAAATCCAGGGAAATGATACTTTTCAAACTTATTCTACACTTCTGATATCTCCATGTAAAAGGCTCCTTTATTTATGTACTCACCTCTCCAACAGGCTTGTACATGAATTGAGGCCCTCCGCATAGACAAAAACCTTTTACGAGCAATTCTAGTTTTAGTCTTCAGTTGAATAACCTTTGCGGAATTTCCCAGTATTTCTGTCCTCCGTACATCTAGCTCAGCCATCTGACCAGCTCTTAGGAAAACCTTTGTTTTCCCTATCTATAAAGCCATTAACTTTTTATTAGGCATAAATGTGACTTGAAAAACAAAGTATCTCTGAGCTATTCAGCTAAAAAAAAAACGGCTCCCAAGCATAAAATTATGGGTACTAGGATCCTGAGCTTGATCATAAACAATAAGTGGTTACTTTTACCTGATAACCTGTCAGCCCCATCTTTGCCAGAATTTTTTCACATGCAACCTTCTCATCATAGCTGCGTAAAGTGTCTTTAAGTTAGCAAATAAATCATCGCCATCAAATCTAAACCACCTAATAAGTAAAAGTTTGAAGATGAAAAGTTGAACAAAAGTGACAGTCTTTCTTCTTTTCCAATTAACTTGGATCAAAAGTGATAGTACTTACTTCCCTTTTAAAGCCTCAGGTGCCAGGATACCAAATCGTGTTAAAAATTCAGAAAAACCCCTGTAGGTAGGGTATCCAGAACATTTAATTCTGACTGCTTCCAGAACACCCTGTGCAAATACCAGAAAGCATCAATTCACAGGCATCACTAGACTAGATGACAGTAAAATAGAAGACAGGTCCAACTGTACTTACACCTGAACGTAGTTGTTGCAAGACACTAGTATTATCAAAAATAGAAGGGCTTGAAAGATTATTTGGCTTAACACATCTAATATAGTGGGGCTCTGTATTGTTTAATATTTCCATCAATTTTTGTAGTTGTAGCTGCATCAATAAAAGGAAGTCAGAATATGAAGATTTTTCCTGTAGGTAGATCAGTCCATCATGTATAACAACCTAATAATCATTTGAGGTCAATCCTTAACGGCAAACAAGATGATGGAGTGGAAGACACCTTAAAGCGAGAACCAATGGATGAGAACTTGGAATTTTTGGCTGCTTCCTCAGAAAGTGGAGGGAAAAGACCAGCTACAAAAGAGCATTTCGAGGAACTCAGCAAATCTTGATGCTCGGGAACAACATAATCTTTGTTTTTGTCTAGAAAGAGATTGGACTTGTATTGAACCTGGAAGTAGTACATGAAGAAACAAAAAACTTCAATTCTCACTTTGGAAAACGCTAGAGTCTAGAGCAATATATAGGCACTAAGGTCACCTCTCCTGCATAATGCGAAATAGTAAAATCTGAACGAGCCAATTTTGGCTTGATGAAGCGCTTATGATCTTTGAATGTCTGATAAAGCTTTTGAGAAAATGTTTCATGAGTCGACTTTGGAAACATACTGCAAACAGACAATTCACCCCATAAGAAAAATTGAAGTTTTGAAGAAAGTGCATATACCATCCACTATCGATTATCACATTAATGAGAAGGGTTTGGTTATTTGTCCTCATATGACTTCTTTGTTAAAAAAATAAAAAGGGGGGGGGGGGGTTCTTAAGAAAAAAATAAAAAGGACTTGAATTGTCAATCGTCGACTCAAAATTGAAGTCTCATAAGAAATAAGAACACAAAGAATGAGAAGGACATTTTATGTAACGATGGGGCTTAAAAACAGATTAACATTAGCACTAAGATACCACATATAAAAAAGATTATCACTGTGTTTATTTCTAAGTGAACGACTCAAAATACAAATTTACCACAAACTAAGAGTTGGATTTATAAACAAATTAGCCGGACAGCAAATCTACATCACTGAGATCCATGTAAAATTGACAAGTGAGGAGAAGCTATCATACCAAGCTTCATCAAGCAGAGAGATAATCCCACCTGGTTTCTACAAAATACAAACGAATCAGAGAGATTTTACATGAAATATAATTAAGAAGATTGCTTTGCTGATGCTTAAAGTTGATCAAGAGTTGAAACAGTAAGATGCATGAAGATGAGTCCTGAGGAAAGGGACAAGATGCTGTATTTTAAAATAATTACTGTTTTTATTACCTAGCATAACTTAGAAGTTGAAATATGGAGCCCTCATAGTCATACATGATCCACTGGGATTATTCTATATGCTTCTTTATGCATGTCACTAAGAATCTAGATCAACTATTAAAAGTAAACAATTCGGAGATGCATGAATTCTTGTGCTTCGTAGGTATTTTTCCACAAAACAATTGAACATGTTTACATTAGCTAAGAATTTTAAAGCATTTTATGGATACAAAGAAAAGGAACACTAAATTCATAGTGAAATTCTGCTGGAGGAACTTTTATCTTATTTAATCAAAAAAAGTTTCTTACCTTAGGTTCCCAATATACTTGACAATGAAGAATATATAATAGAATAAAAGTACCAGATAAGCCAAAAACAACCCTAGATTATAGAGAGGTGGCATGGTGAGAAACAGAGGGTAAAAGGACCTTTTCAATGAGATCCAGTACGTCTTGATTATCAACAAAACCTATGTAGCTCCAATCAATTTCCTCTCTTGTGTACTCCTCTTGCTCCATCTTGAATACATGCTGCACGTACATTATAGCACTTAGATTGTACATTCAAACAAACGATGTACAGCGGAAGTCATCAAGTATGACTAACCTCATACCTGGTTGAAATGTTGTTGCAGCTTTTCATTTGTAAAGTTAATACAAAACTGCTCAAAACTGTACAGGATGAAAAATATAGTCAAATTAATAGAATAATAATGTGGCTTCCAATCAAACATAGGTAAGGAAAAAAAGGCTCTCATGTGTCGTGATATTAACAAAATTTTCAGACGTATCCACAGGATTCCGTAAGTTATATGCAATGCAAAAAAAGAGATCTGTATGTAGAAATACAGTTACTGCATTTATCCGTTGTCACCTATTATTTTTGAAGCTCTCAAAACCATAGATATCAAGAACACCAATCAAGCAATTTGAGCTAGGGTCTTGTCCAATGGAGACATTAATTCTATCCACCAACCTGACCACATTAAAAACAATATGCCCAACAAATTATTTACCATGAAATAAGTAAGCCTCCAAGTAATAATGATTCAGAAAGATGGCACATTACCAGTCAAACAAACGACAATATATTGTCTTGGCTAGACCATCCCTGCTAACTGCTGCACCGTGAGAATCAAGGCTCCTCTCAATAATTTCTTCTGGAGTAACCATTGTGCGCTTACAAAGAGCATTTTTCAGTGCGTGCGGGTCACACCTATAATATGGGAACAATAAGGTGATAATGCTAATTTTAACAACAAGAAGAACATGAGAACAACATAGAAAAGCAAAAAGACGCACATGAGAAGTTCCGCTGTCATTTCAAGATGGAATAAGGATTGTTCATCTTCAACAGCTGATGAATCATTATCTCCTCCGTTAGAAAAATCAATATTACCAAGATGGAGAATTGCAGCCACCACTCTAAAAATTGCGTCCTGAGAGGAAGGGGAGAGAGAGAGAGATTATTCTCAGATTGACTTGAACTAATGACCAATAAGGAATGAGACAGTGTTTAAATTCAGAGGCCATACCTGTTCTTTTTCACTTATTCCAACAATATCCATGGCTCTCCTTGTGGTGAGATAGTCATGAGCATCACTTACACCTTCCAGTTCATAGCAATTAGATTGATTAAGATAGTGAAACGATCTAGGATTCCCCAACTTATATCTTTCTCTCTCCTGATAAAACCTAGAATTTGTTAACTGCAATATATTAACTTTATCAGGACTATGCAAATAAAGGTAAAAGGAGGACGATTTACCTGAGGTGGAGCGGCGCACAGAAGATAAAAGCAATGATAGTTACGCTCAGGATCTGAAATTTGGCAAACACGGGATCTTTCCAGAAGATACGTTCTGACTGCTGCCCCTGATATTCTACCCAATTTGTCAAATTGGATCTCCACAAATTTCCCAAAACGGCTGCATTAATATATCCAGGAGATTAGCAGCTACAAACTTTTGAAATGTCTTGAACTGTACTGTCTTTAACTAAAGGTTTAATATTATATTGCTTATAAATTTAACAACAAAGCCTTCAAAAGAAAAATAAGTGACAAAAGGTAAAGAAAACATAACATCTGAAGGAAATAAAAAATTTCTCACCTGGAATTATTGTTTCGACTAGTTTTAGCATTGCCAAATGCTTCAAGAACTGGATTTGACTGCAGCATATCCATGTCAGTGATAAAAATTCATTAAAGTAGATAGATACAACCAATTTTGAAGTACACGAATCATTAAAATTTGCTATGATAAATTAAGAGTTAGACATCCAGCTTACTTCTAAAACTTGTTGTTCTACAGTTCTTCCAGCTGGTGCAGTATGGCCACCCAAGAAGACAAGGTAGCGCATAAGCATTTTAGTCGTCTCGGTCTTACCAGCCCCACTTTCACCACTTACAAGAATAGAGTTGCTTTTTTCATCATTAATCATATCCCTGATAAAACTTACACAGTTTGACTTGACAATCCACATCATCTTCTAATCGGGGAAAAAAAAAGTAACAGGAAATGAAAACTTTACCTGTATGCAGCATCGGCGACGGCAAAAACATGAGGACTAAGTCTACCAAATGGAATCCCCTTGTACAGTTCCATGGTGAAAGCATCATATAGATTTGAGAGGCTTTGAAACGGATTTATGGCAATGAGAATGTTCCCAGTATAAGTCTGTCATATTGTCAGTCAAACCATTGTTACAGTACCAGCTAACGAATAGTCTTTTCGAACAGAAGATGTGAACAGAATAGTCATACATAAATTTCATTCGCCGCAAATCTGGTCGCTAGATTATGCAGCACTCCAGGCTCATGCAAATATGACAGCTTTGTCATGTCATCCACTCCATCTGCAAGAGCATCCACATCTTTTGGATATATTTTCGAAACTTTCACAACAACCTGGGAAAAAAATATAGGAAACAATAACTAGTATACAAACAAATAAAACAAAAAACAAAACAAAACCACGAGGATACAAGGACAAAGTGAAAAAAGATAGGAACTTTAATACCATTTTTCCATTGGTAGTTAGAATCTCAGCATCTTCTCCTTTAATGTGTACGACTTGACCATCAACCCAAATCAATTCCGGGTCTCCAACCCAGACATGAGAACCCACAGCAATTTTTTCTACCGGCATGCCCTGAATCGCGTAAATTTCACATAAATTTACACATGAATTTCTTCTCGAATATAAATTTTTGGCTGTGAATTTAAAGAGGTAAAAAATGACAATAAAATGCTTTGATTGCAGATTTGAGTTCTTAAAAGTGAAGGATCTTTGTCTGTAATTTTCGGTAATTTCAGACCGGCATTTTCGATAAACCGAAGTGGAATCAAGGAGTGAAAGTAGTCGCACCATTTTGATTGAATCTCGAGGCGGAGGCGAGAAACGCAACGCAGATTTTCTTTTTCCTCGGTGGAACTGAAGCCCATTTACGGTGAAAAATCGATCGAGAGAAATCCAGAGGAATTGGGTGGAAAGGGAAGTTTGAAAAGAAAATGAGAGAGACAAGGAAAGCGGAAAAGGCGAGGGGCAATCGGAGAGGTGGAAGAAGGGCCTCCAATTTCGCCATTCTTGTGGCGCTCTCTCTCTCTCTCTTTCCCTCTCCCTCTGTGTGCTTCGCGCCTTACTTCTTTATATACAAGTCTAAAACATGTGCATACGCATGATATATACATTTAAAAAATTTTATCTACATACAAAAAATTTAAAATAATAATTTAAAAAAATAGACTCACAAAAAAAAAAAACCTAAATATAAATTAAAAAAAGATATGCAAAAATAATTAAAAAAAGATAAAATAATTAAAATAGAAAAAATTGACCAATATAAAAAATGATTAAATTGTAAGAAACTTATAACAAAAAATTGGGTAAAAAAAAAATCGAAGAACTTAAAAAAAGACTAAATTGTAAAAAAATAAAAAAAGGGGCTAATATAAAAAAACAGAAAATTGAATGACTAAAATATAAATAGAAAATATTTTTATTTAAAACGAACCGTTTTTGATCGAAAATGTCTTCCATGGTAATAGATATTGCGCTTTCTAATATTAGTTATAGATATAATGAAAAATCGCCTAAGGCGCTGTTTGTTTCGTTTGCTTTACTTAGTTTCAACGCTTTTTTTTTTTTTTTTTTTTTTTTTTTGAGAGAGAGAGGGGCGGTATAAAGGACAATCAGGAGAACAACAACTAAACATAAAACGACGTCAAAGTTTCAAACGACATAAACTATAATAAATGACTGAAATATTGACGGTGTTAGAATTTAAAATTTATTATTAACTTATATCCTAATAACTTAAGTTAATTTGATAGAATGGTTACCTAACAAACTTCATCAACTTAGGAGAGTCAACAACCTATGAACAACGATGACTTTATAAAGACAAAAATATTAAAACGACAACGAAAAATAAATAACGCCTATATAAAAAACGACATCATGGCTGACCACAATGACAAAAAACGTAAAAATTCTATGATATAGTTGCTATCCAAATTACTGTCCTTTATTATATTCCTCGTTCTCACAAAAAAAAAAAAAAAAATCGTTGTCGTTTGTGCAAAATCCCTTTTTTTTTTTTTTTTTTTTTTTTTTTTGTCAATGCAATTCGAGAAAGCACATGTCTGTGACAAAATAAATGTTTTTTTTTATAAATTTTTTCTGTTAGTTTCAGTAAAATAAGATAAACTTGACGAGTGACAACTACATAAAAGTGACATCAACTACAAAACAACCATATGTAAACGGCAACGAGGCAAGATGACAACAACCGCAAGACTTTAAGACATTAAAAAGAAAAAAGACAAGACAAAAAAAATACATATGTAAACGACAACGAGGCAAGATGACAACAGCCTCAAGACTTTAAGACATTAAAAAGAACAAAGAAAAGAAAAAAAATACATATGTAAACGACCACGAGGCAAGATGACAACAACCTCAATACGTTAAGACATTAAAAAGAAAAAAGAAAAAAAATCAATTAAATGCAATCAAACCTAAAAATGACAACAACCTATTAACGATAATAACCATAAAACGGCAAAGAATTGCAAACGACAAGAAACTGTTAAACGACAACAAATTAAAACCGTAACAACTTAAAAAAAAAAAAAAAACTACGCAGTGCCAAACAACGTCGTATTTCCAGTTGAGTGGGCATGCTGTTGAAAACCACAAGTTTTCATTTCATAACTGAAATTTCAAGCCACAAGTTCTATTGAAAAGTCCTTTTTTTTTTTTTTGAATTCAAGGAAATAGGGAAGATTCAAACTCTATTTCTTGTGATGAAATTAGATGTAAAATTATCGTATATTATGTATGCAATCATTATTATAAGTATCTCTTAAACAACATATGCCTTTGTAAAAAAAATATGTTTGGTTTATCGGTTCAAACTAACAAACTATTAGTTTGAACTGAATTTTTTGTCATTTTCTTAAAAAGTTTTTTGTCTTTTCTGAAAAAAATTTTTGTCTTTTCTGAAAAATCAACAGAAATTACTATTGAAATTTAAAATTTCTAACTCAAATTAGTGAACCAAAAGGAGCCTAAAATAATCTAAAATCAAACGAGATGTGCCATTCTCCCATTCATATCTATTAAGGTTGTCCTCTTTTCGTCACAACAACGACTTGCCGTTTTAGGAAAAATGAAACAAACAATTAAAGGGCGGAAAAAAAGTAGATAAAAAAAAGAAAAAAGACATCTTTTGCGTCATTGCTTGTCGGCCACGGTCAAGACTTTTTTCGTAAACGACACAGAGGTTGTCGTTCTGCTGCACACTGTTTAGAAAGAAGAAAAAGAGGGCATCGGCGCCCATTTCCTTAATCGAAGCAAAAAACGAAAGGAGAGCGATGATCCAAATCCAATCCTCTTCTCCACCTTCTTCTTCTTCTTCTTCTTCGTCTTCTCCACCGTCACCACCGCCGATCGACGGAACCCTAACCCTAATTCCCGGCCTCCCAAACGACGTCGCTTCCCTGATCCTCTCCTACATCGCCTACTCCGATCATGCCCGCCTCAAATCCACCTGCCGATCATGGCGACTCTTCTTCTCCTCCAAAGCCCTAATTTCCCTCCGCCACATCAACCGGAACCTCTCACACCTCCTCTGCATCTTCCCCCAAGACCCCTCCGTCGCCTCCCCTTACCTCTTCGACCCCCGCACCCCCGCGTGGTGTCCCCTCCCTCCCATGCCCTGCAACCCCCACGTCTACGGCCTCTGCAACTTCGCCTCCATCGCTGTCGCCTCCCGCCTCTACGTCCTCGGCGGCTCCGTCTTCGACACCCGCTCCTACCCTCTCGACCGCCCCTCCCCCTCCTCCTCCGCCTTCCGCTTCGACTTCCACACCTGGTCCTGGGACCGCCTCGCCCCGATGCAGGCCCCGCGCGGGAGCTTCGCGTGCGCTGCTACGCCGGACCCGAATTCCGCTCAGATCCTCGTCGCAGGCGGTGGCTCTCGCCACGCCCTGTTCGCGGCGGCCGGGAGCAGGATAAGCTCGGCTGAAAGGTACGATATTGAGAAGGACGAGTGGGTTTCCGTCGACGGATTGCCCAGCTTCCGAGCGGGTTGCGTGGGGTTCTTCGTTAGGGATGGGGACGAGAGTGAGTTCTGGGTGATGGGCGGCTATGGCGAATCGAGGACGATATCGGGGGTGTTTCCGGTGGATGAGTACTACAGGGGCGCTGTGGCTATGGAATTGGAGAGTGGGAAATGGCGAGAGATTGGGGATATGTGGGATGCAGGGGAAAGGATGAGGCTTGGGAAGATCGTCGTGGTCGAGGATGAGGATTGTGGGCGTCCTGGAGTTTTCATGCTTGATGGGAATGACATACTTAGGTAATAATTCAAAATCTGAGCTTTCTTTCTTTCCTTTTTTTTTTTCTTTGGGTTTAGTTTTTCTTTTTGATTTTTCCCAATTGGGTGAATTTAGTTGTTTATTGATAGACAGATTAAGCAAAATTATGAGCTTAGATGTTGCGAACTGTGATATGAACACTCTGCAGTATGTCTTTTGTGCTGAAACCAGCATTGTTTGGATTGTTAATTAGTTTTTGTTTAGCCAGTGATAGTAGGTTCTTATGGACTGAAATAAATGGTCTGATGTAGAGGAAACAATGAATATACGTGTATGCAAATTTGTGTGTGCAATGGGGTATTGTATGGTCAATAATGTATGTATCTGTTTACGACCCGATTTATTGAGCTTAGATTTTAATTAGAACACAATCTGATGAGTTTAGGTAGGCCTTACTTGCCATTAAAGAAGTCCCTTTGACAACCTTGGCCATGGGTTCAGGAGACTAATAAGCATTTCCACAACCTGAAGGAAAGAAGAATGACAAAGAGCAGTTAACCAAGGAAAGAAGAGAAAGCAGTCCAGTTAATGGTTGGGCATTTTAGGGAAGCCTTTTTTTTCAGTTTGATTAAAATGACTTCGTCTTTTAGAATCTTATGTCTTTGGAAGGCGGTGTTTCGTCATCATCTTTTTCAGGACTTGATTAATTGATGGCTGTCATAATCCGAAAAAATTTGGTGACCCCTCATCCTAAAATGCAAGAGTTCTTTGGACTCCATTAAAGAATCTGACTTAGGAAGTAAGTTCATCTTCTGTAACTACTAGAAGATCAGTTTCATAGCTGGCATGCATACTTAAATAAGTTCCTACTATTCTGCAATCTATATATTTTAATTTAAGTAGTTATAATGCTTATGCAAATATATTCACAAATTTGCCAAACTTGGGAAGTGTTCGTTGCCTGGCATGTTGGATATTAGGAGCAGGCATGTCAGAGTCCACTTTGTTTGGTAAAGAGCCTCAACTCCTCAAGTCTCAACATTGTTAAGCATCTCTTTGTTTCTGTCATGATATTAGAACATTGTGGGAGATAATTTAGAGTGAAAGGGTCTTTAAACTAGTGTCAGAACATTGTGAGGGATGATTTAGCTTGAAAGAATTTAAACTAATGTCAGTTTTTAATTTTGAATGATTATTCCTTTGGCTTACTTTAGTAGTGACTATTGAACCATTTGGCGGAATGGCAGTTCCATAGGAATAGCTATTCTTAAGTCTTTTGTCCTACCCGAACATAAGAATAACTGGATTTTAGGAATTTTCATTCCATTCCAATCGCCATTCCATCAAACCAAACTCACCCCAAGTGTTTCAAGAATTGATGTTGGACATAGCTTAGAAAGTTTGAGATGGTATTCATAACCATGGTAGGGAAATTGACCTGCAGATTTGTTGGTGATGGAATCTCTGAAGAATGTTTGCTTGTGGAAAGAAAATGAAATTGGGATGGCAGGGAGCCGAGATAATGAACATTAGCTCCTTTTTAGCCCCTTGTCTCCCTCTTCAGAAAGTGGGTTATGGAGCGTGAAAGCATACCCAAAAAAAAAAAAAAAAAAGAAAGTGATTTGGTACATATTAACTTAGAATATTCTAGTATTTATACCCCAAAAATTAGGAAATTTCATTATGATTTTGGAACTATATGATCTGCATTTTTTTAGTTAATTGCACTATATGTACCTGTATGACCACGTGAATGGTCATTGATAAGTATCCATCCTCTAACTTGAGGGATTGCCTACCATGCAGCCGCGTGAAATCAGCACTATTTGACTGTCTAAATTCTGAAAGTTGCTTGCTTCTACTTAATCATGAGCTCTGTCTACCACGTTGCAGGTACGATATGGCTTCAAATCGTTGGTGGGAGGAGTCGCGCGTACCAAGAGATGCGCCTCTCAACTCATCATTTGGTTTTGTGGCATTGGACGGTGAGCTGCATGTTATTACCCTCACTAGGGCCGTAGAATCTGCAGACTCCCGAAGGTCGCGACAGCACAATAAGAAGACAGGATTCTTGTACATTCAAATTTATAATCCGAAGGTGAAGACATGGAGAGACCTCAGTACCAAGTCACCTTTCCATAAACGTTTGAATTTCAATACTGCAGTTATGTGCAGCATTCGTCTGTGATTTGTAAATCGATTTGTTTGTATAGGATGCAAATTTGTAGCAATACTAGAGGATCTGTAGTACAGTTCTGTTCTTTGTTAGCAGATTTGTATAGGATTATATGAAAAGCTGACAAAGATGTGTATATATACATATATATATATAGATCAATAAGCTTCCAAGGACATGTATTGTTGTGGTTGTTAGGTTACCGAAAAGAAGCAGATATGTAGACTTCTGTTTATTAAACCTCAATCTCATGTAAACTTCATCGTTGATTCATTATATACTGGCTATAGATACACAAACTTTGCATATTCTTTTTGGCTGTAGGTGCACAATCGTTGCATTTTTATATGTGACATGTATTGTTGTGGTTGTTAGGTTACCGAAAAGAAGCAGATATGTAGACTTCTGTTTATTAAACCTCAATCTCATGTAAACTCCATCGTTGATTCATCATATACTGGCTATAGATACACAAACTTTGCATATTCTTTTCGGCTGTAGGTGCACAATCGTTGCATTTTTATATGTACACATATACATATATAGGAAAGCTCTCTTGCAGTTATAATATTCTAATTTGTATATTGTAATTATTAGTTGATTTGTATGTAACTTCTTATTTTGAATCTTCTAACATAGACATTTGAATTATTAGTGCAAATGATAATGATCACTGAAAAACGTTCATTAGAATCAATTCATTGTGATAATAAAGCACATAAAAAATTACAAATGACGTTTAGAGAGTTCTCATATATGTATAAATTCAGACTTCGCTCAGGTTACTTACCAGTGGAAGTTTCTTCAATGAATGCCAGTATAAAGTTTGGTTTTAATTAGATGAGATAAAGAAAACAGCAAAATGAACTGTTACAATAAAGTAACAAAATCTTTCTCCAACTTTTGGAGTATGACTTCCATTGGCTTTTTAGCACATCTGCCATTGACCCTGAACCTTTTGGGTTTTTATAGCTTACTCTCCAAACTTTTAATTTTGGCACTTTAAACCCCCTGGCTTTTTAGCACTTTTGCCACCAACCTCAAACCTTTTGGGTTTTTACAGCTTACTCTCCGGAACTCTTAATTAGGCACTTAAAAAACACCCAAAAAAAAAAAAAAAAAGAAAAACCTAATTTGCAAAATATTGCAGTTTACCCATTTTACGAACGGCCATTATATCAATGAATTGAAAAGACAACAACCAGAAGGGAAAAGCGTACCTTAGACCAAAAATCACTAGATCTTAATTCAAAAACACAAATAACTCGAATCTCCAAACCAACCTCCAAATGCAACACAAAAAAAGGCTGAAACTGTGCACAAGGTAATGACTTTGCAAGTTAAAGGGTAAATGCCGAAATAATACGTTAAAGGGACTGGTTGTCAAGACCCGAAAAGTTCATCATCCTACTTACACCAATTTTTTTTTCATTTTCCATCCATTCTTTTTCTTTTTTCTTTAAATTACGTAATATAAGAAGGTAGAAATCAAAGATCTGGTGAAGACTATAGGTAAGAAGAATTAAAAATATATATATAAAAGAAGAAGAAGAAGAAGAAGAAACGAAATATTGTTATACATATATATGTTGAAAACCAACTAGGAATGTGTGGACCTTTAAAATGGCATTGTTGTAGTATTGACAATGGCTTCGCTCAATTAGTTTTTTATTTTTTTTATTTATTTTTTATTTTTTTACACACAAGTAAGCAGACACACACATTTCATGAGTGAAATGGAAACAAAGACCTTTTAAGAGGAGAAATTTGGTGGACTCATAAATAAATTTCATTAAGTTATAACTTCCAGATAATTACTAACAGAAAAAGAACTCGTAACACTTATAAGTTATTTAATTTTCTCGCTTCTTGCCGACGTGGGATTAAAATAATAATAATAGATCAACAAATAAGTGACAAAAAAAAATTCCAAAAAATGAGGCTGTTTCCGTGTGTTCCCCATAAAGTGTACGAGGACTCCCCACTTTGAGTCCTCTTTTCCAAACAACGAATCTCATGAATGTCGTGTAAATGGCTCCTCACGCGCCTTGAAAATATTGCACCAACTCTTGTTCAAACCCCCCAAAAAAAAAAAAAAAAAATCTTATGTTAACTCCCTCTGTATATATATACATATATGTATATGTGTGTGAGTGTGTGTATATTCTATGGTTGAAGAGGAACGGATCAAACTGACCGCGTACGAGTAATTAGTGGATAATAAGCATATCTGGTAGTGGTAATACGCAATCAAAGGGGAAAGGGGCATTTGGAAAGTCGCAAGTCCAACCACGTTTCTGTACAAAAGACTGCTAAGCGCTAAGATTAATTCTGTAGGCGTCATTGTTAATTTTGAATTGAATTTCAAACTTGGTTATATGAGAAATGACGGTGCATATATAGAATTAATAAGTCTATATGATAGAAAAACGTTTGATTTATTAAAGTCATTCAGGTCTACTGTTGGATAGAATAACCTAATAATAAAAAAAATTCGTTCTTCTTTAGATGGAAAATGAAAAAAGAAATTAAATGGGTGCTCTAAATTTCCCTCCATGATGGTGACTTTGACAAGGGTACTGTTTGGAAGCTGGCATGACTTACCAACTTTTATACTGGAGTTCGAATCCACATGTCCTTATTTTAAGATCCAGCCTTAAAACATGCATTTTTTAAGGGAATTATGAGGTTGTGGTGGACCGGGTAACTTTGAGCTAAGCTTGGTGAGAGGACATGTCGGGTTTTAATATTGTTCGACACATGTGATTCTACTAGATTTCCAAATGAACAATGAACTAGGACGTGAAAACGTCATTGATCTTCTTTTTGATAAACAAAAGTGTGCTTAGGGTAGTTTAGCCATTTTAAAAAACTAAACCAAAAAAAAAAAAGTCAAAAGATGGATGGTTTTTTGATGTTTTGAAAAATACAATGATACTTTTTGGATTTTTTAAGAACGAAAAACTCGAGATTTACCTAAAAATGAGGGCGTATTTTTTGGATTGCTTAAGCTTGTAATATGGTATGAGTTTTAAAATGAAAAAAAAATCTAAAAAAGTTTTTCTTATAAGTTGCTTTCTATTGATTTGCTTTTTCCTTGGTATTTTAGGACCTTCTACCATTTTGATTTTCTAAGGCTTTTTTCTTTTCTCTTTTTAAGGAATTTTGCTTTCTGTACCAGTTCGTATAGAATGTAGAAAGGGGAAAAAAAAAGATTCAATGCCCCGTTTGTTAATGCACGTGATGCAGAAAGTTCACATGCATGTACAGAAAAATCAAAATTAAAGACTATATTAAAAAAAAAAACTCTATTTCTCTTACGTTGACCAGTTGAAAATTTTATATAAAATTAAAATTCTACCACGAACAAGTCAAAAGTCAAAATATTCGTGTCTATGTTCTTTTCCTCTTAGTTTCCTTTCTTCACTTGGGTCCAACCAGAGTCAACCCTACTAACGTAACGTATATGTAGCAATAGCACAAATATTCATGCAAATTGATACGTATAAATACCTCCCTCCACCTCCATAGCTCTCCTCACCCCTTGCTAAATCCCATCTATCTATACACAAATTACTTGCTTAATTTGTTCTTCTTTCCTTAGTTTTAACAAAACCTTAATTAAATATTCACTTCTTGTCTTTAACCCGCTTTTTATTTCCAAATTACAAGATGAGATTCATAAACACGTTTATCGTGGCTATGTTATGTGTTTGTCTCATGAGCATGAACTCGTACGAGGCTGGTAGAGTCTTGGACGGCGCAAACCTCTTAGCATCACTCGCGACGACAACGCAGCGTCATCCCGAGACTCGTGACATTCCCTCTTCGCCGAACTCTAGAATTCCCGGTGCTTTCACAGCCTCAACCATTGGCCAGAGGGACTTCGCCGGACGCCACTTGGTTCCTCCTCCACATGCCTACTCCGGCACCATGGCCCGCTTTGGATCATCGGTCGCTGAAGATCGTAAATAAAGCTAGCGTTTTGTGACAGCCGTTTTATAATATCCTAAGGAAAAAGTTTGAATCCAAAATATACCAAAATGATAGAAAAAGTTTGTCTGAATAATGTTGGTGAAGAAACACCAATGTTGTCATTTATTAATTTTTTTTTTTAATACTTGTATTGAATTTACTTCGCACTGTTAATGGTTTTAGCTATGTATGGGAGATACTGATTAAAAGATCAAAAATAAAAATGGAATTGTTGCATGCAAATCAGTCTTTCAGTGTACCGTACATTTTTTAAACTTTTACTTTCCTCAAGTTTTGAGAAGTATAATTGATGTTCTATAATTTTTCTGATACCAGTTGCATTTCTTATCATTCATTGAAAAAAAGAAAAAAGTGTGTTTTGCGGCGTAAACAGAGAAGGAAGAACTGGGTTAAAGATCATGATGAAATCAAATGTAACATCTTAGGGTCCGTTTGTTGAATGAGCTGAGTTTGAATTGAGAAGAAGTTTTTAAGTTTAAGTTAAGTTGACTTTTTAAAAAGTAGTTATAAACTGTATTAACTTTTTAGAAAAAGAAAAAAATTGAGATGAAAAAATACAATTTAATTGGAGTTAAACTTTGTTACCAAACAAAATCTTAATTATTATCTATTTATGCACTGGGTTTGCACTCCAATCAAAAAACTAATTAGTACCATTTATGTTTGTGTGTCTGCACAAGTTCTAATCTAGCAAAACGTACGAAAGAATTTAGTATCAATACAAAAAAAGTTATATATATGCAAAAGCTAATAGATCTTTTTTTTTTTCTTCTTTTTTTTTACACAGGTCTGATTGATCATAATCACGGTTATTACATACAATACTCACATTATATGGAAAAAAAAAAAAAAAAAGATAAGACAGCTTTAAGATCCTTATATACTTTTGTTCTTTAAAAATTAAGCATACATGTATACTAATTAATTAAACTCCATAGCAATTATGTCATCTCTCTTACAACCAGCATACAAAATAAAATTAAAAAAAAAAAAAAAAAAGAACACACCACATGCACAGACAGGGTAGGTTTATTTGTGTTTCTTCTTATTCTTCTCCAACTTTTCTAGTCCTGGAAATTGCAAAGGGTCGGCGACCTTGTTTCATGGACTTGGATTATAAGCAACTCCGTAACGGAGACCGTGAGGGTTGGTTTGAGCGCGAAGGCTAGGAGGTGCGTCTGCCGATGAATCGGCCATTGAAGGGCTACGAAGGTTAGGTGCAGGGGGAGGGTCACTTCCCCTTTCCAACGGTACAAGTAACACACGATGAGCATCTTTGTGGATAAGCTGTTGGCAGTCTTCGCTCAAGACTCTCTCTGCCTCAATTAGACGAAAATTCATTAGAAGCAAAAGCGCATAATATTGGAACGTCTCATTTTGTTGGACTAACAAATATAACAAAGATATTGAAAGTAATTATGTGTGACAAAAATAATACTATTGGAAAAACGAACGAGAGAGACAAGGTGCAAAGTTTCTACAGTGAATAACACTTGGATGTTGGTGCAATAATGAACGAGATAAAGAGGTTTTTATAGCGTACCAATACTTAATATTCTAAGACCAGCATTTTTTTTTTCCATATATATTTTCTACATTTTTTTTTCCCATGACTAGACTATTGACATACTATATAGGGCCCAGAAATTAGTAAATTACACCGTGAACAGGCAATTAATTATCTTTAATTTGCATATGCATTAATTAGAAGGTTATATGCCCCCCAAAAAGTTCTCTTCTTTTTTTTTTTTTTGAATGATTTTTAGTATTTTTCTTCAAGGCTGGACCTTTTGGGAAACATAATTAATTTGGATGCATAGATACACACACACACACATATATGCACGACAAGAAGCCACCTGAACGGTAGTGCATTGAATTCTGTAAATTAATTCCACCTAACTATATTACACATTCCGATATTAAAAAAAATTGCAATATATGTCCATATTTTTAACATAAGAGAGGAGGATTTGAATTTTATACATTATGATAGAGTCAAGTGAAAAATTATGAATTATCAATTATGTCAAAAAAAAAAAAAAGAGCTATGTTTTAGTATTTAAAACTAATTATACTAATATTTTGTGACTCACAAATAATAAATTTGTATTAAGAACAAATATCGTAATTCGTAATATATTCAAAAGGTTTTTTTTTTTTATTTTTATTTTTTTTATGGTTTGGGTTTATAACTTAAAAGAACTGAAAAAATTTTTATATTTTAAATCTGAACCTATCTAAAATTTTCCCAGTCCAAGGAGATTGTTATGTATAGAAGGGGGGAAAGAAACACACACACACACACACACACACACACACAAAATGAAAACAAACAAGCAAAGAAAAGTCCAATGCCCCCGATTGTTAAGCAAGTACGTGGTCTTTAAAAAAAAAAAAAAAAATCAAAACGCATGTGGTATCTTCCTTAATGACCAGTCTATATTGATTAATATTTGATATACTTTAATTAATTACCACAGAAAATTATTAGTCAAGAGTCAAAAATACTTGTTGATATGTAAATTCCCTCTCATAGTTTCCCGTCTTCTCTTGCGCTAATAAGGGTCAACCCTGATAACGTATGTAGTATTTGAAAAATAAATATTTCCCCGTCCACATCATCTGATCTGTACCTATCCACAATATCCTTTCAAATAATCCAATTCATACAACAATTATCTGCTTTTGTTATTGCAAGATGACAATTTGCAAACGATCTTAGAAACGGTAAAAGGAACAATCAATTTCCTTTTTGAAAACGGACCAAAGTTAGAAAAGAAGAAGGATAAGGGGAAAAAAAAATTTTGGCAAGATCTTTTTTCAAGCCTAGAATGGACAAATGGTGCAATGTAGACTAGAAGAAATAAATCACGCACGCAAGCGTCAAAACATGAGCAGAAAATACCAAAACCAAAACATGGTACTGGAAATCAAAGTCAAAATTAAGATTTTGCTAACATGTTTAAATATACCTTGTTAAAAATCCTGTAACCGAAACAATGAAGTAATATTAGTTGATCTCATCACGAGCATTAACTGATCAGATGCTACTGGAAGGGTCTTGGAAGGCAGGTCTCTTCCTCTTTGCCCCAATTTTAAACCAAGTTCTTTCAAAGCTTCAACCATTTGACCCGAGTGACTTTTTGCACGCCAACTCTGTGCCTCCTGTGCCTCCTCGGCATGATATTTATACATACATATATATATATACATACACACACATATATATGCCTCAATATCACGGTTCTCTTTGGAGTGGCCGTTGGTTCCAAATTCAGAACGAAGTCTTTTCTCTATCTCTCTCTCAGTAGAACGAACACCTAAGGAATATCATAATAAAATAGGGGTTTTTAATTTTTTTGATAACATAAATGAAAAAGTATTTTATAATTAATATGAATTATTTTGATTATTTTCTTCTTTATTGTTTCATATCAATAATTATCGAAAATGATTATTTTAAATGCCGCAAGTATAATTATGGAATTTCTCTTATATAAATGGAGATGATTAGGAGGAAATAAATCTCTCACTCAAATTTATTAAAAGAAAAAAAGAAAAAAAATAATTGACGTGGCAATTCAGTATGACAATCCAGACAAAAAGTAGAAGATATAAAAATAATTATATATAGAATACAATATGAGGTTCAAAAAGAAAAAAAAAAAAGGAGGTTCAAAATTCAGGATGACAATCCAGACAAAAAGTAGAAGATAAAAATAATTATATATATATAGAGAATACAATATGCTAATTTTTATAATTAACATGGCTTATTTTGATTATTTTCTTATTTGTTGTTTCATATCAATAATTAGCGAAAATGATTATTTTAAATGCCGCAAGTATAATAATGGAATTTCTCTTGTACAAACGGTGCTGATTATTAGGAGGAAATAAATATCCCACTCAAATTTATCAAAAGGAAAAAGAAAAAAAAAACAAGGGTTCAAAATTCAGTATGACAATCTAGACAAAAAGTAGAAGATAAAAATAAACAACTCTTCCGAGAAGGCTACCGAAAACTGTTTTTATCTATACATCTATGCTAATAATTATATATAGAATATGCTAATTACAATTACTATAATTTTTACCTCGCACCCCCCCCCCTAAAAAAAAAAAAACTGAATAGAGGGGTTTAACGAGACCTTTGTTGATGTTTTGGTTAAATTAATAGAACATTTTACGTTTCGATTGGTTTCGTTTAATCACTCCACTTCGTTGTTTGTCTTAATTTTTTCTTGTTTTGTTAGATTTATTTATTTTCTGTACTTTTGTTTTCTTTTTATCATGCGCGCATGATAAGGTGCAGACTTACGCCTACCAAGAAGATAATAACAATTACATATATATATATATATATCTATATTCTCAGAAGCGTCGACGCAAGCTATATGTTATATAACAAACATTTTTTAAGAAATTAATGATTATATATAACAAGTGCTTTTCACATTATTGGGTAGTTATTGTTTATTTTTAGTTCTTGACATTAACAAACAATTTTCACATGTATAAGTAGAATTGGTTGTTTGATTGTCCTGTTATAGTACTTATTATTTATTTTAGTTATTGACATTTATGTAATTTTAGTTCTTATTTATTTATAAATAAATAAATAACAAACAATTTTCACTGCTTCCGTCTACCAAGAAGAGATACCAAAATACATAGGCCACCCCGCCCCTTGGAATTTAAAGTGGAAATGTTGGTTCGGCAGTGGTTAGGTTTGTCTCCACTTGTCTGTCAAATATTTTTATGACACGTGTACATTCATTTTTCCCTTATCCAGGTTGAGCCGCCAAGGCATGGAATCTTAGTCGTTATAATCTTTTTTAAGGGAGGTTTTATAATATATATATATATATATATATACACATACGCATATATACACATGATAACAACGCTGATGAAGAATATATATATATATTTATTTATATGTGATATAAATAAGTTTGGCGTCTGAGTTATAGGGTGTTTGGTGTGTAAGTTTGAGTTAAGATTTTTAAATTGTAATAGTAATTTTTGTTAACTTTTTAGATAATACAAAAATTTTTTTCAGAAAAGACAAAAAAATTTTTGAGAAGAAGACAAAATTTTTAGTTCAAACTTATAGTTTGAGCTTTGATCCCAAACAAAGCCTTAGTTTTTTAAAGCAGTATTGAATATTCTCAAAAGTCACACAGAAAGGAGAAAGAAAATTAAAATAGTGTGTTCTTTGATTCACCCTGTTTGATCAGGAATGTTGATACATGCGTTGCCTTGAAAAGGAAAAAATTAAAAAAAGTAAATAGAGAAAGAAAGAATCTCTAAATTTTTGTTCTATTTTGTGATTGTGTGTGTATATATATATATATACACACACACACACATATGCAGAACCTCAAATATTTCTATGCTTGCCAATGAGCACAATAAGAGATGAAAGAAAACATTTACAAAAAAAAAAAAAAAAAAAAAGAGACACAAATATAAACTGGTTCATCTTCAACTTTCCTCAGGCCGCTGTTTATTGAAAATGGCAAATGATTGGCTTTGCTGATGGGGAGTAAAAGCTAAGCTGAACCGAACCTAGGTTTGATCGGACTGTGCACACGACAAGGCATGGCGTGGCCAGCGAAGCCCTTTTGGTTGATCGTCGACCACGACGGTTGTGTTGGGTTTGGTGCAGAGGGAGGGTCCTTGTCCAGGGATGATAGTAACAGAGAAGGATCTACATGGCTAGGCTTTTGTTCTTCCTTCAAGACTCTACTTGCCTCAATCGGACAGATATTGACAAGAACAAAAACAGTGGCTAGAACCAAAAGCAAGGTAATTTGGTGCCTCATTCTCTTGGACACAAGCTATAATAAACTATTGAAAGAACTAATTAATGTGTAGGAGAGAAGGTGGTCTTCTTAAAAATTTTAAAAAATATTTATATATATAGAGAAAAGCTTGTTGATGAAGAATTAATGGAGAGGATGAGGGGTTTATATAGCACACGAAAAACATACATTTCAACTATTTCACAGTTTTAATTTATTCAATATTTCTCCAAGACGGAAGTAAGGTTTGACTCTTGACGATATATTTTGGTATATAGCATTAATTTTGAAAATTGAACGGGTCAGTCGTTTAAGAAGAAACTTTAGTCTGAAAAGGGAATTTCTAATTGAAGTTTTCTTCTTTTGCATGCATGAGAATTACGAGGAAACGACTCCCCACCCCCCCACCCCCCTTCCCAAAAAAAAAAAAAAGTCCACTTTTTGCTTTTGCTGTTTTTTGAATTTTGATTCTTCACTATTCAGATATATGGCTGGAGTACATTTTGGGGAACCAAAAAAGAAAATTAAAAATTGAACGGAGAGCTTTCCTCCTCTTTTACACCTGACTTTTTGGTCTTAAAAATGTCGGTTTTAAAAAGAAGTGATTGTTACTATCCAACCTGAAGACGGACGGCTAAAGTTTATTTCCACCTGATTCTCAGCATCCAGTTGGCAGTATCCCTAGCCATTATTTCTCACCTTAAAATCACCTTATAAAATTAGCCTTTGCTTTCAATATTATGATGTGCTTTGGTTTGAATTCTATACATGCCAGCTATATATTTAAATGAAAGCTATTGAAATCCCACTTTTAAAACATTAATAAATGAGAATGAAGAATTGAGCCAGATTTTTCTCTTAATATGTACTAGCTAATATATGAATATGGAAATTATTAAGTTTTTCCTTGAGGGGTATACTTATTGAAAAGACCACCCAGCTACATTAGTATTGAAATGATTACAAATCTAACAATCCATCAATAACATGTAGTCAGCTACCTAAGTTTTAAACCAAGTTGGTAAGTACTGCAGTTGTTCAATATTAGTGAGCCCTCTTCCAACCTAAAAAATTAAATTTTTTTCTTTAACCACTTGATCCGTGATTAATTATACAAAAACATTAAGCAAATAAAATTCATGTCTTGGAAAGAGGGATTTGGCTCATGTCCTCTTTTTATTATGACAAACATTTAACTAACATGACTTTTTAATTGATGTGTTGTGATATTATAATTAAAAAGATATTTTAAACTAGTGTTTCATAATATGATTTAAGGAGCATAAATTTGATTTGAATAAAAGGACACATGAGTTGAATATGGGAAAAAGATAGCAATTGCGGTCTTGAGATCTAATTTTAATTGGCAAACTTGATAAGTTGCATGAACAGACTGTTAATTGTAAGGATGGTGATAGTCAATATCATTGTCAAATATGGAATTCAGCGCCAATTTTATTAACAATTTAGTGTTTAATGTGGCCCCATCATTTTCGGGTTAGCAGCCCCACAAGTAGGAATCCCTTTTCTTAGGATGACAGGACAGATCCTTCATACTAGTTTCTCTCCATCGTCCACCTGGGATATACCCTGCCATCATCAAAACATGTTTTAACAGTTGAAGCTGGAGTGGAGCCTAAGGGGAGGCAATGAGAATCGAATCTGGATGGACGAAGGGAAGATGCCTAGCAAAGGCTTCCCGCCCCTTTGCCATCTCATCCACCTCTGTGGGTGTAACTACATATTTTTATTTCACTATTGGAGATAACACTTTAGAGTTTTGTGCACATTCAGTTGTTGATTTTAGGATCATGCACTATTTTTTTCCTTGGAAGAATTTTTCTTATCGGATACTGCCATTCGAGAGTTTTAATGGAACATCTTTTGCTTATTTTAATGGAAGAGTAGATCTTCTAACTGAGATGAATCTTCAAACCAATTCACGTTTTGTTGAGCTAATTGTAGCATTTCCGACCTCCATATGTTTGTTTGTATTGTCCTTTGAGCGAGGCTAGTTTCACTTTTTACCTTTCTTTTTTCTCTTCTCTCTCTCTCCCCCCCCCCCCCCCCCCCAATTAATAAATTGATCAGTAAGGCTTGTGTGGAAAAAAAAAAAAAAATTCAACTCATGCAGCTTGAGCAGGATATTTATATATTGGCATGTGGATATTAAAAAAGCGGCAAAATTCGCTTCTGGAACTGACTCCATAAATTTTAAAAGTAGACAAAATAAATGCTTGACCATTCGTTTAAAGTAGATATCGGCTTTGTTTATTGATCATGCCGACGGAAAAACTGATTTATTTCCTTGTTTGGTTATACTTGTTATTGTTTGAAGCAGCCAATACAGCTAGCAGGGACGAAGCCATCATGCACCCGAAGGGCTGCGGCCCCGCAGCCCATGGTTGCCCATTTTTTAAAACTAGTAAATTTCCTTTCATTTTCTCTTTCCTTCAAAAATTTTAATATTATTTATCCTATTTATTTACTTTAAAAAAAAATATTAATGCATCAGTTCTTAACCAAAATTTTGAATACTGATTTATGTGATATTGAGTTGATATATATTTTTTTCTCATTGGTAGCTGTTTATCAACTGATTGTCAATCTTATCTTTAATTTAAGATTTGGCTTAATTCTTTCTGAAAATATTTTCTGCCTTCGTCCATGAGTCTGCCAGCCTATTATATTGCTCTCCCCTTGAGGTTTTGTTTTTGAAAAGAGAAGAAAAATGGGTTGAAAAACGATACACATTTGTGTTTGCAATTGTGCGTGTTAATATTTTGGAACCAACAAGAGAAACGAAACCATTGCCTTGAGAGAACGCCAGAACACCGAAAATAGGAAAATATAGAAATAATCATCTTCTTAATATCATCATTTATTACTTTAAAAATAAAAAAAAAAACAATAATTTGGTTTGTGTAAGTACATCTTGTACAACAAATTAAAATAACTAAAAAATGAATCAGAAGATCATAAGTTAATATGTTTAATAATGTTCCAGCTGTATCCATCTTCAACATTCCGCAGATATAAGCTACATTGCAAGCGAACCTTGAGGTTCAGCTTCTGCTCGAGGAAGAGGAATGGCGTGCCCTGCGAAAGCCCGTCCGCCGATTGACGAAGGGATATGCGGGTTCGGCGCAGAGGGCGGATCTTGAGTTTTCCTCCTCAGCGATGAGAGTAAAAAAAGATCTTTGTTCACCAACATTTGGTCCTCCTCCAAGACTCTACAGGCCTCAATTGGATGGATGTTGATAAGAGCAAGAACAGTGGCTAGAACCAAAAGAACAGCAATTAGTTTCCTCATTTCAAGGTTTGTTTGGACACAAAGGCTATAGCAAGCAAATAGGTGTAAACGACTATGAATTTAATGACACGATATTGAAAAACTAATATGGAAGAGACAAGTTTTTATAGTGCACTTAACCTGTAGTGGGAGTTGACTTATATTAAAAATGTTATTTTATATACATCTCCGCAGATATATATTTGACTTTTTGACCAATATTGGCGAGTCTGAGTTAAGAAATTGAACGGGTCGTACAAGAAACTCGGTTTTGAACAATATGAAATCGTCGATTTGATTTGCATTAATAAGACTCAACAAACAGTTTTTTCTTCTCTTCTTCCTTTTTTTTTTTTTTTTTTCCTGGGTCTTGTGAAATAGTTTTGGAGTACATTTTGGGTATAAAACTTGTTTCACCAGATTATTTCAAAGTATCTGTCTTTGAAAAAATAAAAAATTTGTCAGTAATTTCTGTTCCTCTTAGCTGTACGTCGTATGATCTACGCCACCATTTACTAATTGTTGTTAACAAACTGTGACAAACAATTTGTGTAATTAAGCTTATCGTCAGCCGTTGAGGGGGGGAAAAAAGTTGAAAGTATTCCCCTGATTTTTCCTCTATAAAAAACATAAAATTTGAAAACATGACGTAGCAAAATTTTTTTTTTTTTTCAACTCTACACGTATAAGGAGAGTGTTTGAATTTTGACCCTTGATTTTGTGGGCATACATATAGTATTTTATTCCCTTCTTCCTTTTTTTTTTCTTCCTAATATTCACATAAAATAGTAAACTCACGATTTTTCTCATTAAACATATTGATCACAAGACCTTTAGGAACCACACATGCGCCCTATTAAATTACAATTTCCTTTTTTTTTTTGGTCTTGAGAAATAGTACTGGAGTACATTTTGGGAAACATAAATCTTGTTTCACCTTATTACTTCTAAGCATCTAACTCTGGGAAAAAAAAATAAATAAAATTTTCAGAGAGATTTCCTCTTAGCGAGTATGATCTCCACCATTTTACTAGTCATAGTTATCTCACTCATGTAACGAGCAATTAGTGTTTAAGGCTTTAAGCTGTCGGTGATTAATTGAGGAAGTAAATTAAAAAAAAAAGGTTGATTTTGCCACTATAAAAAAAATTTCAAAACACGACGTAGCATTTTTTAACAATTCGACACGTATGAGAAGGGTGCATTTGAATTTGATTTCGAGAGCATACCTATAGATATATTATATGAAACAACAGCGTAGCTTCACGCGTAAGCATTATTGCGTCTATATTGACAACTACATTTATATATAAGAGAAAAATTCAAGCATGCATGTGAACCTTATGCCAAGTATTTGCATCTACGGGGTTGGTGACACAACGGTCATAGATATTTTTGCCAAACGTGTGTTTGGTGAATAGATTAGAATTGAGTTTTTTTGGTTGAATTGTTTGATTTTTCAAAAGTTAATTAAAATTTTTATTGACATTTTATAAAAAGACAAAAATAAATTGAGTTTTTCGAATTAGAGTTGTTACTCCAAACACCCCCTAAGTCTCTCTTAATCTCAGCATTGATCCCACTTAATATTCCAACCTTATTGGAAATGACATTCCCAATATTTACACACAAATATACTCCACAACATTGATAAGCTTCATGGGAGAATAAATTAGGTCCTAAACCATCAATTTAATTGGAGGTGTGAGAATATTACCAATCTCTTTTCTTTTTTTAATTTTTTTTATCCTATGTAAAGAAAAAAAAAAAATATCAGAATAAAGTATTTGCATGGCCCGAAATCTACGTCTAAAATTTTCCTTGTGTTTAACTTGAATGTCTATAAAAAGGACTTTGAAATATATGTAATCAAATTCATCACTTTGGCTCAATCTCTTACTATTGACAATTGCGTGACCTGACTAAATCAACTTAGCTTACTTAAATTAATATGCATGCATATGGTCATGGTACCCAGACCCATTCTACAGGGTGATCTGGCTTAAGACTGTGGTTTACCGCTTACCCTTACCGTGTGGTAATTCATCTACATATATATATGTGTGTGTGTGTGACCTCATCCCACCTAAACTCTTTCAATATTGGACCATTAAAAGTAAATATTCAAGCTTTTACTTGGGTCGACCCAGCTGTCTCCCAAGTCTTAGTTTGATTTGATTTTGAGTTTAATATTTTATTATTATTTTTTGCAGCGTTCTAATTCTGTCTCGTAGGGGTGTGTTTTTAGTTGACATGTATGTTATTTGACTAGTTGGCTCCATTAACTTATCTACAGGGTGTGTTTTTAGTTGACATGTATGTTATTTGATTAGTTGGCTCCATTAACTAATGTATGCATATATACATATAACTATAGATGACACGAAACGTGTCCGGCTGGAAGGGATAAAGGGTTTTCATTCTTCTTTGATCCAATAATGAACGCCTTTTTTTCTTTCATGCATAATTCAGCTCTATCATTAGTCTATTAAAGAGGCTATATGCTATTGGACCAATTAAAAGTTTAAACATCAGTCTATCAAAGGTTAGAAATTGCTAAACATGACTTGTTAAATATTATAGTTTGCTTTTTTACTATCATTAAACCACCTGCATGTCCCATTCTTACTGTCTGTATTTCAGAACTCACTGTCACGTACATCTTAATTAGCAACAAAAAGGGGTGCAACGTGTATCAGTGAAAATATTTAAAATTTTCCTTGGTTTAAAAACCAACATAAATTATGGTAATGGAAACTGGATAAACACTTTATCACAAAAGAAAAAAAAAAAAAAAACCAATAATCCCGGGGGGGGGGGGGGGGGACGGGTGGGCTCGTCACCGGTTTCGGGGAAAGCTTTTAACCTTCTCATTCTCCTCAGCCAAATCAAAAGCAACACCTCATTCTAATCTTACTCCCTCCAAAATTTGATTTTGGAAGGTATTTACTTGCATAAAAAAGAAAAAGCTCCAAATTGCTGATGACATCAAAGTTGAAATTAATTAATTATAGAAAGAAGATAAACAAACAGGAAACAAAGATTCTTAGGATCGCTATGTTTTGAAAATCAAAGAGTCTGATTAGTAACCACAATGTATGAACAAGCCCGAGTGTTTTATACTGACAACTAAATTGAACGGCTGAGGGGTTTTTTTTTTTTTTTTTTTCATCATATTTAATGGTTGGGGCTTTTATTTTGCAATGGACTGCGACAAATTGAAGAAGAGGATCATAGATTAATGACACTAGAATGGTGATTCTTGATTAAAAAAAAAAAAGGAGTGGTTGTTCGTTGGAGGGCTCCAAATAAATGATTTAAAGCATATAGAGAGGATATGAGTGGCATTTAAATCAAGCAATCAGAGTAACCACAGCTTGTTTAGCCTAAGTTTTGCAATATCTTTTTATCATTTGATGGCTTCTAATCAATCTAAAAAGGAAAAATTGACAAAAGAGTTCTGAATCTGATTAATGGGCAAGGGGCAATAAGAAAAATTATGGTAGAAAGAAAGAAAGAAAGAAAGCAATTTTGGAGAATGAGTAAATAAAGGAGCGAGGAGGGTAAGAAAAAGAAAATCTTTTTGCATACGAAGTGAATAGGGCAGATGGAGGAAGGATAGGTTGAAGAGAAGAAAACCCAAAAAAAAAAAAAAAAAAAAAAAAAAAACCGCCTGTTTAGGAGAGAGCGAGAGAAGGAAAGGAAAAAGAAAGAGAGAAAGCGAGAGAAAATGAAGCGAAAATGGAAAAGAAAGAGAGAGGGGAAGAGAGCGTTAGGGTTTGGGGATTTGGAAGAAGAAACAGAGCAAGAAAGGGAAAGGAAAAAAAAAAAAAGTGGTCGCAGCGAAACAACGGGTTAGCAGAAAGGAAAAGATAAGAACATAAGAGGAGGGAGAGAAGAGAGAGCGACACGTGGAGGCACATGGAAAAAGGAGAAGTTGTTTTGCCTCTTTTATATATGAAAGGATATACACGTATATATGTATATTTATTGTTGCATGGTGATTACGTGCACAGATATTATATAAATGCACTCATCCGGGATCTGTATTAATTAGAAAATAAGGGAAGCAAAACAACAGCGTTTATATAACAATACTGAAGAAATAAGGTCAAAAACTAATTACATATGCTCTTTTATAATTGATACACATTTCGTCTTAGAATATAATAAAAAAAAGTAAAAATTAAAAAATATATATATCAAAAGAACAAATCAACTTATTATTTAATAATATAGCAGTGATACATTTTGTATACAACGAGCACAACATTCATGATCTGAGGAATTAAAAAAAAAACACGAAACAAAACAAAAGACACATGCATACACACATAACTTTGCTCTCATTATTCATCTTCAACTTTCTGGCTGTTTGGAAATGGCAAAAGATTAGCGTAAGATAATTCAGGGTTGAACCGAACCGATTGTTGGTTCGATCGGTTTGTGCATAGGAGGAGTACGAGTAGTCACGGCGTAGCCGGCGAAGTTCATTTCGCTGATCTTCCGCGGTACCCGTGGGTTTGGCGCAGAGGGAGAATCTCCCCCCTTATCCAGAGATGGTAGCAAGAGAAGCGAATTTTTGTGGTTAATTTTTTGGTATTCGTTCAAGGCTCTACCAGCCTCAATTGGACGGACAGTACCGATCATCATGACAACAAGAACAGTACTCACTACAACAAAAATCACCTTCATTTTGTTGAACAACCTTAATTAATTAAGTATTTAGGAATATTTATCGAAAAAATACGGGGGAGAGAGAAAGGGAATATGTGTGTATATAATATATATATATATATATATTGATGAAGAACTCAGAGGAGCTGAAGGGGGTTTTTATAGCACACCAGAAAGTACGTACTATGGTTATTCCACAACTTCACATTAATCTTAAGTTAAATATTTCATCTGCCAAGACGGAAGTATATTTATGTGTGGTTTGACTGACGAATATCGTTGTACATGTGGCAAATAGAAGTTGGACCATGGACAGTCAGTCATTCGGCGGAATCTGAATAGGAATGCTGAACTTTTCTTCTCTTTTGCATGCATGAGAATTACGAGGAAATGTTCCCCCACAAAACTAGTCCACTTTATGTTTTTTGTTTTTTGTTTTTAAATATTATAATCCATTTTTTTCTTCAAAAACATGGCTGTGGAAAATGAATAGATCCCACCTGATTCTCATTATTAGTATCCAATGCGGAACCAACTTATTATTTAAATGCAAGCATACAATGAAATAAATGATTTTTAGATATATATATTTATGTAGAGATAATAAATTTTTCGGGGGATAAAATTAAAAAAAAAACGTAAAGACTTTAAAATTAAAATTGATAAAAAGAAAAGTTCACTACGAGCAGAAGTTCTACGCATGATGTGCTGTTTTGTTCGAATTCTGCTTACGCCAGCTCTACTGTATGGAATTTTCGTTTAACTTTGAATTAACATGAATCAATGAGAACGAAGAATAGGATTTAATTTCTAAAAGATGTACTATGCAGTTAATATATTCGTACTTTAGATGGAAAATTTTGGCCTATGTTTGGCTAGCTAGGATCTGAGTTCAGATTTGAAAATTTTGAATTCTATAAAACAGAGTTGAATTTAGTAGAAAATCTAACATATGCAACACGGCTAGCTATTTCTCGGTCAACAATTGATTAGATTTTGTAAAATGCAGCCAATCCTTCGACCGTTAAATGGCAAACTGAGATATATAATATGAACACAACGCCATTAAATTTGACAATTTTTTATCAAGGAAATAAGTAACTTCTCTGATACATCAATGTCGACTTTTAAATGTTGGATGTGAGTGTAATCATTGTATGCTAGACATATTCTTGAATCGGTATACAGATGGCACTATTTCTCATAGGGATAGGCCCCATGGGGCTTCGTTTTGAATGGAGTGGGGATGGGGCCTTTTTTCAAGACGAAGTCTTTTTCTCAAATTATAAATGGGGCGAGGAAGGGAGAAGCAACCCCTACTCATACCACTAATTCAGTATACATACGTCATGTATATTTATGTTATATATGTATGTATATATATTAACTTTTTGAACTTAATTAATTGTTTTAGTTAAAAAGAAAAGAAAGGGTAATTATTAATTACTAACTCCTTTTTTTTAATGAAGGTAATAAAGATGCTAATTATAATTAGTTGGTAATCTTAATTGATCAATACTAGTTAGTATATGTGACACATGTTGATTTAATTGTCGGATTTTGTAATCTTTTCATAAGGCATTGTTTTGTCTGTGTTGCTAGGATTTAATTTGCAATTGGTAAGAATTGGATTTATTAATTCTGTGAAATATTTTATTTTGTTCTAAACTTATGATGATTTTCTATTTTATTTTTTGTTCTAAATTGTGCAATTTTCACATGCATAATTATATTAAATGAAAAATAGAGCGGATATCAGAAGGCTCCCTAACGAGAAATTCCCACCCTATCCCTGCTTCTCTTTAGGCAGGGATGAAAATAGTTTGAAGACGGTAGATGGAGTGGAAAAGCATTCCCTACCTCATCCCATCCCTTACGTTGTCATCCTTAAATATGTAGAAATATTAAGGTATGACTTTGACATATACACGAACAACAACTAAGGATCAACGGAGCTCCCCCCAAGTGCATTAATGTAATTATTTTTTGCTAAAACTTACTAATTTGCCCCCCTTTCTCTGTTGTACTTCCTATTTTTTATAACTTCAAACTTTGTATTAACCATTTTAAAAGTTTCTTTTACGGAAAACTTATAATAGGAATTGTATTTTCACTTTATTGATAAACACTGTTATTTAACTATTATATTAACTTTTTAACGGTTTGATTTATGATTGAAAGCAGTTTTAGGTATTATGTTGTAAACTTTTTACATGCACATGACTCAAGACAGTTTGAACTGTATAAGAGCAGTGATCAAATTTTAGTTATATTATTTAATATTAAAATAATTAATAAACAGGTGAACGACGGGAATTAATTGAACCCGTGCATGGTGAATTCACTATCCACTGCCATGATCTACTTGGCTACATCCACCCCAACACGATTAGTATTTCTTTATATTATTAAAACTACTTCAATTTACAACGTTCATATTTATTTTCTTTTTCTTCTATAAGCAAATACAAAAAAAAAAAAAAAAAAGAAAAAGAAAATACAAACCATAATATTTTTTGATTTTATTTAAAATGTAAAATAAAAGATTAAGAAAAACATATATTATATATTTACATAACAAACCCTTTTTATTATTTTTTTTTTTTGCTGAGCGTTAAAATGTTTATCAATCCAATAATAACTAAAATAACAATATTTACCGATGAAGGGAAAAATACGATACTTATCATAACTTTTGCCTTTACATTTTCTCAAGTTTTTACTTTTAATTATACTCTGCTATTTCAAATTTAAAAAAAAAAAAAAAAACTGAAATTATTAGGGTATCCTACTACTTAAGTTTGAGTTGAAATATTTTAGTTGTAATAGTAAATTTTTTTGAATTTTCAGAAAAGACAAAAAACTTTTTGGGAAAAAGACAAAAACTTTTTGGGAAAAAGACAAAAAAAAGTACAGTTTGAGTTGAAATGAACTTGTAGCCAAACAAAGCCTTAATGTTATAAACTTAGAGGAAGAAACAAAGATCGAGAAACAATACGTACGTAATTGGAAAAGGTCATGAGCAAAAGAAATTTAACAGTGAGGAACACCAATTTCAATCTTAATTTTTGGATATCGATTCATGTTATTAGAAGTTGTCAACTTTTCACTAATATATACGATCAAAATTTTTTTTTTTTTCCATTTTAAAGGCTTGTAAAACAAGAAAAAGAGAGAGAGAAAAAAAAAAAGAGATAACTCATAAACTACATAAAATTGATATTTAAAAGTTGAGATTATAATTAGTGTTCTTGACATTGTAAAATATATATATATATATATTATAGGCTATATATCCTTCACTATATGGTGCTTTTTGTTTAATCACTTTTCAAAATATCCAAAGCTACTCACATGTAATTAATATAATTCTATCTAGAGCTTAAGCAGAAATTCATATAAGCCGCGCCCAAGTCCTACCACGTTAGGAGTAGAGATGGCAATTAACCAATTAGTTTGTAGACATCCATCTTAAATAGGGTGGAGAAAATCCGATTTGAATAAGTTCAAAATAGACACGGGTTAAAGTTTAATCTGTCATAAGTTACAGGACGGGGAAGGATTTATGAGTCGCAATCCTATTCTTTGCTAACCCGCTCCCATTTGGTTTTATATTATTTCTGTAAGAAAGACATCATGCACGATGTTTTATGATGTATACATGTATATATATATATATTTTTTTTTTGAAGGAATATAATATATGTAATTTTAAGTGTTTAAACTTTTACATATTAGATATATGAAAGTTGAACTATGGTCTTAACCTAATTTAACTAATTAAGATCTTATATATATGCGTGTATAATGTGCAATGTTTAATTTTTAATTTTTACATGACGAAAATAATTAATCGGGTAAACGTGGTATTCGCGGGTATCTCAACCCACGATGAGGAAAACCCTTCCCATCCTTGTTAATTTAAATGGGCTAACGGGATGGATATGAAATGTATTTTTATTTGCAGATGGATTGATCAAAAGATCACCCCGTTCTAAATCTGCTCTGTTGGGAAAAAGCAGCAGCAATTAGCTCGCAGACTTGACTATCGATTCTATTATAAATGTGTGAACAGTACATACAAGAAATTAATGCTAATTCATCATTTGGAACATGTTTGCTCGTTTATTCATACCAGCGTGAAAAGTAACTTGTTTCGTTTATACATATGATTCTGTTTCGCAGCCACTGCTTGGCCCTATTAAATATCACTCCTCCTAATTTAAGTTTTATTCGTGCAGAGAAAAAACTAAAAATTAAAAACTATAAATATGTTGGCGGATGCACTGTATGCATGTGTGTGTGTGTGTGTATATATGGACGAGTTTTTAATGAGTAGCGTTTTTTAGTTGGTTACCATCTATTTATTTACTGGAGTTCGGGTCGAACAAGAGAGAAATGTAACAATTGTCTTAAGAGAACACCGAAAATAGGAAAAATATAATGACATTCATCTTTTGATCATAGCTCAAAAAAAAAAAAAAAAAGAACAAGTACTGATTAAAGAATGAAAATCGGATTCAATATTCATTTTCTTTTGATGTGTATATATACACATACATTTGATTTCTACAATTAGCTAGGGTGTTGCATCTAATACAGAATTTTACAACATATATCATGGAAAAAGAATATAAGAAGAAGAGGGGAAAAAAAAAAGATCATAAATTAATGGGTTTGTTCCCTTTATTCATCTTCTACTTTCTGCTGTGTACCGTGACAAAGTGTCGGCTTCCGTTAAGATCATAGAATCTACGCCAAAAATGAACCTTGAGGTTGATTAGTTTCAAGACGAGGAGGAGGCGCAGCGTGGCCTGCGAAAGCCCTGTCGTCGATCGACGAAGGCTTGGTTGGGTTCGGCGAAGAGGGAGGGTCATTTCCCCTCTGCAGCGAGGATAGCAACAGAAGATCATCATGGTCTTCCTTCAAGACTCTACCAGCCTCAATTGGATGAATATTATTGATAAGAACAAGAAAAGTGGCTAGGACCAAAAGAACACTAACGAGTTGTTGCCTCATTTTTAAGATTTTGTTGGACACAAAAACAAGCGCTATCAAAAGTGTAAATTATTAAGAACGATGAAAATGAATAAAACAATTTTGGTGGAGGAAGGGAAGGAGACGAGTGGTTTTTATAGGGAACCCAAGAAACTGTAGGACAATTGACCAATATAGCATTTTAACATTTAATATTTATGTAGTATACTTGACTTTGACCAGTACTGTTAGAGTTTAGATATTGAACGGGTCATACAAGAAATACTCGGTTTTTAATATCAATCCTCAATTTTTAATCTTCCGCGCACTTCCTTGAAACTAATATGAGGTACAATAATATGCTTCAAATTAAAAGTTTTTTATTATTTTCCCGCAAATTTTTTTTTCCAGTCTTCAGAAATATTAAGAGGGTATATATTTTGGGCAACAAAAAAATGGCTTTTTGATTTTTTTAAGCAGATTTTTAACCATCGATCTCTGAAAAAAAGAAAAAAAAAAAGTAAAAATGTTATATTTAGGAGAGTGGTTCTTTTCTTCCCACTCTAATATATACACGTATCTTCCCCATTTTTATAGCAGTTATATCTTTGTGATTTACAAGTGTAGTTATGGTAGTTATTACAAGCATAATTTAACAGTAATTTTATATCTGACTTCCTCAAAAAGTACAAAGTCTAAATCTATTATCCAAAGTTTAAAGGAAAAAAAAAGAGAAAAAGAAAAAAGAAACAAGTATTTGCTCATTAGATGTAATTGAGGGACAAAACTAGGTAGTAGGTATTACCCTTTAAAAAAATTACATTTGAATTTTAAGGAGAAGCTGTAATAGAGCCTTATTTATATATCCTATTAACATAGTTTATTTTTAAACCGTTAAGATATAATTAAACAGTTGAAATATTGTTTTTGTATTATAATTACAATGCACCTTACCTCGTATTAGTATAAACTAATTTATTAAAAAGTAATTAAAAAAATTATCCAAAAAAAAAAAAACAAAAAACTAACATGTTGACAGCATTGGGTGGCGGGGTCGTTGCCGGTTTTTAGGCTGGCGGGGGGAGGGGCACGGATCTAGCTTGGGTGAGGGGGGAGCGTATATCTGTTTGGGGGGTGGGGGTTGGTGGGGGAGCTCATTGTCGGCATCGTGGGGAGGGGGGAAGGGGGCGTAGTGCAGAACTGGTCGGAGGAAGGGGTCTTTGTCGACGTCGGCACGCAAATCTGGCGTTTGGGAGGGGGACTAGGTCGACGCGGGGAGGGGGGGGGGGGGAGCGTCCGTTGCCGGCATTGGGGGAAGGGGGACAGGTGGGCTAGTTGCTGACATCAGGGAGGGGCCCCTTCGTCGGCGTCGGGGTGGGGGCGCATATTTGGTTACATGACGTACAACCAATAATCTGATTACAAAAGAAACAAAAAACAAAAAAACAAAATGCAACAGTCTGATTACATGACGTAAAACCAACAGTAGATTGGGACCTAACCACTTACCTTTGCAGTTTGCACCAATGCATCCTCAATTTAGAAACAATACAGTCACTGATGGGGCTGGCGCATCAAAAGGCCTGAAAGCTTATCAATCTAATCAACATAAAACACAAATTACCATATTAGTGAAGCAATATCATAATCACAAAAACACTTATCTGTTTGAAAAATATATCAAATAAAATAAATAAATAAGCAAAACCTTAAACCCAATGAGTGAGAATTTACAAACTAAACAATATTGCAGCCTTCTTATTTCTGGAGAATCCTGACATAACGCTAGCCTCTAGATATCAAGAAAAAACCAACGTAAATGCATCTGTCAATCCCGCGAGAGAGAGAGAGAGAGAGAGAGAGAGAGAGAGAGAGAGAGAGAGAGACCACCTAAGTAAAGGCTAAGTTAAGGCCTCCGAAAGCTTTTAACCTTCTCATTCTCCTCAGCCAAATCAAAAGCAACACCTCGTTTTAGTCTTACTCCCTCCAAAATCAAATGGATTTAGGAAGGTATTTACTTGCATGAAAAAGGAAAAGCTCCAAATTGCTGATGACATCAAAGTTGAAATTAATTAATTAGAAAGAAGATAAACAAACATGAAACATAGATTCTTAGGATCGGTATGTTTTGAAAACCAAAGAGTCTAATTAGTAGCCACAATTTACGAACAAGCTCGAGTGTTTTATACTTACAACTAAATTGAATGGCCGAAGGTTTGTTTGTTTTTTTTTTTTTAATTATTATATTTAATAGTTGGGGCTTTATTTATACAATGGACTGCGACAAATTAAAGAAGAGGATTCATAGATAAATAATGACCGTAGAATGGTGATTCTTGATTTAAAAAAAAAGTAGTAGTTGTTCGTTTGAGGGCTCCAAATAAATGATTTAAAGCATATAGAGAAGATATGGGTGGCATTTAAATCAAGCAATCAGAGTAACCACAGCTTGTTTAGCCTAAGGTTTTGTTTAAGTTTTTGTTTGGTAACAAAGTTTAACTCCAACTAAACTGTACTTTTTCATATTAATTTTTGTCTTTTTTTGAAAAGTCAACAAAATTTATAACTACTTTTTAAAAAGTCAACTCAACTCATTAAAAATTTTATCTCAACTCAAACTCAACTCATTCACCGAACGGATCATAAGTTTTACAACATCCCTTTATCAGGTAATGGATTCTGATCAATCTAAAAAGGAAAAATTGACAAAAGAGAGAAGCGTTACCAAGACTAAGAATCGGAGGGCCTCGAGTTCTGAATCTGATTAATGGGCAACGGGCAATAAGGAAAATTATGGGTAAAAACAAGAAAGAAAGCAATTTTGGAGAATGAATAAATAAAGGAGCGCGAGAGTAAGGAAAAAAAAAATCTTTTTGCATACGAAGTGAATAGAGCAGATGCAGGAAGGATAGGTTGAAGAGAAGAAAACCCAAAAAAAAAAAAAAAAAAAAAAAAAAAACTCTTTTTGCATACGAAGCGAATAGAGCTGAGGGAGGAAGGATAGGTTGAAGAGAAGAAAACCCAAAAAAAAAAAAAAAAAAAAACCTGTTTGGGAGAGATCGAGAGAGAATGGAGCGAAAATGGCAAAGAAAGAGAGAGGGGAAGAGAGCGTTAGTAGGGATTTGGAAGAAGAAACAAAAAGAAAGCAAGAAAAGGAAAGGAAAAAAAAAGTGGTCGCAACGTAACAACGGGGAATCAGAGAAGAGAGAGAGAGAGAGAGAGGGAAAAAAAAAAGTGGTCGCAACGTAACAACGGGGAGTCTGAAGAGAGAAAGAGAGAGAGATAGAGCCACACGTGGAGGCACATGGAAGAAGAAAGAGAAGTTGTTTTACCTCTTTTATATATGTAAGGATATACACGTATATATGTATATTTATGGTTGCATGGTGATTATGTGCACATATATTATATATATGCACTCGTTTGGGATCTGTATTAGTATATAAGGGAAGCATAACAATAGTGATTATATAACAATATTGAAGAAATAGGGGTCAAAGAATAATTGTGCATGCTCTTTTATACTGATTAGGTCTTACACACATGTCGCTTTAGAATATAATAAAAAAAAGTAAAACTTAAAAAAAAAAAAACCAAAACAACAAATCATGTTATTATTTAATAATAGAGCAGTGATACATTTTGTATACATCATGATATGAAGGAGTCTATATCGTTGTTAATTTGTTGGATGAACAAATCAGCTTGTTATTTAATACAATAGCAGTGATACATTTTGTATACAACGAGCACAACATTCATGATCTGAAGGAGTCTACATTGTTGTTAATTTGTTGGATGAACAAATCAACCTAATATTTAATACTGTAGCAGTGATGCATTTTGTAGACAACGAGCACAACATTCATACAAAGCAAAAGACACATGCATACACACGTAGCTTTGTTCTCTATATTCATCTTCAACTTTCTGACTGTTTGAAAATGGCAAAAGATTGGCTTTGGATAATTTAGCATTGACCCAAACCGACTGTTGGTTCGATCGGTTTGGATAATTTAACTTTTTGACAAATATTGGCGAGTCTGAGTTTAGAAATTGAACGGGTCGTACAAGAAACTCGGTTTCGAACAACATGAAATCCTCGGTTTGATTTGCATTAATAAGACTCAACAAACAGTGTTTTTCTTCTCTTCTTCCTTCTTCTTATTTATTTTTTTTTCTGGTCTTGAGAAATATTTCTGGAGTACATTTTGGGCACAAAACTTGTTTCACCAGATTATTTCAAAGTATTTATCTTTAAAAAAATTTAAAAAAAAATTTCAGTAATTTCTATTCCTCTTAGCTATAGTATGATCTCCGCCACCATTTTACTAATTGTTGTTAACGAACTCTAGTAAACTATGTGTAATTAAGCTCATCGTGAGCCGGTAAGGGAAATTTAAAAAAAAAAAAAAAGTAAAAAGTATTCCCTTGATTTTTCCTCTATAAAAAACATTAAATTTGAAAACATGACGTAGCAAAAAAATTTTTTTTTTTCAATTCTACACGTATAAGGAGGGTGTATTTGAATTTTGACCCTTGATTTTGTGGGCATACATATAGTATTTTATTCCCTTCCCTTTTTTTTTTTTTTTTTTTACATAAAACAGTAAACACCAGATTTTTCTTGTTAAACATGTCGATCACAAGACCTTCAGGAACCATAAATGCACCCCACCAAATACAATTTCCTTTTCTTTTTTAGTCTTGAGAAATAGTACTGGAGTACATTTTGGGAAACATAAATCTTGTTTCACCATATTACTTCTAAGCATCTATCTCTGGGAAAAATAAATAAATAAAATTTTCTGAGAGATTTCGGTTCCTCTTAGCGAGTATGATCTCCACCACCATTTTACTAGTTGTGGTTATCTCACTCATGTAACGAGCAATTAGTGTTTAAGGCTTTAAGCTGTCGGTGATTAATTGAGGAAGTAAATTAAAAAAAAAAAAAAAAAAAGGGTAGTAGGTATTTCCCTGAATTTGCCACTATAAAAAAAAAAAATTTCAAAACACGACGTAGCATTTTTTAACAATTCTACACGTATAAGAAGGGTACATTTGAATTTGATTTCGAGGGCATACATATAGATATGTTATATGAAACAACAGCGTAGCTTCACGCGCAAGCATTATTGCGTCTATATTGACAACTACGTTTATATATAAGAGAAAAATTCAAGCATGCATGTGCACCTTATACCAAGTATTTGCATCTACGGGGTTGTGACACAACGGTCATAGCTATTTTTTCTAAACGTGTGTTTGGTGTATAGATTAGAGTTGAGTTTTTGGATTGAATTGTTTGATTTTTCAAAAACTAATTAAAATTTTTATTGATATTTTATAACAAGACAAAAATAAATTGAGTTTTTCAAATAAAGTTGTTGTTCTAAACACCCTCTAAGTCTCTCTTAATCTCAACATTAAAGTTCAAATCTTCGTATCCCACTTAGCAGTCCAGCCTTATTGGAAATGACATTCCCAATATATACATACACATGTACTCTGCAACATTGATAAGCTTCATGGGAGAATAAATTAGGTCCTATACCATTTCATTTATTAGAGGTGTGAGAATACTACCAATCTTTTTTCTTTTTTTGATTTTTTTATAATAAGTAAAGAAAAAAAAAATAATAATAAAGTATGTGCATGGCTCGAAATCTACGTCTAATATTTTCCTTGTGTTTTAACTTAAATGTGTCTATAAAAAGGACTTTGAAATATATGTATTCAAATTCATCACTTTGGCTCAATCTCTTACTATTGACAATCGCGCGACCTGACTAAATCAACTTAGCTAACTTAAATTAATATGTATGCATATGCTCGTAGTACCCGGACCCATTCTACAGGGCGATCTGGCTTAAGACTGTCGTTTATGGCTTACCCTTGCCGTGTGGTAATTCATCTATACATACATACATATATATATGTATATATATATATGTGAGTGTGTGTGTGACCTCGTCCCACCTAACCTCTTTCAATATTGGAGCATTAAAAGTAAATATTCGAGCTTTTACTTGAGTCGACCCAGCTATCTCCCAAGTCTTAGTTTGATTTGATTTTGAGTTTTATTTTATTTTATAATAATAATAATAATTTTTTGCAGCATTCTAACTCTATCTCGTAGGGGTGTGTTTTTAGTTGAAATATATGTTATTTGATCTGTTGGCTCGATTAACTTATATATACATATAACTATATATGACATGAAACGTGTACTTGTCGAGCGGTATGACTAGCATGCAGAGTCTTCAACGAACATTTTTGTCACTCCTGTCAACGGGTATGACCCACACGTAAACTAATAAATACTTTGGAAAACTAATATACCAAAAAAAAAAAAAGTGCAACTTAACCTTACACAATTCATTAATACAAATGTTAATGTTAATGGTTTACACAATATATTGAAATGACACTTAACATATTAATCCTTATTTTGTCTCAAATATTATTAATATTTTGTTTGAAATAATTTTTTTAAGCAAATAATGAAAAAGAACAATTGACATCAAGGTGATTTAGAACATCCCAATTAATTTGATACACTTTAAATCACCCATCTCATGTTGACTGAAGACAAGGGTGTTTTGGAGATTTTTTCTAAAAAGGAATTAGTTATATAATACGCGACATTACTATTTTCATGTTTCGATATTTGCTACTGAAAAAACACATTCGATCACTTAGTCCTAATGACTTTTACATGTTGAACCACCCACACAACGGCATTGAATAATATTAATATCGCCTTCTATTGAATCTCGTTACCAAGGAGAGCTAAATGGAGAATATATGGTGCTTGTGTTTAGGGTAAAAGAAATTAGAGTGTCATATCGTAAAAACATAATAATAATAATATAGAAAAAGATATTAGGTTACTTCATTTATCAGTTTGGTTTTTTATGATGCTAACTCAATCCTTTAAAAGTCTCAAATATCACAAGGCATCAGAGTACAACAAACTCAAACGAGTGATCCAATTCATTCAATAAAAAAAAAATGGTGACTCCAAAAAGAGAATTATCTTACAAGGATGTGTTAAATTAAAAAAAAAAAATCCCAAATCCAACCTAACAATAATAATAAATATATAAATGTACCAACCACTCCACTTATCAAATTAATTTTTTAAGATACAAACTCAATCTTTTTAAAGTCTCAAATTCCAAAGCTTGCATTGTGATTGTGTACATATGCACTCATTTGGGATCTAATTAGGGTACATACATATAAGTGCAAAAACAATAATGAAAAATAGGTCTAAAAATAATTGTGCATGTTCTTTTACACAAATTAACTTTTTATTCAATTCTATAGCAATGATACATCTTGTATACAACAAGCACAACATTGATCAAAGGGAACATTAAAAAAAAAAAAAAAGATGAATGCCACATGCATACACAATTAGCTTTGTTCTCATTATTCATCTTCAACGTTCTAGCTGTTAATTTATAGAAGTGGCAAAGGATTGGCATTGGATGATTTAGGACTGAACTGAAACTGTTGGTTCGATCGGTTTGGGTGTATGAGGACGAGTAGTCATGGTGTGGCCGGCTAAGTTCATTTTGCTGGTCGTCTTCCCCGGGTCACCTGGATTTGGCGTCGAGGGAGGATATCCTCCATTATCCAGAGATGATGGTAAGAGAAGAGAATTTTGTGGTTAATTTTTTGATATTCGTTCAAGACTCTACCAACCTCAATTGGACAGACAGAGTTGATCATCATGAGAACAACAATGGTAGTCACAACAAGCAAAAACACCTTCCTTTTGTGTCGCAAACTTAATTTAGGCTCGATAGCTAGCTAGCTAGGAAAGATTTATAAGGAATATTTATTGAATAAATGTGGAAGAGAGAGAAAGGCTACGTTAGAGGAGCTGAAAGGTGTTTTTATAGCGCACCAAAAAGTACCATTGCATGGTGATTATATGCACATATATTATATATATGCACTCGTTTGGCATCTGTATTAGTATATAAGGGAAGTAAAACAATAGTGGTTATATAACTATACCGAAGAAATGGGCCAAAAAACTATTTGTATAAGGTCTTTTATAATTGACACACATGTCGCCTTAGAATATAATAAAAAAAATAAAAACTAAAAAAATACCAAAAGGACAAATCACCTTATTATTTAATAATATAGCAGTGATACATTTCATATACAACGAGCACAACATTCATGATCTGAGGAATTAAAAAAAAAAAACACACACAGAGAACAAAATAAACGACACATGCATATACACATAGCTTTGCTCTCATTATTCATCTTCAACTTTCTAGCCATTTGGAAATGACAAAAGATTGGCTTTAGATAATTTTAGGATTGAACCGAACCGAATGTTGGTTCGATCGGTTTGTGCATAGGAGGAGTACGAGCAGTCACGGCGTGGCCGGCGAGTTCATTTTGTTGATCCTCGGTGGTTGACTTGGGTTTGGCACAGGGGGAGTTTCTGTTACCTTTTCCAGAGATGATGGTAAGGGAAGAGAATTTTTGTGGTTAAATTTTTGGTATTCGTTCAAGATTCTACTAGCCTCAACTGGACGAACAATGTTGATCATCATGAGAACAAGAACGGCAGTCGCAACAAGCGAAAACACCTTCATTTTGTGGACAAACTTAATTAAGGCTTGCTAGCTAGCTAGAAAAAATCTATAAGGAATATTTATGGAATAAATGTTGAAGAGAGAGAAATGGTTTTTTTTTTTTTTTTTTGATATAGTGAATATATTTATGAGACAATATATTAATGAAGAACATAAGAGGACTTGAAGGGGGTTTTTATAACGCACCAAAAAGTACTATTGTTATTCCACAACTTCAAATTCTTGACTTCAATATTTTTTCCATCAAGACTGAAGAATATATATATGTGGTTTGACTGAAGAATGTTATCATGTTATATATGACAATAAGAAAGTATTGGACGGTCAGTCATGCTGCGGAATTTGAAAAGGAATACTAAACTTTGCTTCTCTTTTACATGTATATTAAATTTGAAAATTTTTTTCTTTTAATTAATGAAAAACTCGAATACTAAAGTTCAAAAGTAACATGCAAATTGGAGAAATTGTATATGCTTAATATTTTATGACCGTTTAGGTTTTCAACATTTTTTTTTTTCACTTTTTGGTCGATGTAAATACTTGTATATAAAGGATAAAAATAGTAATTTTAACTAAAATTCATGCGTGAGGGTCTTTTGGAAATTTTTCCTAAAAACCGCCCACACGTACGGTTAGTAAATTAAGGACACATAAAAGAGAAAGAAAGAACAATTAGTGATTTCTTTTCTTGTCTAATAATGTTATTGCTTACAAAATCGCCAAGAGAATTGAGTAAACCCCACAAAAAATAAGAAATAAAAAAATGAAATATTTATTCATACACTCCCTTTGATTTTGATTTCCTGTTAAAAAAAAAAAGAAGATATTAAATTTACTTATATATTCTCAACAAGTTCCTATATTGTGTTTTATTGTATTTAATTGTGGATAAGGATATTTTACTAATAGTATTGATATATATGACTACTATTTTTAAGTTTAAGATAAGTATTAGAAATGAAATTGGTCGATTGTTTTTCATTACGCCGTCTAGTAGACAAGTAGTTAGAAAATGAATCAATAGTCCTTGTTATTTCTTTACTATACTTTTTAATTTTATTACTTGGTTTTTCATTACATTCATTTACGGTTTAGTAAATGTGTCCTAAGACTTAAGTCATAATACATGTCAATTGGTAAACCAAGCATGTATCTGAAGATGTTTCATTCACTTATCAAATTATACTGGTTTTGTAGCTGTGATCATCAAAATTAATCGGGTTCATGAAGTATACTGTGACTGATTGGGCAATTATTTATTAAGAAGGAAAAAAATAGTATCTTGACTAAACACATGAGATGTTTTAGGTGTTTTTAACAATGTAATACATATGTATATATTATACGAAACAAACACACAACTAATTAATTACAGTACACACGAACAATACATTATTTTCATGTCTATATATGGAGCAGGTACGATAAAAATAACAATTAACTAACAAGGCCAACCGCCCTTATACCATTGCACAATATTAACTGTATCATATTTCGATATTTGCTACTAAATACAGCTTGGGACAAACACAGCTTGTAAAGGCACCGGAAAGCCTCTTTCTGGCCGAAGAGAACAGCCCAGAACAGAGGGGTCTCGCCCTTGATGTTGTGTTGCCCAATAAGCGAACGATCAGCGGTTGCAATGCACTCGCACATCGGCACGTTCAGCATTGCCGCCGCTAAATGGAGAGCTGCCTGTCCTCATTCATTTCCAATTCTGAGAGCTTCTGATTGCAATTCGGGACCATGCTTTTGAATGGCTGCAACCAGTCCGACGACGACGTCCACTTTGGCGTCGGAGGAGTTGACTTGTATTAAAAATGTTATTTTATATACATCTCCGCAGATATATATTTGACTTTTTGACCAACATTGGCGAGTCTGAGTTTAGAAATTGAACGGGTCGTACAAGAAACTCGGTTTTGAACAATATGAAATCCTCGGTTTGATTTGCATTAATAAGACTCAACAAACAGTATTTTCTTCTCTTCTTCCTTCTTCTTCTTTTTTTTTTTTTTTCTTTTTTCTTTTCTGGGTCTTGAGAAATATTTCTGGAGTACATTTTGGGTATAAAACTTGTTTTACCAGATTATTTCAAAGTATCTATCTTTGAAAAAATTAAAAAATTTGTCAGTAATTTCTGTTCCTTTTAGCTATAGTATGATCTCCGCCACCATTTTACTAATTGTTGTTAACAAACTGTAACAAACAATTTGTGTAATTAAGCTCATCGTGAGCCGTTGAGGGGGGGAAAAAAGTAGTAAGTATTCCCCAGATTTTTCTTCTATAAAAAAACATAAAATTTGAAAACATGACGTGGCAATTATTTTTTAATTTTTTTTTTTTTTACAATTCTACACGTATAAGGAGGGTGCATTTGAATTTTGACCCTTGATTTTGTGGGCATACATATAGTGTTTTATTCCCTTCTTCCTTTTTTTTTTTTTTTTTTTTTTTTTTTTTTTTTTTTTTTACATAAAATAGTAAATACACGATTTTTCTTATTAAACATATTGATCACAATATCTTTACGAACCATAAATGCTCCCCAATAAATTACAATTTCCTTTTTCTATTTTAGTCTTGAGAAATAGTACTGGAGTACATTTTGGGAAACATAAATCTCGTTTCACCATATTACTTCTAAGCATCTATCTCTGGGAAAAAATAAATAAATAAAATTTTCCGAGAGATTTCGGTTCCTCTTAGCGAGTATGATCTCCACCACCATTTTACTAGTTGTAGTTATCTCACTCATGTAGCGAGCAATTAGTGTTTAAGGCTTTAAGCTGTCGGTGATTAATTGCGGAAGTAAATTAAAAAAAAAAAAAAACGTAGTAGGTATTTCCCTGATTTTGCCACTATAAAAAAATTTCAAAACACGACGTAGCATTTTTTAACAATTCTACACGTGTGAGAAGGGTGCATTTGAATTTGATTTCGAGGGCATACATATAGATATATTATATGAAACAACAGCGTAGCTTCACGCGCAAGCATTATTGCGTCTATATTGACAACTACATTTATATATAAGAGAAAAATTCAAGCATGCATGTGAACCTTATACCAGGTATTTGCATCTACGGGGTTGGTGACACAACGGTTATAGATATTTTTTCTAAACGTGTGTTTGGTGTATAGAGTAGAGTTCACTTTTTTGGATTGAATTGTTTGATATTTTAAAAATTAATTAAAATTTTTATTAACATTTTATAAAAAGACAAAAATAAATTGAGTTTTTCGAATTAGAGTTGTTACTCTAAACACCCCCTAGGTCTCTCTTAATCTCAGCATTAAAGTTCAAATCTTCGTATCCCCCTTAGCAGTCCAGCCTTATTGGAAATGACATTCCCAATATACACACACATGTACTCCGGGACAATGATAAGCTTCATGGGATAATAAATTAGGTCCTAAACCATTCCATTTATCGGAGGTGTGAGAATCCTACCAATCTCCTTTTCTTTTTTTTTTTTTTTTTTTTATAATAAGTGAAGAAAAAATAATAATAATAATAAAGTATTTGCATGGCCCGAAATCTACGTCTAGTCTAATATTTTCCTTGTGTTTTAACTTAAATGTGTCTATAAAAAGGACTTTGAAATATATGTATTCAAATTCATCACTTTGGCTCAATCTCTTACTATTGACAAAAGCGCGACCTGACTAAATCAACTTAGCTTACTTAAATTAATATGCATGCATATCCTCGTAGTACCCGGACCCATTCTACAGGGCGATCTGGCTTAAGATTAGGGTTTACCGCTTACCCTTGCCGTGTGGCAATTCATCTATGTGTGTGTGTGTGTGACCTCATCCCACTTAGCCTCTTTCAATATTAGATCATTAAAAGTAAATATTCTTGCTTTTACTTGGGTCGACCCAGCTGCTTCCCAAGTCTTAGTTTGATTTGATTTTGAATTTTCTTTTATTATTATTATTATTATTATTTTTTTTTTGCAGCATTCTAAGTCTATCTCGTAGGGGTGTGGTTTTGGTTGACATATGTTATTTGATTTGTTGGCCCCATTAACTTATATATACATATAACTATATATGACATGAAACGTGTCCTTGTCGAGGGATATGACTCGCACGTAGTGTCTTCAATGAACATTTTTGTCATTCCTGTGGACGGGCATGACCCGCACGTAAACTAATAAATACTTTGGAAAACTAATATACCAACAAAAAAAAAAAGTCAACTTAACCTTACACAATTCATTAATACAAATGTTAATGTTAATGCTTTACACAATATATTGAAATGACATTTAACATATTAATCCTTATTTTGTCTCCAATATTATTATTATTTTGTTTTAAATATTTTTTTACGTAAATAATGAAAAAGAACAATTGACATCAAGGTGATTTAGAACATCTCAATTTGTTTGATACACTTTAAATCACCCATCTCATGTTGACTGAAGACAAGTGTGTTTTGGAGATTTTTTCTAAAAAAGAACTAGTTTTATAATACGCGACATTACTATTTTCGATATTTGTTTCGATATTTATAAGGAATATTTATGGAATAAATGTTGAAGAGAGAGAAAAGTATTATGTATATATTTATAGCAAATATATTTATGAGACAATATATTAATAAAGAAACATAAGAGAAGTTGAGGGGGTTTTTATAACGCACCAAAAAAGTATTATTGTTATTCCACAACTTCACATGAATCTTAAGTTTAATATTTTTTCTGCCAAGACGGAAGTATTTTTATGTGTGGTTTGACTGACGAATATCGCGGTATATATGGCAAATAGAACTTGGACCATGTACAGTCAGTCATTCGGTGGAATCGGAAAAGGAATACAAAACTTTTCTTCCCTTTTGCATGCATGAGAATTACGAGGAAATGTGACCCAGAAAATTAGTCCACTTTTTGTTTTTTGTTTTTAAATATTTTTAATCCATTTTTTTCTTCAAAACCATGGCGGTGGAAAATAAACAGATCCCACCTGATTCTCATTATCTAGTATCCTACGGCCGATCCAACTCCAACTTATTATTTCAATATGGGCATACAATAAAATATATGTTTTTTAGATATATCTATGTAGAGGTAATAAATTTTTCGGGGAATAAAATAAGCAAATGGTAAATATTTTAAAATTAAATAGATAAAAAAAAAAAGTTCACTATGAGCGGAAGCTTCTACTCAATCATAGATAGCTCTGGTCCTACTAATATCCCTAGCTAGCTAACATATCTCTGTGAATATGGCCTTAAAAATTTTTACTACGCATGTCGTGCTGTTGTTTGAATTATGTGTACGCTAGCTCTTCTGCATGTACTTTTTCATAAACTTTGAATTAACGTGAATCAATGAGAACGATCAATATTGTTTTTTCTTTAATATGTACTATGTAGCTAATATTCGTACCATATATAGATGGAAAATTTTGAATTCCATGGAACAGAATTGAATTTAGTAGAAATTTATTGGCCAACCGAGTTTTGTTCTCATTATACATCTCAACTTTCTGGCTGTTTGTAGAAATGGCAAAGGATTGGCTTTGGATGATTTAGGACTGAACCAAATCTGTTGGTTCGATTGGCTTGGGCATAGGAGGACGAGTAGTCATGGCGTGGCTGGCGAAGTTCCTTTCGTTGATCGTCGACCCCGGTTCACCTGGACTTGGTGCAGAGGGAGGATCTCCTCCATTATCCAGAGATGATAGTAAGAGGAGAATTTTTGTGGTAAATTTTTTGGCATTTGTTCAAGACTCTACCCGTCTCAATTGGACGGACAGTGTTAATCATCATAAGAACAAGAACAGTAGTCGCAACAAGCAAAAAGACCTACATTTTGTGGCACAAACTTAATGAAGGCTCGCTGGCTAGCTAGAAAAGATTTATAAGGAATATTTATTGAATAAATGTGGAAGGTGAGGAGAATTTTTTTTTTTTTTTTGTATATATAGCGAAAATATATATGAGACAATATAATTAATGAAGAACATAAGAGAAGCTGAAGGGTGTTTTTATAGCGCACCAAAAAATACTATTGCATGGTGATTAGATGCACATATATTTTGCATATGCACTCGTTTGGGATCTGCATTAGTATACACGGGAAGCAAAACAATAGTGGTTATATAACTATACGAAAGAAATTATGCTCTTTTATAATTGACACACATGTCGTCTTAGAATATAATAAAAAAAAAGTAAAAACTAAAAAAAAATACCAAAAGAACAAATCACCTTATTATTTAATAATATAGCAGTGATACATTTTGTATACAACGAGCACAATATTCATGATCTGAGGAATTAAAAAAAAAAAAAAAACACACACACACCCAAATAGAACAAAATAAAAGATACATGCATGTACACATAGCTTTGCTCTCATTATTCATCTTCAACTTTCTGGCTATTTGGAAACGACAAAAGATTGGCTTTGGATAATTTGGGATTGAACCGAACCGACTGTTGGTTCGATCGGTTTGTGCATTGGAGGAGTACAAGCAGTCATGGCATGGCCGGCGAGTTCATTTTGTTGATAATCGGCGGTTCCCTTGGGTTTGGCACAGGGGGAGTATTTTTTCCCTTCTGCAGAGATGATAGTAAGGGAAGAGAATTTTTGTGGTTAAGTTTTTGGTATTCGTTCAAGATTCTACCAGCCTCAATTGGATGAACAGTGTTGATCATCATGAGAACAAGTATGGTAGTCGCAACAAGCGAAAGCACCTTCATTTTGTGGCACAAACTTAATTAAGGCTCGCTAGCTAGCTAGAAAAGATTTATAAGGAATATTGATGGAATAAATGTTGAAGAGAGAAAAATGGTTTTTTTTTTTTTAAATAGCGAATATATGTATGAGACAATATATTAATGAAGACCATAAGAGGAGCTGAGGGGGGTTTTTATAACGCACCAAAAAGTACTATTGTTATTCCACAACTTCAAATTCTTGACTTCAATATTTTTTCCGTCGAGACTGAAGTATATACATGTGTGGTTTGACCGAAGAATGTTATCGTGTCATACATGACAATAAGAAAGTATTGGACGGTCAGTCATTCCGCGGAATTTGAAAAGGAATACTAAACTTTTCTTCTCTTTTACATGCATATTATATTGACAAATGTTTTTCTTTTGATTAATGAAAAACTCGAATACTAAAGTTCAAAAGTAACATGCAAATTGCACAAATTGTGTATGCTTAATATTTTATGACCGTTTAGGTTTTCAACATTTTTTTTTTCACTTTTTGGTCGATGTAAATATTTGTCTATAAAGGATAAAAGTAGTAATTTTAACTAAATTTCATGCATGAGGGTCTTTTGGAAATTTTTCCTAAAAACCGCCCGCACGTACGGTTAGAAAATTAAGGACACATAAAAGAGAAAAAAAGAACAGTTAGTGATTTCTTTTTTTATCTAATAATGTAGTTACTTACAAAATCACTAGGAGAATTGAGTAAACCTCACACAAAATAAGAAATAAAAAAATGAAATATTTATTCATGCACTCCCTTTGATTTTGATTCCCTGTTTAAAAAATATAGATATTAAATTTACTTATATATTCTCAACAAGTTCCTATATTGTGTTTTATTGTATTTAATTGTGGATATATTTTCTAATAGTATTGATATATATGACTACTATTTTTAAGTTTAAGATAAGTATTAGAAATGAAATTGGTCGATTGTTTCTCATTACACCATCTATTAGACAAGTAGTTAGAAAATGAATAAATAGTCCTTCTTGTTATTTCTTTACTATACTTTTCAATTCTATAACTTGATTTCTCATTATATTCGTTTACGGTTTGATAAATACGTCCAAAGACCTAATTAAGTTATAATACATGTCAATTGGTAAGCCAAGCATGTATCTGAAGATGTTTCATTCACTTATGAAATTATACTGGTTTTGCAGCTGTGGTCATCAAAATTAATCGGGTTCATGAAGTATATATACTGTGACTGATTAGGCAATTATATATTAAGGACAAAAATTGTATTTTGACTGAACACATTAGATGTTTTAGGTGTTTTTAACAATGTAATACACATGTATATATTATACGAAACAAACACACGACTAATTAATTACAGTACACACGAAAAATACATTATTTTCATCTCTATATATGGAGCAGGTACGATAAAAATAACAATTAACTAACAAGGCCAACCGCCCTTATACCGTTGCACAATATTAACTATATCATATTTCGATATTTGCCACTAAATAACATAGTCGGTGAGGTACAAAAGAGAAAGGGGGGAAAATTAGTAAGATTTAGGGAAAAATAATAAACATGCACTTGGAGGGATCTCCGTTGATCCTCAGTTATTGTTCGTGTGTTAGTCAAAGTCATAACTTAATATTTAAGGTTGACGACGTAAGGGATGGGATGAGATAGGGAATGCTTTTCCACTCCATCTCTAGTCTTCAAACTATTTTCATCCTTGCCTAAAGAGAAGCAGAGACAGGGGTGGGAATTTCTCGTTAGGGAGCCTTCCGATATCCACTCTATTTTTCATTTAATATATTTATGCATGTGAAAATCACACAATTTAGAACACAAAATAAAATAGAAAATCATCATAAATTTCGACCAAAATAAAAAATTTCACAGAATTAATAAATCCAATTCTTACCAAATGCATATTAAATCCAAGCAACAAAGACAAAACAATGCCTCATAAAAAGATTACAAAATCCGACAATTAAATCAACATGCCACATATACTACCTAGTATTGATCAATTAAGATTACTAACTAATTATAATTAGCATCTTTATTAACTTCATTAAAAAAAAGGAGTTAGTAATTAACCTTTTTTTTTACTAAAACAATTAATTAAGTTCAAAAAGTTAATATATATACATACATATATATAACATAAATATACATGTCGTATGTATGCTGAAATAGAGGTCTGAGTAGGGGTTGCTTCTCCCTTCCTCGCCCAAATTATAATTTGAGAAAAAACTTCGTCCTGAAAAAAGGCCCCATCACCACTCCATTCAAAACGAAGCCCCATGGGGCCTATCCCTATGGGAAATAGTGCCATCTGCATACCGATTCAAGAATATATCTTAGCATATACAATGATTACACCCACATCCAACATTTAAAAGTCGACATTGATGTATCAGAGAAGTTACTTATTTCCTTGATAAAAAATTGTCAAATTTAATGGAGTTGTGTTCATATTATATATGTCAGTTTGCCATTTAATTGTCGATGGATTGGCTGCATTTTACAAAATCTAATAAATTGTTGACCTAGAAATAGCTAGCTGATTATGTTGCATATGTTAGATTTTCTACTAAATTCAACTCTGTTTCATGGAATTCAAAATTTCCAAATCTAAACTCAGATCCTAGCCAAACATAGGCTAAAATTTTCCATCTAAAGTACGAATATATTAACTGCATAGTCCATCTTATAGAAATTAAACACTATTCTTCGTTCTTATTGATTCACGTTAATTCAAAGTAAAAGAAAAGGTACATACAGTAGAGCTGGCTTAAGCAGAATTCAAACAGAACAGCACATCATGCGTAGAACTTCTGCTTGTAGTAAACTTTTCTTTTTATCAATTTTAATTTTAAAGTCTTTACGTTTTTTTTTTTTAAATTTTATCCCCCGAAAAATTTATTATCTCTACATAAATATATATATCTTAAAATCATTTATTTCATTGTAAGCTTGCATTTAAATAATAAGTTGGGTCCGCATTGGATACTAGATAATGAGAATCAGGTGGGATCTATTCATTTTCCACAGTCATGTTTTTGAAGAAAAAATGGATTAAAATATTTAAAAACAAAAAACAAAAAACAAAAAACAAAAAACTTACGGTGGACTAGTTTTGTAGGGGAACATTTCCTCGTAATTCTCATGCATGCAAAAGAGAAGAAAAGTTTAGCATTCCTATTCAGATTCCGCCGAATGACTGACTGTCCATGGTCCAATTTCTATTTGCCACATGTACCACGATCTTCGTCAGTCAAACCACACATAAAAATACTTCCGTCGCAGGTGAAATATTTTACTTAAGATTAATGTGAAGTTGTGGAATAACAATAGTACATACTTTCTGGTGTGCTATAAAAACCCCTTTCAGCTCCTGAGTTCTTCATCAATATATACATATATATATATATTATATTCACACATATTCCCTTTCTCTCTCTCCCATATTTTTTTGACAAATATTCCTAAATACTTAATTAATTAAGGTTGTCCAACAAAATGAAGGTGATTTTGGTTGTAGCGAGTACTGTTCTTGTTGTCATGATGATCGGTACTGTCCGTCCAATTGAGGCTGGTAGAGCCTTGAACGAATACCAAAAAATTTATCACAAAAATTCTCTTCTCCCAGTATCATCTCTGAAGACGGGAACTGATAATCCCCCTGTGCCAAACCCACGTCAACCGCCAAGGATCAACAAAATGAACTTCGCCGGCCAAGCCATGACTACTCGTACTCCTCCTATGCACAAACCGATCGAACCAACAGTCGGTTCATTTCAACCCTAAATTATCCTACGCTAATCTTTTGCCATTTCTAAATAGCCAGAAAGTTGAAGATGAATAATGAGAGCAAAGCTATGTCTGTATGCATGTGTCTCTTTGTTTTGTTTTGTGTTTTTTTTTTCCGTAATTCCTCAGATCATGAATGTTCTGTTCGTTGTATACAAAATGTATCACTGTTATACTATTAAATAATAAGTTGATTCGTTCTTTTCGTGTTTTTTTTAGTTTTTACTTCTTTATTATATTTTAAGACGAAATATGTGTCAATTATAAAAAAGCATATATAATTAGTTTTTGACCTTATTTCTTCAGTATTATTATATAAACACTATTGTTTTGCCTCCCTTATATTCTAATACAGATCCCAAACGAGTGCATTTATATAATATCTGTGCACGTAATCACCATGCAACAATTAATATACATATATACGTACATATCCTTACATATATATAAGAGGCAAAACAACTTCTCCTTTTTCCATGTGCCTCCACGTGTCGCTCTCCCTTCTCTCTCTCTCTCTCTTTCTCTCTCTCTCTTCTCTGATCTCTTCTTATCTTTTCCTTTCTGCCAACCCGTTGTTACGTTGCGACCACTTTTTTTTTTATTTTTCCTTTCCCTTCCTTGCTCTGTTTCTTCTTCCAAATCCCCAAACCCTAACGCTTTCTTCCCCTCTCTCTTTCTTTTCCATTTTCGCTTCATTTTCTCTCGCTTTCTCTCTTTCCTTTTCCTTTTCTTCTCTCGCTCTCTCCTAAAAAGGTAGTTTTTTTTTTTTTTTTTTCCGGTTTTCTTCTCTTCAACCTATCCTTCCTCCATCTGCCCTATTCACTTCGTATGCAAAAAGATTTTTTTTTCCTTACTCTCTCGCTCCTTTATTTATTCATTCTCCAAAATTGCTTTCTTTCTTTCTTTCTTTTTTCTTTTTACCATAATTTTTCTTATTGCCCCTTGACCATTAATCAGATTCAGAACTCGAGGCCCTTCGATTCTTAGTCTTGGTAACGTCCCTCTCTTTTGTCAATTTTTCCTTTTTAGATCGATTAGAACCCATCAAATGATAAAAGGATATTGTAAAACTTAGGTACGTCATGTAACCAGATCGTTGCATTTTGTTTGTTTGTTTTTTTTTTTCTTTTGTAATCAGATTATTGGTTTTACGTCATGTAACCAAATAAGCTCCCCCACCCCCGACGCCGACGAAGAGGCCTCTCCCCGACACCGGTGACGAGCCCCCTCTGCCCCCCCCCCCCCCCCACCCCGATTATTGGTTTTTTTTTTTTTCCTTTTGTGGTAAAGTGTTTATCCAGTTTTCATTACCATAATTTATGTTGGTTTTTAAACCAAGGAAAACTTTAAATATTTTCACTGGTCCACGTTGCACCCCTTTTTGGTGCTAATTAAGATGTATGTTTTGGATAGTGAGTTCTGAAATACAGACAGTAAGAATGGGGCATGCAGGTGGTTTAATATGACAGTAAAAAAGCAAACTATGATATTTAACAAGTCATGTTTTGCAATTTCTAACCTTTGATAAACTGATGTTTAAACTTTTAGTTGGTCCAATAGCATATAGCCTCTTTAATAGACTAATGATACAGCTTGATTATGCATGAAAGAACAAAAGGCGTTCATTATTGGATCAAAGAAGAATGAAAACCCTTTATCCCTTTCAGCCCACCATTCTAATAAGATCACAGCTTGCACACAAACAATCACATTCACAATCTCAATCACAAACAGTAGATAATCAAGAAACTGAATTAGTAGTTTTATTTTAAGAATCAATATTAATCTGCCAAAAGGCTATTACAATACTCAAAGGATGGTTCTTCGAGAGACTGTCAACTCTCCCCCAGCTTGGAGTTCTTCCAAGACTTTTCCCAGATTTTCCCTTTCTGATTGTCCAACTCCTTTTTTTTTTTTTTTTTTTTTTAAATATATTCCCTCTAAGGCTAACTGATCCTGTTATTTTCTAAACCCACTTGCTTTAACAAACTAACACAACTAATCATCCCCACTGAAACAATACAATACAATATAATACAATACAAAGCAAACCCAATCATAAGTACTTAATTCGACTCCTAAAAGCTTTAAATCCGCCTCACCAGGTACCACATCATTAACCGCCGGTTGCTTATCTGATCAGAAAAGAACAAATGTCAGCCACCATATAAAAAAGAAAAAGAGGTGGTGGAGACGATTGTTACCTTGAAAACAGTTGTGGGCCTTGCAATGAAGGATTATATCAACCAATGTTGTCACGAAAAAAAGTTGAGAAGAAACCGACAAAAATAACATGGCAAAGAAATAGTAAACTGTCATATGTAGACTATAGTTGTTCCGATTTATGGATTGGAGAAGGTGTGTAGATGTAGTATCTAAAAATTTTATAAACAAAATCTCTTTGTTATCTTTACTAAACTCTTTTAATCACTCATACCTTATCCTAATTCACATCTATTTCATTGATCCATAATAAATGTTTGGCTCTTCTTTAATTGCAGGTGTTCCTTGTGATGTTTGAAACAATGAAGTCACTCCTACAACTGTTGAAATTGATGACGCACTTACGCTTTTTAATTGTGGGAACTTTGCTTCCTTGGTGCTCTATTGACCTGAATATATTGCGACTTGAGTGGTGAAATTCACAGGTTCGACATCGCAGGTTCAGGCATCTTTGCATATGTATATGGGGTGTAAGAAGTGACTGTCTTCTTTTCTAATGATTGCAGTTCCTTTTTTTTTTTTTTAATTTTTTTTTAATTTTAAGGACTTCTTGAAGTTGCACACGAGATAAAACAAGATGCACTTTTATCTAAGCAAATTGGAAGCAGGGTATCAAAAAAGAGTCGGTAGGAAGGAAAAAAAAAATATTTAATATAGATGAGGTGCTTGTGAAATCTCATAAGCTCTAGAAACCATGCTATATAAACATTGTGGACCCCAATTTTGTTTTTTTTTGTTTTGTTTTTTGTTTTTTGTTTTTTGTTTTTTTTAATATGAGAGTTAAATATAGCAAGCAACCCCTTTTGATAGTAGATGAGAACTTTATTCCCATGAGAAAAACATTACTTCATACTATTGTATTGAAGTGCAAGTATTTGCTTTCCCCTCCCCCCCCCCCCCCCCAACACTCTTCACAACATTAGATATTTCTCGATATAGACAATTTAAATGACATAAAAACAATGTGTATGACTTTTAATTTCGTGAACAATGTATTCTCAACAACAAGAGACCGTTTCCTAAATCATTTTTACTTATGCTTAGACTTTACAATGTAACCTAGGTATTTCAATATTTCACTAGCTGTTTAAAATACTAACATTAATATTGCAATGTTCAATGATATTGCTAATTGATATTGGTCACTCAATCAATCTACTAATTTTCTAGCTTATTCTAACTTACAAAATTCAGCGTAAATTATTTAAATTTAATCATTTGTTTTTGATAAATTACTTTGTAAAACTAACTTTACACATTCTATCATAATTTTTAGGGTAAATTATTATGTTGTTCCCCTAAACTTTTAAATTTATGCAATTTTGATCCACAAACACTTCCTTGTAGTAGGAGTCACCTTAAACTGTAAAAAACAATATTGCAGTAGTCTTTTCTATTAATTTTTTGGAGGGAACTTGTTAGTCAGCATCATTTTTTGGTTAAATTACGAATGGATTTCATAAAAAATCAAGGAAAATGACGATTGTAGCAATATCTTAATAATTTAGAAGTATTCTAACTACAAAAAAAAAAAAAAAGATCAGGGACAAAAATTATACAAATTTAAAAGTTTAAAAACAGAACGAGCAATTTATCCTAGTTTTAATGGACATGTTTATTTTTAAGAGTAATGCTAGGGACATCAACTATAATCTCAACTTTTTGAGTACCAACTCATGTGTCATATTTTTATTAGTAGATGTAATTAGTTGATGTGATAATGCTATAAACACTTATCAACAAAAAAATGACAACTCTTATGCCACATAAATTGATACTTAAAAATTAAAATTAGAGTTTGTGTCTCTAGTATTTTTAAATGTCACATAATCGCATATTGAGGTGTAGGCCACTCAACATAATTTTTCAAATAATGGTTTAAAACCTACATTTTTAGATGTTAATAACTAAATTTTTTGTAAAATATATATTTTATTTTCAATGAAATTTAATAGACAGATATACACGTGCGGAGCACGTGGTTTCACTAGTTCATCATTAAACGCCGCGGCGTGGGTAGTTCAAAAAATATGTGTAATCACATATACGGAAAGCAATTTTGGGTATCGTGTTGTAAACTTTTTACATGCACACGATTCAAGATAGTTCAAACTGTATAAGAGCATTGATCAATTTTTAGTTATATTATTTAATATTAAAATAATTAATAAATGGGTGAACGACGGGAATTGAACCCGCGTATGATGAATTCACAATCCACTATCTTGATCTACTTGGCAACATCCACCCCAACACGATCAGTATTTCTTTATATTATTAAAATTACTTCTATTTACAACATTCTTGTTTATTTTCTTTTTCTTCTATAAGCAAATACAACGAAAAAATAAAGGCAAACCATAATATTTTTTGATTTTATTTCAAATGTAAAATAAAATATTAAGAAAAAAATATACTATATTTACATTAAAAACCTTTTTTTTTTTTCTGAGCGTTAAAAAGTTTATCAATCCAATAATAACTAAAATAACAATATTTATCAATAAGGGAAAAATACAATACTTATTATAAATTTTGCCTTCACATTTTCTCAAGTTTTTACTTTTAATTATACTCTGCTATTTCAAATTTAAAAATTAAAAAAAAAACGAAAATTATTAGGCTATCCTACTACTTAATTAGTGTTATAAACTTATGAGGCAGAAACAAAGATCGAGAAACAATGTGTACGTAATTGGAAAAGGTCATGAGCAAAAGAAATTGAACAGTGATAGACACTAATTTCAATATTAATTTTTAAATATCAATTCACATTGTTAGGAGTTGTCATCTTTTCACTGATATATACAATTTTTAATTTTAAAGACTTGTAAAAAGAAAAAAGAAGAAAGAAGAAAGAAAGATAACTCATAAACCTCGTAAAATTGATATTTAAAAGTTGAGATTATAATTAGTGTTCTTGCCATAAAAAAAATTATATTATAGGCTATATATCCTTCACTATATGGTGCCTTTTGTTTAATCACTTTTCAAAATATCCAAATTAAGCTACTTACAGGTAATAAATACAATTCTATCTAGAGCTTGAGCAGAAATTCATATAAGCCGCGCCCAAGTCCAACCACGTTAGGAGTAGAGATGGCAATTAACCCATTAATTTGTGGGGATCTGTCTTAAATAGGGTGGAGAAAATCTGATTTAAATGAGTTCAGAATATACACGGGTTAAAGTTTAATCTGTTACAAATTACAGAACGAGGACCAATCTTATTCTTTGCTAATCCGCTCCATTTGGTCGTATATTATTTTTGTAAGAAAGATATTATGCATGATGTTTTATGATGTGTGTGTATATATATATATATGTTTTGGAAGGAATATAATATATGTAATTTTAAGTGTTAAAACTTTTACATATTAGATATATAAAAATTGAACTATGGTCTTAACCTATTTTAAGTAATTAAGATCTTATATATGTGCGGGTATGTTTTAATGTTTAATTTTTAATTTTTAATTTTTAATTTTTATATGATGAAAATAATTAATTGAGTAAACATGGTATTTGCAGGTATCTCAACCCACGATGAGGAAAACTCTTCCCATCCTTGTTAATTTAAACGGGCTAATAGGATGGACATAAAAAGTATTTTTATTCGCACATGGGTTGATCAGAAGATCATCCCGTTCTAAATCCGTTCTGTTGCGAAAAAGCAGCAGCAATTAGCTGGCAGACTTGACTATCGATTCTATTATAAATGTGTGAACAGTACATACAATAAATTAATGCTAATTCATCATTGAGAAATGTCTACTCATTTATTCATACCAGCGAGAAAAGTAACTTGTTTCGTTTATGCGTATGATTCTGTTTCGCAGCCACTGCTTGGCCCTATTAAATATCACTCCTCCTAATTTAGGTTTCATTCGTGCACCAAAAGTAGGACTAGTAGAAAAAACTAAAAATTAAAAACTATAAATATGTTGGCGGATGCACTGTATGCATGTGTGTGTATATATATGGACGAGTTTTTAATGAATAGCGTTATTAGGTTGGTTACCGTCTGTCTATTTACTGGAGTTCGGGTAGAACATGAGAGAAATGCAACAATAAGAGAACACCGAAAATAGGGAAAATATGATGACATTCATCTTTTGATCATAGCTCAAAAAAAAAAAAAAAAAAGAACAAGTACTGATTAAAGAATGATAATCGGAATTAATATTAATTTTCTTTTGATGTATATATATACACATACATTTGATTTCCACGTGAAGGCACATGGCAAAAGGAGAAGTTGTTTTGCCTCTTTTATATATGTAAGTATATAGACGTATATATGTATATTTATTGTAGCATGGTAATTACGTGCACAGATATTAGATATATGCACTCGTTTGGGATCTGTATTAGAATATCAGGGAAGCAAAACAATAGTGTTTTTATAACAATACTGAAAAAATAAGGTCAAAAACTAATCGTGAATGCTCTTTTATAATTGACGCACGTATCGTCTTAGAATATAATAAAAAAGTAAAAACTAAAAAAAGCCAAAAGAACGAATTAACTTATTATTTAATAGTATAGCAGTGATACATTTTGTATACAACAAGCATAACATTCATGATCTGAGGAATTGAGAAAAAAAAAAAAAAAAACACAAAACAAAACAAAAAGACACATGCATACACACATAGCTTTGCTCTTATTATTCATGTTCAACTTTCTAGCTACTTGGAAATGGCAAAAGATTAGCGTAGGATAATTTAGGGTTGAAATGAACCGACTGTTGGTTCGATCGGTTTGTGCATAGGAGGAGTACGGGTAGTCATGGCTTGGCCGGCGACGTTCATTTTGTTGATCCTTGGCGGTTGACGTGGGTTTGGCACAGGGGGATTATCAGTTCCCGTCTTCAGAGATGATACTGAGAGAAGAGAATTTTTGTGATTAATTTTTTGGTATTCGTTCAAGACTCTACCAGCCTCAATTGGACGGAAAGTACCGATTATCAAAACAACAAGAACAGTACTCGCTACAACCAAAAACACCTTCATTTTGTTGGACAACCTTAATTAATTAAGTATTTAGGAATATTTATCGAAAAAATGTGGGAGAGAGAGAAAGGGAATATGTATGTAAATAATATATATATATATTGATGAAGAACACAGAGGAGCTGAAGGGGGTTTTTATAGCACACCAGAAAGTAATTACTATTGTTAGTCCACAACTCCACATTAATCTTAAGCTAAATATTTCACCTGCCAAGACGGAAGTATATTTATGTGTGGTTTCACTGAAATATCGTGGTATGTGTGGCAAATAGAAATTGGACCATGAACAGTCAGTCATTCGGTGGAATCTGAATAGGAATACTAAACTTTTCTTGTCTTTTGCATGCATGAGAATTACGAGGAAATGTTCCCCCACAAAAATAGTCCACTTTTTGTTTTTTGTTTTTAAATATTTTTAACCCATTTTTTTCTTCAAAAACATGGCTGTGGAAAATTAATAGATCCCACCTGATTCTCATTATCTAGTATCCAACGCAAACCCAACTTATTATTTAAATGCAAGCATACAACGAAATAAATGATTTTTAGATATACATATATATATATATATATATTTATGTAGAGATAATAAATTTTTCGGGGGATAAAATTAAAAAAAAACATAAAGACTTTAAAATTAAAATTGATAAAAAGAAAAGTTTACGACAAGCTGAAGTTCTACGCATGTCGTGCTGTGTTGTTAGAATTCTGCTTACGACAGCTCTACTGTATGTACATTTTCTTTAACTTCGAATTAACGTGAATCAATGAGAACGAAGAATAGGGTTTAATTTCTATAAGATGTACTGTGTAGTTAATATATTCTTATTTTAGATGGAAAATTTTAGCCTATGATTGGCTAGGATCTGAGTTCAGATTTGAAAATTTTGAATTCCATAAAACAGAGTTGAATTTAGTAGAAAATCTAACATATGCAACATAATCAGCTAGCTATTTCTAGGTCAACAATCGATTAGATTTTGTAAAATGCGGCCAATCCTTCGACCGTTAAATGGCAAACTGGGATATATAATATGAACACAACTCCATTAAGGAAGTTTAACCTGTCGGTGATTAATTGAGGAAGTTTAAAAAAAAAAAAAAAAAAAAAGGTTGTAGGTATTTCCCTGATTTTGCCGCTATAAAAAAAAAAAAAAAAATTCAAAACACGACGTAGCATTTTTTAACAATTCTACACGTATAAGAAGGGTGCATTTGAATTTGATTTTGAGGGCATACATATAGATATATTATATGAAACAACAGCGTAGCTTCACGCGCAAGCATTATTGCGTCTATATTGACAACTACATTTATATATAAGAGAAAATTCAAGCATGCATGTGAACCTTATACCAAGTATTTGCATCTACGGGGTTGGTGACACAACGGTCATGGATTTTTTTTTTTTTTTTTCTAAACGTGTGTTTGGTGTATATATTAGAGTTGAGTTTTTTGAATTGAATTGTTTGATTTTTTAAAAACTAATTAAAATTTTTATTGACATTTTATTAAAAAAAAAAAACAAAAACAAAACAAAAATAAATTGAGTTTTTCGATTTAGAGTTGTTACTCTAAACACCCCTAAGTCTCTCTTAATCTCAGCATTGATCCCACTTAGCATTCCAGTCTTATTGGAAATGACATTCCCAATACACACACACGCGTACTCTGGGACATTGATAACCTTCATGGGAGAATAAATTAGGTCCTATACTATTCCATTTATCAGAAGTGTGAGAATATTACCAATCTCTTTTTCTTTTTTTAATTTTTTTATAGTACATAAAGAAAAAATAATCATATAATTAATAATAAAGTATTTGCATGGCCCGAAATCTACGTCTAATATTTTCCTTGTGTTTTAACCTAAATGTCTATAAAAAGGACTTTGAAATATATGTATTCAAATTCATCACTTTGGTTCAATCTCTTACTATTGACAATCGCGTGACCTGACTAAATCAACTTAGCTTACTTAAATTAATATGCATGCATATGCTCATTACACCCGGACCCATTCTACAAGGCGATCTGGCTTAAGACTGTGGTTTACCGCTTACCCTTGCCGTGTGGTAATTCATCAATATATATATATATATATTTATGAGACCTCGTCCCACCTAACCTCTTTCAATATTGGACCATTAAAAGTAAATATTCGAGCTTTTACTTGGGTCGACTCAATTGTCTCCCAAGTCTTAGTTCGATTTGATTTTGAGTTTTCTTTTATTTTATAATTATTATTATTATTTTTTGCAGCATTCTAATTCTGTCATGTAGGGGTGTGTTTTTAGTTGACATGTGTGTTATTTGATTTGTTGGCTCCATTAACTTACATATACAGATATACATACAACTATATATGACATGAAACATTTCCTTGTCGAGGGGTATGACTCGTATGTAGAGTCTTCAACGAACATTTTTGTCATTCCTATTGGTGAGTATGGCCGTGCATAAACTAATAAATACTTTGGAAAACTAATATACCAAAAAAAAAAGTGCAACTTAACCTTACACAATTCATTAATACAAATGTTAATGTTAATGGTTTACACAATATATTGAAATGACACTTAACATATTAATCCTTATTTTGTCTCCAATATTATTAATATTTTGTTTTAAATATTTTTTTAAGTAAATAATGAAAAAGAACAATTCACATCAAGGTGATTTAGAACATCCCAATTAATTTGATACACTTTAAATCACCCATCTCATGTTGGCTGAAAACAAGGGTGTTTTGGAGATTTTTTCTAAAAAAGAATTAGTTATATAATACGCGACATTACTATTTTCATGTTTCGATATTTGTGCCGAAAAAACACATTCGGTCACTTAGTCCTTATGGCTTTTACATGTTGAACCACCCACACAACGGTTGCCTGTTGAATAATATTAATCTCGCCTTATATTAAATCTCGTTACCAAGGAGAGCTAAATGGAGAATATATGGTGCTTGTGTTTAGGGTAAAAGAAATCAGTTTCATATCGTAAAAACATAATAATAATAATAATAAATATATAAATGTACCAACCACTCCACTTATCCAATTAATTTTTTAAGATACAAACTCAATCTTTTTAAAGTCTCAAATTCCAAAGCTTGCATTGTGATTGTGTACATATGCACTCATTTGGGATCTAATTAGGGTACATACATATAAGTGCAAAAACAATAATGAAAAATAGGTCTAAAAATAATTGTGCATGTTCTTTTACACAAATTAACTTATTATTCAATTCTATAGCAATGATACATCTTGTATACAACAAGCACAACATTGATCAAAGGGAACATTAAAAAAACAAAAAAAAACAAAAAAAAAGACGAATGACACATGCATACACAATTAGCATTGTTCTCATTATTCATCTTCAACGTTCTGGCTGTTTGTAGAAATGGCAAAGGATTGGCTTTGGATGATTTAGGACTGATCAACCGAACCTGTTGGTTCGATTGGCTTGGGCATAGGAGGACGAGTGGTCATGGCGTGGCCGGCGAAGTTCCTTTCGTTGATCGTCGACCCCGATTCACCTGGACTTGGTGTAGAGGGAGGATCTCCTCCATTATCTAGAGATGATAGCAAAAGAAGATAATTTTTGTGGTTAATTTTTTGGCATTCGTTCAAGACTCTACCAGTCTCAAGTGGACGGACAATGTTAATCATCATGAGAACAAGAACAGTAGTCGCTACAAGCAAAAAGACTTACATTTTGTGGCACAAACTTAATGAAGGCTCGCTAGCTAGCTAGAAAAGATTTATAAGGAATATATATTGAATAAGTGTAGAAGGTTTTTTTTTTTTTTTGTTTTTGGTATATATAGCGAAAATATATATAAGACAATATATTAATGAAGAACATGAGAGGAGGTGAAGGGTGTTTTTATAGCGCACCAAAAAGTACTATTGCATGGTGATTGGATGCACATATATTATGTATTTGCCCTCGCTTGGGATCTGTATTAGTGTATAAGGATTATTTGCACATATATTACATATGCACTCGTTTGCTATCTGTATCAGTATATGGGGGAAGCAAAACAATAGTGGTTATATAACAATACGGAAGAAATTATGCTCTTTTATAATTGACACACATGTCGCCTTAAAATATAATAAAAAAAACTAAAAACTAAAAAAAATACCAAAAGAACAAATCACCTTATTATTTAATGATATAGCAGTGATACATTTCGTATACAACAAGCACAACATTCATGATTTGATGAATTAAAAAAAAAAAAACATACACACATGCACAGAACAAAATAAAAGACACATGCATATACACATAGCTTTGCTCTCATTATTCATCTTCAACTTTCTGGCTATTTGGAAATGACAAAAGATTGGCTTTGGATAATATAGGATTGAACCGAACCGACTGTTGGTTCAATTAGTTTGTGCATTGGAGGAGTACGAGCAGTCATGGCATGGCCGGCGAGTTCATTTTGTTGATCCTCGGCGGTTGAATTGGGTTTGGCACAGGGGGAGTTTCTTTTCCCTTCTGCAGAGATGATAGTAAGGGAAGAGAATTTTTGTGGTTAATTTTTTGGTATTCGTTCAAGATTCTACCAGCCTCAATTGGACGAACAATGTTGATCATCATGAGAATAAGAACGGTAGTCACAACAAGCGAAAACACCTTCATTTTGTGGCACAAACTTAATTAAGGCTCCCTAGCTAGCTAGAAAAGATTTATAAGGAATATTTATGGAATAAATGTTGAAGAGAGAGAAATGGATTTTTTTTTTAATATATAGCGAATATATTTATAATACAATATATTAATGAAGAACATAAGAGGACCTAAGGGGGTTTTTATAACGCACCCAAAAGTACTATTGTTATTCCACAACTTCAAATTCTTGACTTCAATATTTTTTCCGTCGAGACTGAAGTTTATATATGTGTGGTTTGACTGAAGAATGTTATCGTGTCATATATGACAGTAAGAAAGTATTGGACGATCAGTCATTCCGCGGAATTTGAAAGGGAATACTAAACTTTTCTTCTCTTTTACATGCATATTAAATTTGACAAATGTTTTTCTTTTAATTAATGAAAAACTCGAATACTAAAGTTCAAAAGTAACATGCAAATTGGACAAATTGTATATGCTTAATATTTTATGACCGTATAGGTTTTCAACATTTTTTTTTTCACTTTTTGGTCGATGTAAATATTTGTTTATAAAGGATAAAAATAGTAATTTTTAATTAAATTACATGCATGAGGGTCTTTTGGAAATTTTTCCTAAAAACCGCCCACACATACGGTTAGTAAATTAAGGACACATAAAAGAGAAATAAAGAACAATTAGTGATTTCTTTTCTTATCTAATAATGTAATTACTTACAAAATCACTAAGAGAATTGAGTAAACCCCACACAAAATAAGAAATAAAAAAAATGAAATATTTATTCATGCACTCCCTTTGATTTTGATTCCCTGTTAAAAAAAAAATAGATATAAATTTACTTATATATTCTCTACAAGTTCCTATATTGTGTTATATTGTATTTAATTGTGGATAAGGATATTTTACTAATAGTAATGATATATATGACTACTATTTTTAAGTTTAATAAGTATTAGAAATGAAATTGATCGATTGTTTTTCATTACACCATCTATTAGACAAGTAGTTAGAAAATGAATCAATAATCCTTCTTGTTATTTCTTTATTATACTTTCCAATTCTATTACCCGATTTCTCATTACATTCGTTTACGGTTTGGTAAATGTGTCCTAAGACCTAAGTCATAATACATGTCAATTGGTAAACCAAGCATGTATCTGACGATGTTTCATTCACTTATGAAATTATACTGGTTTTGTAGCTGTGGTCATCAAAATTAATCGGGTTCATGAAGTATATTGTGACTGATTCGGCAATTATATATTAAGGACAAAAATAGTATTTTGACTGAACACAGGAGATGTTTTAGGTGTTTTTTACAAAGTAATACATATGTATATATTATACGAAACAAACAGATGACTAATTAATTACAGTACAAACGAAAAATACATTATTTTCATGTCTATATAAGGTACGATAAAAATAACAATTAACTAACAAGGCCAACCGCCCTTATACCGTTGCATAATATCATATTTCGATATTTGCTACTAAACAACATAATCGTTTATTCCATATATATGATTACACATATTTGTTGAACGACCCACGCCGCGGCGTTTAATGATGAACTAGTGAAACCACGTGCTCCGCACGTGTGTATCTGTCTGTTAAATTCAATGAAAATAAAATATATATATATATATATTTTATTGAAAATTTAGTTATTAACATCTAAAAATGTAGGTTTTAAACCATTATTTGAAGAATTATGTTGAGTGGCCTACACACTAATATGTGATTATGTGACATCTAAAAATACTAGAAATACCAACTATAATTCTAACTTTTAAGTACCAACTTATGCAACATATGAGTTGTTATTCTTTTATTGGTAAGTGTTTATAGCATTGTCACATCAACGAATTGCATCTACTAATGAAAATGTGACATATGAGTTGGTACTCAAAAAGTTGAGATTAAAATTAGTGTCCCTAGCATTACTCTTAAAAATAATCATGTCCATAAAAACTTAGGGAAAATTACTCATTTAGTCCTTAAACTTTTAAATTTGTATAATTTTTGTCCTTGACCTTTTTTTTTTTCTTTTGTAGTTAGAATGCTCCTAAACTATTAAAATGTTGCTACAATAATCATTCCCATTGATTTTTTTTTTTTTTTTTTTTATGAAATCCATTCGTAACTTAACCAAAAAGTGATGCTAACAAACAAGTTCCCTCTGAAAAATTAATGGAAAAGACTACTACAATATTGTTTTTGTAAGACCCGAAATTTTGAAGACTTGTAATCTCCTTGTTCATAAGGAATTAGAGTCTAATTTATGTATCCATGATGTGTTATATGAAAAATTATGAATAATAATGAGAAATTCATAATTTTATCTAAACGATGTTCGAGTCCTCATTTAATGATTTTGAGACTCAATTAATGTTTTACGAGCCAAGAATGAAGTTTTTAAAGGAAAAAGAATGAAAAAGGATGAAATTTGACAAAAGTCAAAGGTTTGACCAAAAGTCAAAGGTTTGACCAAAAAGTCAAAGGGTTGACCAAAAAGTCAAAGTTTGACCGGGACGGGTCACAACGTCGACTTTACAAGTATGATGAAGGAATATGAAAAGAATTTCCGAAAATGAAGTTTTATAAGCCGTAAATCCACCCTAGAAAAATCAAGCACACCGAAAAAGAATTAAAGGTAAAAAGGTCTCCGAAAAATTGGAGAAAGAGAGTTTCGGTCCAAATTTACATGGAATAATTTTTGGACAAAAATATAAAATAAGAATGCTCATCACAGTGTTGGAAATAACTGTAGAGCGCTAAAAGAGCTGCGAAAGACCGAAATGGCCAAACAAGGCCTTGGAAGAGCCAGTGGAAGATGACATCAACTCTTGACATCACCCTCCACTAACTCAAGACTTCAAATGGCAGCCCCTACCCCCATAAAAGTCCGGCCATCTAGACAAGGAAAAGAAAAGAAAATTGGTTAGTTTTGGTAACTAGATGACCCACCAAAGTCTAACCAAGTAAAGGACAAGAGCCCATGCCCATGACATCATCCTTTACTATCTTAAGCTTACTTGTGCAACCATCTTTCCCTCCCCCTCACAGCCGGCTGCAAACCCAACAAAAGAAAGGAAAGAAAATCAAAGGGAACAAGACATAAAGCCATGATTTAAGGGCCAAAAAGTTGAGCAAGCATGGGAGAAAATTTGTGAGATCTTTAGGACCAACCAAGAGAGGACACATGTCCCTCATTCCTCCCCAATTTTCAGCAGCCATGCCCTCCATATCTCCCTTGGATTCGGCAGCCAACAAGGAAGGGAAATGACAAGACCAAAAGCCTTGTTTCAAGGCAAGCAAAGCAACCACTCTAGTCATTCAAGACATCCCATCCTTTTCTTTCTCATTTCCTTGTCAAAGTAAGCCAAAGCTTTGCTTATCCTTGAGCATATCCGGCAGCTAGCAACAAGAAAAGAAAAGGAGACATAACCCACAATTTAGGGACAAGAAACCATCTACTTCAACCACTCCACTTTTCACATCAAGCCTATCCCATCTCTCTAGCTTTTTGCTTGAGAAACTAAGAAAAAATCCTAGTCCATTCATTCTTCATTTTCGGCAGCAAAGAGAAAGGAGAGAGAGAGGAGAGCTAGAGAAAATTTGAGAAAAAGATTGGTGAGTTTGGAGTGTGTTGGCCGAACAAGAGAGCAAGCAAGAAAGTGAGAAGGTTTTTGGTGAATCCACCAAGGGGATAGCCGAACCAAGCAAGAGAAAAGAGGTAAGAGAATCTTGAAAATTTCTTGGATTTCTCCTTTGATCATGCTCGGTTTTGAGTTGAGAAGAAGCTAACAAAAAGGGATCTCTTGGATCTCATTCTAGCACCAAAACCGTGAGCAACCAAGAGCAAGGAAACTTGAGAGAATTTTTGTGGATTTCTCCAAGTCTTGGCCGAACAAGGAAGAGAAGAAAAAGGTAAGAAAAACTTGGTTTTTCTTCATATGAATTTCGGTTTTGGTTAGAAGCAAGAAGAGCTAACAACAAAAATTTTTGGATGCATTTTCATGAAGAAAACCGTGGGCTAGAACAAGTCAAGGAACCAAGAAGATTTTGGGATTTCGAAACCCTAACTCGGGTTGAGGTAAAATCTCTTAAACCCCCTTGAATCTAAGCTTTATTTAAGTGTTTTTAAGGTTGATTCAAGTGGTTTGTAAGGACATAAGTCCATTTGATTTTCTGCCCTCATTTATGGTGTGTATGTGCTTGATAGGTTAGGGTTGGTTGGCTGATTTTCTATGCTTGATTGCTTTAAAAATTTGTGCATGAAAATGATGAATTTTTCATGCTAGAAGATAGGTTGTATGTCCCATAAGATTAGGCCAAAAATCTGCCAAAACAACCCACTTATTGTATGCTAGCTTAAGAGGTAAACCGGAGTAACTCACCAAGCTGCCAGTTCGGTTTCGAACCTGAGCAGTTTTGGAAAAACGAAAATATAAGGCCTCTAGAGGCCAAACGGGGAAAAACTCAAAACACGAAAGTTGTTCGGAACAACTTTTCCTAGAGGATAGCGCGGACAGAATCTCGAAATAAGGCTCCAAAGGCCTTCGTTTTACTCGAAACCCGTGGCTAAACCTGGGACGTTCTCCACCAGTTTTCCAGAACTAACCCGTTTTCAAATAAAAACTGGTACTGATCTAGGCCGAACTAGATTTTGTGCAAAACATGAAAGTTCTAGCATTTTTCGATAGCTACAACTTTTGTGAAGAAAAGTTTTTCAGATTCCGAGCCGATTTTTAAACTGGGCACGTTTTGTGAGAGACGCGCAGAGAGTCCGAAAACTAGCAAATGAATCTCACGAAAATCTTTTCTAGAAAAATCATGAAGTGTTCCAAAATGGTCGTTTTAGTATCGGAAACCATTCCAAAGGTGGTTCCCGACCCCAAATAATTTTATAAAAGATTTGTTTCGAAAACCATAAATTTAAAGGGCTCGGGTTTGAAATTCACATTTTTCCCATAAAGAAAAGAAAAAGAGGGTTTCAACCAAACATTTACAAGTTAAAGAAAATAATGGATTTAAGCCAATATTTTCTAAAAAGGGGTTAAGATTTTATAAGAAGAATGAAAGATTTTTGGGAAGTAAATTGCACAAGATTTTCCAAAAATAAGGAAGAGGAATTTTGTAGTAAAAATTGGTGAACAAGCCGATTACAAACGGTAACCGGATATTAGATCCGAGTTACATACCCAAGGACAACCAAGGGTTGGCAAAAGGTTGACCCAAGGTAATTAAGGTTAACCTTAAGGGTTACCCAACATAACCCTAAGGGATACCCACATGTAGATTGGGCTAAGATTTAATGGGTTAAAGGAAATAACCCAATAACAAAGATGTATGAGTAAAGCCCATTAAGAGAACAAGGCTCTAACCAAAAAGGTTACCCAATGTAACCTCATAAGGAATTATCCAAGTTCAATAAAGAATAGGGATAAATATGGCCTAGATGGATAACATGTGTAGGGGACATACAACCAAAAGTAAATGTGAGTGTTGGTAGGTCACCAACACCTTACGAAAGGATCCTGATCCTATATTTTTGGTATATCAGGAAAGTGAATTGCCGTTGCCGACGAGTTACGGAACGCGATTTTAAGGAACACGGCACTAGAGGTAAGTACAAACCTCACCTGCAATATGAAAACTAGTAAATTATGTTCAAGTATGTAGTTTCCAAATGTGCTGCAATATGTTGTGTGCTATATCTATGAAATGCCATGTCTTATGAAAAGTGCTATTTTTGCGAAATGCCATGCTTATAAAAGGTGCTGTTTTCGTAAAATGCTATGTTGATGAAAAGTGCTATTTTTGTAAATAATCATAATAGTGCTATATTTGCAAAATGCCATGTTTATGAAAATGTCATATCTGCAAATGCCATGAATGAAAAGAATGCCATGCCATGTTAATAATGAAATGAAAAGTATGTTATCATGTAGTGACATCATATTGTATGTTCACTAAAGATAAATGACATGGTAAGAAGTCACAAGTAAAGTGTCGTACCAACCTCCTTGAAGTGGAGGATTTTTATATACAAGTTATGGGTTCACCTTCTCGATTCTGTAAGAGGGTGTAATCACCTATGTTCCCTGGTGCAGTTAGGGGCTTGCAACCCCATCTAACTGTACTGGGAGGCGCGCTATAATTTAAGGGTACGTACACTAAGGGGCCCATAAGGAAGATAAGAAAATTAATGAAATGCATAAATGGAACATAACTGGTTCATGCATATGCATATGATGATGTATGTTTCTTCATGATGTTTAAATGTTTTGTGAGATATGTTTGTGCTTACTGGGCGAAAGCTCATTCAGTTATATTTCATACTGTAGGTAAGAAACCCGCAGCTTAATGCTGGACATTGTTGGAGCGGTGTGACGGCAGACGAAGGCGGTATGGATACCACTACGCATGTTTTCCGCAAATCTTTTGATAAGTAAAGAAGTTTTGTACATATAAGTATGTATGGTAAAGACGAATTATGCTTTACGGTATTTTGGAACCAAACACCTTAAGTAACGTTTACTTAAGTAGTAATGATATGATGCTAAAGACAATGTTTATTATGTATGTTCAAAAAAAAAAGAGATAAGAGTTTTAAGATATATAAGAAGTTCAAAAAAAAAAAAATATATCCCCAAATTTTCAAGTAATCTAAGTAAGGTAAGGAGTGACGGCCTTACGTAGTAAGGGGGCGTCACAGTTTTTTACAGTTTAAGGTGACTTCTGCTACGAAGAAGTGTTTATGGATCAAAATTACACAAATTTAAAAGTTTAGGGGTAGAACATAACAATTTACCCTAAAAATTATGATAGAATGTGTAAAGTTAGTTTTACAAAGGAATTTATCAAAACCAAATGATTGAACTTAAATAATTTATGCTGAATTTTGTAAGTTAGAATAAGCTAGAAAATTAGTAGATTGATTGAGTGACCAATATCAATTAGCAATATCATTGAACATTGCAATATTAATGTCAATATTTTAAAAAGCTAGTGAAATATTGAAATACCTAGGTTACATTGTAAAGTCTAAGCATAAGTAAAGATGATTTAGGAAACGGTCTCTTGTTGTTGAGCATACATTGTACACGAAATTAAAAGTCATACACATTGTTTTTATGTTATTTAAATTGTCTATATCGAGAAATATCTAATGTTGTGAAGAGTTGGGGGGGGGGGGGGGGGGAGCAAAAAAGCAAATACTTGCACTTAAATACAATATTATGAAGTAATGTTCTTCTCATGGGAATAAAGTTCTCATATACAATCAAAAGGGGTTGCTTGCTATATTTAACATTTGCTCTTTTCAGATCAGATAAGCAACCGGCGGTTAATGATGTGGTACCTGGTGATGTGGCGGATTAAAAGCTTTTAGGAGTCGAATTAAGTAGTAATGATTGGGTTTGCTTTGTATTGTATTATATTGTATTGTATTGTTTCAGTAGGGATGATTAATTGTGTTAGTTTGTTAAAGCAAGTGGGTTTAGAAAATGACAGAATCAGTTAGCCTTAAAAAAAAAAATAAAAAAAAAAGGAGTTGGACAATCAGAAAGGGAAAATCTGGGAAACGTCTTGGAAGAACCCCAAGCTGGGGGAGAGTTGACAGTCTCCAATCCTATTCTTTGCTAACCCGCTCCATTTGGTTGTATATTATTTTTGCAAGAAAGATATTATGCATGATGTTTTATGATGCATATATATATATATATATATATTTTGAAGGAATATAATATATTTAATTTTAAATGTTAAAACTTTTACATATTAGATATATGAAAATTGATCTATGGTCTTAACCTATTTTGAGTAATTAAGATCTTATATATATGCGTGTATAATGTTTAATGTTTAATTTTTAATTTTTAATTTTTAATTTTTATATAATGAAAATAATTAATCAGGTAAACGTGGTATTCACGGGTATCTCAACCCACGATGAGGAAAAACCTTCCCATCCTTGTTAATTTAAATGGGCTAACGGGATGGATATGAAAAGCATTTTTATTCGTAAATGGGTTGATCAAAAGATTACCCCGTTCTAAATCCGTTTTGTTGTGAATTAACTGGCAGACTTGACTATCGATTCGATTATAAATGTGCGAACAGAACATACAATAAATTAATGCTAATTCATCATTTGGAACATGTTTGCTTGTTTATTCATACCAGCGTGAAAAGTAACTTGTTTCGTTTATACATATGATTCTGTTTCGCAGCCACTGCTTGGCCCTATTTAATATCACTCCTCCTAATTTAGGTTTTATTCGTGCAGCAGCAGCAGGACTAGTAGAAAAAACTAAAAATTAAAAACTATAAATATGTTGGCGTTTGCACTATATGCATGTGTGTGTGTGTGTATGGACGAGTTTTTAATGAGTAGCGTTTTTTAGTTGGTTACCGTCTATCTGTTTACTGGAGTTCGGGTAGAACAAGAGAGAAATGCAACAATTGTCGTAAGAGAACACCGAAAATAGGGAAAATATGATGACATTCATCTTTTGATCATAGCCCAAAAAAAAAAAAAAAGAACAAGTACTGATTAAAAAATGATAATCGGAATTAATATTAATTTTCTTTTGATGTATATGTATACACATACATTTGATTTCCACAATTAATGGAAAAAGAATATAAGAAGAAGAGGGGAAAAAAAAAAGATCATAAATTAATGGGTTTGTTCCCTTTATTCATCTTCAACTTTCTGCTGTGTACCGTGACAAAGTGTCGGCTTCCGTTAAGATCATAGAATCTACGCCAAAAATGAACCTTGAGGTTGATTAGTTTCAAGACGAGGAAGAGGCGCGGCGTGGCCTGCGAAAGCTCTGTTGTCGATCGACGAAGGCTTGGTCGGGTTCGGCGAAGAGGGAGGGTCATTTCCCCTCTGTAATGAGGATAGCAACAGAAGATCATCATGGTGTTCCTTAAAGATTCTACCAGCCTCAATTGGATGAATATGATTGATAAGAACAAGAAAAGTGGCTAGAACCAAAAGAACACTAACGAGTTGTTGCCTCATTTTTTAGATTTTGTTGGACACAAAAACAAGAGCTAGTAAAAGTGTATATTATTAAGAATGATGAAAATGAATAAAAACAATTTTGGTGAAGGAAGGGAAGGAGACTGGTGGTTTTTATAGGGAACCGAAGAACCTGTAGTGCAATTGACCAATATAACATTTTAATATTTAATATTTACGTAGTATGCTTGACTTTGACCAGTATGAATTGTTAGTGTTTAGATATTGAACGGGTCATACAAGCAATACTCGGTTTTGAATATCAATCCTCAATTTTTAATCTTCCGCGCACTTCCTTGAAATTAATATGAGGAATAATAATATGCTTCAAATTAAAAGTTTTTTATTTTTTTTTCCGCAATTTTTTCTTTCAGTCTTCATAAATATTAAGAGGGTATATATATTTTGGGCAACATAAAAAATGGCTTTTTTATTTTTTAAGCAGATTTTTAACCATCTATCTCAGGAAAAAAAAAAAAAAAAGTAAAAAAGTTATATTTAGGAGCGTTCTGTTCTTCCCACTCTTATATATACACTTATCTTCACCATTTTTATAGCAGTTATATCTTTGTGATTTACAAGTGTAATTATGGTAGTTACGAGCATAATTTAACAATAATTTTATATTTGACTTCCTTAAGTAGTATAAAGTTTAAATCTTTTATCCTAAGTTTAAAGGGAAAAAAAAGTGAAAAAAAAAAAAAAAAACAAGTATTTGCTCATCAGATGTAATTGAGGGACAAAACTAGGTAGTAGGTATTACCCTTTAAAAAAATTACGTTTGAATTTTAAAGAGAAGCTGTAATAGAGCTTCATTTATATATCCTATCGATAGAGCTCATTTTTAAACTGTTAAGATATAATCAAACTGTTAAAATGTTATTTCTATATTATAATTACAATGCACCTTACCTCATATTAGTATTAACTAATAAATTAAAAATAATTAAAAATAAAAATAAATTATCCAAAAAAAAAAAACTAACATGTTGACGGTATTGGGTTGGGGGGTTATCGTCGGTTTTTGGGCTGGCAGCCGGCGGGGGGAGGGGCACGGATCTAACTTGGGCGAGGGGGGAGCGTAGATCTATTCGGGGGGTGGGGGGTAGCGGGCGGAGCTCATTGCCGGCATCGTGGGGGAGGGGGGAGGGGGCGCAGCGCAGAACTGGTCAGAGGAAGGGGTCTTTGTCGACATCGGGGGAGGGCGCGCAGATCTGACATTTGGGAGGGGGACTAGATCGACACGGGGGGAGTGTCCGTCACTGGCATCGGGGGAAGGGGGACGGGTGGGCTAGTTATCGGCATCAGGGAGGGGCCTCTTCATCGGCGTTGGGGTGGGGGCGCATATTTGGTTACATGACGTAAAACCAATAATCTGATTACAAAAGAAACCAAAACAAAAACAAAAAAAAACAAAAAAACAAAAACAAAATGCAACAATCTGATTACATGACGTAAAACCAATGGTAGATTGGGACCTAACCACTTACCTTTGCAGTTTGCACAAATGCATCCTCAATGTAGAAACAATACAGTCACTGATGGGGCTGGCGCATCAAAAGGCCTGAAAGCTCACCAATCTAATCAACATAAAACACAAATTACCATATTAGTAAAACAATATCATAATCTCAAAAACACTTATCTGTTTGAAAAATATATCAAATAAAATAAATAAATAAGCAAAACCTTGAACCCAATGAATGAGAATTTACAAACTAAACAATATTGCAGCCTTCTTATTTCTGGAGAATCCTGACATAACTCTAGCCTCTAGACATCAAGAAAAAACCAACACCTGAGCAGTGGGTTTTTAAAAAATGAAAGACAAAAGGCTAAGGGTCCGTTTGGTTCGTTAGTTTGAGTTGAAATATTTTAGTTGTAATAGTAAATTTTTTTGAATTTTCAGAAAAGACAAAAAAAATTTTTGAGAAAAAGACAAAAACTTTTTGGAAAAAAGACAAAAAAAAAAATACAGTTTGAGTTGAAATGAGATGATAAAGCAAACGGATGCTAAGATAAGGCCTCTGAAAGCTTTTAACCTTCTCATTCTCCTTAGCCAAATCAAAAGCAACACCTCATTCTAGCCTTACTCCCCCCAAAATCAAATGGGTTTAGAGAGGTATTTACTTGCATGAAAAAGGAAAAGCTCCAAATTGCTGATGACATCAAAGTTGAAATTAATTAATTAGAAAGAAGATAAACAAACATGAAACATAGATTCTTAGGATCGGTGTGTTTTGAAAATCAAAGAGTCTAGTTAGTAACCTCGATTTACGAACAGGCTCGACTGTTTTATACTTACAACTAAATTGATCAATGGCCGAAGGTTTTTTTTTTTTTAATAATTATATTTAATAGTTGGGGCTTTATTTATACAATGGACTGCGACAAATTAAAGAAGAAGATTCATAGATAAATGACAGTAGAATGGTGATTCTTGATTCAAAAAAAAAAAAAGAGTAGTTGTTCGTTTGAGGGCTCCAAATAAATGATTTAAAGCATACAGAGAAGATATGGGCGGCATTTAAATCAAGCAATCAGAGTAACCACAGCTTGCTTAGCCTAAGTTTTACAACATCCCTTTATCAGGTAATGGATTCTGATCACTCTAAAAAGGAAAAATTGACAAACGAAAGAAACGTTACCAAGAGAATTAATGGGCAAGGGGCAATAAGGAAAATTATGGGTAAAAACAAGAAAGAAAGAAAGAAAGAGAGCAAGCAATTTTGGAGAATGAATAAATAAAGGACCGGGAGAGTAAGGAAAAAAAAATCTTTTTGCATACGAAGTGAATAGAGCAGATGGAGAAAGGATAGGTTGCCAAAAAAAAAAAAAAAACTCTTTTTGCTTACGAAGCGAATAGAGCTGATGGAGGAAGGATAGGTTGAAGAGATGGAAAAAAAAAAAAAAAAGTTTGGGAGAGAGCGAGAGAAGGAAAGGAAAAAGAAAGAGAGCGAGAGAAAACGGAGCGAAAATGGAAAAGAAAGAGAGAGGGGAAGATAGTAGGGATTTGGAAGAAGAAACAGAAAGAAAGCAAGAAAGGGAAAGGAAAAAAAAAGTGGTCGCAACGTAACAACGGGGAATCAGAGAAGAGAGAGAGGGGGGGGGGGGGGGGGGGAGTGGTCGCAACGTAACAACAGGGAATCTGAAGAGAGAAAGAGAGAGAGATTGAGCCACACGTGGAGGCACATGGAAGAAAGAGAAGTTGTTTTACCTCTTTTGTATACGTATATATGTATATTTATGGTTGCATGCCGATTATGTGCACATATATTATATATTTGCACTCGTTTGGGATCTGTATTAGTATATAAGGGAAGCAAAACAATACTGTTTATATGACAATAATGAAGAAATAGGAGTCAAAGAATAATTGTGCATGCTCTTTTAGACTGATTAAGTTTGACACACACATCGTCTTAAAATATAATAAAAAAAAAAGTAAAACTAAAAATATAGCAGTGATACATTTTGTATACATCATGGTATGAAGGAGTCTATATCGTTGTTAATTTGTTGGATGAACAAATAACTTGTTATTTAATACAATAGCAGTGATATATTTTGTATACAACGAGCACAACATTCATGATCTGAAGGAGTCTACATTGTTGTTAATTTGTTGGATGAACAAATCAACTTAATATTTAAAACTGTAGCAGTGATGCATTTTGTACAACGAGCACAACATTCATACAAAACAAAAGACACATGCATATATACACACATAGCTTTGTTCTCTTTATTCATCTTCAACTTTCTAATTGTTTGAAAATGGCAAAAGATTGGCTTTGGATAATTTAGCGTTGACCCGAACCGACTGTTGGTTCGATCGGTTTGTGCATAGGAGGAGTAGGAGTGGTCATGGCGTGGCCGGCGAGTTCATTTTGTTGATCCTGGGCGGTTGACGTGGGTTTGGCATTGGAGAGTCTCATTTCCCGTCTTCAGAGATAATACTAAGAGAAGTGAATTTTTGTGGTTAATTTTTTGGTATTCGTTCAAGACTCTACCAGCCACAATTGAATAGACAGTGCTGATCATCACGAGAACAGGAATAGTAGTCACAACAAGCAAAAACACCTTCATTTTGTGGCACAAACTTAATTAAGGCTCGCTAGCTAGCTAGAAAAGATTATAGCGAATATACGAATGAGACAATATATTAATGAAGAAACATAAGAGGAGCTGAAGGGGGTTTTTATAACGCACCAAAAAGTACTATTGTTATTCCACAACTTCACATTAATCTTAAGTTAAATATTTTTTTCTGCCAAGACGGAAGTATTTTTATGTGTGGTTTGACTGACGAGTATCGTGGTATGTATGGCAAAAAGAAATTAGACCATGGACAGTCAGTCATTCGGCGGAAATGTGCATGAGAATTACGAGGAAATGTGCCCCAGAAAATCAGTCCACTTTCTGTTTTTTGTTTTTAAATATTTTTAATCCATTGTTTTCTTCAAAACCATGGCTGTGGAAAGTAAACAGATCCCACCTGATTCTCATTATCTAGTATCCTACGGCCGATCCAACTCCAAATTATTATTTCAATATGGGCATACAATAAAAGATATGTTTTTTAGATATATCTATGTAGCGGTAATAAAATAAGAAAATGGTAAAGATTTTAAAATAAAATTGATAAAAAAAAGTTCACCGTGAGTGGAAGCTCCTACTCGATCATAGATAATTCTGGTCCTATTAATATCCCTTGCTAGCTAACATATCTCTGTGAATATGGCCTTAAAAATTTTTACTATGCGTGTCGTGCTGTTTTGTTTGAATTATGTGTACGCTAGCTCTTCTGCATGTACTTTTTCATGAACTTAGAATTAATGTGAATCAATGAGAACGTTCAATAGTGTTTTTTCGTTAATATGCATTATGTAGCTAATATATTCGTGCTATAGAGTATTATTCAAACGCCCCTTATGTAAATAACAGGTACTTTATATATTTATAAGCATATAAAGCATCATGAGTGATATACTCTACCTGTATATGCTTGATTCTCCTCATCATTTGGTGTTCTCTTTTTACCAAGTCCTAGCATAGTCACTGAGAATAAAAATGCACACACACACACACATACACACATATATATAGCGTAGTTAATTAATCAGGAAAAAAAAAAAAAAAAACCGGAGGAATCAGAAAATACGTTGACGACAACTGACTACAATCGACAAAATCCTTTTTGTCGTATTCTAGTTTACCGTGATCACTGATCTCTTTTTTAGGCTTGTTTACAAAAGTACCTTGCAATCGGGAAAAAAATTATTTTATTACTTGTGTGATTACTAGTTTTTTCTATAATTATTATTCCGTACTATACATATTTAAAACTTTTTTTTTCCTTCTAAATTTATATTAATTACTAGTAGTTCTTTATGAACATGTGTTGATGAAGTCGCAAATTTAGTACTTACAGTTATAAAGGATGTTTTCCCATCTTCGGAAATCAGTTCCACGTCTGAAGCAAGAAGGCTTCCTTGCTAAAGTATGAATAGGGGACTCTCCTTTATCATCACGAGATTGACTAGTTGTTTGTACTCGTCCAATATCTCAAGTGCCAACTCTGTCAAGCCAAATCTAATTAGCCGTTGTATGTACCCTTTCTAATATAAGTACTATTGGCCTGACCCGGATTATTTATTAATTTATTTTTTACATTTGAATATCTTATGTAATTATAGGATGAGTTTCATGTCCGACAGTCGCATATATTTTATGAATACAACTTTTTTATTTATGTATGATATGGTATTATTTAAATCTGTGGATATGTATTCATTGTAAAATATAACAAAATAAATTGGTTTGTTACATTACCATTAAAAAAAATTAGAAATACAGTTTTATAAAAGTGCTATATATGAGGCTAAATTATATATTTTTAACCGCATATATTTACATATATCTATAAAAAGAAATAGTTTGGAGGCGAACATACATTATATATATATATGCACTGTCATGTAAACATTAAAATGATCAGACGTGCACGTACCTAAATCCTCCCCACCTAGTGTAAAATGTAGGATAGTTTGGCCATCTGATATTCCCTGGCGCAAGAATAACGTTCTGATTGGGACAAACACAGCTTATGAAAGCACCGGAAAGCCTCTTTCGGGCCGAAGAGAACAGCCCAGAACAGAGGGGTCTCGCCCTTGATGTTGTGTTGCCCAATAAGCGAACGATCAGCGGTTGCAATGCACTCGCACATCGGCACGTTCCCCATCGCAGCCGCTAAAAGGAGAGCTGTCTGTCCTCTTTCATTTCCAATTCTGAGAGCTTCTGATTGCAATTCGGGACCATGCTTTTGAATGGCTGCAACCAGCCCGACGATGACGTCCACTTTGGCGTCGGAGGAGTTGACTTATATTAAAAATGTTATTTTATATACATCTCCGCAGATATATATTTGACTTTTTGACAAATATTGGCGAGTGAGTTTAGAAATGGAACGGGTCGTACAAGAAACTCGGTTTTGAACAATATGAAATCCTCGGTTTGATTTGCATTAATAAAGACTCAACAAACAGTATTTTCTTCTCTTCTTCCTTCTTTTTTTTTCTTTTTCTTTTTCTTTTTCTTTTTCTGGGTCTTGGAAATATTTCTGGAGTACATTTTGGGTATAAAACTTGTTTCACCAGATTATTTTAAAGTATCTATCTTTGAAAAAATAAAAAATAAAAACTTTCATTAATTTCTATTCCTCTTAGCTATACTATGATCTCCACCACCATTTTACTAATTGTTGTTAACAAACTGTAATAAACAATTTGTGTAATTAAGCTCATCGTGAGCCGGTGAGGGAAATTTAAAAAAAAAATATAAAAATTAGAAAGTATTCCCTTGATTTTTCCTCTATAAAAAACATTAAATTTGAAAACATGACGTACCAAAAAAATTTTTTTTTTTTTTCAATTCTCCACGTATGAGGGTGTATTTGAATTTTGACCCTTGATTTTGTGGGCATACATAGAGTATTTTATTCCCTTCTTCATTTTTTTTTTTTTAATTTTTACATAAAATAGTAAACACATGATTTTTCTTATTAAACATATCGATCACAAGACCTTGAGGAACCATAAATGCACCCCACCAAATTATAATTTGCTTTTCTTTTTTAGTCTTGAGAAATAGTAGTGGAGTACATTTTGGGAAACATAAATCTTGTTTCACCATATTACTTCTAAGCATCTATCTCTGGGAAAAAATAAATAAATAAAATTTTCTGAGAGATTTCGGTTCCTCTTAGCGAGTATGATCTCCACCACCATTTTACTAGTTGTAGTTATCTCACTCATGTAACGAGCAATTAGTGTTTAAGGCTTTAAGCTGTCGGTGATTAATTGAGGAAGTAAATTTAAAAAAAAAAAAAAAAGTGTAGTAGGTATTTCCCTGATTTTGCCACTATAAAAAAAAAAAAATTAAAACACGACGTAGCATATTTTAACAATTCTACACGTATAAGAAGGGTGCATTTGAATTTGATTTCGAGGGCATACGTACATATAGATATATTATATGAAACAACAGCGTAGCTTCACGCGCAAACATTATTGCATCTATATTGACAACTACATTTATATATAAGAGAAAAATTCAAGCATGCATGTGAACCTTATACCAAGTATTTGCATCTACGGTGTTGGTGACACAACGGTCATAGATATTTTTTCCAAACGTGTGTTTGGTGTATAGATTAGAGTTGAGTTTTTGGATTGAATTGTTTGATTTTTCAAAAACTAATTAAAATTTTTATTGACATTTTATAAAAAGACAAAAATAAATTGAGTATTTTGAATTATAGTTGTTACTCCAAACACCCCCTAAGTCTCTCTTAATCACAGCATTGATCCCACTTAATATTGCAACCTTATTGGAAATGACATTCCCAATATTTACACACAAATATTATACTCCACGACATTGATAAGCTTCATGGTAGAATAAATTAGGTCTTGAACCATCCCGTTAATCGGAGGTGTGAGAATACTACTAATCTCTTTTCTTTTTTTAATTTTTTTATACTACATAAAGAAAAAATAATAATATAATAATAAAGTATTTGCATGGCCCAAATCTACGTCTAATATTTTCCTTGTGTTTTAACCTAAATGTCTATAAAAAGGACTTTGAAATATATGTATTCAAATTCATCACTTTGGCTCAATCTCTTACTATTGACAATCGCGTGACTTGACTAAATCAACTTAGCTTAAATTAATATGCATGCATATGCTCGTAGTACTCGGACCCATTCTACAGGGCGATCTGGCTTAAGACTGTCCCTTGCCGTGTGATAATTCATCTATACACATATATATATATATATGTGTGTGTGTGTGTGACCTCATCCCACCTAACCTCTTTCAATATTGGACCATTAAAAGCAAATATTCGAGCTTTTACTTGGGTCGACCCAGCAGTCTCCCAAGTCTTAGTTTGATTTGATTTTGAGTTTTTTTTTAATAATTATTATTATTATTTTTTGCAGCATTCTAATTCTGTCTCGTAGGGGTGTGTTTTTAGTTGAAATGTATGTTATTTGATTTGTTGGCTCCATTAACTTATATATACATATATACATATAACTATATATGACACGAAACGTGTCCTTGTCGAGGGGTATGCCTCACATGTAGAGTCTTTAACGAACATTTTTGTCATTTTTGTTGACGGGTATGGCCCGCACGTAAACTAATAAATACTTTGGAAAACTAATATACAAAAAAAAAAAAAAAGTGCAACTTAACCTTACACAATTCATTATACAAATGTTAATGTTAATGGTTTACACAATATATTGAAATGACACTTAACATATTAATCCTTATTTTGTCTCCAATATTATTAATATTGTGTTTTAAATATTTTTTTAAGTAAATAATGAAAAAGAACAATTGACATCAAGGTGATATAGAACATCCCAATTAGTTTGATACACTTCAAATCACCCATCTCATGTTGACTGAAGACAAGGGTGTTTTGGAGATTTTTTCTAAAAAAGAATTAGTTATATGATACGCGACATTACTATTTTCATGTTTCGATATTTGCTGCCGAAAAAACACATTCGGTCATTTAGTCCTTATGACTTTTACATGCTGAACCACCCACACAACGGTTGCCTATTGAATAATATTAATCTCGCCTTATATTATATCTCGTTACCAAGGAGAGCTAAATGGAGAATATATGGTGTTTGTGTTTAGGGTAAAAGAATTCAGACTGTCGTATCGTAAAAACATAATAAACAATAAATATAAAAAGGTATTGGGTTACTTTAGTATATAACAATAGTGGTTATATAACAGTACGGAAGAAATAGGACCAAAAAACTATTTGTATATGTTCTTTTATAATTGACACACATGTCGCCTTATATTTAGAATATAAGAAACAAAAGTAAAAACTAAAAAAAAATACCAAAAGAACAAATCACCTTATTATTTAATAATATACCAGTGATACATTTCGTATACAACGAGCACAACATTCATGATCTGAGGAATTAAAAAAAACACACACACACAAATAGAACAAAATAAAAGACACATGCATATACACATAGCTTTGCTCTCATTATTCATCTTCAACTTTCTGGCTATTTGGAAATGACAAAAGATTGGCTTTAGATAATTTAGGATTGAACCGAACCGACTGTTGGTTCGATCGGTTTGTGCATAGGAGGAGTACGAGCAGTCACGGCATGGCCGGCGAGTTCATTTTGTTGATCCTCGGTGGTTGACTTGGGTTTGGCACAGGGGGAGTTTCTGTTACCTTTTCCAGAGATGATGGTAAGGGAAGAGAATTTTTGTGGTTAAATTTTTGGTATTCGTTCAAGATTCTACCAGCCTCAATTGGACGAACAATGTTGATCATCATGAGAACAAGAAGGGTAGTCACAACAAGCGAAAACACCTTCATTTTGTGGACAAACTTAATTAAGGCTCGCTAGCTAGCTAGAAAAGATTTATAAGGAATATTTATGGAATAAATGTTGAAGAGAGAGAAATGGATTTTTTTTTTTTTTTTTTATATATAGCGAATATATGTATGAGACAATATATTAATGAAGAACATAAGAGAACCTGAAGGGGGTTTTTATAACGCACCAAAAAGTACTATTGTTATTCCACAACTTCAAATTCTTGACTTCAATATTTTTTCCGTCGAGACTGAAGTGTATATATATATGTGGTTTGACTGAAGGATGTTATCGTGTTATATATGACAATAAGAAAGTATTGGATGGTCAGTCATTCCGCGGAATTTGAAAAGGAATACTAAACTTTTCTTCTCCTTTACATGCATATTAAATTTGACAAATGTTTTTCTTTTAATTAATGAAAAACTCGAATACTAAAGTTCAAAAGTAACATGCAAATTGGACAAATTGTATATGCTTAATATTTTATGACCGTTTAGGTTTTCAACTTTTTTTTTTTTTCACTTTTTGGTCGATGTAAATATTTGTATATAAAGGATAAAAATGGTAATTTTAACTAAATTTCTTGCGTGCGGGTCTTTTGGAAATTTTTCCTAAAAGCCGCCCACACGTACGGTTAGTAAATTAAGAACACATAAAAGAGAAAGAAAGAACAATTAGTGATTTCTTTTCTTATCTAATAATGTAATTAATCACTAAGAGAATTGAGTAAACCCCACACAAAATAAGAAAAAAAATGAAACATTTATTCATACACTCCCTTTGATTTTGATTCCCTGTTAAAAAAAATAGATATTAAATTTACTTATATATTCTCAACAAGTTCCTATATTGTGTTTTATTGTATTTAATTGTGGATAAGGATATTTTACTAATAGTATTGATATATATATATATGACTACTATTTTTAAGTTTAATAAGTATTAGAAATGAAATTGGTTGATTGTTTTTCATTACGCCATCTATTAGACAAGTAGCAAGAAAATGAATCAATAATCCTTGTTATTTTTTTTACTATACTTTCCAATTCTATAACTTGATTTCTCATTACATTCGTTTATGATTTGATAAATGTGTTCTATAAGACCTAAGTCATAATACATGTCAATTGGTAAATGTGTCCTTCGAAGGGCAAAAATACTACTTTGACTGAACACAGGAGATGTTTCAGGTGTTTTTTACAAAGCAATACATATGTATATATCATACGAAACAAACACATGACTAATTAATTACAGTACAAACGAAAAATACATTATTTTCATGTCTATATATGGAGCAGGTACGATAAAAATAACAAATAACTAACAAGGCCAACCGCCGATATACCGTTGCACAATATTAACTGTATCATATTTCGATATTTGCTACTAAATAACATAATCGTTTATTCCATATATATGATTACACATATTTGTTGAACGACCCACGCCGCGGTGTTTAATGCTGAACTAGTGAAACCACGTGCTCCGCACGTGTAATCTGTCTGTTAAATTCATTGAAAATAATAAAAAAAAAGTTTATTGAAAATTTAGTTATTAACACCTAAAAAAGTAGGTTTTAAACCATTATTTGAAAAATTATGTTGAGTGGCCTACACCCCAATATGCGATTATGTGACATCTAAAAATACTAGAAACACTAACTCTAATTTCAATTTTTAAGTACCAACTTATATAACATATGAGTTGTCATTCTTTTATTGGTAAGTGTTTGTAGCATTGTCACATCAACTAATTACATCTATTAATGAAAATACGACACGTGAGTTGGTACTCAAAAAGTTGGGATTAGAGTTGGTGTTCCTAGCATTACTCTTTAAAATAACCATATCCATTAAAACTTAGGGTAAATTGCTTATTTAGTCCTTAAACTTTTAAATTTGTATAATTTTTGTCCCTGATCTTTTTTTTTTTTTGGTAGTTAGAATGCTCCTAAACTATTAAAATGTTGCAACAATCGTCATTTCCCTTGATTTTTTAATGAAATCCATTTGTAATTTAACTAAAAAGTGATGCTAACTAACGAGTTCTCTCTGGAAAATTAATAGAAAAGACTACTACAATATTGTCTTTTACAGTTTAAGGTGACTCTTGCTATGAAAAAGTGTTTATGGATCAAAATTACATAAAATTAAAAGTTTAGGGGTAGAACATAACAATTTACCCTAAGAATTACGATAGAATGTGTAAAGTTAGTTTTACAAGGTAATTTATTAAAAACAAATTATTGAACTTAAATAATTTACACTGAATTTTGTAATTTAGAATAAGCTAGAAAATCGGTAGATTGATTGAGTGACCAATATCAACTAGCAATATCATTGAACATTGCAATATTAATGTCAGTATTTTAAAAAGCTAGTGAAATATTGAAATACCTAGGTTACATTGTAAAGTCTAAGCATAAGTAAAAATGATTTAGGAAACGGTCTCTCGTTGTTGAGCATACATTGTACACGAAATTAAAAGTCATAAACATTGTTTTTATGTTATTTAAATTGTCTATATCGAGAAATATCTAATCTTGTGAAGAGTGGGGGGGAAGCAAAAAAGCAAATACTTGCACTTAAATCAATATTATGAAGTAATGTTCTCCTCATGGGCATAAAGTTCTCATCTACTATCAAAAGGGGTTGCTTGCTATATTTAACTCTCATATTAAAAAACAAAAAACAAAAAACAAAATTGGGGCACAATGTTTATCTATCATGGTTTCTAGAGCTTATGAGATTTCACAGGCACCTCATCTATATTAAATATTTCTTTCTTTTTTTTTTTTCCTTCCTACTGACTCATTTTTGATACCCTGTTTCCAATTTGCTTAGCAAAGTTCCCACAATCAAAAAGCGTAAGTGCGCCATCAATTTCAACAGTTGTAGGAGTGACTTCGTTGTTTCAAACATCACAAGGAACACCTGCAATTAAAGAAGAGCCAAACATTTATTATGGATCAATGAAATAGATGAGAATTAGGATAAGGTATGAGTGATTAAAAGAGTTTAGTAAAGATAACAAAGAGATTTTGTTTATAAAATTTTTAGATACTACATCTACACACCTTCTCCAATCCATAAATCGGAAAAATTATAGTCTATTTACGACAGTTTACTATTTCTTTGCCTTGTTATTTTCGTCGGTCTCTTCTCAACTTTTTTTCGTGACAACAATGGTTGATATGATCCTTCATTGCAAGGCCCACAACTGTTTTCAAGGTAACAAAAGTCTCCACCACCTCTTTTTCTTTTTTATATGGTGGCTGACATTTGCTCTTTTCTGATCAGATAAGCAACCGGCGGTTAATGATGTGGTACCTGGTGATGTGGCGGATTAAAAGCTGTTAGGAGTCGAATTAAGTAGTTATGATTGGGTTTGCTTTGTATCGTATCGTATTGTATTGTTTCAGTAGGGATGATTAGTTGTGTTAGTTTGTTAAAGCAAGTGGGTTTAGAAAATAACAGAATCAGTTAGCCTTGGAGGGAATACATTAAAAAAAAAAAAAAAAAAAAAAAAAAAGGGAGTTGGGCAATCAGAAAGGGAAAATCTGGGAAAAGTCTTGGAAGAACTCCAAGCTGGGGGAGAGTTGACTGTCTCTCGAAGAACCACCCTTTGAGTATTGTAATAGCCTTTTGGCAGATTAATATTGATTCTTAAAATAAAACTACTAATTCAGTTTCTTGATTATCTACTGTTTGTGATTGTGATTGTGAATGTGATTGTTTGTGTGCAAGCTGTGATCTTATTAGAATGGTGGGCTGAAAGGGATAAAGGGGTTTTCATTCTTCTTTGATCCAATAATGAACGTCTTTTGTTCTTTCATGCATAATCAAGCTGTATCATTAGTCTATTAAAGAGGCTATATGCTATTGGACCAACTAAAAGTTTAAACATCAGTTTATCAAAGGTTAGAAATTGCAAAACATGACTCGTTAAATATCATAGTTTGCATTTTTACTGTCATTAAACCACCTACAGGCCCCATTCTTACTGTCTGTATTTCAGAACTCACCATCCAAAACATACATATTTAAAATATTTAAATATTTTCCTTGGTTTAAAAACCAACATAAATTATGGTCACGAAAACTGGATAAACACTTTACCACAAAAGAAAAAGAAAAAAAGAAACCAATTATCGGAGGGGGGAAAAAACCAATAATCAGGGGGGAGGGACGGGTGGGCTCGTCACCGGCGTCGGGGAGGGACCTCTTTGTCAGCGTCAGGGGTGGAGGCGCATATTTGATTACATGACGTGAAACGAATAATCTGATTACAAAAGAAAACAAAAAGCAACAATCTGATTGCATGACGTAAAACCAATAGTAGATTGGGACCTAACCACTTACCTTTGCAGTTTGCACCAATGCATCCTCAATGTAGAAACAATACAGTCACTGATGGGGCTTTGCGCATCCAAAGGCCTGAAGGCTCATCAATCTAATCAACATAAAACCATAAATTACCATATTAGTGAAACAATATCATAATCTCAAAAACATTTATCGGTTTGAAAAATATATCAAATAAAATAAATAAATAAACAAAACCTTGAACCCAATGAATGAGAATTTACAAACTAAACAATATTGCAGCCTTCTTATCTCTGGAGAATCCTGACATAACTCTAACCTCTAGATATCAAGAAGAAACCAACATAAATGCACCTGTCAGTCCCAGAAAAATAAATAAATAAATAAAACCTAAGTAGTGGGTTTTTAAAAAATGAAAGACAGAAGGCTAAAATAAGGCCTCTGAAAGCTTTTAACCTTCTCATTCTCCTCAGCCAAATCAAAAGCAACACCTCATTCTAGTCTTACTCCCTCCAAAATCAAATGGATTTAGGAAGGTATTTACTTGCATGAAAAAGGAAAAGCTCCAAATTGCTGATGACATCAAAGTTGAAATTAATTAATCAGAAAGAAGATAAACAAACATAAAACATAGATTCTTAGGATCGGTGTGTTTTGAAAATCAAAGAGTCTGATTAGTAACCACAATTTACGAACAAGCTCGAGTGTTTTATACTTACAACTAAATTGAATGGCTGAAGATTTTGTTTTTTTTATAATTATATTTAATAGTTGGGCCTTTATTTATACAATGGGCTGCGACAAATTAAAGAAGAGGATTCATAGATAAATGACAGTAGAATGGTGATTCTTGATTTAAAAAAAAAAAAAAAAAGGAGTAGTTGTTCGTTTGAGGGCTCCAAATAAATGATTTAATGCATTTAGAGAAGATACGGGTGGCATTTAAATCAAGCAATCAGAGTAACCACAGCTTGTTTAGCCTAAGTTTTACAATATCCTTTTATCATTTAATGGGTTCTAATCAATCTAAAAAGGAAAAATTGACAAAAGAGAGGAACGTTACCAAGACTAAGAATCGGAGGGCCTCGAGTTCTGAATCTGATTAATGGGCATGGGGCAATAAGGAAAATTATGGTAAAAAGAAAGAAAGAAAGAAAGCAATTTTGGAGAATGAATAAATAAAGGAGCGAGAGAGTAAGAAAAAAAAATCTTTTTGCATACGAAGTGAATAGAGCAGATGGAGGAAGTATAGGTTGAAGAGAAGAAAACCCAAAAAAAAAAAAAAAACCACCTGTTTAGGAGAGAGCGAGAGAAGGAAAGGAAAAAGAAAGAGAGACAGCGAGAGGAAGAGAGCGTTAGGGTTTAGGGATTTGGGAGAAGAAACAGAGCAAGAAAGGGAAAGAAAAAAAAACGTGGTCGCAACGTAACAACGGGTTATCAGAAAGGAAAACATAAGAGAAGAGAAGATAGAAGGAGAGAGAGAGAGAGAGAGAGAAGAGGGAGAGCGACACGTGGAGGCACATGGAAAAAGGAGAAGTTGTTTTGCCTCTTTTATATATGTAAGTATATAGACGTATATATGTATATTTATTGTAGCATGGTAATTACGTGCACAGATATTAGATATATGCACTCGTTTGGGATCTGTATTAGAATATCATGGAAACAAAACAATAGTACTTTTATAACAATACTGAAAAAATAAGGTCAAAAACTAATTGTGAATGCTCTTTTATAATTGACGCACATATCGTCTTAGAATATAATAAAAAAAGTAAAAACTAAAAGAAAAAACCAAAAGAACAAATCAACTTATTATTTAATAGTATAGCAGTGATACATTTTGTATACAACGAGCACAACATTCATGATCTGAGGAATTAAGAAAAAAAAAAAACACAAAACAAAACAAAAGGACACATGCATACACACATAGCTTTGCTCTCATTATTCATCTTCAACTTTCTGGCTATTTGGAAATGGCAGAAGATTAGCGTAGGATAATTTAGGGTTGAAATGAACCGACTGTTGGTTCGATCGGTTTGTGCATAGGAGGAGTACGAGTAGTCATGGTGTGGCCGGCGAAGTTCATTTCGTTGATCTTCCGCGGTATAGGTGGGTTTGGCGAAGAGGGAGTATCATTTCCCTTATCCAGAGATGATAGTAAGGGAAGAGAATTTTTGTGGCTAATTTTTTGGTATTCGTTCAAGACTCTACCAGCCTCAATTGGACAGACAGTACTGATCATCATAACAACAAGAACAGTACTTGCTACAACCAAAAACACCTTCATTTTTTGGACAACCTTAATTAATCAAGTATTTAGGAATATTTATCGACGAAAATGTGGGAGAGAGAGAAAGGGAATATGTGTGTATATAATATATATATATATTGATGAAGAACACAGAGGAGCCGAAGGGGGTTTTTATAGCACACCAGAAAGTAATTACTATTGTTATTCCACAACTCCACATTAAATATTTTATGTGTGGTTTGACTGACGAATATCATGGTATGTGTGGCAAATAGAAATTGGACCATGGACAGTCAGTCATTCGGCGGAATCTGAATAGGAAGACTAAACTTTTCTTCTCTTTTGCATGCATGAGAATTACGAGGAAATGTTCCCCCCAAAAACTAGTCCACTTTTTGTTTTTTGTTTTTAAATATTTTTAATCCATTTTTTTCTTCAAAAACATGGCTGTGGAAAATGAGCAGATCCCACCTGATTCTCATTATCTAGTATCCAACGGGGACCCAACTTATTATTTAAATGCAAGCATACAATGAAATAAATGTTTTTTAGATATATACATATATATATTTATTTATTTATGTAGAGATAATAAATTTTTCGGGGGATAAAATTTAAAAAAAAAACGTAAAGACTTTGAAATTAAAATTGATAAAAAGAAAAGTTTACTACAAGCTGAAGTTCTACGCATGTCGTGCTGTTTTTGAATTCTGCTTACGCCAGCTCTACTGTATGTACATTTTCTTTAACGTCGAATTGACGTGAATCAATGAGAACGAAGAATAGGGTTTAATTTCTATAAGATGGACTATGCAGTTAATATATTCGTACTTTAGATGGAAAATTTTAGCCTATGTTGAAAATTTTGAATTCCATAAAACAGAGTTGAATTTTGTAGAAAATCTAACATATGCAACATAATCGGCTAGCTATTTCTAGGTCAACAATTGATTAGATTTTGTAAAATGCAGCCTATCCTTCGACCGTTAAATGGCAAACTGAGTTATATAATATGAACACAACTCCATTAAATTTGACAATTTTTTATCAGGAAATAAGTAACTTCTCTGATACATCAATGTCGACTTTTAAATGTGGATGTGGGTGTAATCATTGTATGCTAAGATATATTCTTGAATCGGTATACAGATGGCACTATTTCCCATACGGATAGGCCCCGTGGGTCTTCGTTTTGAATATTGGAGTGGGGATGGGACCTTTTTTCAGGACGAAGTCTTTTTCTCAAATTACAAATAGGGCGAGGAAGGGAGACGCAACCCCTACTCATACCTCTACTTCAGTATACATACGTCATGAATATTTATGTTATGTATGTTGTATGTATATATATTAACTTTTTGGACTTAATTAATTGTTTTAGTAAAAAAAAAAAAAAAGGTTAATTACTAACTCCTTTTTTTAATGAAGATAATAAAGATGCTAATTAGAATTAGTTAGTAATCTTAATTGATCAATACTAGTTAGTATATGTGACGCATGTTGATTTAATTGTCGGATTTTGTAATCTTTTTATGAGGCATTGTTTTGTCTTTGTTGCTTGGATTTAATATGCATTTGGTAAGAATTGGATTTATTAATTCTGTCAAATTTTTTATTTTGGTCCAAATTTATGATGACTTTCTATTTTATTTGTTGTTCTAAATTGTGTGATTTTCACATGCATAATTATATTAAATGAAAATAGAGTGGATATTGGAAGGCTCCCTAACGAGAAATTCCCACCCCTGTCCCTGCTTCTCTTTAGGCAAAGATGAAAATAGTTTGAAGACTAGAGATGGAGTGGAAAAGCATTCCCTATATCATCCCATCCCTTACGTTGTCATCCTTAAATATTAAGGTATGACTTTGACATATACACGAACAATAACTGAGGATCAACGGAGCTCCCTCCAAGTGCATGTTAATCATTTTTCCCTAAATCTTACTATTTTTTATAACTTCAAACTTTGTGTTGAACATTTTAAAAGTTTCTTTTACAAAAAACTTATAATAGGAATTGTATTTTCACTTTATTGATGAGTATTGTTGTTTAACTATTATATCAACTTTTTAACGGTTGATTTATGATTAAAAATAGTTTTGGGTATCGTGTTGTAAACCTTTTACATGCACATGACTCAAGATAGTTCAAACTCTATAAGAGCAGTGATCAATTTTTAGTTATTTTATTTAATATTAAAATAATTAATAAATGGGTGAACAACGGGAATTGAACCCGTGCATGGTGAATTCACTATCCACTGCCTTGATCTACTTGGCTACATCCACCCCAACACGATTAGTATTTCTTTATATTATAAAAACTACTTCAATTTACAACATTCATATTTATTTTCCTCTTCTTCTATAAGCAAATACAACGAAAAAATAAATACAAACCATAATATTTTTTGATTTTATTTAAAATGTAAAATAAAATATTAAGAAAAACATAGACTATATTTACATTACAAACCCTTTTTTTTCTTCTGAGCGTTAAAAAGTTTATCAATCCAATAATAACTAAAATAACAATATTTACCGATAAGGGAAAAATATACAATACTTATCATAACTTTTGCCTTTAAATTTTCTCAAGTTTTTACTTTTAATTATACTCTGCTATTTCAAATTTAAAAATTAAAAAAAAACTGAAATTATCAGGCTATTCTACTACTTATTGTTATAAACTTAAGAGGAAGAAACAAATTTAGCTCGAGAAACAATATGTACGTAATTGGAAAAGGTCATGAGCAAATGAAATTGAACAGTGATAGACACCAATTTCAATCTTAATTTTTGGATATCAATTCAAGTTGTTGGGAGTTGTCATCTTTTCACTAATATATACGATTTTTAATTTTAAAGGCTTGTAAAAAGAAAAAAGAAAAAAGAAGAAAGAAAGATAAATTATAAAAGATGTAAAATTGATATTTAAAAGTTGATATTATAATTAGTGTTCTTGGCATTGTAAAAAAAATTATATTATAGGCTATATATCCTTCACTATATGGTGCCTTTTCTTTAATCACTTTTCAAAATATCCAAAGCTACGTACATGTAATTAATATAATTCTATCTAGTGCTTGAGCAGAAATTCATATAAGCCGCGCCCAAGTCCAACCACGTTAGGAGTAGATATTGCAATTAACCCATTAATTTGTGGGGATCCATCTTAAATTGGGTGGAAAAAATCCAATTTAAATGAGTTCAGACTGTACATGGGAAGGATTTATGAGTCCCCAATCCTGTTCTTTGCTAACCCGCTCCATTTGGTTGTATATTATTTTTGCAAAAAATGCATGATGTTTTATGATGCATATATATATATATATATATATATTTTGAAGGAATATAATATATGTAATTTTAAATGTTAAAACTTTTACATATTAGATATATGAAAATTTAACTATGGTCTTAACCTATTTTAAGTAATTAAGATCTTATATATATGCGTGTATAATGTTTAATTTTTAATTTTTATATAACGAAAATAATTAATCGATTAAACGTGGTATTCGCGGGTATTTCAACCCACGATGAGGAAAAACCTTCCCATCCTTGTTAATTTAAATGGGCTAACGGGATGGATATGAAAAGCATTTTTATTCGTAAATGGGTTGATCAAAAGATTACCCCGTTCTAAATCCGTTTTGTTGCGAATTAACTGGCAGACTTGACTATCGATTCTATTATAAATGTATGAACAGTACATACAATAAGTTAATGCTAATTCATCATTTGGAACATGTTTGCTCGTTTATTCATACCAGCGAGAAAAGTAACTTGTTTCGTTTATACATATGATTCTGTTTCGCAGCCACCGCTTGGCCCTATTTAATATCACTCCTCCTAGCAGCAGCAGGACTATTAGCAGAAAAAACAATAAATTAAAAACTATAAATATGTTGGTGTTTGCACTGTATGCATTTGTCTGTGTGTGTATATATGGACGAGTTTTTAATGAGTAGCGTTTTTTAGTTGGTTACCGTCTATCTGTTTACTGGAGTTCGGGTCAAACAAGAGAGAAATGTAACAAATGTCTTAAGAGAACACCGAAAATAGGGAAAATATGATGACATTCATCTTTTGATCATAGCTCAAAAAAAAAAAAAAAAGAAGAAGAAAGAAAGAACAAGTACTGATTAAAGAATGATAATCCGATTTAATATTCATTTTCTTTTGATGTGTATATATACACATACATTTGATTTCTACAATTAGCTAGGGCGTTGCATCTAATACAGAATTTTACAACATATATCATGGAAAAAGAATATAAGAAGAAGGGGAAAAAAAAATATCATAAATTAATGGGTTTGTTCCTTTTATTTATCTTCAACTTTCTGCTGTGTACCGTGACAAAGTGTCGGCTTCCGTTAAGATCGTAGAATCTACGCCAAAACTGAAACTTGAGGTTGATTAGTTTCAAGACGAGGAAGAGGCGTGGCGTGGCCTGCGAAAGCCTTGTTGTCGATCGACGAAGGCTGGGTCGGGTTCGGCGAAGAGGGAGTGTCATGTCCCCTCTGCAACGAGGATAGCAACAGAAGATCATCAGGGTCTTCCTTCAAGACTCTACCAGCCTCAATTGGATGAATATTACTGATAAGAACAAGAAAAGTGGCTAGAACCAAAAGAACACTAACGAGTTGTCGCCTCATTTTTAAGATTTTGTTGGACACAAAAACAGGAGCTAGCAAAAGTGTAAATTATTAAGAATGATGAAAATGAATAAAAACAATTTTGGTGAAGGAAGGGAAGGAGACGAGTGGTTTTTATAGGGAACACAAGAACCTGTAGTGCAATTGACCAATATAACATTTTAATATTCAATATTTACGTAATATACTTGACTTTGACCAGTCTTGTTAATGTTTAGATATTGAACGGGTCATACAAGAAATACTCGGTTTTGAATATCAATCCTAAATTTTTAATCTTCCGCGCACTTCCTCGAAATTAACATGAGGTATAATAATATGCTTCCAATTAAAATTTTTTTTATTAATTTTTCCGCAATTTTTTTTTCCCTCAGTCTTCAGAAATATTAAGAGGGTATATATTTTGGGCAATATAAAAAATGGCTTTTTAATTTTTTAACCAGATTTTTAACCATCTATCTCTGGAAAAAAATAAAAAAGTAAAAAATTATATTTACGAGAGTGGTTCTGTTCTCCCACTCTTATATATACACGTATATTCACCATTTTAAAAGTAGTTATTATATCTTTGTGATTAACAAGTGTAGTTATGGTAATTGTAGGCCTAATTTAATTGTAATTTTATATCTGATTTCATCAAAAAGTACAAAGTTTGAATCTCTTATCCTAAATTTAAAGGGAAAAAAAAAAAGAAAAAAGAAACAAGTATTTACTCATTAGATGTAATTGAGGGACAAAACTAGGTAGTAGGTATTACCCTTTAAAAAAATTACATTTGACTTTTAGGGCAAAGCTGCAAAAGAACCTCATTTATATACCCTATTGATAGAACTCATTTTTAAACTGTTAAAATATAATCAAATTGCTAAAAGTTGTTTCTATATAATAATTATAATATACCTTATCTCGTACTAGTATAAACTAATAAATTAAAAAAAATTTATAAAAAAAAAAAAACTAACATGTTGACGACGTTGGGTTGGGGGGTGCAGAGGGCTCGTCGCCGGTTTTTGGGTTGGCAAGGGGAGGGGCGCAGATTTGGCTTGGGCAAGGGGGTGCATAGATCTGTTTGGGTGGGGTTGGGGGAGGGGGGAGGGGGCACGACACAGAGATTTGATCGGGGAAGGGGTCTTCTTCAGCATTGGGGGGGAGCGCGTGCAGATCTGGTGTTTGGAAGGGGGACTGGGTTGACGTGGGGTTGGGGGGGTAGGGTTGAGGGTCCATTGCCAGCATTGGGGGAGGGGGATCGGTGGGCTCATCTCTAGTGTTTTGAAGGAGCTTCTTCTTCAACGCTAGGGGTGGGGGCGCATATTTGGTTAGGGGAGGGGGTCCATCACCAGCGTCGCTGGGGTGGGCTCGTCGCTAGCATCGGGGAGGGTAACACCTACCACCGGCCAAAAGTAGGTTTTTTTTTTTATAATTTCTTTTATAATTATTATTTTTTAATTTATTAATTTATATTAATACAAGATAAGATGCATTATAATTATTATACAGAAAAAATATTTCAGCTATTCGATTACATCTTAATAATTTAAAAATGAGATTTACCAATAAGATATATAAATGAGGTTCTACCACATCTTCTTCATTTAAAAACATAACCCACTCACCTGAAAAACTGTAGTAAAATAATAAATTAACCCACCAAACAAACGGGAACCTCTAAACGTATAAGACGGGTACATTTTATGTTGTGTAACCTGCAATGATTGTACCAAAAACGTTTGATTTTGTGGTATATATATATATACACACACAGATATATATATATTATAGATGCACACGTATAGTGTGATTCACTCGCAGGTCTTATTTTGTTTTGTTGAACAAGTAAATTCATAGCCATTTAATCACATTCAAGCATGTCATGAAATACGTACTAGATATTGACTTGAAAATTCCGTCTCTTATTTTTAATGTTTTTTTTTTTAATCTTTGGTATTATTCCCTTTTTATAACAAATCTTGACCAGCGAGATCAAAAGGGTACCAATCTATAGTTATACAAAAATTAGAAAAAGAAAAAGAAAAAATGCAAAAAGAAAAACAAAACAGTATTAAGGACTTTAGTACTTAAAATGTCTATAAACAGGACTTTAATTTGTACATAAACTTATTCAAACTAAGCTCGTCGCGTGACGGACAAGTTTGTAAGTAAACTATCGCTTTGGTCCATGTTTTACTATTGACCATTAACACCTGACTAAATCAAACAAACTTTGTTACTTACAATTGGCCTGGTCATGAGTCTTAACAATTTTCATAGACCGCCAGCTAAAGTAGTTTAATTACCCTTTGCTAATTAGACCTTTTCCTAGTTAATCATATGTTTACTGTTATAATTTGAGTCCAGTCCATTGCAGATATTTGATTTTTTGAATTTGGTGGAGACCACTTGGGTCCATGCTGCCTCTCGGGTCTTAAGTTGATCATCGTGAGTTTCAAAGTTTAGGCTTTTAGTCAACCGCGGAGCCAGCCTTTTATTTTGATGAGAACGTACTCAAAATTTTCAACCAATATATTTTAAGAAAATATAAAAATTTGTTAATCTATTAACTAACTATAAAAAGATGAAAGATACTATTATCTATGGTGCCTTTTGTCCCCTCTATGCCCGCCACGATGTAAAAAAATATATAAAATTATATGTTTAAATGAAAAAGTAAAAAAAAAAAATTTTAATTAGTTTATCCTGCATACGTGCTATTTGACTCGTAAAAATAAAAGATGCAAAATTTACTGGGGGAGTAAATATAAGAACGAAATCTTAATAGGAAGTGAAAAAAAGAAATAAAAAAAATTTTTAAAGCTTATTTTAAAACAATAGTTGGTGGGAACAAACCCCCGCGGCCTCGTATATTGGTTCCACCACTGTATTTTTGACTGGTTCTTTCTTAGCCTGCACAAATTAACAATTTCATGAGGGAAAAAAAAGGGACAAATTCTGTGGGGGTATTTGACCTGTAAAGTTAATTAATTACGACTTTATTTAAAGAGGCGTAACATGAGATAAACACCAGGGTCTATGGATCTATCAACCAGACAGGTTCCAAGCATGAAAGGGACATTTCCACGAATACTTGCGTGCTGTCTTATCTGCTGTTATTGACACCGACCCTTTTTAGTTTTTTATTATTTTTATTTTTAAATTAAGTTATCAATATCTAATTAATTCCCGACCAAATTACAATTAGCGGCGTGAGAAAATTTTTACAATATTATTGCAAAATTAACTTGCAAAATAAAAATTGCAACTTTGTGACTTTATTTTTATTTTTTCTGATTACTTTTTTATTTTATTTATTTTTACTTATTTCATTCTTAATTGCAACTTGGAAATTTGATTATATGCACTCATGGCCCTTTTTGGCGGTTGCTTTTATTTTTTTCACTTCCAGTTTTATTTTGTGACTTCATTTTTTCTCTAATACATGTTTTTTCTTGTTTCGTTCTTAATTTCTTTGTTTATTCCTGCAGCAAAGGGAGAACAACGGCAAAGAATAAAAGGAACCCTTTATTACAGCTTTGGACTCCTCTTTTTTTTTTTTTTTTTTTTTTGGCAGTCTGGTCTTTCTTTTCTACATTAGTTTTCTTTTCTTTTGTTTTTTTGTTTTTGTTTTTGTTTTTTTTTTTTTTTTTTGGAAAGGAGTTTTTACTTAGGTTGCGTTTGGTTCACTATTTTGAGTTGGAAATTTTAAATTTCAATAATAATTTTTGTTGACTTTTTGGAAAAGATAAAAAATTTTTCATAAAAAGATAAAAATTGATATGAAAATTTCAGGTTCGAGTTGACGAACCAAACGAACACTTGATTACACGTTCAATGTTTAACCCCTACCCACCCCTTCCCCCTCTCTCCAGAAAAAAAAAAAAGGTTAAATGTGTCGTACTTTTTTCTTTCTTTCCAGTGGAAAAAAAAAAAAAAAAAAAAGGTAAAAAGCAACACAAAAACCGAACGCAAATTGCTGATCTCACAATGTTTATGTCATCTTTCGTTTTCTTAAAAACGACAAACCATTAAGTTGAACGACATGTCGTTTTTCCTTCAAGTTGGTAAAACAACAACAAATCGACCTCGCACACTGGCAAAGGAAAAGGTTTGTCGTTTTACGAGAATGGCATGAAGATCATCGATAAAATATGTCGTTCATTTATGAACGTAAAGTTGCATGTACGTTTATATCACGCAACTTTTTCTCGTCGTGTTTACAACTACAAGTAGCGATTACTATTAAAAATTGGTAGTATTGTAATAAATGAATTACAAGTAGACACTAATTATAGTAGTACTAATGAATATTAATTTACAAAAAAGAAAAAAAGAAAAAAAAAAACCGTTCAGAATAGAATTTTAATTAAGAGTACTAATAACTTATTACTCAATGATCAGAAATTACTAATGATAAAGGATAGTTTTGTCACTGTTCTGAAATTGCCCATTTCACCCGTCAGCTTTGATTCAGTTTTTCTACCCTTATCCAGGGGGGAAAAGATGAATCGATTTGATTTTAACGTCAAGAATAATGTTGCGATTAACGTGGGAGAATGTTTTATTAATTAATTTGACGTCTAAATGGAGCAGCCATCCAAAGTTGTGCTTTGAAATTTGACATTAAAACCTCCAAAAATGCATATATTATTGTACGAACTCACTCTCACCGTTTCTTAGTCGCGCCCTGATCTCCACAAGACTGGACTTGGACTTTTTTTTTTTTTTTTTGGTATATAATCATCCCATGTGGATCTCTATATTGCTAAACTAACCTATTACTCTCTTAAGCCCGTTTGGAATCGAATCTGGAACTTATGATTCTTAAACTCCAAACCCCTCATCTCTGACCAATTGGGCTAGCACCAATGGCTTTACACTTACGTTTTTACAAATTATATATGTATATTATTATATCATATTCTTCTCTACATTGATTCTAGCTGATATGATAATATAAAAGATCGTATAAACACAAATCAACATATGTGTTAACACACACACACGCATATATAGCTTGTTTAACATGCTGCAATGAGCTGCACGAGAAAGTTGTTGTGACCTGAAAAGTCTGAATTTATTAATTAACTGTGTAATATTATATTATTGACCCCGCAACTCATGAAATGCGTGGTTGTATTGTATGCGAACAGCTTAACAGTTTCACATTTTGATCAATCTGAAACCGAGTTTAAATAACGTTGAAACACTAGTAAAAAAAAAAAAAATAAACACGTGAAAATTTTCTTGTAATAACGGATAACCAAATGTATGGACAATGGTAGAATAAATTAGAAATCAATAATCCATTAACAAAAAAAAAATTCCAGTAATGAAACATCAGTTTTGCCTGGAGTTTGCAACAAAAACTGTATTTTGACACAAGAGTTGCTTGGCCAGAATTATTGTCTTGATCATGATGTTGATTATAATTCCACTGCGCCAACGCTCAACAGTGACCCTTGCTCTGACCGGGAATGTTATTGCAGGGATTGGGTGAAGAAGGAGTGTCTGAGCCTCTATCAAGGGACTGAATCACAAGCTCCTTAAGCCATGCCTCTCCTCCCAATGCCCTCATTTCCCCGACCGTCGCGCACGCAAACATTACGGCTAAAACCAAGAGAGTTGTGAAGAAAATCCTCTTCTGTGAAAACCCCATGATGAATTTATACGATGATCTTAAAAAAATATATATTAAAGTTGTGTGTTGTCTTCTATTTTTGGTGTAAAAGAAAGTGGGAAATAAGCAACTTATAATTTTTTTTTTCCCCTATGTGGTTTGGTACTTTTCAAGAAAAGAGAACAAGTGATAATTGATGTGTTTTGGTGGTTGATGTGGCTATAGCGAACGCAAAGTGATGTTATTTATAGAGGAAAAAATTAATTAGTTCTGTTCATTGGGCACGGTTTGACCGGTGGCTTTTTTTTTTTTTTTTTTTTTTTGCTTAATAACGGTTTGACTGAGCCAAAGTCTTGAACTTTGGTTATTAGAAATTTAGAAGGGAAAGGATCAACACACGCTGGCTTGAAGCCAAACCACAGAGTCATATTCTAGGGGACGTGTGAACTAGGTTTTATGTTTATGTTAACATACGGGGAATTTTTTTTTTTCCTGAAATATAATTTCAATCTTATTTTAGTTATTAATTAAAATTTAAAACGCCTTAAAATCAGTTTTTGAATTATTAATTTATATCATTACAATTAGTCTGTTAAATAACTAAAATATTACGTGAAAACAAAGTACGTTTTCAATTAAGGTTAATTGTGCCGTTATAATATAATAGGACAAAGATTTTGAGATTTTTCAACTTTTGAAATTAAATTCTGAACGTGAAAATGACGAAATAACCTGACCAAGGTAATTATAGCACAGTTTTTAACAGTGTTTTATAGAAATGACCATAACGGGATAAATTAATAATTTAAGAACTAACTATGAGATGTTTTAAAATTATGAGGATTAAAATAAGATTGGACCTATAATCAATGATAAAACAAAAAAAGGACAACTTTCACATTTGTCCTTAAACATTGGGTCTTGTTACAAAATGCCCCCTGAACTTTAATCTGTATTCCCCTTAGATTTTGTCTGGTAATTCTCCCATCCAATTAGTTTTTTTTTTTATTGAAATTGAGGATAATTTTCACGTTTACCATCCGAACTGTGGATCTTATCACAAATTGCCCTTCTGTAGCCTATTCCTTCATCTACCCAAGTTTGATCCCCATGGAACTCTCATAAGATTCATGTTCTAGCTTTGATTGTGGATGCATTAAGTTGGTGATGTTCTTAGTAGAACCTAGGTTAAGAGGCTGGATTAGAGGTCAATCTCTTCCTTACCATTCTCAGGAAAATAGATCCCGCCTGTGGGATTAAAAATTGGGCAATGAGTTGACCACCATCAAAGACTTTTTGTTCTTATTAAAAAAAAAAAAAAAGTAAGAGATGACTATTAAAAATTGGTAACAATATTAATAAATTACCCATTTCACCGGTCAGCTGATGAAATTTTCTAACCTTATCCAGGGGACAAAGACGAATTGATTGACGTAAGAATTAAAGTGGAAGAATGTTTTTCGAAAGAACACATATTCTTTTGAGATAAATAAATTAGACGTCTAGTTAACAGCCATCCAAAGTTGTGCCTTGAAATTCGACAGAACCTCCAAAAACTCATATTATTGTCAGAGCTCGCCATTAATTCTTAGTCGCTCCGGATCTCCTCAAGACTGGACTTGGACTTTCGTTTTGGCAAGCTTATATATATAATATTGTTCTCTACACTGATTTTAGCTGATATGATAACATAAAAGATGATATAAATACACACATGTTTCAACGAGCAGCATGAGAAAGTTGTTGTGACCTGAAAGGTCTGCATTTGTTTGCATTGTAATTTGTGTTAAGTACTTTTGAGGACTCAAAAAGCGGTCATCAAACTAACTATAATTTCACATTTTAATCAATCCGAAACTGAGTTTATATAACATTGACGACCGTTAATGTGAATAAATTAAGAAAAAAAAGACATAAATAAATTACAAATGAATAATCCATTAACCAAAAAAATTACAGTAATAACAAATCGGTTACTTGGAGTTCGCAACCAAAACTATCTTGTGATACAAGGGTAGCTCCCCAACAAAAATAAAAAATAAAAAATAAAAAAATGGTGTCTTATTTTGTACAATATCTATACACTTAGTACAGCTATTTAAAAGCTCTCCTTTGGATTCCCTGTTTGAGCCTATATAATTAGCATGAGAGTAAGCATTCACAATCCTATATATATATATATATATATAGAAGGTCAGAAGTATTGTCTTGATCATGATCTGGATTATAATACATCTGCCAACACTCTAAGTACAGTTACCGGTGCTCTGACCGGGAATGTTATTGCAGGGATTGGGTGAAGAAGGGGTGTCTGAGCCCCTATCGAGGGACTGAATCACAAACTCCTTAAGCCATGCCTCTCCTCCTAATGCCCTCATTTCCCCGACAGTCGCACACGCAAACATTACGGTTAAAACCAAGAAAGCTGTGAATAAAATCCTCCTCTGTGAAAACGCCATCATAATTGATAAGATCTAAAGGGAAAAAAAAAATTTTTCTTCTTTCTTTTTTTTTTGAAGTTGTCTGCAGTCTTCTTTTCTTGGTGTACAAGAAGCAAAGTGGGAAATAAGCAACTTTTTGTTTTGCCTATGTGTTTTGGGACTTTGCAAGAAAAGAGAACACGTGATATATATATAGAGCTGTATTTGGTGGTTGGTGTGGCTATAGTGAACGCATAATGATGTTATTTATAGAGGAAAATTTTTATTGGCCTTTTCGTTTGACCGGAAATTACATGGTTTGACTGAGCCATGGGTTTGAAAGTTAGGAACCCTTTTTTTATTGGCCTAAATTGAAAGTTTGAACTTTGGTTATTAGAAATTTAGAATGGAATGGATCAACACACGCTGGGTTGAAGCCCATGACCAATGAGTCTCATATTGTAGGGGACGTGTGAGGTTTTATGTTTATATTAGTAAGGGTTAATTTGATTTTTTCTTTTTAAATTTAGGTTGAATATTATTTTAGTTCTTAATTAAAATGTAAACCATTTTAAAATTAGTTTCTGAATTATTAATTTATTGCATAATAATAAGTCTATTAAAAAGCTATTTAAAAACTGGCTTAATTGCAACGTGAAGATGAAGTGTGTTTTCAGTTAAGGTTAATTATGCCATTATCATATTAGAGTATGAAGATTTTGAGAATTCACAACCTCCAAATTGAAATATGAAGCTGAAAATGACGAATTAACCGGACAAAGTTCATTATATAGTCTAGTTTTTAGCTGTGTTTTAGAAGAAATTACTATAATTGGATAAATTAATAGTTTATGATCTGATTTTGAAACGTTTTAAAGTTGAACATTAAAATAAGATTGGACCTATAATTTAAGGATAAAATTAAAAAAAAAATCATAAATTTCTTAAAGCTTGTTTTAAAACAAAAGTTGGTGGGACAGCCATTGTCTACTGACTTTTTTTTTTTTCTGGGGGGTTCTTTCCTTGCCCTGCATAAATTCAGTGGGCCAGGGTCTTTGACATGTAAATTAATTAATTTTAACTTTATTTAAATAGGAGTTACAGATACACAGTTACTCATCCTACCCTATGGTCCTATGCCTATCCACAAGACTTGATAAAAGCATGAAAGGGACATTTCCATGAACGTACATGACCCTTTTCAGGTTTTTTTTTTTTTTTTTAATATCAATTGCGACAACTGGTTTAGCTGCTTGAGAAAACTTTTGTAATATTATTGGAAAATTAACTTGCAGGAATAAAAATTGCAACTTGTCATGACTTCTTCTTTTTTTTTTTTTTTTTTTCTCTAATTACATGTTTTTTCTTATTTCGTTCTCAATTTTAACTTGGAAAATTAATTATTTACTCATGAACCTTTGGTTTTTTGCTTTTGATTTTCTCACTTCTAGTTTTAATTTGCGACCATTTTTTCTCGAATTATAGGTCGTTTCTTCTTATTTTGTTCTCAATTTGTGAACCACATTTCTTTTTCTATAACCAACAACAACAACGACGACGATAATAGCGATAATAAAGAGAGAAAAAAATTCGTCAAGTGATGCAACGAAAAAGTTATGCATTATTTCCAGCCAAGAAAAGAGGAATGCAGCAGGTTTATTATTATTATTATTTATTTGGTAGAAAGAAAGCAGAAAACAACAATTGTTCCAAACGACATGTCATTTAGTAGTGTATTTAAAATATATGTTTCTTTTTCATTGTTTTTCTTTTCTTTTCCTTTTTCTTTCTATCCTTTCTTTTTTCTTTTTTTTTTTTTTTTTTTTTGTTGCTAAAGTGTTTTTCTTTCCTTGAACTACAGCAGGTGGTGTAAAAATCCACCTTTCATTCATTGCGTTTGCTTTTATTTAATACGATCTAATGCTAAAATTAACGCAAAATCTAATACTACATAGTAACGTTATGTCAATATAGATACCTCAAATAACAAAAACGGGTGGTCGTTTTCACTTTTATACCTTGGATTTTTAGGTTCTAAAAAAATAATATCTTGTATTTTGAATTGGATAGCACTTATATATTTAGATTTTAATTTTATGCTTAATTCTTATTTATTATAGGTCAACAATCAAATTTTAACTATGCATCTCTTAAAGAAAATAAGAGAAACTATGCAAAATACCTAAACTCTATGATTACCTAATGATCAATGTGCCTCTATTTATTTATTTTTTTTTTTAATTCTCATAATACCTCAAGTATCATGCAAACTGTCATAAAGGGCATGTCGTTAGCTGGTTTTAAAACTATCATGTCGTTTGGACGTATATCTGAACGCTGGGCAAAGGCAAAGGTATGTCGATCGACGAGAATATTGGTAAGAAAATCATCATAGAAACATGTCGTTTTTATATGAACTGATTTTAGCTGATATATGATGACATAAAAGATCATATAAACACACACACACACACACACATATATGTTGCTTGTTTAATATGCTGCAATATTAATGAGCTGAACGACAAAGTTATTGTGACCTGAAAACCCTGAACTTATTCATAAACCGTGTTATATTAACCAAATGTTGACAGAGAATGTAATATAATATTATATCATTAACCCCGCAACTCATGAAATGCATGCTTGTATTGTATGGCAACAGCTTATAATAGCTTCACATATTTTGATCAATAATCTGATTGAAACCGAGTTTATATATAACGTCGAAATAGTAAAAAGGACGAAGAAGAAGGGGGGGGGGGGGACCTCGTGAAAATTTTCCAGTTATAACGTTAACAAATTACATATTTATGAAAAAATAATAATAATTCATTAACAAAAAAAAAATTTCCGGTAACAACAAATGAGTTTTGCTTGGACTTCGCAACCAAAACTATATTGTGGCAAACGGGTTGCTCCCCAAGCAACAAAAAAAAAAAAATGTTTATTTTGTATACATCTATACACTTATCAGCTAACTTTGAGCCTCTATATATGTGTGTGTGTGTGTGTGTGTGTAATACATATATAATTAGCATGAGTAAGCATTCACAATCCGGTCACCAAATATTGTCTTGATCATGATGTTGATTATAATTCCACTGCGCCAACGCTCAACAGTGACCCTTGCTCTGACCGGGAATGTTATTGCAGGGATTGGGTGAAGAAGGAGTGTCTGAGCCCCTGGCGAGGGACTGAATCACAAGCTCCTTAAGCCATGCCTCTCCTCCCAGTGCCCTCATTTCCCCAACCGTCGCGCACGCAAACATTACGGCTAAAACCAAGAGAGTTGTGAAGAAAATCCCCCTCTGTGAAAACCCCATGATAAATGTATAATATGATGATCTTAAAAAAATAATAATAATGAAGTTGTCTGTAGTACTTTTTTTTTTTTTTTTTTTTTTTTTTTTTTTTGGGTGTGCAAGAAAGTGGCAAATGAGCAACTTTTTGCTAGTACTTTTGAAGAAAAGAGAACAAGTAATATGGATGTGTTTGGTGGTAATTGGTGTGGCTTTAGTGAACGCCAACTGATGTTATTTATAGAGGAAAACTTTTATTAGCTCTCCGTCTATGGGCACGGTTTGACCGGTGCCTTTTATTTCAGTAAATATCGTGGTTTGACTTAGCCAATGGCTTTGAAAGTTTGAAGTTTGGTTATTTGAAATTTAGAATGGAAAGGATCAACACACGCTGGCTTGGAGCCCAACCATAAAGATACAGAGTCTCATATATATATATATATATATATATCATGATTTATACGTCTAATATCATTTTTTGTCCTTGCACTCCAAACATTCAAAAATTCGTGTTTGAATTATTAATTCGTCGCACAATAATAATTATATTAAAAAACAATTAAAAATTAGACTGTAATTAGCATATTGAAAATAAAGTATCTTTTTAATCAAGTTAAATTTTATCATTATAAGATTAGAGCACAAAGGTTCTAAGAATTTATGACATCTAAAAATTAAATTTAAAACATGAAAAAATCAGATTTAATCATGAAGTAAGTTAATTATAGTCTAGTTTTTAACAGTAGTTTGGAGGAAATTGATTATAATGAGATAAATTAATAGTTTGAATGATGTTTTAAAATTCTGAAATTAGGATTGGACTTATAATTAATTAATCCTATTAGGAAGTTTTGGTCTGTTATATATAATCTAGGGGTCAAATTTTTTGAAACTTGGGGAAATTTATATTTTTCACGAGGAAACATATATTGAACAGATTAGAAGGTATGCGTGTCATTTGGTTGATTACGACCAAGCCTGGTTAAAGATCAGTCATTTCTTTGGGCCGTATGTTGATAAAATTATAATGTCACCCGTGAAGAAAGCGCATATATATATATATATATATATATATATAGTGAACCATCTCATTTTAAACTAAACTGTACTTTTTCATCTCAGTTTTTGTCTTGTTCTGAAAAAATTTTTTGTTTTTTCTGAAATATTTTTTTATCTTTTCTGAAAAGTCAACAAAAATTACTTTTAAAACTTAAAAATCTTAAATTAAACTTATTCACCAAACAACCCTTATATTTGTTCTTTCCTGACGTCAAATATATATATAAATATATTTGTTCTTTCCTGAAGTCAAATAATTCTTTCCCATAATCCAGTTGAATACGGTTAAAAAAGAGAGAGAGAGAGAGAAAGAGAAAGAATCTCCAGTCAAAGTCATTCATAATGTTTTTTCTTTGGGTTTTTAAGGGGAATTTAAAAACTATTTTTAACATAGAAAGTTCATTGATTTTTTTTTTCTTCATTCGCACGATAGATTTTTTTTAGTAGTTATGGTAATTACAAGAATCACGATAGTGTATTTCTATAATTACCTGCAGTAAAAAGTAATTACCAACGTAACAGTAACTAAGAGGAACCCAAAAAAAAAAAAAAAAAAAAAAAAAAAAAAAAAAAAAACCTACATATTTGTGTATTACTTTATCTACAGTGCCAATGCTATTAAAGAATTAACCAGTTCTCTCTCTCTGTTTTCATACACGTTGAGAGGCTTTTACTTTTTCTTGGTTGATGACTTTTTCTTGCTGACCAAGATTTTTTCAGTCTTCCAATGAGAAAGCGAAGTGCACTTTGGAACAGAAAGTTATGGGCTGCGCTTTCGTCAATCTTAGATTAGGTTTCGGAATTCATTAATGAACGACAGAATGCAGATATAACTTTGACCCTGACATATTCTCTGTTTAACAAAACACTTCCCCGATAATAACAGGTGATAAGAAAAATGTCAAGACATAACGTCAATTTTTATGATAAAAATATTTTTAGTACCACTTATAAATTATTTTTTTTTATTAAAATAATTATCACGTTAATTAAAAGTATTTGCCATTAAAAAGGTGTATTTCAATCTTTGTGAAATGAATAACACATCAATTAAAAATATTTATCATTAAAAAGATAATAATTCACCGACACTTGAAGATGCACTATTGCAATTTGCAGGAAACATTTTTATTTTTTAACTTCTCATTGTTCATGCTAAGAAAAGGGTACTATTGCCGGATGCAGATTACATTCGCAATTCTCATTTCTATATACGATAAGAAAAATTATTAAAGTAAGAGTCTGTTCGGAACTTAGTTTTAAATTCACTTTTCAAAAGTTGAATTCTAATATTAACAGGAGAAAATACTTCAGATAAAAAGTAGTTTAAAACATACCGTCAAGCAGAAACAAAGTTATAGCAGTCAATCTTGAGTTCACATTTTGCTTACAGAACTGGTGTTCTGCCAATGTCTTTACTAATATTTGCTAAGATGGGAAAAATCAACAAGTTCAAATTTGCGAACTAAATAACACTGCAATAGAGAAAGTGAAAGAGAGAGATGGAAAACTAACAAATAAGTTCCATTTAACACTCGAGAATACCAGATTACATCACATTTATGTTAGCTAAAATATGTTCATCTGTTAGTTAACGACAAATAATTTTATAGCAAACATGTATACATTCCCATCATTTCGAAAAAGCAGCCAGCAACTTCTCCTTCAACTGCTCAGCATCACCCGCTTGAGTTTTAATGGAGAAAGTATGAACAATTTTGTCGTTATCAACCGTCGAAACATCGGATTCTTGTGCTAAGATTTGATGTTCCCTAAACGTTTTGATGACACAAGAAATCGGGTGAGAATCCAAAGGGCAGCTCATCCTCACCACTGCATCCTCATGCCTTGATTGAAAATCAATCTCTGGCACTGAGAACCGCTGTGGATTGTTCGCTATCTGTTTTTCAGTCTCCATGACCCTGATCTTCGTCTGGAGATCTGTGATATAGGTAATGGCATCACCAAGTAGAGAAGCTTTATCCATCTTTGAGATATTAGGCACAACGGCTCTTAGCGCATAGAAACGCTGGTTAAGCTTCTCACGCCTCTGCCGCTCTGCTTCCACATGATTCAATGGTTCTTCCCTTCCATTTGCCGGTTTTCTTCCTCTCTTTCTTGGCTTCCGCTCATCGTGCTGAGGCAATGCATCGTCCTTAGACAGCTCCACACCTGAAACTCTACTCTGGGCATTGAAACCCCCAACAATCATTGGGTTCAGGTGCGGAAACAGTTCTATCTTATTCGAGTCACTTCGACACCCATTAGAGGAACCTATTGCTTGCAAGTCATAAGATTCTGAAGGAAAACCTGAATCATCTTCCACCTTTGGAGAAAAGTTTATGTTGACAGATTGCGAGTTTGAACCCCCCAGACTTAGTTCGTGCCCAAAGATCTTTGGAAATGCCTTTGTTGTCTGCGAGGAACTAGAACCCCCAACCGTGAATATAAATTTAACCATATCCACAATGCTTTGCTCTTCGGGCGTAGACTTGATGGTACCAAGCTCCACAACGCCAGAATTCACAGGCACAAACACGACAGTTTGGAATCCAACCACTCTTGCCAAAAAGGCTCTTGATTGGTAATGGTGTGAACAACTGGATGCATCTGAAACCCAAATTGCTTTACCAGACTTGTACGACTCCACTGGACCGCAAACTGAGTCGAGTTGGAATGAGTAATACATAGAAGTCAGGTAAAACATCTCCAAATCCGAAACCCCATCTAGTTTCTTTGCGAAATTATCCTCATCCGATCCTCCAAAACACGCATGGAGTTTCTCAAGCACCCGTTTCTTCACTACATCCTTCTCAAAGTTGCTGTCCTCCCCAGTTATCTTATCGGCAGCTCCAACATCCTTGGGATTCCTGCAGTGTCCATCCCCCCAAATCAGGGCCGACCCACCGATTTTCGAGCTCACAACCTGCCAGAAGATGGCATAGTTCCAATTGGACCCTTCAACCAGTTTGCTCAGCCCCTGCTGAACACCCAAATCTCTAGCCGGCATAATGAAATTCGACAAAACGTTGTCGGAAGCCAATGAGATCAGGAACTGGCATGCTTCAGTACCCAGTACTGATTCCACCATGACCTTGTCCTCTACTTTCACCCAAAATTTTTCACTCATCTCTCTCGTCCTCCAACTTAACAACCCAAAATACAGCTTGCACAACTTCTAAATTCCAAAACTACAAATAAACCCAAGAAATTTCAGAAATTCAAATCTACCCTTTAAAGAAGTAAACCTTATCCAAACAAAAGGTGAAAACACTTCACAAGTAGCTATAATTTCCAATCAGAAAACGAAATTCAGATATTCCAGAGACCTAAAAATAATTCACCAAATATACAATAATTCACCAAAATTCACCATAAAACTAAACAAAGCCCCAAATTTAAAGCTTTCCTGTTTTTCAAATCATCAAGAGGAACTCCCTAGTAGAATACCCAGTTCGTCGCTAAAGCTCATAAAGCCTCTTAGAGCTAAAAAAATGTTTTTATTTTTTTTTTGATACTCCAAAATCTAGAAAAAGAAAGAAACAAGTAAGGTACAGATTTGATTACCTGAAACGATTACGGGACTTCGATCGAATCTCAAGCCTCAAAAACAGATTCCCACGATTTTACTTGGCTAACAAACAAACAAAGAAACCCAGAAAGGAATTTGATTTCGGATTTCATATTAGATCTGGAAACTAAGGGTTTGCTTTCAAAGCCATGTTTTGTTGTTCTTGTTATCATTTGTTTTCGAGAGGCGACTCTGTCCCTGTTAAAACCACTCGGATGAAAATAGATAAATTAATAATAAAATAACTAACAAGGAGAAAAATGAGAAATGAAAAAAACATTTTTTTTTAAGGATATGTTTGGTTTTCGGTTTATTTTAAATTAAATTGTACTTTTTTCATTATTGTTTTTGTCTTTTTTTGAAAAAGTTTTTTATTTTTTCTAAAAAAGTTTTTTATCTTTTCTAAAAAATTACTATTAAAACTTAAAAATCTTAAACTAAACTCATTCACCAAATACCCCCTAAGACGATGAGGATGGTCGAATAGCGACGGCTACTAAAAAATATATATGAAAAATGTTTGTTTTTGTGGATTTTTTTTTTCTTTTTGAGAAGGAAACCGTCCATTCTTTTCCATTTTTTTACTCTCGAAGGGGCAAAAAAAAAAAAAAAAAAAGGGGGGGGGGGAATAGGTGAATAGTAATTTTTAAAAAAATATTTTGATAAATAATTATTTTAAACATTTTAAGATAAATAGAAAATAATTTATTACAAAGTATAATTTAAAAAACAACTATTTATTGTAAATTTGCAATTTATTTATAATATTTTAAAATATAACATTAATATCAGTATAAAATAATCTATTTGCTGTAATTTTTTAAACTACTTATTGTAAATATGCAATTTATTTATAATATTTTAAAAAATAATATGTACAAAATAATCTATTTGCTGAATTTTTTTAAAAAATAAAGGAAACATGTAACAAATAGTTTATTTCATATGTCTTTTTGAAAATGATAGCATATTTTTTAAAATATGATAAATCATATTATATATTTTCGAGAAAATCTAATATTTTCGGGAAAATTCTTGGATTTCCTAGAAAATAATATATTTTTGATTAATTTTTAGTAATAAATTTATGTGCATAATTTCATATTAAAGAGAGAAAGAGAGAGGAGGAGTGAGAAAGACTGAAAGGAGGAAGGGTAAGGAGTTTTGTTTCATATTGTATAGTCATAAATTTGATTATGCTATTTTTTACCCTATATAAAATTTTATACTATAATTTAACATTACTGTTTTCAAAAATGTTATTTTATTCTTTCTCCCAAAATTAGAAAATAAAAAAATATAAAATGAATCAGTAAATAAAACATATAAGGGGGAGGTTTTGATAAATGCCACAAAATGATGCAGTAGATTGATTTTTGTCGTATAAGAAAAATCTCTTGTAAAAAAAATATCATTAATAACATCATAATTATTTATTTATCTATTTATTTACAATATTAATTATAATTATTACTTGGTATCAATCTGGGTTATCAAATAGTAACCAATTGCATACCAAATAATAACCAATTGGTTGCCAACTGTCGTCAAGTTTCTAATCGGTAACCCTTGTCGTTAACAAGTAACCAGTTGGCTATCAAATGATAACTAGTTGGTTTGTCGATTGCTGGCATATTTTCGACTAATAACCATCACCGTTGGTAGGTAATCAGTTGGCTACTAAATGGTAACTATTTGGTTACCGACCTCTGACATGTTTCTCATTGCTAACCATCGCTACTAGCTGGTAATCAGTTAGCTATCAAATGGTAATCAGTTGATTACCAACCACCGACGGATAATTATTTGGTCATCAAATAATAACTAATTGGTTACCGATCGGTAACTATCACCGTCGGTGGGTAACCAACTGATTACCAAATACAAAAAAAAAAAAAATCATCAAAATTTCACAAAAATCATGCACCCCAAAAATTTACAAACCACAAAAAAAGGGGGAAAAAAATCCACAATCCAAACACATAGAAGAAACAAAGTTCAATATCCAACAAATCCAAAAACAAAAAGCTGTTTCGAATGTGCGTAATATAAAGCTGTTTCGAATAAAACAAAAGGCTTTACATTATATATATATATGTATGTATGTATGTATGTATGTATGTATATGTAATGTAAAGCTGTTGAAGCTTTGACCAAAATATGCCTGCCCGGAGTTATGTAATAAGGAGTTCAGAACAAAGGAGATAAAAGCCTCGTTTTGTTTTTTATTTTTATTTTTTTTCCCCCTGATGATGTGAACAAGAGAGAGGAAAAAGTCTTGTAAAAATATCATGTTACGAAGCTACTAATGCATGATGTATTATATAACAGTACTGCCACTTCTATAGTTATGTATACTAAACAAAGAAACAAAGTTCAATATCCAACAAATCCAAAGACAAAAATTTTTCAAAACAATAAAAATAACAAGAAAGAAATAAATCAAAATCCACGATCTCGAAGGTTCGCCGTCGAGCATGAGCCAATTGTCTGGAGATCCGCCATGGCGAAGTCAGAGAACACTTTCGCGGCGGCGATTTTGCGCCTCGGGGGAGGAGCTTCGGAAGCCGCTGATGTTGCTGTCACGGGCGTGGGGGATCGAAATCGGAGGAAGAGATCTCGACGGAGGCCACAGCGATCGTCGGATTCGCGAGCGGCAGAGGAGATCGGAGTAGCAGAGCAACCGGCGAAGGAGACGGAGGTCGGAGCTACGATGTCGCGACTGAGCTTGGGAGGCCGGCGAAAACGGAGGCGCGAGGGCGGCTCGGGATCGGGCGCCAAATAGAAACTCCGGCGTCGTGGGGACAGGAACCGGCGCCTGGAGTGTGAGGAGAGAGAGAGGGAAGAGAGAGAAAGAGAGAAAGAATGAGTGAGGCTTGGGGCTGCAGTGCGAAAGAACGAGAGAGAGAGGGGGGGGAGGGACTCATGTGGGGGAGGGGAGAGAGATTTTTAAAAATAAGATTTAAATTAAACATGATATCATTATTATTGTTTTTAAATTGATAGCAAAAATCAACCCACCCTTCTTATTTACCTTTCCTATTTGTGGCATGCTCCCTGTTTAACTCCTTATATGATAGAAAGAGTCAGATTTCTACGTCTTTATTTTTAATGTTTGTTTGTTTGTCGTTTGTTATCGTTGGTTTATATCACATTACGTTACTAGAACTGGTAACTATCCCAAAAATAAAGAAGAACTTACTGCAAATAAATAAATAAAGAATAACTTACTGCAAACCTTAGACAACGGATTCGTCCTTTCCCTCAAAAAAATAATAATAATAATAATAATAACGGATTCGTCCTAAAAATAATACACTCGTACGGTTGGGAGGCACAAAAAATATTCCAGGAAAAAGAATGTTGAAAATGGAGTAATATTAACAATTACCAATGCAAGGAAAATTCTGAATATATAAATATATATAGATTCCATGAAAAATTCTAAGCCAAAGTTTTCTGATAATATATACATGGTGAGCCTAGCCATACGTGACCAGCTACCTTGCATCTATTGCACGGCTGAAGCAAATCAATATTGTATATACAAAATGTCGATGTATAAAACTAAAACAATAAATGAACTGGTTATGAACAAATAATTATTTCTTACATATTCCTATAGTTATCTATCTTACATCTATGATGATCATTTGTGTAGTGTGTGTGTGTGTACCATTGGCAGTTTTGCGAACGTCGAGCAGAGCATGCAAGGTCAAATTAAAGAGACTCCTGAACTATCTCCGTGGTGGTGCAGTGGCCGGTGGTGAGTGCGTGGACATATTTTCCGGTACGCGGCCGTTGGGAGAGGAAGGCACGTCCCTTGTCAGAGTTCTATTTGACGAAAGCAACGGCTTCGAAGATCTGCTTGCAACCAGAGTGTGTTCGGCAACTGCGAAAATGATGATCAACACCACAACTAATTTGATAATAAAAGTGGTAGTGGCAATGAGATGACTTTTCTTCATTATATCAAAAATAATAATAACGATCGTAATAATGTATTAATATGATCAAGAATGATATATATATATATATATTTAACCTTTTCTCTGCAAAGAAAGAAACTAACGGTTACTAGACTAATTGAATATTTTTGACTCTGATAGGAGGGAAGCGTTTATGTGAATGTGTGTTATATATACACAAGTTGTGTGCGCTATATATACACAAGTTGTGTGCGCAAGAAGCAAAGTGGCCGTGGAAATTTGTGAAGAAAACAGCCTCACGTTTTCAAGGGGAAATTACCCTGAAGATACACCCGAAATTGTTGCAATGATATATACAGAACGCGTATCCAATAATATTACGACATTAAATAGGTCGGCACAAAGATAATAATTATCATAAGAACAAGGTCTTTCTTGAACTCTTAACTAGTAGTTAAGATGTCATTTCGTGATCCTTTGGGGAATTATGGGGTGTTTGGTGTGTTAGTTTGAGTTAAAATATTTTAGTTGTAATAGTAAATTTTTTTGAATTTTCAGAAAAGACAAAAAACTTTTTGAGAAAAAGACAAAAACTTTTTAGGAAAAAGACAAAAAAAAATTTGAAATGAGATGAAAATGGATGGTTTGCCATCCACCCCCTTAGAGTTCTACTTCTCATCCAATTGATTGTCTTAACTAACAAGGAAAGTGAAAAGCTCATTCATGGAGATTATTGCGCGAGCAGTGGGCTGAGGGCCAAAAAAAAAAAAGATTTAAAGATTTTTCATTTGTTAATTTTCAATAATAAAAACTAAAGTAAGGCTTTAGGCATGCAATAATTAAATTGCTAGATAAATATATAAAGATGTGGGGGTTTCTAGCTTTCATTTATTAAAGAAAAACAAAATTAGATTTTAAATTTGACAGTTCTTATTCAAATTTCTCTTCTTTCACCAATTGAATCAGCCGTAAAGAGCAATTAAAGGAATATATATATATCAGTACTTCATTTCACTCGTGTGTATATGTGTTTGCGTGCGCGTGCGCATTTACATTTGAAAGTGTTGGCCAGCGGAAGTCGTTTATGTACTAGAGAGACCTTTAGAGGGTATTTGGTGAATAAGTTTAGTTTAAGATTTTTAAGTTTCAATAGTAATTTTTGTGGACTTTTCAGAAAAGACAAAAAAAATTTTCAGAAAAGATAAAAAACTTTTTCAGAAAAAAACAAAAAAAAAAAGTACAATTAAACTTGAGTTAAACTTATATACCAAAAATCCCTTAGCTAGAAGTCATGACATTCTGCCTAACTAGAATAGTATTTTTTCACTATTTAAAGTCAAAATATAGGAAATTCGTACTAGTGCACGAATAATTTTGAATTATTTACTAGCTAAATTTTCTTTGATGAGAGGACCACCAAAGCCAGTATCAACATCCACATGATTTTTGAATCTTTGGAACTTTGCTTTCTTGCACCCTTTCCGTTCATAACCTCATGACGATTTTCTTTGTTTTTATTTGCTTTCTTTGTCGATCAAGTGCAGCATATTAATTAATTACTGATTAGTAATATTTTCAATCAACATCAAAAAGATCTGGTTAATATTGACTTAATCAACTAACTAGTTAAGTTATATAACATGGGATTAGTTGTTTTTGCTATTTAGACCCGTGAAAGGAGTATTTTGATACTTGAAGGAGGGGAAAAAAAATCACTCTTATTTTTGGTAATAATAATAAGTATCACTCTTTATTACTCTTTCTCAAGTGAAAATTCATAAATAAATTGATATCAAATCCTTACTTTTACTTTAAAAAAAAGAGGGTGGTACTTTTCGGCGCACTAGGAGACAAAATCAAGGTCTAAAATATTGATTTTCGGCCTTCAAAACTCTATCCACCAATATATATATATATATATATATATATGATTCTTCGTAATAATACGCTACCTAATTACCTGCAGCCGACCATTAAATTATTATCTGACAAGAAAAAAAAAAAAAAAACTACATACCTAAGAAAGTACTTAGAAATACAACAAAATGAAAAATATTATCTGACCAAAAAAAAAAAAAAACCTATATACCTAAGAAAGTACAAAGAAATACAACAAAATGACAAATGTATCTTTGTTCATTTTATTAAAAACAAAAAAGAAAAGAAAAGAAAAAGAAGAAGAAGAAGAAGAAGAACAAAGTCAACCGAAGAGAAAGATACCTAAGAACTCTCAGTTTCTTAGGGCTTTAATTTCAACCGAAGAGAAGAAGGCAGAAGTTGATTACAATCAAAATCGTGAAGGAAGTTATATATATATATATATAGCTATGAGGAATTTGTTGGATTAGCAAATTCTGATCAATGATTTAAAACTATTAGGTCTTGGTGTTCCATCTTATCTCTAATTAAAATGTATTTTTCATCTCAATTTTTATCTTTTTTCTGAAAAAGTTTTTGTCTTTTCTGAAAATTCAATAAAAATTTTCAACTCAAATTTAAAATTTTCAAACTCAACTCATTCATCAAACAAATTCTTAAACTAAAAGTCATCAACTAATTCCAGTCGCCTAAAATATCGATCTTTTGGCTCCGGCTGTATCACACTTACACACATGTATATATATAAATATATATATATATATATATTTTGCTAAACAGCTGCATCACATGTAATTGTAGAAGAGCAATATAGTTTTAGGAATGATGATGCACTTTCCTTGATTCGTTAATGCAAATTGTCATTGATGTTTTTGGCGTACGACTTCGGTCAATACATATATTTATATATTTTATCATGCGATAATAAAATAAAATTATTTTAATATTTTTAAACTTATATTTTTATTATAATTTTAATTTTTTATCTTAATTAAATTATGTTATTTTAAATATGTAGATTAAATTATGTTAAAGAGGGTTGAAAGTAATAATTTAAAGTTAAAATGTGAAAAAAAAAAAATTAAAATTACAGAAGATAATTTGGAGATAATTTTTCCCACGGCCAGGCTTCACGTGGGCGCCAAGCGCGCTTCTGGCCGTTCGCTCGCCTCATCAGCAGCCCAGGATCGCGAGTACGTTACACGCACTAAGCTAAGAGCGTCGCTGAACTAGCGTCGGGGGACAGCAGCTGTCGGATCAGGTGTGGCGCGCTCCAGCTCATCCCGTGAGCTGCGATCTTCAGCAAATGCTAGCGCGCCACGTGGACAAAGCTAACTCTCACAGTCCCTGCTCGCCACCTGTCTGCGTGTGGCCCAGGGATTTTTACTCGCGTCAGCCTACGCTGCAACCGAGAAAAAAGAGAAAAGAAAAGAAAAGAAAAGAAAAAAAATAAAAAATAAAATAAAGGAGGAAAACCGGCGGCGGCTTGATGGCTATAAATTAAAGCCTAGTGCTCCGTCCTCCGTGTAAGGGTCTTTTGACCGGAAAAAGCCAAAAATCAAAGAAGAGAAAGAAAAAATATTTTAAATTTTAGATTTATTAAAATTAGGCTTTGTTTGGTGATTTGTTCTATTTTAAATTAAAATGTATTTTTTAATCTAAATTTTTATCATTTTCTCAAAAAAATTTTGTGTTTTTCTGAAATTTTTTTTGTCTTTTCTAAAAAATCAACAAAAATTTTTAACTCAAACTTAAAAATTTTCAAACTCATTCACCAAACGAACCCTTAGAGAGAGATTATCTTAAATTATCAAGAAAAGAGGGAGAAGAAAATTTAGGATCCGTTTCGTAACAAAATTTAACTCCAATTAAACTGCATTTTTTCATCTCAATTTTTGTCTTTTTCTGAAAAGTCAATAAAGTTTATAACTATTTTTTAAAAAGTCAACCCAACTCGAACTCAACTCATTCACCAAACGGATCCTTAGGAGAAGACTTTGGACCCTTATGACACCTTTAAATTGGGTTTTCATACTTTTTATTTTTGTAACTTAAAAATGATTGAACCATTATTTTGTAGATTTATGTTTTTATTATGAAGTAATTTTCTTTTCTAGGGATATGATATATCCATATTATGATTATTTGAGTTTTTCTATTTTTAATTGATTGATGTTTAATTCCAATTCTATGTTGAAGTAATTAATCTACGCTTAATTCTTGTAAATTTCTAGCCAACTTTTGTATGATTTGGTATTTGATTTGAGACTGAAAAGTGATAATTCAATAAATCATTATTTAATTTACCATTAGATTGTCATAAACTATAGATAATTATGAAACTTGTGTAGCATCATAAATTTATTGTTCTTAATGAATTGGTGATAAATTTAGAGTTTGAAACCGAGAGGTGATAGCGGACTTATTGTAAGATAAATTATTAATACTTGAGAAAAGATTAATGATTAAATTAGTGAGATTTGCCGGCAACATTGGGAATAGACGTTAATTGATTGGATTAGAGGATTTGAATATGATTAATCTGGTGAAATCGAAAATCCTAGATTTTTAATATTTTGAGTCTTTTGTCTTTTTTCTTATTTTGTTATTTTTATTTAAAAATCTCTTCTCGATTATTCAAATAAAGTTAGAATTGATATAATTTCGGTAATTGGTAATAACAATCTTTATAAGAACGATACTTTACTTATTACTTTATTACTTGTTTACGATATTTTGCAGTTGCAATTTTCCCCAACATCATATATACATGCTATTTAAAGTTACAAGAATATTGATTTTTTACTTTTTTATTTTGTCTATTAGCCAATTACTAAATTCAGTAAGATTTCAATTATCAATAGTTATAAAAGAAATGCATCATCAATAATTCGATTAATTAATTTTATGCTACTATGTTTTTGTTTGGTGTTTCAATATCAAATTTTTCATCTTAATTTTTCCTTTTCCTAAAAACTTAATAAAAATTATAATTAGTTTTTCAAAAGTTAACTAACTACAACTTAAAAATTTTATCTTCAACTAACGAATCAAATGGAGGCTATAACTTTTCTAGCAAATTTCTTTTTCCGGTGTCGCCACCCCCACTAGCTGCTTTTTTTTTTTTTTTTTTTCTTCCTTCGAGAAAAAACCTTGCAAATGCAACAATATGTCAAAGCTGGTGTCGAGACATAAATCGTGCATGGGATGGATATTGTCGGCCATTTCTGTCGGTTTGGGTTATACCTTATTATCTTTGTAAGTAAGAGAACATTATACATATATATATATATATATATATATCTGTATATTTACGAAGCACTCAAACAGAATTTACGTACTACTTTTTATAATTATAACGTGCTTATAATGAAAAGCCACGGCAAAATAGGCTTTTAAACAATACGTGATCGATTTTATGTCTCATTAATTTTTATACATATAATTATATATATATGTATGTATAAAGATTTGTGGAGGAAGTTTCATAGCAAGTGATGATCATGTTGCCAACACCATGATGATTTTCTTACTTAAAAATTTTAGTATTTACCTATTGATTATAACTTGCCGTACGCAGGCCTGTTTCAGTTCTCTTTACGGAAATGATTGTTTAATTAAGCAACCTTTCACACGTAACCTCTACGAACATTATACCATTAACGTTATATATACACACATAATATTCCATATCAGAAGATAATTTTTTCGACTGGAGTATTCCACGTATATAGTAGCTAATTTTTGTAGGGACTAACTATTCATGTATCAAATATTTACTAAAAGGGTGCTCATTAATACCACAGACGTAATATATCTGGTTTAATGAATAAGTACATTCTGAATATTCGATAATAGTCATCATACTTTACCCATTCTCTCTTGCTTTTTAATTGGCGACATTATCCATATTGCTTATAAATATCATCATGATGTTTGATATTTCTTTTATTGTCCAGTAATTCTTCATTTAATTTATACGGAGTGTGACCACGGTTTTATGTTAAGAGTACTGTTATATACACCCACACACATATATATAATTGGATGAGTTGCCCATCTATCTGATCATTTTTCTCTCAAACTTTTCTTATTATCTTAAATGCTTAATCATAATACATTATGAATATCTAACCTAAATCTTTTACGTGAATGGCGGATATTACACAGTGTTTTAATTGGTCAAACTATATATGAATGGTGTTAGGAACCTCAATTCCATTCTTAATTTTTTGAGTACCAACTTATATGTCAAATTTTTCTTAGATATAATTAATTAAAATGATAATACTTTAAACACTTATCAATAAAAAACATAACAATTCAAATATCATGTATATTGATATTAAAAATTGATTTTAAAATTAGTGTGCTTGATATTTTTCTTTAGAAAAACGCGACTAAAAAGGAAAAGTAAAATAATAATGATACTAGCAAGTGAGAAAGGCTACCATCTTTCCAGCTAAGGAGGATAGTGAAAGAAGAAAAAGAAAAAGGAAGTGAAGGGCACCAAGGAATTTTGTGGGGATCATGTGATGACCAAAAAGAGAAAAAGAAGAACCATGATATATATATTAAACTTAGCATACACACATGCACATACAAAGATTCGAAATCTTCCTGATATACGTGGGCTGCAGTTGATCTTGGGTGAAGAAAAGATCATAAACTTTTGTCCATCATTTATAGGAATTTGTATAGAAAGGAATTTTTAAAGAGAGAATAGAATTGCATCTCCTTCCGAGCAAAAGATATAAGCATTACACCATATTCTCTCTCTCTAAAAGTAGAGAGATTTTTAAGAGAAAACGTTCTACATCTTGAATCGAAAACCAAATTACCTTTTTGTCCTCATTTATAAGCTGAAGAAATATTAATTAATCAACAAAATAGTCATTGCCTAAATTTTCTTTTCTTTAAATTTTATCAAACAAGATACAAGTAAAAACCATTAAAAAAAAAATGAGGGGGCTAAAGGTAGTAGGTTGGCCGGAGTTCCGGGGTGTTCCTATCGTTGGGCTACTGGCTCTAAAGTTAATTTTGGTCTTCAAGCTAATCGGATATTGGGCTTTTTGGTGGTCGGAATGGTGTGCGGCAAGGAGTTTCTACTAGGACAAATTGAAGGGCGGGACGAAGGTTGGTGGTTCATTAGTTTGGAGCGTTATTGTTATTGATAACGTTCGACGATCGAAATCTTGTGGGGTTTGATCTATGTGGCAGTGAGATTCCCGTGGTTGTGGCGGTGCCGCAATTCAGGGCGTACTTCCTCTACACCACGTGTCTCTTTTGGGTTCTACTATTTTCTCTGATGACTCTTTTATCGGTCTTTTTATTATCAGCGGATTTGTCTACGGTGTTTGTGATTTTTCTTTTTGCTTTTCTATGTGTTGTGATTTTGTTATAATTGGGGTTTTTGTCCCGATTTGGTGGTGTGTTCTTGTTATCTATTGTTAGGTTGTATTTTTGGTCTATTAATTTCGTTTATGTTAACAGATTTTGTGTGACCTTAGTGCAATGAGTCTCTTGATTTGGACGGATCAGAGTTTTTCATGAATAGTAAAGATTTTGTTAAATAGCCATGTACGTGTATGCTTGATTATTGGTGTACTCATTTAAGCGTCCTTTTTTGAGCTCGGTACATAATTATTCTCCTTGAGTGTCATTTGGGTTTACAGATGAAACATTTTATTTGTTACAATCATGGTTTTCTACACTTTTGAGGTCATGTAGGTCAGTATGGGTGTTTACAATTTCCTAATTTGGAATATATTTCCCCTTAAAAAGAATAGGAAAAACAACATGAGTATCTGATTCACATCTATGTAGCTGAACTTAAGTATCCAATTATATATAAGAGAACAAAATAAGATTAATTAGAGAAAGAAGATCTCAATGATAAACATAATCACAAACACATCATTAACATTAATCACAAACATTAGTACGACCAAGTTATATAGTGCTTAAGCTGGAACAAGATGAGTAGTACTGACTATAGCACTGTATATATATATATATATATACATATATATATATAGACACACACATATGCGAGTTGCCCTTGCACCGGAAAATAAGCTTTTTAAAGCAGAATTTTCCCAACCAGAACTTTTTTTTTGGTAGAACTGACTCTCCATAACCTGGCTTCTAGCTTCTGTTACTCTTATTCTTATTCTTATACTTTTTTTTTTTGGCTGGAAAACTCTTATTCTTAGTACGTACAATACAACCATAATATATACTTACATTGACAACGACGAAGACAACAACAATGACAAACACATATTTAGTATTTTGCAGTGCCGCGAGTTGCACCGGAGAAGAAAATATTTCTTCAACGATGAATCTGGCAGTGCCCCTCATGGCTACGTACCATGGGATCACTTATGTAGGTGCAAGAAGAAGGCTTGGATGGTGGGACAGGACCTCTTTGAAGAGGAAATCTCTCGTGATCAGTACTCCCCGGTTTTGATTCCTCTTCCAGGGACCTATAAGCTATGAGTGGTTTCAACAAAGTTGCCAAAATAAGCAAGATGAAGACCAATGTTTTGCTAGATTTGAAGAATATCCCTTTTCCGACTTCCATCTTTTGAGCTGCAAAGAAATATTGATGAAAAGAAGGAAGCTACTTAGCTAGGGTTAATATTCTTAGACCCCTTTGGCTTTGGAACCGTATGACCAAGAATGGACTCCCTGATGGCCCTTTTATATATTGAATAAACGTAAGCACTTGGGTTTTTTTTTTTTTTTTTTGGTTTCGTTCTTCCAATAATGCAAGATTAATATAAAGATGAAAGGAAGCTTTTTTTTTTTTTTTTTTTTTCGTTCTTGCAATAATGCAAGATTAATATAAAGATGAAAGGAAGCCAGCCGGATAGTTCTCAATTATTAGTGCTAATTAATTAAGCTTTTGTTTGAATCTATATTTTAACCCCGTTGTTTAAATTTTTTCTATAATTTTTCCTCTCATTAAAAATTTAATTTTATTGTTTGTACAATGAACTTGAACATATGATTCAAACGGTATCTAATTCTCAACACCACCTTTGTTCACAACTGAACGTTGGTCAATTTTCGATTTCTATAGTTTCCACCCCGTAATATATTATTCCGACTTTCATGCTGGTTCCGTACTATCATGTACTCTTATTTACTAGCTAGTGTGGATTTTTCTCTTTGGATACTTTTTGCCATTGACATTTTTATTGGTATAATATACTTTTCTTCTTCTTCTTCTTCTTATATCTTGAACGAATATATAGAAGATAACGATAATATAGATCTATATATATTTTGAAAATTGAAACCTTTATATAGAAATATATAAACTGTATAATTTCAGGATGTTAGGATAATTCAACAAAACTTGACCAATTGAGGTTCAAAACCAGCTTGACAGAAATATATGGATTAATGAGTCCGGGATCTTGGGATTAATTCGACAAAACTTGATCAATTGAGGAAAAAAAATTGGACAATGACTCTGCGAGCAAGTTCACAGTGAGAATGGATTTAAATGAGGACACAACTTTGATGTTTTGTCAAAGATTGCTTCTATATATCTAGCTTTTTATTTTTTCTTTTGTTTACTTTTGTAAGGTTTTTTTTTTTTTTTGGTCGTTTTGAAATGTATAGTATAGGAATCTTTTGATTCCGATTCGTATCTCTTCGTTAAGTACTAATTTCTCTCTATTTCTTGGTTTAATACATTTTTTTTAAATGGAAATTCATTAAATAGAAAACAATACAAACAAAGTCCAATAAAGGAAGCAGCAACTCTCAACTGAGCAAAAAAATACTGAAGAACACATTCTAGGGAATTTCCTCCCATTACCCGTTAGAGCACAAAACCCTTAATTAAAAACAAAATCCCCGTTGGCCACATCATGAGCTAGATCATTCTTCAGCTAGCTTCCTAGAAACCCAAGCAAAGCAACAAGACACTCTGGATGAAGCAATAAGGACGACATCTTCAACAATAGGTCGGGAAGATCAGATCTCCAATTCAACGCGTCAATAACCGGACGACAGTCTCCTTCACAAATCACTTTATCCCAACCCTTACAGGAAGTTTACTCAAGAGTAGCATGATGGGCCAAATTTCTAAATTAACCCGTATAGCTAGTAAATTAAGCTTGCACTTGGTATACTGTTTTGAAATTTAATTTTTAGGTTGCAATCGGTTCAGTTATTAAAAACTAATTATAATTATTATTAACTTTTCAGAAAAAAAAAAAAAAAACTAAGGCTTCGTTTGGGAAACAAGTTTAAACTCAAAATTTCCATTTCAGTTTTTATCTTTTTCTGAAAAAGTTTTTTGTCTTTTCTGAAAAGTCAACAAAAATTACTATTGAAACTTAAAATTTCCAACTCAAACTTATTCATTAAACGGATCCTAAAACTAAAATGATATATTTAAGTCTGAACCTGAGAGCCAAACAAATCCTTGGTAGTTAGTATTATTTAGTACGTAATCATGGAAAGTTAAACATGTTCTGGGCATGGTTCCTAATAAAACTGTACACTGTATATATGCAAATCGTTGCACCCTCTCTGTTTATATATATATATATATATATACACACACGTACACACACTAAAAATTATAATTTGTTACCGGTGGCATGCAAGTCGTTAGAAGCACAAATGTACTAGTTACGTATAGTAGGTTCTTTCTTTGTTATTGTTATTGTTTTTTTATTTGAAACGAAGATTTTAAAAAATGAGGAAAAACTTGATCAAGTACTACCACTTGTCTACTAATATATATATGTGTATATATATACATATCAAGTATCATTATCAACTAAAGTACTTAGGCAGGTGTCAATAATGCATATATATATATACATATTTTATTATTATATTTTATCTACATTTTCAAGATTTAGTTGGGGTGATATATATGTAGATAAAAAAAACATGAACTTTGCTACAAGTTGAAGGCAACATGTCCTTTATTAGTATATGTATATTATATGTATTCTATTGTGTGGTTGGCAATTTATCGTCGACACAAAAGGAAAAGTAGGGATTCCACAACGTAGGGAAGACAAAATCTCTGCGCATGCGAGTTATATTTTACACGTAGGCGACTAGCTATCGCCAAGAAAACTTTATTTTTGGGCCATTCGTCGTTAATTGCGCTATGGTGGAGTACTTTGCCCATCTTTTCGTAATCCCGGGTATCTCAAGCTTTTCTAATTGTTACGATAAGAGCTCAATGTTTTAAAGTGTTGGTCGACTAACATTGTCCTTTTAGCTTCTTTATCCCCCGTTGGAAGGCTTTTACTTCTTCCACTACCTACCTACCTCCCCCCCCCCCCCCCCCTTTTTTGGCTAAGAAAAAAATCAGGATGTGATTGGTGCCGTATTTACTCCCTCCATTCCTTTCCTCACTTTAGAATCCATCTGTCAAATGAATGGAAAGAATATGACCTACTTAATTCTACTTAAAAAGTGACACCAGTTTTTACTTGTGTTACCAAACGTCCAACTGGTTTATATTTTAGGGTTACGGTATTTTCTTGCTCACTGTACTATGTGAGCTAGTTTTGTTTCTTTTTTTCTTTTTTTTTGGGTAGTGCAATATGCTTATGGATCAATAATATTCCTTTCACTTCTCTGATATCTCCTTTTGCAATTTTACAATTCAGTACTACACATTATCTATATCCTATATCAATATTACATCAATTAAGAAATCAATAATATGCCGGACTAAAGTACTCACAAAGGCTTTGATGTATTTATACATCATGAAATTATAATATATATATATATGATTTGAGCGGTTCGTTGTCAGATTGACAGATATATACCAAGAGAGTTACTTCCTATAGTACAGCTGCAAGGACCAACCAATACAATAAGTAGCTCTTGAAAAATAAAAATAATAAATAAATAAAGTGTAATTGGCCCAAATAATTTTTAAACTTTTTTGAAAGTGACGATTTGGTTCTTTTTTTTTTTTTTGGCTAAGATAATTCGAAACTCTTATTTTTAGCCATTTCAGTTCTTTCCGTTTGGTTTCGTTAAAAAGCTCATGAAATGATCACATGAGAAGCATGTTTTGTCTTTTTGAAGAAAAATAACCCTAAAAGATGAAAATACCCTTAATCATATAATACATCCAAAAAAAAAAAAAAAAGGAGGAGGAGAGAACTCTCTCTCTCTCTCTCTCCTTTCCCTCCCCTCCTTCTCCAATGCCAACGCCGGAGCCGGAGTCAGATCTAGAACCAGAAGCTGTCTCCCTCCTTCCTTCCCCCCTCCTCCCACTGGCGCTACGAGCTCTGTATCCCTCCCTCCCACCCCCCTTCTTTTTACTCATGCGAACCCCCTCCCTTACGCAAGAAATGGGTTTTGCAACCCTTCATCGGCGCCATGATCTGGGTTCCCCCTCCCTCAAGTTCGCCGATCTGGGTCCCCCCTCCCTCCGTGGTGTCGTCTATCTTGAAGAGTGAGAGAGAGAGGGGAGAGAGAAAATGAAATTTTGTTTTTTGTTTTTAATGATTTTTTTAATTTTTATTAAATGAATTATTATTAAATTACCAAAATATCCTCACCAATTAAATCACATGCATTACACATAGCATATTTTGTTAGAAATTTAACGGATTTGAATGGAAATGGCTATAATGGCTAACATTTTAAAAGTTTAAGGTCATCTTGGCCAAAAAAATAATAATAAAATAGGGATCAAACCGTCACTTTTTAAAGAGTTTAAGGACTATTTGAGTCAAGTACTCATAAATAAATAAGAGAATAAAAGATAGAAAAATGACATAAAGGATTAATGTGGCTTCATCGACGGACCAAGAATAGAGGGAAGATTCATTAGTTATGTGATAGGTTCCCATATAAATACTAGCTTATGAAAACGGGTAAGTTATTCAAAGATATCAAATCTTCTATAATCAAGAAGTCCTATTTCTTAATATAAACGTTTCACAAATAAATTTAAATCTCCTATATTACAATCAATTAATTTAAAAATTAGAAACAATCATAAATAATAATTTAAATGAGTATTTGACATTATTTCATTTCTCAATAGTTCCCCTCAAGTTGGTACCAACTTGTCTTAAATTCTTTAAGAACAACTTTGAAATTCTCAAAGCCCAGACTCAAGTTCGCATAAGCTTCACAGCAGATTAATTTTTAGAAGCTTTACATGTCAGACTCAAATTCACATGAGCTTCATAACACATGCTTTAATTTTTGAAGCTTCACATGTCATGTTTAGATTCACACGAACTTCACAACACAAGCTTCAATTTAATTGAATGAGGTCAATAAAATCAATTATCAATGGGATAAAGGATAACGGGAACAAGATATCAAAGGGGGGACCACGGGATCAAAAATTGATCCTTCTTGTTTTTTCAAATTTAATCTTTTTTTTCCCTCCTTTTTCAATGGTTGTACGACCAAAAAAAAAAAAAAAAGACACACACACAAATGCTGATTTTTTTTTTCCTTCACTGTCATTTTTTTTTTCAATATTTTTTTTGTTTTACTCTCTCTCATATTTTTTTTCTTTTTTCATTTATTCATTTTTTTCATTTCTTTTTTATTTTTTTTCCTCTTATTTACATGTTTGCAATTCCATGTATAAAGAATACCTATTTAGTTAAGAGATTTTATCACATGTATTCACAAAAGCATAGGACTCTAAAGTGGCCATCCATTTTTAGAAGATGGTAATATCAATGGTGGTTTAGTAGCGGATTCAATAATGGATATGATGATGACGACACCTCCTACACGATGGATATAGATTCACAAGAGCTTTTAAAAATTTGGTTGTGTTGGCTTTGATGCCACCTTGAAAAATAAAAATAATAAATAAATAAATAAGAGAATAAAAGATAGAAGAATTACATAAAGGATTAACATGATTTCATCCACAGACTAGAAATAGATAGAAAATTCACTAGTAAGAGAACTATGAATGGGCTCTCATATAAATACAAGTTTACGAATACAAAAAATGGATAAGTTATCCAAAGATATTAAATCTTCTATAATCAAGAAATCTTACTTCCTAATATAAAAATTTCACAAATAAATTTAAATCTCTTATATTACAATAAATCAATCTAAAAATTAGAAACAATCATAAAGAATAATTTAAAGGAATATTTGAGAATATCTCATTTCTCAACAGTAACAACCAAATAATCTTATGGAAATGTTATTATTTTAAATAGACAAATATGGTACGATATCGATAATATTAATTATGTATGTGTACATGGGAGGAGTTATTGATACATAATGTATTTTCAGCTCCACACACACACACACACATATGTGTGTATGTCTGTAAAGGACTTTCAAAGTAGTAGCACTAGGGTTAGGAGATTTACTAGTCGATCAGAGGGACAGAGAAGACAACACCATGCGCATCGACCCAAACCCAAACCCTGTTACCCCTGCCGTCATCACTCGCCAGATCGCCTTGCCGCTTGATAATTGCATGAACGGTTGGATTCTCTTTTTCAATCGTTGCCGCTTCTACCAGCTCTGGCCATGATTTCTTTCCTACGTACCAGCTCATGAACATATACATATAGATGTGTGTGTGTGTGTGTGTGTGTGTGTGTGTGTGTGCGTGTGTGTGTGTGTGTGTGCGTGTGTGTGTGTGTGTGCGTGTGTGTGTGTGTGTGTGTGTGTGTGTGTGTGTAGCTAGAGATGAAAAACTCCGAGGTAAATATATATCTACCACGTGCCAAACGACTTGGTGGTTTAATCAATATATGTAAAGCAAGCGTTACCTTTACAACGATCAGATGCCTTTATTTTCTTTGTTCTGATCTCTAATTACGCGATTAATTAGTTTTTTAGTTTTGGTGAATTAGGTATTCATAGATGAGTCACAGTTTCTTGTTGGCTAGTAAGTTTGAGGTACTATAGCTATAGTAGATGCATACATATGGGATTTATACTTTTGAAGCAATTGGAAGTAGTTAGTCACGGCCGTTCCTTTTGGCATGACTTGTGTTATTGAATAATTTATCTTTATATCTTTGCAATATTCCCCTTGTCTTCGGCTTGGGAATCTTATATCCAATATAGACACAAGTTGCAATATTTATATATGTGACGAGGAAATTGAACTGTTGCATTCATGACCCTTGAAATAACAGTTTTTTTCTAATCCCTAATTTTTGCCGCCCTAACTATCAGCGAAGATAATATATTCACAGATATTTTGGATCAGAGAAAAGTAGCATATCCTAACTAGATTATCACATGTTAAACCCTCCTCACTTATACTATCAATGAAAAAATTATATTAAGTTTCTTAATGTTAGAAACTATAGTGAACAATAACCATCTGTAAAGGAAAATAACCCAAACAAATGACAACCACCAAAAATTTTATTTTCAAAAGTTCCTTTCCAAAAAAATATTTTCAAAAGTGTTTTAGATCAAATTCTAAAAAAAAAGTACTTAAAGATCAAAATATTATTTTAAAAAATTTCTTCTAAAAAATATCTTTTCTAAAAATATCATAGTTGCCCTTAATAAGTGACACAAAACGATATCACCTAGAAAAACGACAACAAACGGTGCGAAGGACACGAAATACAAATTGGGGACGAGGACAATAAATTAAGCAAATCTGGAAATCACATATGTCAAACAGTAAAGCAGCAAATGGAAAGCAACAATAAATTACATGAATTAAATTCTAGCCAAAAAAAAAATGACGTGAATTAAAAACGACATCAACTGGTCTAAATAACCCATCCAAGAACGACATGGAATTGGAAAACGACACAATTTGAAAGACAATAACAAACTGGAAGTGGAAAGCTGCTGGAAAACTACAATTGAAAAAACAAAAGGGACAACAAATTCTAGCACAAAGCGTCAAACACGCCACGACCAAAAACAACAATTACTTTAGTAAACGGCATCAGCTAAGAACAGGGATATAACCTTAAAAAATGACGGGAAATTCATAATTTGAAATAGAAATACTGTTTTCTCGGAACTTCTCGGTTTTACTCCATTTCTGTAGCATGCTGCATAGTATAGAATAACAGCAAAAAGAGTCAAACGACGTCACGACCAAAAACGACAATTACTTTAGTAAACGACATCAACTCAGAACAGGGACCTACACTTAAAAGATGACGCGGGAACTTCTTGGTTTTACTCCATTTCTATTTATTCTCGTCCATTTTTAATGTCCTTATCTTTTCTTTCTTCTTAGTCTCTGTCTGTCTTTTTTATTTTCTTTTGCTCAGTGGCCAAAGTTTTGAGTTCTCGTTCTCCTAGGTGTCAAATTCTTGTTTTTTTTTTTTTTCAATATATATATATATATATAATCGGAATGTAGTTTTTTTCTTTTCTTTTCTTTTCTTTTCTTTTTTCGTTAGAATCATTTAGAAGTCCAAATCCCATGAAAATGCTAACATCCAACGACATGTCGTTTGCCTGACTTCATAATCGATTCTCTCTTTTCTTGAGATATAGAAATGCTGACACATGATCAACTCGGAAATAATCGTGAAACTGTATCTTCACAAAACAGTTACCCACCAAGATACTTAGCGTTAATAAACAAATCACGTGGATACACCAATTCAAGGGCGGAGTTATATAATGCGGAATAGGGACTACAACCTCTACTATATTTTTCTTACTTTAAAATTTAATTTAAAATATTTTATGATTTTTTTATACACATTTAAAATTAATTATCTCATATAACTCTCATTACAACTTTACTCTTTAATCAACAAACACATAGATCATATAGATCGAGCAAGAAATTTTTGATCATATTAAAAATTTATCAAAATTAACACTAGACTTAATTTTAATATAAGCATTAAATTTTAATATACGCATTAAACTAGAAGGCTAATTCCACTGTTTGGATCCATCAATGATGTATCGTCAAAACAGTACATAAAAGCCCCCAAAAGATCACGGATAACTATAATTTATACATTGTTTAAGCACCGTACATAGTTATTGTACATAAGTAGATATATATATATATATATATATAGAGGACGTACTTAGTTATAGATACATGTTTTTTTAGCTCCAAATATATATAGATATATGTATATATAGCAAGACCTTTGTTTAATATTAACTAGCCAGCTTTAGGGATAGTGGTGACAACCCCATGAGTGTTAACCCAAACCCAAACCCGGTTGCACCTATAGTCCTGGGTCACCGGAGTCCCTTGAAGTTTGACAATTGCATCCACGTTTGGATTTTCTCTCTCTATCTTTGCCGCTGCTATCTCCCCACTCACTCCTACCAGCTCTGGCCACGATTTCTTTCCTGTAACAATATTGTTATATAATATATACATGTGTTTGTTATGTATAATAATCTGTTTGGTTTCAACATTACTCTATTCACAAAACCAAATATTTTCAAGAAATTTTATATAAAACCAAAATAATAATAATAATAATAATAAATGGTTTTGGGTTTAATATTATGTAAATCAATAATTTATACTAGGCGTTATACATACCTGGACATTGATCGGATGCCTGTGCCATTGTTTCCTGGCTTTCCTCTGTTCAACTTTTATATATATTAGAATTAGGACCACAAATACTGATGTGATGTATCAATGTGCTATTCTTTTTTTTCTTTTTTTGAACGCTGGTATATATAGGATACTCATATATATACATATATATGTATATACAGATGGTATGTTTTGAAGTTCAAAGTAGCTTAGTCATAGCCCTTGTTGCATGACTCGTGTCATTGAACTACAACAAGTCAATAGCAATATGTTCTCTATTTCTGTCGTTTGTTTGTGTCGCTTTGTCTTGGCCTTGGGAGATTTTTTTTTTTTTTTTTTTTTCCCTGTAGAATTGGCTTGAAGAGTCTTATCTATATAGACATGTTGCGCATGGGATAAGGATATACAAGTCCTTCAGAAAATTCAGGCAACAATTTTCAAGGCCCGGATAAGTAAATTAAAGGAAATCTTCACAAAACTTCTCGATGTCACTCTATTTTTCTGATACAATTTGAGTTTTTTTTTTTTTTTGGACCTTTTCTTTTATAATAAAATTTCTTCTGCTTGGGGGATTGAATCTTTCATTTTAACGACATGTCGTATCATTTTTTATTCATGTTTCACTCCGAGGTTATTACTTATCCTACTCCTATTTTATCGATTGTGGATTTGTTTTATTGATCGTGCATTAATTATCTTAATGCCAAAAACCTGAAACAGCCTTTACTATTTTCCTTAAACTCCAAGACTGTCGTTCAAATACCAAACGAATATTGTTGGACGTTTTGAGTAGAACGACATGTCGTTTGAGATAATAAAACACTTGTTGTTTCCTCATTTTCTTTTTTCTTTCTAAAATAGAAAACAAAAAGCGCAGCCAAGAGTTTACGCCCTAGTAAAAGTTAAAACACTTGCTTAAGCCAGAACAACAACACTTTATCTATGGTACGCAATAATATTGTTAAGTAGTAACAACACAAACTGTAGCTCGAACACACAAAAGCTTAATTAATTATGAGTAATGCTAGGAATACCAACTCTAATCCTAACTTTTTGAGTACCAACTTATGTATCATCTTTTCATTGGTAGAACTAATCAATTGCTGTGATAATATTTTAATCATTTCGTAATAAAAGAATAACAATTCATAGGCCACATAAGTTGATACTCAAAAGTTGATATTAGAGTTGGTATCTTTAGCATTTTTCATTAATTATTACAACATGGAGATTTTGTTCACAATAAACACAATAAAAAAAAAGTCAAAAATTGAGATAAATGTTTTGTTCTAGTGAATATTGAACTCTTGATATATAAGTTTTTTTTTTTTTTAAATGTTGAAATAAATTTGTAAAATTAAAACAAAAAGGCACTTCAAAAGGGAAGAATACAAAAAAGGAAAAGATAAGAAAAAGAAAATGTTGAATCTTTTATTTTTTTTTCCTTTCAATCCTTTATAAGAAAGTTAAGTTGGGGGAAATTAATAATTTAACTTTATTATCAGGAGTATGAGTGCTAATCCAGTGAAATCCCCTTATTCAATTCCAAATAGTATGGGCTCCATATAATTCTACTCTCATTGCAAGATTAAAATAGGTAAGTAAATATGAGGTTGATTCCCATTCCCCACTTTGATTTCCTATTCTTGATAAGTAAACCTGCCATTAATATACTTAAACTATTCCAAGCAGGACTTTGAAACACAGGCAATGGCCTACATTTCGGCCAGTGATCCACGTAAGATTAATAACAGGTAAAATAATTACTCGAAAAGATTTAAGTCGTATAATTGCTCATAAAGAGATGGAAATTGTTATTTCACGCTCTTGGGAAAAATTGGTACAATTGGATATTTTAAAAAAGAGCAATGAGCCTCAGAAGGACAAGTGATGGACTAATTATCATCTTAGAGCTCATGACAAAAAGGGCTTTAAAGTGAGAAAATCTTAATGTTTTCTCTTTAAGTGAAGCATAAAGCACTCTCTCCTAAACTTGGAATCGTGTTTTTCGTATCATCATTGCTTGTGAGTTCATGGATTGTGGGTAAGTGCTTGCTTTTTTGTTGAGTAATATTCCTAAAATGTTAGAGAAATTGATTCTAGCCCAGTTGTACATGAGATCACACCATTATTGTAATTTTCTTTCTTTACTACTTTGAGGTCGGTAAGGATTTCGAATGTCAACTCAAACAAGTCGTGCAATTTATGAGGGATGCATCGTAACGGATGAAATTGTTACCAAGTTGGGATCGGCAATAGAAAAGCACAACTACTTCATTGATGTCTGGAAGGCTTGCAAGACCAAACGCAAACATTTTACAGTTCACATTGGAGGTAAAGTAGGTGACTTCGCTTTCTTGAACCAGATCTAGGCATTGTGATTTATCTATTTCAAATTAGTCAGATCCTCTTTTCATTTCCAACAGTGGGCCGTGGGATTTCTTCTACTTACGATTAGGATGGGATCGTATTGCATCAACGATCTTTATTTTTTTTGACTAGCAAATTAGAAAGGCAAAAAAAAAAACAAAAAACAAAAAACAACAAACAAAAACAAAGACAAAGACAAAGACCAAAAAAAGGACAAAACAAAACAAAATTTAGACAGATTGTCTCATAGATGTGATATTAAACCTATTCCACTCTCAGCATGGCATGCTGAATTAATGGCAGAAAGATCTTGCTTTGACCTTCCCTTGATTGGAAACCATTTTACTGATATATATATATATATATATATATTTATATATCAACACTAGCTAGCGTGAACCCATGGATGATGTTTTTGGCCCCATATATTTTCATTTTCATTTGGCTATGTATCAATGAACTATCATCGTCGCCATTCAAAAAGCAACTACAGGCATAAGAGGTCCCCAAGAGTTCAATTAATTAATAAAGCCACAACATTTGTAGCATCAATTTATTTAAGAGCAATAAAGTTATTACAATACCATGTTTAGGCATATCTTATTACATGATGAGGGAAATACATATATATTTTTACAGCATACATACATACATATATATATATATATATATGTAAGTTGTTCATTAATCGTGATCAGACTAGCCAATTGTAGGAACCCTAGTGACGATGCCATAGTCATTAACCCAAACCCAAACCCTGTCACACCTGAAGTCCGTTGTCACAGAATCCCCTTCGTGAACGATTATTGCATCCACATTCTTGTTCTCCTTCTCTATCTGTTTCTCCGCTTCTTGCCCATTTGCTCCCACTAGCTCCGGCCACGAGTTCTTACCTGCAAAATATTTGATACATATACATGTATACATACATATTAGGGGGAGTTTTGTATTTTCATATCAAATTCAGATCACTTGACAAAAAGGTAGGAGTGTTTAGATGGCCGTTAACAAAAAGGACTAACTTACATCCTTTTATAGTAATTCAGGACCAACTAATCAAAAGAAAAAAAGTTTAAATACTAATCGGCACCCTCATTAAAAGTTCAGAGATCATTCTGTTAATTTATCTTATATTATATATCATACGCATCTATTGAGGAGAGGAAAGAAAAATTGTGTTTATATATATATAAAACATTGATCTGGCCTAGTAAACATGTACCTGGGCATGATGAATCATCAGAAGCCATTTCTCTCCAATTAGTTTGATATTACACGATTCAATCAAAATATATTCTTTTGTTGGGTACGAGATTCATGTTTAGTGACATATGGGTGTTTATATAGATTTAAGTGACTTGCTCTTTACGTTATCATATTTCAAACTTTTGAATAATATAGCCGGCCGATATGATCATCTTTGACTGGATCTCGAATGCTAATTAAAGTGAAAGTACGGTTTTGAGCTTATCCGTATCAATCCACCTAATAGGGACATATATTACACGTTATTAGATAAGAGTGGGTTGACCTAGCGGTGAATCAAAGGAATTCTGAGTTTTTGGGTGAATTTTTTAGGGTTTTAAATGTGAAGATCTGTATCAGAAGTATTCAAATTATAATTTTTTTTTTTTTAACCACACATGCATTCTTATCATAATAGATGGAGGCTGAAATGAGACATTTTTTAATCGAGAGATAAAATCTATCTAAAAAACGTTTTATGAATATTAATATTTAAGGAATCCCTTCAATAATGCTTAATGAATATATATAATGTTAGTTATCCATTTCCCGAATTTTTTTTACAAAAGAAAAACAAGACACAAGAAATATTTGACGATATTGTGCACGTTGCCAAATTTCAAATTGACCAATTATATGTATCGAAAGTCGTTGTATTCAGTAGAACAATTAACGCTGAAACACGAATTTCAGCACAACTCTTGTCATATGTAACAACTTTCTGATCTCTTTATCAAGTTACAAGAAAAGTAGTGCAAGTTTAATAGTTTTGGGATATATATGAGTTGGTGTTGAGAAAATGCAATTATAGTTTGAATATCCAAATCAAATTTATAAAAAGTATTAATTGAAGAAGTAATTGATAAGATAAAATCAATTTGACTTTTGGCTATGTTTCAAATTTCAATATAACTCTTTCAGGTTAATTAGTCGTGACAGACAAATGGCGAAACTATATGTGAATGAACGAAAAAAATTTATGATAAAAACTGCATTTGTATTAGTTAAAAAAACTTATAATAAAAACTATGTTTTTACTCTATTTATAGGTGCTATTATTTTAGTTAAATTTACTTTTTAACTACCAAATTTACAATTGGAAGTAATTCTGCGTATTGTAAACTCTTAATGTAAAGACTCATAGATTATATTATTAAAAAGTTAATCCAATGATTTATCATAGGATAAAATATAATTCCTGTTAAAAACTTTACCTTTTATTAAATGTGAATTATACTTTCAAATACGCACTAATGTCCCGCTGGTTGGAGTTTTTATATAGTCGGAGCAAATTAATTGACTTTTGGCTCTAATATGGGTCAGTAAGTTTTTTAGGATTAGATTGTAAATTACACGTTCAACCCATTGTCCGGCCTGTAGTGGCTAAGTTAATTAAGAACCGGCTGGCCTGCAGATTCAACCTTCACAGTACTCTACAAAAAACTAATTGAATGAATCAAGTGGATGTACCGACACATTCATATGATTATGTATAGATAGTACTACCAGGAGGGGGCACTTGCTTGATGCTAAAGAAGTTGATTGACTTTAATTGAATTTGTTAAAGAAAGCTTGCTTTATTTTATTTTATTTTATTTTTGTCATTTTGAGTTGGACAGATCCAAATTTTTTTTTTTTTTATAAATATTTTTTTTCTATAGCAGCTAATGTAGGTAATATTTATCAACAAACTATTAAATACCATACACCAATGAGTATGTCCAAAGGGTTCAGAAGGGATTTTTTTTTTTTTTTTTTACATACATTATTTACATCATGAGAAATACAGAATAAGTTAGTATTTAAGATAGTTGTATCTGGAGCATCGAGTAATTGACTAACCGTATACCTGTAGTCAACACGTTTGGGGTCTTGTTTAGAACCTTTAAAATATATGAGTTGCTCAGTTGCAGTAGATACAAATACAAAATTTTGGATTTTTGGTATTCCATCCGAGTAAAAGTAAAAGGTCATTATGCATATTCATAATTTAGTGAATGTAGCATCTGCATGTAAAAATTAGTACTTTTTAGTGAATTTTATTATAAAATTAAACAAAGATACCGTCAAACAAACTAAAATTTTTAAGGTCATGAATTATAAAAATCCAAAATTAACATGTAATTACCTGTGTATTAACGACCACAGTTGAATAACTGATCAAACTCAACTGATGTAGATCTATGACATTTTTCGCACGCCATGTACCAGAACTTTTGGTCGAAGTTGATCACAGAAATTTTTGCTTTTATCCAAAAGTTGTTTCTCTTAAAAACATAATTAATGTATGTCAAGTAATTGTTTGGAAAATCATGAAATTAGTAAATGTTAGGTATGGATTTCAGATAATTTTCATTTTCTATTCGCCTGATAGCATATAGGCAAATGATGGGTTTTACCTATATAATTTGATGTATAGAATAACCAAATGGTATTAAATGTATAGTGAACTAACCATGTGCGCAACATGGCTGCTTGAGGCAAGTCAGGTTCTGTTACAATGCAGCTTATCCCCTTTGTGGATAATGATAAGTCTGTTATAAAAATAAAAAAATAAAAAATAAAAAAAAGGGGCAAAAGCTTGTGAGAAAAATTTGGTAGAAAATGTTGATTAAACATTTTTGTTTTGTAATTATAACTTACTGTTATATGAGCTAACTTTCACATGCAGTGCTGCTATAACGGGTGTTGTGGAAATCATGCTTGCAATTGTAGCGCCTTCATTTTCAGCGAACTGATCCCACAAAGTTAATAACATTGTCTTCTTGCTAAAGATAAAATAGAAATTATTAGATACTTCAATAAATAATATAGAAAAATAGTGACCTAATATAGCTTTTAAAATGAGTTTATACATACTTTCATTGATCAAAGTAATTTCTCTAACTTCACTGGGGCCTCGGGTTATCTGACCGTCCTTTTTCGGTTTGATTTCTAAGGCTATTGCGATGACATCTGTGATAATACATTGATATTGAGTAAGAAAGCGCATTCTTAAATGTATATATCTAGAATCTGGATAATGAACAAGTTAAAAACTTACCCACTTCTTCTTGATATTCCATATATTTAGCCAATTCATCTGGAAGATGTTCGTTTTGATATCCTTGGCATGCTTTTTTCACATACTAAAACTTTTGCAATCCAACCTCTTTTTGCAGGCGTTATTTGTCGAATAAATTTTATTTGTTTGCTCGTCTTAATGTTCTGTAAGAGAAAAAACAAAGAAGTTAAAAGATTTTTTTGAAAAATCTAAAACATAAAGAAGTAAAAGGGTAAGTCAAAATTTGAAAAGAAGAGTTTTAAGCTCTCTCCATATATATATATATATATATATATATATATATCTTAAAACTCCTTACAGCAAATATATTTATATATATCTATATATATAAATATATTTGCTGTAAGGAGTTTTAAGGTCTAGCTATGTATAATGAAAGAGTACAAGACAAAGAAAGCTCAACAAATCATATATGTAACTCTTAGTCTACCACAGATTATTCAAGCAATCAAAACAGAATAGTTTCATTTTAGAGTTGAATCACCAATATATATAAAATTCTAAACTAAGCATTTTCACAATCACATTGAGTGCAATATATATATAAATAAACGATTTGCACAACGGAATACATGAAATTCATAAGCTCAAATTTAGAACAGATTAAAATTTTTATTTTTGAAACTCAAGTTCTGCTTCCCTTTCTCCTTTGTCACTTGACGAAACTTAAATTAAATTAAAAAAAAAAAAAAAAACACCTTCCAACGATGAATACAGAAAGGTAGAAAAAGAAACAAGCTCGAAGGGATGAAACAAATTTTAAGAAGAGGAAAAAAAAAAAAAATTGGGAACCGTATATAAAGTAATGATCTTTGCTTCAAAAGCTCCTCTGAAATGGCATCTCTAATTCAAAATCTCCTCTGAAATACCTATTACTCTCGATAATATATAGATGAAAAAACTCTTTTAACAAAATCACCGCCTCAATCTTTAAGTGGGGTGCATAAAATTTAGAAGCAAAATATAAACGACAAAATATTATCATTAAGCCTAAATCAAATTGAAAGAGCGACACCTACCTTGCAGTAAGAAAGTTCGTTGCCAAAGATGCAACCGCAAAAAGGCCTTGACATCTGGAGAGGTCCACTATCGTCCATCCGCCACGAGAAAACATCTCATTTCAACAGAACATGTTTAACACTGTTGACCAACAAAAATTGCTATAAAAAGACAATAATAGATATCAACGGCCTGCCACGTGTTCCCTGGAGCTCCTCGTGCACCCTCGCCGGCAACATCGCCATTGTGCTCTGCCAACCGGGAAATAGCAGCTTGCGGAGGTCGTAGACGAGCAAGAGGATGAGGTCAGTCACGCTGGCGATAGGAGGAAGACGGCCAAGCATGTGCAGATGGCGTGACGGCCTTCGCCGCTCAAACTCCGGCGGTGACTGTGGCTAGCTAAACTTTCAAAAGTTGGGAGGTTTTTTAAGAAATTAAGTGAGATTGACATTTTAAAACACAAAATCAACCAAAATCACCACTCAATTGAACACAAACATCACAATCAAATATAATTTTCGGATTTAGAAGGGAAAAGAAACCCAACCTCATACCTGTGCAATCTACAAGCCAATCCTCCAAAATCCTGATGCTCAATCGTTTCAAAGTTCCAAGCACAAAACCAATTCTTAACTTGAAATTGACCTTGGATTTGAACTCCCCATTGCGAATAGGGGAAAAGCCCTCTATTTTGTTAAGCTCAACTTGAACCTCCCATGGACGTGAGAGAGAGAGAGACCGAGAGGGAGGCGTGAGAGAACAACAAGAAGAGAGGGTAAAAAGATTTATTAAAAATAAAAAAAATTAAAAAAAAAAGTGTTTCAATATGTGTTGAAAATCTAGACAGGATCTTGGATTTTCAATTAACACGAAGAAATGAAAAGGACAAAAATAACAAATTGAAGAAAAAGGGCAAAAAGAGGAAATAAAGAATTGACAAAAAGTTGCCTAAGGCGCTTAGTATATAAAATAGATTGATATTGGCTCTCTCTTTAAAAATTTCAATTTACTTTATAAAAAGAATCATATTCCGAAAATACCGAATTTCCTTGCCAATGGAAGTTGCAGCCAGCATAGCATATTGTGGTGTAATTCCATATTTAATATTATAAGATGTAAATTTTGAATATCATATTTTTAATTAAAAGATAGGAAAATTTTTAGTGAATAAATATTTAAACTTAATTATGAATTACTTGACGTCAACAGGATAAGATAACAATTCTTAGCCCAAAAAATAATAATGGTTAAATTATATCAATAGAAGTCATCAACTTTTAGTGACCAAATTTTTGGTGGCCAAAACACATATAATATGGTCCCTGAATGGTAGAATTATAATCCGTATGCAATCGTTCATTTGGTCGCAGAAAGTCGGAGATTAATTCAGAAAATTATTATTATTATTATATATATATATATATATTTTTTTTTTTTTTGAGTTTCTGCTACCGGGGTCCCTCGTGGTTAGCTTCCACATTCTAGTTCTCTTTCTCTATCTGTTTGGCCGGTTCTCTTCACCATTTTTGCCAATAAACTCCGGCCATGAGTTCTTACGTACAATAATTTATTTCTAATATTAATATTATTGTATTCATAATTAAGTACTATATATATTCATATACATATATTATTTTGTAGTATACATGCGATAGATATAAATAGGTTGTTTGATCCATTTGAGTTGAATCAGATATCTATGCCTTTTCTTTTCATTTATTTCTTTTTAGAGTCCGTTTGGTTGGTTAGTTTGAGTTGAAATATTTTAGTTGTAATAGTAAATTTTTTTGAATTTTCAGAAAAGACAAAAAACTTTTTGGGAAAAAGATAAAAAATTTTTGAGAAAAAGATTTAAAAAAAAGTACAATTTGAGTTGAAATGAGATGATAAGACAAACGAACCCTTAATAATCACTTTTGCTCTGACGTTACTAAAACTAGTAACTACTCCAAGCTACCTACACCCAAAAAAAAAAAACAAAAAATCAACGACAACTTAAATATTAGATAACGGATTTGTCCTAAAAATATACACTCGGACAGTTGGCACGCGATGTAGGAGGCACAAATGAATATTTTCCAGGAAAAGAGGATGTTGAAATTGGAGTTAAGTACAAGTTGAAGTACTAATGCAAGGAAAATTCTGAATATATATATATATATATATATATATATGCATAAATTCCATGAAAAATTCAAAGCCTAACTTTTCTGATGATAAATAATTGATGAGCCGTGCGTGACCAGCTAGCGTGCGTATCTATTGTACTGCTATTATCAATAATATTATACAAAATGTCCATAAAACATATGCAGTGCTGAAAAAATAAGTGAACTAATTGAACAAATAGTTAAAATGTTTTATTATTATTATTATTTTAAGTAAATGGTGAGAGGGAACAATTAACATAAGAGGAAACTAGCACATCTCAATTAGGTTGGCATTCACTAGCAACCCCATCCCACGCTAAGCTCTCGACTCCTATTATTAATAAAAATATAAGTATAAAAAATACATAAATGTCAAGGACTAAAATAAATACTCATCACAGAACAACCGAACAACCAACTGTAAACAAGAACAAGAAGAGTCTAACGCTAAAAGGAACAGCCATAATCATGCGTTTGAAAACCAAATTCTAAAATAAATCTCATTAAAAACCTTTCTTGTAAAACCCAATAGGAAAAACCAAGGAAGGAAAAAATAGTGTCCGGTTTGTCTTGAAACAACAGATAGACAAAAAAAGACACATCCCATCCGAAGAACGATAATAAGTCAAAGGGACCATATCCCTCCTAAATAAATCTCTATCCATCATGATATATGGTCCATTGTGACACCATGAGAAGCAAGTCTATAGGCAAACACACGTACCCTCCCAGAAAATGTGAGATACTTTAATTATATTCAATATTTTAGCCCAAGCTTGATCATGCCTCCCATCTATTTAATTATATTCATTATTATTCCACTGCAACTCCCAAGCACTTTCAATAGCAAGAATGAAACGCATAATCTCTGCTTCAAAAGCAAACGAAACCTCCAAAGGAGCTGCGAAACATCCTTTGACTAAACCTCGACAATTTCTGAAAATACCACAACTACCGGCACTACCCGGGGATTCCCGAGCAGAGCCATGCAATTGATCTGTTTAACTGCAGGCCAAACAAACAATTTAAAGGAGTACTTTGAAACAACAGTATTTCCAAAAATAATTTGATTTCTGGCAAACCAAATAGCCCAACAAACCATAAAGATAAAATTTGCGCACTGAAATTCTCACGAAAAGCAGTAACTATAAAACGCTCGTAATCCTTAAGAGAAGTCAGGTAGAAAAGGCATCCGAATAGCGGACCACAGGAACTTAGCATACTCACAGCGAAGAAATAGATGATCAGTGATGATCATTTATATTACATATCCCTAAGTTATTTATATTACACATTCCTTATTTATATTACATATGATCATTTATATCACATATTCCTAAGTTATTTATATTACATATGATCATTTATATCACAAATTCCTAAGTTATTTATATTACATCAGGTGATAATCATTTACATAGCACGTACACCGGTATACGTACTATTCGGCAGTTTTGCTACCGTTGAACAGAGCATGCAGCGTCAAAGGAGACTGTCGAACCGAACTATGTCAGTGGTGATCCGACGGCGGAGGTGAGTGCGGGGGTATGTGTGCCGGTTCTTTGTGGCTGGGAGAGGACGGCTCGTCGTTCGTCGGAGTTTTATCGGTTGAAAATAGCCCCGTCACTCGGGTTGCATCATCCATCTGCTTCAGAGGCCTGCCTGCAGCCAGAGTGTGTTCGGGAGCTGAGAAAATAAACAAAAGCACCACAACTAATTTGATGGTAGTAGTGGTGGTGGCGGCGGCGAGACGACTTTTCTTCATCATATCAACGAAAATAATAACAATAATAATGTATTAATGTGATCAAAAATGCAATATTTTCTCTTTTAACCTTTTCTCTACAAGGAAAGAAACTAACAGTTACTAGACTAATTGAATATTGTGACTCTGATAGTAGCAAAGCGTATGTATGTGTGTATGTATATATATAGATACACACATAAACACACACTCAAGTTTAAGTTGTGTGTGCAAGAAGGAAAGTGACGGTGGAAATTGTTGAATGGAACGAACCTGCCCTTTTCGAGGGAATTACCTCGAAGTGACACCTGAAATTGTTAAATGTGCAATTATGCAAGATTTAATATTATTATTAAATGTGCAAGCCGCAAAGATAAGGATAATCATACGAAAAAGGTCTTTTCTTGAACTCTTAACCGGTACGTAAGATGTCATTTCATGATCATTTGGGGAATTAAAGTTCTACTTCTCATCCAACTGGCGATCTTTACTAACAAGGAAGATGAAAAGATCATTCATAGAGACTACTGCGTGAACGGTGGGTTGAGGGGGAAAAAGAGATGCAAAGATTTTCACTCCGTTGATGATTTTACTCAAATTTAAATTTTTTATCTCAGTTTTATCTTTTTTTTAAAAATCAACAAAAATTATGATTAATTTTTAAAAAGTAAATTAACTCTAATTTAAAATTTTCAACCCCAACCGTAATACTAAACAGAGACTTTTCATTTGTTAATTTTTCAATAATAAAAACTAAAGTAAAAGCTTTTATTCAAAAAGAAAGGCATGCAATAATTAAACTACTATATTTACATATATTTCTACATATAAAGAGCTGAGGTCTTATATCTCTCACTTACTTAAAACAAAATACAAAAAACAGATTTTGAACTTGAGAGTTGGTAATCAAATTTATCTTCATCCACCCACTGAATTAAATAGCCCTCATGGAGTAGTTAAAAGACTATACATATATATCAATACTGTCATTTCATTGCAAGTGTGTGCATGCACATTTTAGACCATATTAAGAAAATATAATGTTACATTTGAAAGTCTGGTCGGCAGAAGTCGAGTGCGTATTAGAGAGACTTTTAGCTTCTGTTTGACCCTCAAGTCCAAATCTAAGTTTTTAATCTCAATCTTTATATTTTTCTAAAAAATTAACAAAAATTATAAATTAGTTTTTGAAAAATTTATTGAACATTTTAAAAATTTCATTTCGAACTGATATTTCAAACGGAAGTTTAATCAGAAATCACTTGTCAATGACTGGAGTTTTTAACTTTTTAAGTCAATATACGAAATATTTCGTATTAGCGGATGAATATATTTGTATTATTTATGAAGTAATTTTCTTTTGAATGGCGACCAAAGCCGGTGTCTACGTCCATACATTTTCGAATCTTTGAAACTTTACTTTCTAGCGCCGTTTTCCATAAATCGCAACTTTGATGATTTTCTTTGTTTCTATTTAGTCACTTTAATATAGGAAAATGTTCAGCCACAACTGACAAAACTATGGGAAAATGTCAATCGAGTGCTGCATATTAATTACTGATTAGAAATATTTTCAATTAACCACAAAGCGACGTGTTCAAAAAGATGTGTTTATTATTGGCTTACTAAATAATCAATTTTTATAACGTTGGATTAGTTGTTTTAGAAAGAAATGAAAAGATTATTTTGATACTTGAAGACAAAAAAGTAGTATTTGGATTAATTAATTAAGTTGAAGAATCACATTGTTAATTAAATTAATTAAAGAGTCACCATACCAGCATTAGTAATAATGTCACTCCTTTTTTTTTTTAAATTAAGCAAAAACTTTATTAAAGAAAATACGTACAATAAGCCAAGTTTTAAGTATAATTCTTATTATAATTCACCAAAAAAAAAAAAAAACGTATCATTCTTATTATTGGTAACGACAACAGCAAAGAATCACTCTTCATTACTATATATATCACGAGGGAAAATCAGTAAGTGGCCATATTTTACAACATATAGCTAATTAAAAAAAGGGCAATCAATTATGTTTGTAAAAACGATATTTCCCTATTAATTCCAAATGACTTTTTACTTTTTATCTTGAACAAAAACAGAATTTTAAATTATAGAAAAATTAAGATATATAACAAACAATTCATAAATTAAAAAAAAAAAAAAAAAACGAAAACAAAAACAAAAACAAAACAACGAGGAGTACTTTTTGGTGCACCTATGAGACATAATCAAGCTCTACAACCCTCTACGTCTGATATAGGATTCTGCTTAATTAACAATACGCTGACGAACCTCTGCTGACCATGATCTTCGCCCACCTAAGATACCTAAGAAAATTCAACATTAAAGTGTCCGTTTAACTCTCATGTGCGAATTTAAATTTTTCATTAACTTTTTTTTTTTTTGAAAAGTCAACAAAAAGAATAAGACTGTGGTAGGAGCTCATTTAAAAATCTTATCGATTAAGTTTATTTTACAGATCATTCGATAAATTTTAATAGCTTAGATGTTACTTGTATATGATATTTATAATGTATCTTAACACATAGTATTATGTACTAAAAAATAAAATTATAAAAAAAAAGAATCAAAAGAAATTATAAAAAAAAAAAAAAAAAACCCAGCAACATAGGTCCCCCCATCAGTGAGGCCCCCCCGCCTGGCAAGACATGACCTTCGAACCCCCTTCGAAGGCGCATGTCTCTAGTGAGAAAGCCCCCCCTCCCTAATAATCTCGATCCCCCCCCCCCCGACGAACCCCAAACTAACACCGACGATGGAAAACCACCCCCCGCCCCAACCTAGACGATGAGCGACAAGCCTCACCCAATTGATGTTGAGCCCCTAGCGAGGAGCTCCCAACCTTCCACCGTTGAAGGTTGGTTTGTTTTTTTAATTTCTTTTTTTATTACTATTTTTTAAAATTTCTTAATATGTAATACAGCGAGATAAGGTGCATTATAATTATCATGCATAAATAATATCTTAACAGTTTGATTACATTTGAATGATTTAAAAATGAACTCTATCGATAGGGTATCTAAAAGGGGTTGTACCACGAATTTACCCCAACAAAAACTGTAACTAGTTTTTGAAAGATCAACCAATTTCATCCTAAATTTTCATTTCAAACTGTTGTTCTGAAGGTGAGCTAAGCTCTATAATATTCAACATTATCTGATAATAAAAACTACATACCTAACAAGAATGTATATACAAATAAACAAAAATGATAATACTTGTTCACTTAAAGGAAATCCAACACGGAGAGGATCGAAGAAATTTAGGGTCAATAAACTTTAATTCCTGTAAAGGATCGAAGAAATTTAGGGTCAATAGACTTTAATATCAGTATAAAACATAGGTAAAGAAGGCCGGAAATTGATTATAATCATAATCGTATGAAGTTATAGTAGTTATAGGTATTCGGAATTGGTTGGATTAGCAAGTAATTCAGACCAATGATTTCAAATTAATGATGCAATTTGAATGTCTCATTCAACTTGATATCATATTTCAATAAAATGGATGTATATCAAAATACGTTTGAATGTCCTTTTTAAGGTCTCAATCATTGGATTAAAATAAAACGTATATTTGAATGATTATATTTAAAAAGTGAATGTATTGTTTAAATAAAGATTAGTCACACTAAGTTGAATGTGTAATCCATATAGGAAGTGTATGCACTAAAAGTGATCAACTAATTCTTGTCGCCCGAGATATCTTTTTGTCCTGGCTGTATCTCACGCTCACATACTTTTATATAAATATATATATATATATATATATATATATATTGCTAAACGGCTGTATCACATAATTGTAGAAGAACAATATAGTTTTAGGAACTGATGATGCACTTTCCTTAATTCGTTAAAGAAAATTGTCGTTGATGTTTTTTTTGGCGTACGAACTTCGGTGAATACATGCACGCGGAGATAGAATAATCATTTGATTCATTTATAATACTATATATATATGTATGTATGTATGTATGTATATATATATAAATTATCATGCATATGCTAATTAAAGTTACAAGACTATTGTTTTGTTACTTTCTTTTTTCTATTATCCAATTACTAACTGCGGTAAAATTTCATGTATCACTGGTATAAAAGATGTACATCGTCAATAATTCGATTAATTAATTTCATGCTATTGATCATTAGTTTTGGGAACCGATGATGCACTTTCCTTACTTCCTTGGGGAAAAATTTTAAGTGATGCCTTTTCAGCTTACGACTTTGGTCAATAATAATAAGCATGTGCATGCACACGGACAAAGAATCATTATTCATTTCTGATCTCTCTCTCTTATATATATATATATACACTGACTAAATTCAGTCAAATACGCTGCCCACACTAGCTATAGCTTTTTTCCGAGAAAAAACCATGCAAATGCAAGAATATTGTACAGCTGGTGCCGAGACATACAAATCTTGCAGAATGCTGATTGTCGGTTTAGAGTGGAAATTTGTGCAGAATGTGTCGGCCACCTTTGTCGGTTTTGGGCTTTATCTTCCTTTATCTCATTGTCTTTGCAAGTTCATATATGTAAAAAGTCAAACAGAATTCTACACACGTTTTACAATTAATGTGGTAAATTATAATGGAAAGCCAAGGAACAGTAGGCTTTTTAAACATTACGTGATCCATTTTATGTTTCATTTATATATACGTATATTTATATATTTAGTAATTTGTGGAGGAACTTTCATAGCAAACCTTGATCATGTTGTCAACACCATATGACTTTCTTATAGGTTTCAATATTTACCAAACCAGCGGTAACGCAGTTTATCTGCGAAATTATAAGGCCTGTTTCATTACTTTTTACGGAAATGATCGTGTGATATATAAAGTAACTCCCATTTTTTTGAATTCGAGAGTGGAAATATTCAAACCCTGAGGAATTATTTGTAAAATTATCACTTAATATTAGTTAAATTAGTATCGTATACGATAATACCTTCATGGTAATAGAGGGGAAAAAACAATAGTACGATCCTAGTGAAAAATGCTACTAATCTTATTCAACTTTTGTTATATTACTAAAGATTAAAGGCAGTAACTAATAAAGTTTGTCGTCATGCATAATTGCGAATTAAATAAGATGTAATATTCCAACTATATTTGTTGTTTAAACCAGTAGGAAAAGTTCCTATCTTTAGAGTAAGCAGATCTTTTGTCTAAAATCAGGATGATTAAATGTGATGTAATGTTCCAACTTTTTTTTTTCTCACGACTTTATAAATAAAATACAGAAAACCCAAATATTCTCCGGTTCCATATAATAAATGGACAATGATTAAACTTTATTACCTGTACTCTTTACAGTAAACTAGCAACACTCGATTAAAAAAAAAAAAAAAAAAAAACTAGCCACACGAAAAACAGAGAGGGAGGGGGGTTTAGAATGTGGCACGGATTGTTCACCCATGATCGATTGAGTGAAGGCTTTCTACGGACTCTCAGTGAACTTTTTTTTTTTTTTTTTAAATTTTACTTTTAAAAAACTTTACATTTTTCTTATTTTACCTCATTAAAAAAATGATTATATCTATATAAATACCCTCAATATACGTTCTTTTGAAATAGTAGGTTAGTTCTACTGCTGTCCAACATTCGAAATATACTATTCTGTATGGTATTATATATGCGTACTCGGCTACTTGTCTAATTAAATGGCGGATAACACGAATTTTTGATCGGTGAAACTTAAATTCTAACAAACTTCATTATTATTAAGTTTGACCAAAAAACTTAAAAATTCATTGGAAGGCAGAGTGTTCGATCGTTAAATACGTCTAAAAAAAAGGTATCATCAATACACCTGCATGTTACGTACAAATTTAGTCCATAACCGATCGATTTATAACCAACTTTTGCAATCGGCTTTTTATGATCGTAGATCACCATAGCTATAATATATAAGAGCAGCTATAGATATTGTGTGTGTGTGTGTGTGTGTTCGTCCGTTCATAAATGTTAATTCGCATATATAAATAGGAAAGGCTACCATCTTTCCAGCTAAAGAGGATGGTGAAAATGAAAGGCGCGGGTATAGGCAACCATAAATTTTGTGGTGGTCATGTGATGACCAAAAAGAGAAAAAAAGATAAACCATGATATATATATATATATATATATATATTAAACTTATACCTATCGTGCAGCCAATTTTTCCTATGTCTCCTTGCCACTTTGTACTTATATAAGTCATACACACAAGCACATACAAAGATACAAAATCTTCAAGATATTATGTATATGTATTTATATTATGCTTTGTTTGATAGAGGTGAAAAATGGGAGAAAAGAAAGGAGTGTAGATATTTGTGACAAGAATATATAATTGAAAAATTGTTTGGTAGAGGAGAACAGTGAAAAAATAGACTATGATCTCTTCTCGAGAAAAAATATTTATGTATTACACATCATTTTTTGTGTCTCCAAAAATGGAGAGATTTTTTAAGAGAAAATCTACAACTTCTTGAATCGATAGGCAAATTTTCCTTTTGTTTTCATTTATAATAACATTAATATTAATCAGTTGACAAAATAGTCATTACCTAATTCTTCTTTTCTGCCTATTTATCAAACAAGATAAAAAGAAAAAAAAAATCAACAAAAAATAGGGAGAAGAAACAAAAAAGAGAGGGCTGAAGGTACGTAGTGCGTTAGCCAAGGTTCCGAGACCGCTTCCAGGAACGTTGCTGGGTTGCCAGCCCTAAAATTTGACCTTAAAACACGTCAAATAGTGGGCCTTTCAAATAATGGAATAGTGTCCGGCGAAGAGATTCCGCTGGGACAGTACGAAAGTGGGACAAAGGTTGGGGTCATTCGTCTGGAGCATTGTAATTGGCACTTTTAATGTTTAGTGATCGAAAATCCTGGGTTTGATTTGTGCGGCAGTAGGATTCCTATTGTTGTGGTACAGTGGTCTTCCAGTGACAATGGTATGTGGCGTATGCTATCTTTGCCGTTGCCATCTCCCCACTCACTCCTACCAGCTCTGGCCATGATTTCTTTCCTGTAACAATAATGTTCTATAATATATACATGTGTTTGTTACGTACATAATTATCTGCATGGTTTCAACATTTATTCTAGTCACAATACCAAATATTTTCAATAACTTTTATAGAAAACCCAAAAAAAAAAAAATCAATGATTTTGGGTTTTTAATAATTTGTAAATCAATAATTTATGCAAGGTGTCATACATACCTGGGCATTGATCGGATGCCTGAGCCATTGTTTCCTCGCTTTCCTCCGTTCAACTTTAATATATGTTAGAATTAGGACGATATATACTGATGTGATCTGTCAAGGTTCTATTCTTTTTTTTTTTTTATAATTATTTTTATTTATCGCTGGTATATGTATAGGATACTAATATGTACACACACACACACATATATTCAGCTGGTATGTTTCGAAGTTGCTCAGTCATAGCCCACGTTGCATGACTCGTGTCATTAAATTATAACAAGTCATTAGCAATATGTTCTCTATTGCTGTCGTTTGCTTGTGTCGCTTTGTCTTGGCTTTTGGGAATCTTATCTATATAGACATGTTGCCTATGGGACAAGGAATACAAGTCCTTCAGAAAATTCAGACAAGCGATTTTCAAGGACCAGAAAAGTAAATTAAAGGCAATCTTCACAAAACTTCTCGATTTCGCTCTATTTTTTCTGATACAATTTGAGTTTTTTTTGGGGCCTTTTCTTTTATAAAATTTCTTCTGCTTCGGGGATTGAAGCTTTCATTTTAACGACATGTCGTGTCATTTTTTAATCATATTTCACTCCTAGGTTTTTACTTCTCCTACTCCTATTTTATCGATTGTACGTTTGTTTTATTGATCGTGCATTAATTGTCTTAATGCCAAAAACCTGTAACAGCCTTTACGATTTTCTTTAAACTACGAGACTGTCGTTCAAAAACCAAATGAATATTGTTGGACGTTTTGAGTAGAAACAACATGTCGTTTGAGATAATAAAACACTTGTCGTTTCTTCATTTTGAAATAAAACTAGAATTAGGGGCAAAACTAGAATGAAAGGAAATTGCAATTTTGATATAGATGAAAATATTGACTTGGTCTAACCTCGACGTATCGACATTTTGTATGGATAATATTGTTGAGCGAGTTCTTAGATAGATCTGAAGGTACGAATTTATACATGCATTTAAGGGTTTTTTTTTTTTTTTTTGGTCTTGTGAATTATAAATAGCAGAAATATTTGACCAGAGTATACTATGAAGTCTCAAATCAAAAGAACAGTTCCGTCTAAAACTCTTTCCTTGAACATTGTGACGATTAGAAATGGGTTTGGTTTTCTGTATTTCATTTTAGGTGCACGTGTGACTTAATCAGAACAAATAACAAAACAATATCTAAGACTCTGGTGAATAAACAATCAACGCAGAAAATGGAGAGATCATCTTTATTATTAAAATTAACAAACTGAAATACAATACCTAAATCAAAGATGGCAAAGATATCATCATTATTACACACGAAACTATAAATCAAAAAACAAAAAAACAATCACTTGAAAAGAGTCATTGTCAAAAACAAGATCTACGTCGTCGAAAGAAACAAGGTTGCCGAAATTGATTTGCTGTAGAACCTCTCTATCTTGCTCCTTCTCGCAATGTTAATCATTCTCCAGCGACTCGTCTCTTTCAAAACTCTTATCATATGTTTTTCACATCCATCCCTAGGACTGGGAAACTAGAGACAATCCAAAGGCTGCCGCTAGAATACAGCTCTAAGAGAAGAAAACGGCTGAAAAACCCTAACTTTCACGTATTACACAAAGAAGAGAAGAGAGAGAGAAAAGGAAATTTTACAGGTGGCCTTTTCCTTTTGAAAAAGGAAGTTTTGCTTTAAAACTTTTGGTAATTAGGCACATTTTTTTAGTATGACTGCATGTTAATACACAACAGACACCAAGATTTTTAATTAGGATCACAATAAAATAAACACTTTACTTTAATTTGAGTAATCATACTTCATCTGGAAATTATTACAATTACCGTATAAATATGTAGGTAACTTGTTACGTTAGCGATATTTTTCCAGCATACCTATATATATGTAGATATAGATATATCTATATACATATATATATGTATATAGAGGGAGCTTGATTTCAAAGGCGAAGGAGCTTAAGTGACAATGCCACAGTGATTAACCCAATCAATAAAATCACACTAATTTGAGTAGTTCTAATTAAGTTTGAACTTTTATGATGTGTACATATTAAGTTTAACCTGGCAATAATTTCACTAGATTTCTAGAGAAGTTCAGTAAAATAAATAAATAAATAAACAAAGTTTCGAATTTTAAAAAAGGTGAATTAATTATAGTACGTACATGCGCGGGGAGGGGACCAAGGAAATAGAAAGAAAATTTATGTTTAAAACATAGATTCAAAAGGTTGTTTTAAAGAATATTTCAATTTGAATTGAGATTCTTTTTATATTGGTATTTGAGATAAAGAAAATATATGAGGGGTGATGTGGATTTCGAAACAGTGAAAAAATTAAATTGAATGGAATCTTTTTAAAAAATTTTCGAAGAAAAAACTTTTTGAATCTATATTTCAAACACAAGCTTAGATTAGAGACTACATTATTTTGGCCTTGCAAACATTACCTGGACATGATGGAGGTGGAGGTGGAGGTGGAGGTGGATTTTCCTCAGACATTTCTCAATTCAGTTTGACATAATTTCCGTACTTGGTGTAGACTCGATAAAAAGAATGTAAGGGTACGAGTTCTGGTTTAGAGACATAGATGTTTACAGAGATTCAAGTAACTTGCTCCTTAAGTTTATTTATTTGATAAAACTTCTGAATAATAGCCGATCGACGTGATCATCTTTAATTAAGTTGATCTCATATTAATTAAGTGAAGTATGGTTCTGGACTTATCCGTGCTCGTTAATTAACCAGCTATTAGGGATATTATACAAACTACACGTTACTCCATGAAAACACAAAACGAGAAAAGAGAAAATTTTGTATTTTCTTTGAATTATAAATTGTGAAAGGTAAAAAAGAGTTTAGTATACGGACATTTAAAATACAACAACTTCATAAGAAAACTAAATTAGTGAGATAACTACAATTAAATGATTTGTATGATCATGAATTAATCGGCTATATATACAATTAAAGAAAGCTTGCAATTTGGGAGGAGAATCTCCAAATCAATGTTAACCCTGGTTAGCAATTAAGAAACGGGAAATATTTGACATTGTTGTGTACGCTGCCTTTTAAAATTGACCCATCTCTGTATCGAAAAAGTTTTTGTATTCAATAGCGTTACGCATATATCATCTATATATTTGTATATATGCGTGTGTGTGTGTGTGTGTGTGTGTGTATTTTATAAGAATATGTGTATATATATATATATTGGTTACTACTTACTAGTTAACTTCCATATATATTATTTTCACTTGGCCATGTATTAAAGAACTATCATCGTAGCCATTCAAAAAGCAACTAAAGGCATTAGAGGTCCCCAAGAGTTCAATTTATTAACAAAGCCACAATATTTGTCGCATTAATTTATTTGAGTAATAATATTATTATAACACCATGTATAGGCAAATCATATTACATGAGGGAAATACAAATATATTTTTACAGCATACATATACATATGTGTGTGTGTGTGTCTTTGTATATATAAGCTGTTCATTAAACGTGATCAGGTTAGGCCTAGCCAATAATAGGAACTCTAGTGACGATTCCATAGTCATTAACCCAAACCCAAACCCTGTCACACCTGTAGTCCGTTATCACAGCATCCCCTTCATGAACGATTATTGCATCCACATTCTTGTTCTCCTTCTCTATCTGTTTCTCTGCTTCTTGCCCATTTGCTCCCACTAGCTCCGGCCACGAGTTCTTTCCTACAAAATATTCCATATATATATACACATATTATTTCTTATATATTTTGTACACATATATTGAGGAGATGAAAGAAATTTTTTTTTTTAGATTTATGTAGAAAATATTGATCTGGCTTAGTAGCACTTTACCTGGACATGATGAATCATCAGAAGCCATCTCTCTTTTTAGTTTGATAGATAATACACGTTTCAATCAATGTATATTGTTTTGTTGTTTACGAGATTCTTGTTTAGTGATATATGGGTGTTTATATAGATTCAAGTGGCGTGCTCTTTACGTTAACTATCATTTTTTAACATGTGAATAATATAGCCCACCGATATGATCATCTTTGACTTGATCTCGTATCCTAATTAAAGTGAAAGTACGGTTTTGTAGTTATCCGTATCAATCCACCTAATAGGGACATATATTACACATTATTCAAGAAGAGTGGGGTGATCTAGCGATGAATCAAAGGAATTCTGAGTATTTGGATGAAGCTTTTCAGGATTTTAAATGTGAACGTTTATGTCATATTAGTATTCAAATTAGAACTTTTTTTACCACACTCATATTTAATATTATCATGTCAGATGGAGGCTGAAGGGACGCATTCTATATTAAAAGATAAGATCTAACCATAAAACGTTCCGGAAACACTCCTATTAATATATAAGGAATCCCTTCAATAATTCTTATAGGATATATATTAAGGTTCGTTGTCCGTTTTCCGAAATTTTTTCAACGAAAGAAAAACAAGAAACAAGAAATAAGAAATATTTGACAATGTTGTACACGTTACCTTATTTTGAATTGACCAATATGTATCGAAAGTCATTGTATTCAATAGAACAATTAACGCTGAAACACCAATTTCAGCACAACTCTTGTCATATGCAACAACTTTCTGATCTCTCTTTAATCTACCAAAAAAAAAAAAAAACCAACAACAACAACAGCCACCTTTCTCTCTTTACATGTTCATGAACAAGTTACAAGAAAAGTAGTGCCAGTTTAATAGCTTTGGGATTTATATGAGTTAGTGTTGAGAAAATGCAATTATAGTTTGAATATCCAAATCATAGAGAGTATTAACTGAACAAGTAATTGACAGGATAAAATCCATTTGACTTTTGGCTATGTTTCAAATTTCAATATAACTCTTTCAGGTTGATTAGTCGTGGCAAACAAATGGCGAAACTGTATGAGGATGAAGGAAAATTTTATAATCAAAACTGTATTTTGTTAGTTTTTTTCAAATATAATAAATACAATATTTTTATTCTATTGATAAGTGTTATTATTTTAATTAAACATTCTTTTTAAACAATTTTATACAATTGGAAGTAATTCTGTATAATGTAAACTTTTCATGTAAATCAATTAAAAAGTTAATTAATCTAATGATTGAAATAATAATATTTATCATAAGACTAAAGCACTAAAATTTTGCCTTTTATTAATTGTGATCTAATATGTAATTGACTTTTGGCTCTAATATTCCTCACTAGTTCTTTAGGATTCGATTGTAAATTACACGTTCAACCCATTATCTGGCCGGTAGTGGCTAAGATAATTACATACCGGCCGGCCGGCAGATTCAACCTTCATATAATACTCTATAAAAACCAATTGAATGAATCAAGTGGATGCACCTACACATGAATATGATTATATAGTTAGTATTATACCGCTCTCTCTTGAAAATTTTAAATTTATTTTATGAATAGTTTATTTCTGAATATATCAAATTTTTAGGAATTCCTTGCCAAACCCAAAAGGAAGTGGTAGCAGGCATAGCATATTACGGTGTAAAGCGAAGAAATATTTAAACGTAATTAAGTAATACTTCTACATGAAGGCCAATGAGATAAGATATAAAACAATTGTAGCAAAAAAAAAAAAAAATGTTGACACAGTATGTCGATTTTACTCGATAGTTTTCTGACTTGTGAACCGAGTAACACGTACTTACTAATCATTTAGTTACGCATGTATTATTAAAATAATAGTAATAATTTTTTAGATTTAAAAAAGAGCCCTTAAATTCTGTGGTTTACTTCCTTTTTGTGGTCAATTAGAGAAAAATCCAAATTTGATCATCAATATCGTTACAATTTATCAACCAAAATTTCAATTTGGTCGCCAATTCTTTGCAAATTGACCTTAGAAGTATTTAATGCTAAGCTTGCTCATCAGTAAACTTTTATGCTGCCTCATCAATAGTGCATACAATTGATTTCATAGTTAGATTTTGTAACATTTATTGGAACATCCGTATATTGTGAAGAGTAAATGATGTACTATATCATCTTAAAACCTCAATTGAAATATGGGGGCGTCTATTGATATCCATCTATCTACTCACCACACACCTCTTCTTAATAAATTTTCTTATTTCTAAAATACCCTTAAACAAATTTACATTTAAGGACAAAAATTGCTTAAAAGATACTTTCCTCATACATCTTCTTAATAATTAAAAACCCTTTAAATCAATACAAATTAAATATTAAAATCTAATTCAACATTTGATCACATAAGTAATAAACTGCTCTCACGAAGAAAAACCGTATGTAATTTTCTTTTCAAATATCATACTATATATTATGTGAAGAATTTTTTGCGGCTGTTGTCTAAAGTATTTATACGTATTCAAGGAAAACGAATACAATTAGAAATGGGTGGTGGAATGATGTCTTTTTAATCTTGTTTGTTTATTGATATCCTTTTGGTTCTTGAAGGTTTAAGATGCGGTGCAGATTATGTTGTTTTGTTTTTGTTTTTATAGAATTAGTATTGAATCATCTGACGATTATTCTTTCTAGTTTTACAGTTTTAAAGCTCTTTGATGGTTTGGCTTGGAAAAAATAAAAAATAAAGAAGACGAAGACGAAGAATATAAGTAACAAGAATTGACCCAAAAAAGGGTACTGTTGGAGGGTTAAAAAAGGACAAAAGTTATAGCTTTATTGTAGGGTTTTTTTGGAAAAATAAGAGGGGAGTAACAGCTAATAATTAAAATTTAAGGGTCCGTTTGGTGAATGAGTTTAAGTTGGAAATTTTAAATTTAAATAGTAATTTTTGTTGACTTCAGAAAAGACAAAAATTTTTTTCAAAAAAAGACAAAAACTGAGATAAAAATTTTGATTTAAGATTGAATGTCAAACGGAGCTTAAGATTTAAGAAAAGGGGTGAGGAAAGGAGGCTGAGGGGTGGTAATAAAGGCTAAATTATTTCGATAAAAGTCATCAACTTTAAGTGAGCAAATTTCGGTAGCCAAAACACTTCTATATGGTCACTGAATGGTAGTATTCTAATCTGCAACGAATCGTTCATTTGGTCACAGTAAATCGGAGATTAATTAATAAAATTTGAAAAGAAAAAAAAAGACATTAATTAGTGGTTTTTTTGTTTTGTTTTGTTTTTTTTTTTTAGTTTCTGCTACCGGGGTCCCACGCATTTATTACTTTTGTATCGACATTTTAGTGCTCTTTATCCATCTGTTTGGCTGCTTCTCTTCACCATTTTTGCCAATAAACTCCGGCCATGAGTTCTTACGTACAAGAATTAATTTCTAATATTACTATGGTATTCATAATTAAGTAATATATTTTTAGCCCAAAAAAAAATACTTTATATTAATATACATAGGGGGAGTTTGGTGGAGTAGTTTGAGTTGAGATTTTTAAGTTAGAATAGTAAATTTTTTTAAATTTTCAGAAAAGACAAAAAACTTTTTGAGAAAAAGATAAAAAAAAGTTTGAGTTGAGTTGAATTGAGTTGGTTTGTCAAAGAGGGCCTATTATTTTGTAGTACAGATGCGTCACGATCTTGATGGTTGAGTGAGTTCTTGAGTTTGAACACAATACACGTTGCTGAAATCTTTGACTTTCTCGAATTGAACGAACGATTACGTTTATATAGACTTCTTTTGCTTTTATCTAGGCATGTGTCGGGCACACATGCAGCACAACTCTCGTTTTCTCAAGATTTCGATAATCAAGGTGAGCATTGCTAATCCGCACTTATTTGGTAGGTTATGGGCTTATCTGTTCAAACTGGATGCATTTTTAAAATATATTAGCTTCCCCTTGGACCTGCGTTCGAACCTATATATATATATATATATATATATATTCTTAATACTACTTTTTTCTCATAGGAAAATTTAAATTTTTTTGTTCAAACATATGAAAACGGACCATTACAATTTTTAATCAAAAATAGATTGTACAGAATATATTTTTGTAAATTTGTTAACTTAACAAAAAAAAAATGTTCCCAAACGGCAAGAAATTTCTTTCTTTCTTTTTCTTTTAAAAATTATGTCAAACGACTTGTCGTTTAGAGATCTTTTTTTAAAAAAAAGTGGGGGAGGATCCCAATAGATAAATTAATTTGTAAGCCACAATATTCAGAAAATTAATTCATAGTAAATATTATTGATATTCAAGGATCAACTACATATATATATATATATATATATATATGTTGTGATCCGGTCCACTTAATAATAAAGCAAGCAAATTTGATGTGGCGGATAACAAACCCTCTACCGGTTGCACGGCACTGTCGATAAGCATATATCAGTAGTTTGACAATTTTGTTTCCATTAAAAGATAAATAAATAAATAAAAGACAAGCTTCAAAACCAGAGAGTTCAGATGTAGTAAATACGTACTTTTGCACCTCCATGGAGAATTATACTCCCAAAACAGTGAGTTCTAGTTCCTAATGAGAAAGTAAAGAACACAAAACATAATTGAAGCTGCACGGTAATAAAGCTGAAAAATGCCTGCAAATATTTAAGCAAAAAGTTAAGGAATCACAATAAAAATAAACTTTTTTTTAAAAGGGAAAAAAAAAAAAAAAAAAAAAAACGCTATCTCCATGAGTTTCTTCCCCCGCCCGCCGAACAGACACACACCCCACAACCTAAAGACAAACAAATACTTCCACCAACACGGTAGTTCCAATATCCAAATCATCCGGTGAGAAAGGATTTTTTTTTTTATATATATATTTTTTGGATAGGAAACGTAATTTTATTGAAACTAAAACCAGTACACTAGAAGAGCACGAGGAGTGTTCAGAACTACAAAAGAAAGAACACAAACGAACAGACACTTAAAGCCTACTAAACCCGAGATCACATAACATCTTTCTGATTCAACATAGATAAGATTAAGGGGGTGTTTGGTATGTTAGTTTGAGTTGAAATATTTTAGTTGTAATAGTAAATTTTTTTGAATTTTCAAAAAAGACAAAAAACTTTTTGGGAAAAAGACAAAAATTTTTTAGGAAAAAGACAAAAAAAAGTTTAAAATGAGTTTGAGTTGGAATGAACTCCAAACTCCCCCTAAGTTAGACTAACCTTCAGCAGTCCCAATTCCAATATAAAACCCATAATCGGTGGTACTGCTGCAAGGACAGTAGATCTGGACTCAATGTGTATAAAATCATAAAATCTCTATTACAATGCCAAATTTATGGGTAAATATGAAAATAAGTGAAAAACCTACCCTTCGAAATATCCAAATCCACAATAAGTCTTGAAATACAAAAAAGAAACAGATTTAGAAATGTGAAACACAACAGATGTTCAAAACTTGAATATACATATTTTGGCCATTTTTGTTATTAATATAAGAATATATGAGAGAAATACTACTCTGTAGATCCAGATAAACTACTATATTGACCATATCCAAGCTAATAAAAACTAATAAATGCACCACTTTAGAAAATACGACTTTTGAATAATCAACGGGCGCTATCAGCGTGATTATGACATTATGTATGCAAGTTTTTGCCAAACCATAGAAATTATTGCCAACTATAATAATTAATATTATACATTAATGTGAAAGGTCAACCCCTCCAAATCCAATGTCATGTTGGTCAAAATTTCAAAGATAATTAATATGTACAGCTCACACATGGCTGGTTATCCGCAGCCGTGTTCAGACGATCTAAATTACATTCAAACAACTCTTCTATATAAATCTCCTTTCCCTCACTACTCCTGAAAATCAATCTAGAGGGGAGGAAATTATTAGACTATCCTAGAGAATGACAGATTGCACAGGTAAATATTTATACACATATTATTTTCATTGTATTTTTTTTTTTTTTTTTTTTTGTGATCAAGCATGTTCATTATTTTTCATGTGTACCCTAATTCATTAGATACTGGGAAGAGCTCATGGCCGGAGCTGGTTGGAAAAAATGGAGAAGTTGCGGCGGCGATAATTAGGAGAGAAAATCCCAAGGTTAACACAGCCATTGTCAAGGAAGGAATGATGGTGACCATGGATTACCGCTGCGATCGGGTCCGGATTTGGGTCGATAGCTGCGGAATTGTGAAGCAGACTCCTCAAATTGGATAGGGGTAAGGGCTGACATGATGAAAATTTATATTTAGGAGGTTGTTAAGATCAGCCACAACCTCAAAGTATTTCGTTCCATCTTTTGTGAGAAAACAAAGAACTTTTTATGTAATTTGCAGTAAGGGTAGAGTTTGAACGCCTTAAATAAATGTACTGCATGAATTAATTTCTCATACATATATATGTAGTGTAATGAATAATGATCTATATATAAATCAGTAAAGAAATTCTAATAACCATCGATTTTTCTATTGTCTTTTTGATAAAATAAACTTCAAACTAGCTTTTGCAGCTGATCATAAATTTATTCCTATATACGTTCCCTAATTTTGCAGTCCGGCAAATTTTTATTTTAATAAGAAGATGAAATCCGGCGTAAGGAAGTTTTCTTAATCTTATGATTACTAATCGTTATCCAGCCTTTTATCACTTATTAAACACTTAAATATTTCTTCTACGTCATTCTATGTAGTTTGATTATTGCCAAAAAAAAAAAAAATCAGAGAGTATAGTTTAGGATAAAAGCCGACAAGATTTGAAAATCTTGAATATATGAGTACTAGCTTGTTTAAATATTTCTATTGAGCTTAATTTCCGTTTTAAGAAACTCCACAAGTGATTACAGTGTGCTTTAACATTAAAAACAAAAATACAACCATGCATTGTTTACAAGAAGACCCATTAAGTTAAGTTTATAGAAAAATTCAAGCACGAAGCCAATGTGTGCCGGGGACTCAAGCCCCGACTCAATTTTTTTTAATTAAAAAAAAACCTATAAATAAATTTTTTTTATATAGTAATACACAAAAAAAGTCCCCACTAAAAAGAAAATTTAATGTTAAGCCCCCACTAGTAAATCAAGCCTAATACATAATTAAGGTATAAATTATGTTAATCCTGTAATACTAGTATTTTTCATCTACGAATTTTGTGAAAAAATCAGCTACACTATCAAATTTGGAGACCAATTTAAAAATTTTTTTTTACTTATATCCATTAACTGTAATACATTAATAACTAACTGATTTAATTAATTTTTAATTTTAATTGTTAACTCCTGCCAGTAGAAATTCCTGGCTCCGTCACCAAGAATATGAATAGTAGTCTAGAAACTTTAAGAATTTTCGTTTGAAATCTGGAAAGGACTAAGCTAATACTGCAGCATAAAAGTTAAAAAGTAAATTGACTTGGCAGTTTAACGATAACATAAACTTATGTTTTCCGGTTCTGAACATGAATAAGATTAACTTTTTTTTTTTTCCTGCTAACAATTCTATGAACAATTTTTTTGGGGGCAATATGGAGACTTACGGACACCCAATACTTTACTAATTTGAAAAAAAGATTAAAATAAAATAAAATAAAACCCATAGAGTTTTAATATGACACCGATCGAAGACCATCAAACCCAGCTTTCAATCTCTCTTTGTCTGTTGAGCTAGTCCCAACAATATTATAACCTTCATTTACGTTCTTGTACACATAGGTGATTCTCTCTCTACTATACATTTTTCATAATTCATGGACTTGCCAGAATTAGAACGGCTTGATAAGGGAAACAATTTAACCAAATCATAGAGTCCCTAAGAAAACAAACTGACTCATAATTTCCAGCCACGACGGCAACCTAGCTAGAAGACACCCAGAGCCAATATGCAAAGTCAAATTTTTCCAAACGAAAAATTAAATTGAAAGTCAAAGTCCAATTGATTAGAGCTCTGACTTTAGAGCTCCCAATAAACATTATTCAATGCTAGATTCTCTGTCCGATCATGAGTATGGATAAACTGGCATCTTTCAACGCCGACCTATCTCTAGACAAAAACATTCAAAAAGAAGAAAAAAAAAATTCAATATTAAATTTACATATTGCAAAATGAAGATTATTGTAAGACGAAATATAAGGGGAAGCAAAAGTGGGGAAATTAATGGCGTAATTAAGATAGACTCTTAGCTGGTTAGGCGCGCAAAACACTTATGTTACATATGCATCAAGGCAATTTTGTTTTATTACAAAATTAATTAGTTATACCATGGATAATTGGTCAATCTTTCTTTCATAACAGTACTATGATACCACAGAAAAAAAGCTTGCAATGCAAAACTACCTCATGTAGATATTTATTGAATATGAAATTCATCGATCTATAATAATTTATAGATAAAAAATGAATTCTTCTTAGAGCAAAGGTGGAATTAGCAGAGAAATAGTTTGAAAAGGGGAGAGAGAATATTAGATCTCATAGGCGATGGGATTCCAGTACGGCGGGGGTTAGGGTTTGGCCCGTTAGGGTTATCCTAATATGGCATCATCTGCTACTCAAGTTCCTAAGGTTAGGTAGGGTTGGCAAATTGACATAAAAAGTTGGTACTTAGATATCGCATCTTACCATATATTAGTGGTGTATTGAAAGAGAAGTTTGATGATTAGAAAAGTTAACAAAAACTTGTTCTAGTAATTAGGATCCATAACATTGTATCTATGAGCCCTAAACACCTACTAAATAATCACAGGTTCGGAAGTATCAATCAAGACAGTGCTTTAATGAAGAAATTAAGTCCTTTATACACAAAGGCTGGCTCTAGAGAATATAGACAAATTAGCAAAACTTAGCCAATTAAAGTCTCTATAAATTAATCTCTACACTCGGATACATTTTCTCTTATAGTCAGGAAAAGAGCGAGAGGCGCAGGCAGAGATCGAGATTAGAGGATAATGTCAACTTGCACAGGTGAATAAACAAATAAAATCTAAAAATTGTGCATCAAATAGTTCACTCTATACATACAATTCAACATCTTGTTAGTTACCTTTTTTTTTCCCTCTCATATGGTCATGAATACTTACTTATTATGCTTGTAAACCTAAGAAACCGCCGGCAGGAAGATCTCTTGGCCAGAGCTGGTTGGAGTGAATGGAGAAGTAGCAGCTTTTATAATTATGAGAGAAAATCCCGAGGTTAGAGCAGTCATTGTGAAGGAAGGAATGCTGGTAACCATGGATTTTCGCACCGATCGAGTTAGAGTTTGGGTTGACAAGAATGAAATTGTGAAGCAGGCTCCTAGAATTGGTTAGGCATCATCAGAAATGGAGGAGGAATAATGGTCCTTTTGACATTGTACTTCATGAATTTTTCACATTTTGAAAAGTTGTCCTCTAAAAAACTTTTAATTTTCCTAAATCGTCTCCTGAATTAAAAAAAGAAAAAAAGAAAAAGAAAAAGAAAAGTTGCAAAGTGCTTTTAAATCAACGATGGAGTTTAAGATTTGTACAGAAACATCCTCATAGTACATGTCATGTGTAAGGTTTCTTTAGCAATGACGACAACAATTTTAGATGACAATTGAGCACGTCCGCTACGTGTTGAGGGCATTTCCTTTCAAATTTTAACATCCTCAACTTGGAAGCATTCTGCATTATTTTTTTTTATTCAACTGGTTACATAATTTATAAAAATATAACCATTTTGGGGACAACTTTCTAGTTCCTTAAATGTTAAAGGGTAGAAGTGTCAAGAAATAGTCCTTTGCCATCATGAGACTATCAAGAAAAATTCTTTTGCTGTCAACGTATAGTCTTTCACTGTCAAAAAATAGTCTTTCGCTGTCAAAATATAATCTTTTACTATCAAGAAATAGTCTATTCTCATCAAGAGGCTATCAAATCATTTGTCATCAAGAGATAATCTTTTGCTGTCAAGAGATAGTCTTTTGCTATCAAAAAATTATCTTTTGCTGTCAAGAGATAGTCTTATGCAATCAAGATATACTCTTTTGCCATAAAGAAGTTGTCTTTTGTTGTCAAGAGACCATCCAGAAATATTCTTTTGCTATCAAGAGATAATCTTTTGCTGTCAAGATATAGTCTTTCGCTGTTAAGAAATAGTCTTTTGCCGTCAAGAGAACATCAAGAAATATTCTTTTGCCATCAAGATATATTCTTTTGCAGTTAAGAGATAGTCTTTTGTTGTCAAGATATAGTCTTTTGCCATCAAGAAATATTCTTTTGCCATTAAGATATAGTATTTCCCATCAAGATATAGTCCTTTGCTGTCAAGAGATAAGTTTTTGCCATCAAGATATAGTCTTTAACCGTCAAGAAATAATCTTTTGCCGTAATGAGATAGCCATTCGCCCTTAAAATATAGTCTTTTGCAGTCATGAGATAGTCTTTTGTAGTTAAGATATTGTCTTTTGCCATCGAGAGATAGTTTTTTACCGTCAAAATATAGTCTTTTGCCGTCAAGAATTATTCTTTTGCCTTCAAGATATAGACTTTTGCCGTTAAGATATAGTCTTTTGCCTTTAAGAAATATTCTTTTGCCGTCAAGATAAAGTGTTTTGCCGTTAAGAGATAGTTTTTTGCTGCCAAGAAATATTCATTTGCCATCAAGAAATAGTTTTTTGTTGTCAAGAAATATTCTTTTGCCGTCAAGATCTTTTGCCGTCAAAAAATAGTCTTTTACCGTCAAGAAATATTCTTTTGCCATCAAGATATAGTCTTTTGCCGTCATGAGATAGTCTTTTGCTGTTTAGAGATAGTCTTTTGGCACCAAGATATAGTCTTTTGCTATCAAGCAATAGTTTTTTGCCGTCAGGTTCTAGTCTTTTCTTGTCTATAGATAGTCTTTTGATGTCAAAATATATTCTTCTGCTGTTGTCAAAATATAGTCTTTTGTCGTCAAGAGATAGTATTTTGCTATCAAGAGATAGTCTTTTGCCATCAAGATAGTCTTTTACCCTCAAGAGATAGTCTTTTGCCATCAAGAGATTTTTTTGGCCGTCAAGAAATAGTCTTTTGCCTTCAAGATATAATCTTTAGTCTTTTGCCGTCAAGATATTTTCTTTTGTCATCAAGAGATAGTCATTTGCCGTCAAGATATTGTCTTTTTCCGTCAAGAAAGATTCTTTTGCCATCAAGATATCGTCTTTTGCTGTCATGAAATAGTCTTTAACCATCAAGATATAGTCTTTTATCGTTAAGAGACTATCGAGAATTATTCTTTTGAGATGAAAAGGATGTCTTGTTAAAACCTTCTACCCAAAAAAACTCAGTAGGAAAAAGCAGATAAAAGGAAAAAGAGTGCATGATCCACATCAGCCTTTAATGACTCATCTAATCTCAGATTCCGTTGAAGGGATACGATGGGCAGAGAGAAAGGCAATGGCAAGACAAAATACGGAGCAGAATACCACCAGACCTTCAAGTTTCAACGAACCGCAGCCTTTGGATTCCCTTCTCAAAAAATATGAGATTTTCTCGTAAGTCAATCTGTCCAATTTTCAGCCTGCGTCACGCCATTTTGCCTTTAGTTTCCATGGCACATTAAAATTCTTCTTGAGCAGAATAACCACGACATTCAAAGTAGAAAGTATCCCAATGAAATTTAACTGCATAGTCAACCGCTTTGATAATGGAACGCAACTCCACTTCGAAAGCAAAACTAACACCTCCGGGGGGCACAAAAAAACCTTTCAGGAATTCGATCCTCCACAACCTGAGCAACCTGGAGCACCATTAGACGCACCAAAGAGATCTGTCCAAAATAGCAATGAAGAAGGAGAAGGTCCAGGTCTTTTCCCTGACAAAAGCAAAACTTGCAAACGAATTGATCTGGACGTCATTTAGTTGTTATAATAGTTGAATATTCTTAGTGGGGTAGAATGATCGATGGAATTCCGCTATTGACATCCAATTTATCTTGACGGAAACAAAATGCTTCAGGGTTCAACTCAACATTGCGGCAGGGCAATGTTACACACCACGAATATATTCAGGTTTGATAAGCTAGTGCTTTTTTCTCCTTTATTTCTTTGTTCAATTTTCGGTTATTTGATAAGACTGTTCTGTTCAGGTTGGAAAAGGAAGGGATGTTGGCTTGAAACAGATTGCCCTGTTTGAAGGGAAAGTTGCTGGTGGCAATAGGGAGCAAGTTCTTGGTAGGGACATTTACAGACTTGGACAACTTTTTGACTTCTTTAGGATGTTTTCTTTCTTCTTCACAACCGTTGGTTTCTATGTTTGCACCATGGTACGTCCTCAATTGTTCTCATAAGGCCTTTGTAAATAATCTAACTCGACATTTAAGTTTCTGGAATTTTCCTGATGGCAATTTGTACTTGTGCAGATGACAGTCCTCACATTGTACATATTCTTATATGGCGGGTTTATCTGGTACATTTCCTCGTTCTACTCTTATTCGCTTAGTCATTGTTTTATCTAATAGAAGTCTTGTTTCTTGTTAAAGTGACAACAAACAATAAATAAATAAACGAACAGACAAAAATTTGAATTTGTAATTTTATTGTCGAACAAACCAGAAGTTCAAAGATTCTGTTTTTTCCGGAGACACTTCAATATTTTTATGGAACTTGATGGCGGAGTTATATATAGTTTGTTAGTTATGGCTGCTTTAAAATGGGGAATTCGTTCTTTCATCAGCTTCTCTTATAAACGATTTGCATTTTGATGATGCTTTCAGGGTTTTTCTGGTCTTAATGAACAAATTGTAAAGTAAACATAAAGACATGGCAACACAGCGCTGGATGCTGCTTTGAATGCACAGTTCCTGGTGTAGATTGGAGTTTTCTATTTTCTTATCTTGATGGCTATCCCCTCAATGATATTTTGACAACTCATCAATTTATTTAATAATTTGTTGTATTTTGTTTTTATTATATGGCTAGATTTTTTAATTCAAATGATATAAATCAACACTATTGAAAAGACAGTCAATAAGATATGAAATTCAGGATAATAGATCTTGATTCTCACGCATCACGTCACTATCTAGCCTAATCCTCACCCAAAAATGAGAAACATTTTACGAAGAAGGACAAATATACAAGTTAAATTTATATATGCACGCTTGTGTAATACGTATGCACTTTTATCACGTTTTGCGCCTCCTTAAACTATCAAATTAATATAGATAATTATTTTTTTTTAAGGTCCATATAAGATTTCACATAATCTTACTTTTCCTTTTCTTTTCTCTCAACTGTGTCCTAACTTTGATCCATTATCATCACCCTCTTTTCATGCAATCATCATTAGTTTCACGTCCCCAATCAAACATATAGGAGAGTTTGGACGACATTGCTAAAGTAACTACACAAACTTTTGTAACTCGATCATTATTCTTCAATAATGGAATATCATCTTTGGAGACAAATTTGGCAAATATTAAACTTCATAATGAATTTACCATCAAGTATAATAAGTATTAAATCTAACATTTAATTGTTATTGATTTGTATATTAACTTAGCGTGCGTTTAATGTATCAGTTTGAAATTAAATTTTTAGGTTAAAGTTGGTTGACTTTTTAAAAACTAGTTATTATAATTTTTGTTGACTTTTCAGAAAAAGATTAAAATTAAAATAAAAAACTTTGGTGCGGTTCTAAGAGCCAAACGGAAGCTTACTCATCTAATCATTACAAATTTTTTCATTTTTAAATTATTTAAACGTGAAAATTTTATTTTTTATAAATTTCACAACTTAATACTAATAACAAATAGTAGTTATTACATTATAAATAGAAATATTTATTGAAAAACAAAATGTTAAATATATTATTCTCATTGAAAACATTTGTATCGGCTTATACAGTATTGGTGGTGGTTTTATGGATAAAAAGAAGGATATATTTTATTTTTGTCTCTGAATTTTAGAATTTTTATAACTTTTATCTTCCGAACTTTGAAAACTGACATCAACACCTCTCAAATCTTAAATCTTTAGCAAAAAAATCCCTTGTGACATATTTTATCTATTTAATACTTGTATGATTTTTTTTTTTTCTCTTTAGAACTTTTGAACCATTGTAACTTTGTCCTCAAACTTTGAAAACTATACTTACACCCCTCAAATTTGAGAACATTAGCAACAACACTCATTCTTCTGTATTTCATATGCTCATGATAGTAACATACAATTTCGAAAAACTTTATTTTTTTATTTTTTTATTTTTCCTGGTAAGACTCCTTACCCTCCGGACAGATTGAAAGTCCAACTGCTATATGACATACAGTAACATGCAATAAAATGTAGCTGTCAGAGAAATGACTCAGCTCCAACGCTTAAGGATCACCAGATCTTTGACTAATAATAAATTAATAAGTGGGACCCTTAAATAATTATACAAATAACGGCACTCACACTCAAAGTGGTGACCTTATTTAGCAGTTTTATAATAACTTGAACGAACCAAATAATCATAAACAATCACGGGTCCTCTCCTCGATCTTCACCGGGAACCCACCTTTCATTTTCGACGTCAAGTCCGACACGTACACAGGCTCAACGCCTTCCTCCATTGCCGGCACCACCCGGAACATCCGCATGACGCCGGCGACCACCCTCTTCATCTGCAAGAACGCCATGTCCTTCCCCAAGCACATCCTCGGCCCCGCCTGGAACACCGGGTACGTGTACGGATCCCTCCCCACGAACTCCCACTTCCCTGTCGCCACGTCAGCCTTCAGCCACCTCTCTGGCCGGAACTCCGCCCAGTCCTTCCCCCACAACGCCTCCAGCCTCCCCATCGCGTACGGATGGTACGTCACCTTCTCCCCCTTCTTCACCACCGTCCCCTCAGGCAAGACGTCATCGTTCGCCGCCTCCTTGCTGTCCGATGGCACCGGCGGGTACAGCCTCATGCTCTCGCTGAGCGCCGCGTGCGTGTACACCATGTCCTTCATCTCCTCGTAAACCGATATCTCCTCGTCCGTTTTCTCGTTCTCGATATTTATTATCTCTTTCAAAATCGCAAGCTCTACGTGTGGGTTTTTCGAGAGCAGCCAGAAGAACCACGTGAGCGCCGTCGACGTCGTGTCACGTCCAGCGAGAACGAAGCTTATGACAATGTCGACGACGAATTTCTCGTCCGAATGGCCTGATCCCAAGAACCGAGAGAGGAGATCGACGGAATCGAGCGACGATTTCTCCGCGAGCTCCTTCTTCTTTTCCCTGACGATGAATTGGGCGAACCCGCGAACTTCTGAGATCGCATTCGTGAGCTTCTTTTCCGATCCGATTTGTAGAACCTTCTTGATTTTCCACACCAGAGGGAACAGCGACATAGATCTGGAGCCGGAAATCGCCGTCGCGGCGTCGAAAGCGGCGGCAAATTTTGAGTCCGGGAGAGAAGGTAGCAGATAAGCCGGATCGTGACCGAAGGCGATCTTGCATATGTTGTCGAAAGCGAACCGCTGAAGAAGATTCTGGAAATCGAGGACGGCGGCCGACGCGGCGGCGGAGGAAAGGATGGGGAGGAGGCGGTCGGAGAGCTCGGAGTCGACGACGGTTTCGACGAACTTGCGGAGGGATTTGGTGTTGAACTCGTAGCTGGCGACCTGGCGCTGGAACTTCCAGGTATCGCCGTCGGTGCTGAAGATGCCGTCGCCGAGGAAGTCGGAGAGCGGGATGCGGAAGGCCTGGCCCTTGCCGTAGTTGGAGAAGTGGGACTTGAGGATGTGGTGGACGACGGCGGGGTTGCCGGTGAGGATCTGGCGGGGGCCGAGAAGGTGCTTGATGACGAAGGTGGCCGATGGGGAGTTCTGGACGAGCTCGGTGAACCACTGGTTGCGGCGGTGCTTGTTGGCCTTGGCGGTCAAGAAGGTGCCGACAATGGGGTAGGACCTCGGGAGCTTGGCTGAGGAAGAAGAAGGCTTTCTGATTCTGATAAGGAACAGAAACAACAAGGAGAAGAGGAAGAGGAAGAGTAAGGCTAACAGTTGAGGAAGCATCGTGTGCAGAGTTGGTTGTTTCCTAGTAGTCTTTCTGTTTTCTCTGTTCGTATTTTGTTTTATACAACTTGTGGTGTTCAGTTCAGGTTAGGTGGTCCGAAATTGTGAGGTGTTCAACATGTGAGATACCACGTGGTAGAATGTGATCGGATGACGTTTGGCCGTACCGGAACACACTTCCCTCCACGGGACTTACATCCTCTGTCCACAAAAAATTCTGTTTCAAATCCTTTCTATCCAATAAAAACATGCCAATCTAAATTTCTCTTTGCAATCACAATGTTTAATTAGTTGCTTCTCTTAGTTTTCTAAAATTTAAAACTAATAAGTTTACTTGAACAAAACCATTTGACACGTCACACGATAGAAAGCAAAACGAAGTTGACTTTTTTATTTTCCATTTGAAAAGTACATATTTATTAAACAAACAAAAAAAAAATCCAAACAAAAAGGGACTACCAAACTAAAACACCCAAATAAGCTAACGACGCCAGAAAGGATAAAAGACAAAGAAAACAAACACAGAAGTAATATAATAAAGCCTGAAAATGATTAATATCGTTAGAAGATTTGTATTCAACATTTAAAGTATTATAAGAAAAACGAAGGAATATTGAAAAAGCTTACATAATCGCAGATACGATATCCCTTCCGACTATGACATTGGGGGAACTTTGAATTTTTAATACATTTTAAGGTTTTTTTTTTTCAATAATAAAGATTTTAGTTTAAATATATATTTTTAATTTAAACTGGTACTACATCATCTTTAAGTGGACGGAATATGACAAAAGGGTGTTTTTACTAACAGTTTAACTTTTGAGAGGTGTTAGTATCAATTTTCAAAAGTTTGGATACAAATGTACTGAGGTTCAGGAATAAAAGTAGAATTTATCCAAGTTTTAAGTGGAAAAAATATGACAGAAGAAGTATTTTTATTAATAGCTTAAAAATTCGATAGGTATTTTTACTAATGATTTAAAGTTTGATAAAAAGTGTAAGCACCCATTTTTAAAATTCAGAAGATAAAGTTACAAAGTATTAGAATTGATGGTATGTCACGTGGTTTCAATCATTCTTGCGGAACTTTCATAGCAAATCTTCACTTTTTTAGTGCAATTGTCTTCCTTTGTAAATTCATGCTTAAGGCTATGTTTAGTAGGAGTAGTGACAGAATCAGGATTTATTGGTAGGAGGGCGGCCAAAACATTCTTTTTGGTCAGGCCATTAGATGGCCACTAATGTTTATGTTTTTGATAAAACTATTTTATTTTTTAAGATCCAAATTGTTTGCCCAATAAAA